>OZ018394.1:26548401-27748401 GCA_963969525.1 Ontholestes murinus
AGTAAAAGGTCAAGTTTAAAGTTTCAGTTCAAAATATTTTGCGATTTTTGTAAATTTTTAACTTAAACGGCCCTAAATAGAAACCCACTTCCGGTGCACCATATTTTACCAAAAGCTTTTGAGCTCTTTTCGAAAAAAAGAATACAAGTTTATGTTTTAGTTCAAAATCGTAAGCGGTTTTTAAAAATTAAAACGGTCTCGATTGAAAACCGATATCCGAAGTTTTACGAATGGCTTTCAAGCTTTTCAGAGAAAAAAACGGAAGATTAAGGTTGCGGTTTAAAATATTTACAGCTTTTGAGATAGATATAACAGATATTCACCGCATATTTATATGAATCGATACTAAAATATTAAAAAGATAGGTAAGTTATATATAACAGTTACTTCGAATATAATAAAAGGAACTCCAAAACTGTTAATGGTCAATACTTTATATATTTGGTCAAAAGCTCTTAAGGTAATTCTTTTCTAGCAGGACGGAGCTATAAATTGCTTATTCGGGCCGTCAATGCCAACTTCAAAAGTATTATTTTTAAATGGGCTTATGCTATAACATGGCTTAATAGACCTTTAAGTAAATAACTTAGAGACTGTATAAAGTAGGGAGATAATAAATGATATTGTGATATCAGGCAGAAATTTAGTAATATTCAGAATGCTTCAAAATGTTTAGGTAAACTCAAAAAAATATTGATATAAACTATAAATAAATTATAACCGGAACAATGATTATTCGAAGTCTTCATTAATTTATGAACGGGTTCATATCAAATATAACTTACGCTTAATCTTTAGATATGCATCTCATGATGGACAGAGAGTATAGTAGATGAGAGTTCGAATCGTATGGTAATTAGAAACAAATATCAGACAAAAATTGTACGAGCTAAAGTATCGAATGATGAAAACATAAAAATTAATAAGAAAACTATAATAAATAAGGATATAAATGAATAGAAATCAGATTCCCTCTGGAAGCGTAGGTTCGAATCCTAATCCTACCGACTGCGCTAATTGTGTTGTTTATTAGTCGTCTAAAATATTTAAAAAAAAACATAAAAAATAATAAGAAAACTATAATAAATAAGGATATAAATTAATAAGGAAAAAAATAATTAGGATACAATTGAAGGAAAAACTTTTCAGGTATTTTTCTTTAGCAGGATGTATAAGTCACTAGGACGCTTCTTTATAGGACGTTCTATGAACATAGCTTACTAGATCCTTAGATATGCATCTTGGAGACTCTGAAGAGAAAAGAATCAAATAGAAATTTGATTACTCTTCACCTAATAGAAATTAGGTGAAGAGTAACACTTGTTTTGTTCCATTATGTTTTTTTTTTAATTTTCAGTTGCTTGACACGTGTTTCAATCTTCGCAGGCCATTGTCAAAGTTTAAAAATATCTGTTTCCATCAAGAGCATCAACTTTATTAAAAATATTTCCTCGGTCTACTTTAATTTTTATCACTTCAAATACATTTAATCGTAAATCTATGAGTTGAAATTCTATAGATCCGGCAACTGACGTCTCTCTGCGTGCGATCGAAGAAAGTTAACCACCCAACAATCGGAATGAGCGTCGTTGGGGCGTCGCTGCTGCGAAGCCGAAAATGATTCGATTAGTGTGCCCTTTTTGTGTCATCGGCAGAAGTGGCGTCGCGGCGCCCGTTGTTACTCCTGCGGCGCACATTCTGTCCTGTTAATAACGAAGCGCCGGCACATAAATAACATTTTTTTTTCATCCACCACCACCACGTACGGCATCCGGAATAAAGTATTTCAAATTGATCTGCCAGTCGCAATTTGTCAGTTTATTGAATCGCAGCGTGTGTTCGGCATTGGAAAAATTGTCACCTTCTCTCTGTATTTATATGTGTGCGTGTGTGTGTGAATTTGAGTATATGTGTGTATGCCCGAGAGATTTCCGCACGTGGAAGATAATTTTATGTATTAATTGTATTGTAGAATTGTATACAGATTGTACGTTATGGAAATTATGAAATTATGAAATATATTATTTTACCATATTTTTAAAGTTTAATATAATTATAAATACATGTGAGATAATTAATTCATTTATTTATTAGCACTTGCTTTATAAAAATAATTAAAAATCCATAAAACAGTAAACAAAACTATACAACAAATTTCGTCAGAAAGCTGAATGCGGAATGAAGAAATGTAAACTACTCTATATTATTATTAATTGGATGAAATTTTTGATTATATTTCATTCAAATTATATTTTCTTACTTATTTAATGCAGTTTTATTGAAAATTGTTTTAAGTAGCGAATTTATATTAAGGAAAAGGTATTTCATTATTAAATTATTAAATGATAAATAACAATCTTATCTAATAAACAATAAGTGATTAAGTGATCTACGCTTTAAATTAATTACGCATCCGTATTAGCAAACACCTATTGAAAGTATTTAACTTTATCCATTATCTAATTTTCTATCCTATTTAATTCAATGATTTACTTATATTAATTAAATCACAAGAAGATCCCTCCACCGACCAATTTAAACCTTCTACTAATGGAAATTAATTTGAAATATTTAACACAATTAAACGTATTAGTTGGATTAACTACACAAAACAAATAAATGTTATTTTCTGTTTTAGGCTAGAGTCTATATTCTTAATTTTACCTTCATAATCAACACACTATTATATATAAAGCTATAATTTACGTTTAATTACATACAAAATTAAGTATAACAATTTTTAATACATCATATACGTTGAAGTCTTATTATATACAGGGTGACTGACGAAAAACCTTTGGTGCTGTATCTCGCTTATTTTTGATCCGATTTGAATAAATAAAACATTAAATTAAATGATTTTTAAAGGACTTTAATATGAACTGTACTGATATTTTTTCTTACATCCAGTTTTTGACAAAAGACGATCAACTTTTTTTTTCAAATTGCACTGTATATATATTTTGTACTGATCCGCAAGGAGATTTTTTTCTGAATCTAAATTTCTAAACGATTTTATCCATTCATCAAACCAAAGTCGAGAAATTGAGGATTAAAAAAAATTAAAAATCAAATACCCATAGTAAACAATATACAGAGCCTATTCCAAATGTCAAAAGTGACAGTGTCAGTCATTGGTACAATACTGCAATGATTTTTAATAATTTCATAATAAAAATGTTGCAAGATTTCAAAAACTGAAAAACGATTTCTGTAGAAGCACAAAATTCTAGTACAGTGTTTGAAATATAGCAACATTTTAATTATGAAATAATTAAAAATCGTTGCAGTATTGTATCAATGGCTGTCACTGTCACTTTTGACATTTAAAATAGGGTCTGTATATTGTTTACAATGGATACTTGACTTTTTATTTATTTTTTTAATCCTCAATTTCTCGACTTAAGTTTGATGTATGGATAAATTTGTCTACAATTTTATATTCAGAAAAAAAATCTCCTTGCGAATCAATAAAAATATATATACAGTGCAATTAAAAAAAAATGTTGATCGTATTTTGTCAAAAACTGGGTGCGAGAAAAAATAACAGTTCAGATCCTATTAAAATCTTTTAAAAATGGTTTAATTTAATGTTTTATTTATTAAAATCGGATAAAAAATAAGTGAGATACAGCACCAAAGGTTTTTCGTCAGTCACCCTGTATAAGAGTACTAATAGTTTTAACCAAAATAATATTAATAATAATTGTTTTATAGAACAATAATGTCAATATTTAATTATTGTTATCAACAATTTTGTATCTCATCATAGTAGCGGAATTTTAACTAATTTTAGGCGTCCATGTTTCTGTTAGGATAGGTACTACCATAGCTTTAGACAATAGTGACCTTAATGATAGTATCTACCCTTACTGATTGTATTTGTTAACTTATACCTATATCTGGCCAAATAAGTCTTTTTCTGATTAAATTAATTGATATGATGTATGTAACTGAGCTTGTAAAAAAACTAACTCGAATCGCTAATTCTAACAGTCGCCAGTCGCAGAGATCCGATAAACAATATTTACTAGTAATCATAGTTTAATAAAATAAAGACGTTCCTGAAACCCCTGTCTCGTCGCAGGTCATGAAACAACAACGCTTCCTGAAACAAAGCAATCTTCGCCCCTGGAACCGGGCCAATTTTTTATTCCCCAACTGATTTATAATGCAGTTGCATTACAGTCTGTTGCAGTTTCGTCAAACCTAATAATTCATTACCAATTTGTATAAATCCAGCGTTGACTGAGTTATGGCAAAACACGCTTCACCCCTCCCTATTCTACCCCCCCACGCCCCGATCCAACGGTATCGCGCAACCGCCGCAACAGTGTACGATTACGTATCAACAAATTAACCAATATCCATCAAAATGATTTCTGTGTATAAATTGCAATTAACAATTACCGAAGGCAGAGTTCATTAAAACTAAGCAGTAGTACTCGAGTTACGTCATTAGGCGCGGCCTAAACAACTGAATGTCAGAACAAAACTTCCCTCTATTAGCAGGCCAGATAATTACTTCGTTAGTAGAATTCTTGCCAACTACGCGAGACCTATCTTTCCGAGTTTAATTTAATTAAGACGAGGTAAAATGCAAATTGTTGACGGGCTTTTTGATGTAAAATCGTTATTAAGCCAGCGCCGTTACGTGCAGCGGGCTTGCGTGCATGAACGGTTAGAATTACCTATTCTATATAATTAATCCTTTATGTTTCGGCTTATTCATATTTAATTAAGTAGTCGTCGGGTTTGATTATGGATCTAGCTCCTTGCAGGGAAAATTTTAATTACAGTAAAATCTGAAATTGTATTTTCGGAAAATTCCTGCATTCTACTCAGTACAACCTCTTCTTAAATCTAAAGTGTAATATAATTTCTAATCTTTATAAAGATTATTATAATTAAATCTAAAATGGATTTTCTGAAAATTACTTACTTAAAACCTTTTTTCTCTTCTAATGACAAATGTCATTTCTCTCAGTTATTGATCAACATACCCAGAAATTATCAGAAGAAAGTTACCAGCGAATATGTTACTATATACAAATCTTAAGATTTGATTTTCTGTTATATAAGAGATATGAAATTAATCCAAAAATGTCCTGCATTCTTTTGAATACAACCTTTTCCTAAATGTAAAGTATAAGAATACTTCTAACCCTTACAAAGAAAATTATAATTAAAGTAAAATCTTAAGAATGTATTAAAGTCCTTTACGTTGTTGAAAATTAACTAATAATTAGAAAAACACGAAAACACTTCGTAAATCTAACGAAATGTTTTCCTGTTTTTTCTAATTAAAGTAAAATCTGAAATTACATTTTTGGAGAATTAACAAAATACTTCTTGCATTTTCTCATGACAATTATCATTTCTATCTGTTATAGATCAACATGCTCAAGTTATTAACAGAAAATTATTATATGTTTATCTTAGATTTGATTTTCTGTTAACAATTAGTGAAAATAGCGACTAAATACATGAAAAAAAAACGTCGAACTTTGATATTCTCGAAATAAGTAATTGTGGAGGCTTTCACTTCGTTGTAAATTTTGATAATCCACAATAAATAAAACAATTACCAACATAGTTCATTGTTTCATTTATTTTCATATTCTTTATCTTTAATATTATTACCTGATAGCACAATCTGGATGGATATTTGCCTTTCGGGATTTCGCTTATTCTTTTTTACAGTCCAAATTTCTTCATTAATTTGATCCTAAATTTCTTTAACATCGCAATTTATAAACTTTTCTCAATTTCAGGACATTTATTTTTTGCATCCTCGATATTATGTGGCGCTAGAATAGTTTTAGGCATTTCGCCTTTTTTTATCATTTCCTGTTTTGCAGATTCTTAACGTTTTAATTTGAATTTTTTTAAATTTTATTTACTTTTCAAGCTCTATTAAAAAACATTTATAAAATGCATACATAAATACACTAATGAACCTGAAAATTTGAAGCTTCTTAGAATGTTGATCCGTATTTATTTTAAATTATCTTGGGATTGTTGGATATTATTTTATTTGAGGAGTTATTTTGTTTTCTTAAATCGTAAACTCTATGTTTAATCTTCTCTTTGTATAATTTAGTATTCTCTAGAAAAACTATATTTTTATATACTCACACACAAGTGTTTCACTTCTGAGAGTATATTTGATCAATTTATTTGTCCAAAATAATATTAATTATAAACTAATATTTTGCCCATCAAGATTTCTATTTTATTGCGTGAGTTTAATTTGTACATTAGTTAAGAATTGCGTAAGTTTAATTTATATTTTAGTTTAAGAATACATATGTAATTTAGTTTAACTTGAGCAAATAAGTTACTTTATTTTTATTATATACTCAATTATTATTTTTAATATTTTTTTTCTTCTTTTATTAATACCTCATATGACAAAAGATTGTGACGAGAACAGAATAAGCAGAAATCGGTCCGTAGCTATTGTTGGTAGAGAAATAATAATTTAATGTTTACCATTGATAATTGTTAATTGTTAATTGTAGTTTGTCCATCTAATGACCGCAATTAAGGGTACCAAAGGTACGCCAACATCATTCTGAAGAAGGCCGATGTTGATCTTGATAAGAAAACTGGTGCTATGAAGAGAAAGTTGAGAAGATTGTCACAATCATGACCAACCCACCTCAATACAAAATCCCAGATTGGTTCCTCAACAGGCAAAAGGATATTATTGATGGCAAATACAGCCAGCTTACTTCCTCCAACTTGGACAGCAAGCTCCGTGAAGATCTTGAGCGCATGAAGAAGATCCGTGCGTGGTCAACACACCAAAACGACTGGTTGCCGTGGTCGCACTGTTGGTGTATCCAAGAAGAAATAAATTGTTATTTCTTACTTTCATTAATAATTAGGAAAATCAGTGCATTCTTTGGATAATAGATGTCACCTTGATGGTGTTTTAAACCTTGTGAAATGCGTTTTATTGCTGATGAAATCCAGTTAATAATTTTTTTATAATCATTCCTTTCATTTTATTAATGACGTCTGAAAGGAAGACTTCTTAAATGTGTGTTTACTGTATATCCTATATTCCGCACATAAAACAATGAATAGATCACTGCTGAGTGGTAAAGGCGTTTACAAGTTCATTAAATTTGATATTTGGTCATTAGTATTTATTACGCCAGAGACAACGTTGTGAAAGTTTTGACGAAAAAGTCCTGATATTTGTGCTGCATGCTTCGTGATGAAAGACATCTTAATTAACTTAAGATTAAAAATACGGTGACTTTACAAGTAATAGGTAAATAAGTCACACTGTTTTCAATCCCAAGTTAAGAGATAATTATTTCGTTCCGACGAATATAAAGTCTAAAAGTTTTTTGAGATGTTTTGCATAACATCAAACATTTTACTGAAATTTTTAGAATAAACAAGACTGACATTAAGAAATTTCGGATTGCCTAATATTGTTTTGTAAATATTTCTATAATAATGACTTATTATTGTATTTATTTAATATATTACAAAAATCTCATCACTAGAGCTAGAATGAAATCCAAATAATGGGCCTCGAGAGGATCAAAAAGGCGCGATTGGAAGATTATTTTGGAAGTGAACTTGATCATATTAGCGTACGCTCTAAATTCAAAAGTGAAATGTTTGAATTTGAACGCCATTTTTACTTAATTAAAATGATACACTAATGTATTGAAATTATAGACACCTACAAAGACTACAAAACAAATCACTTATTGAAACAACTACTTCTCTGGCTAATACCTCGACATTAAATGATACAAATGTAATTTGCGAACTGAAGGACATTTTATTATAGCCACCTAATAAAAATTCAGTAATACAAACAAAGTAAAAATTTGTTTAATATGTCATTTTTGTATATTTTTTGAGGACATTGAATAAAATAAATAATGGGAAGCTGTCAAAAAGACATAATAATCTTTGACTAAAATATCCTTCAAAAGGAACAAAATGCAGCACATTTGATTGTAAATAATTCTAAAAAAGATTTTTAATTCAAAATAAAACAAATAACTTTTTTTGCTATCACTTCTGTAATAACTCTTTTCACTATAGTTACGTCAACTCCAGCTTGTCATTATCAAACAGTTAGATATTTAAAGCTGAAGTTGTCGAAACTATAGTAACAAGTTTACACATAGTGTTGATTGAAGAAAAATACAAGGTATTATAAATTTATAGGTGAGATATGAATTTATAATGAACTTGATTAGGAAAGAGGAGATTTAATCCAAGGATTAACTAAATTTGATTAAGTATACCATTGTGGTGCAGAGCAAATTAAGGTGCGGTGTATTCAGAAGAAGTACATGGCATTATAAGAGTATAATGGCGAAGAGATTAAATCGGAGTGGCCATTAAACAGATTAGTATTAATATTCTTACTATAGCGGTATATCTCTAATGACTCCAAAAGATTAAGCCTTTGGCCTTTATTCAAAAATGTAAAAGTTTTAAATTATCAATATGCAGAAATGAATGATTAAACTCTAAGATGTGATTAGAAATAGCACTTGTTGTATGTCCTAGTCGAAATGCTCTTTAATGTTCTTCTCAAAACTTATACATGTCTGCCCTACATATTTGTTATTACATTCGAAACATGAAATTTGCTATATTCCCGATTTTTTAATTGATTGGATTTTGTCTTTTACACTAAATAGTATATTTGAAAGTTTGCTCGCTGGTCTTAATGCAGTTTGATAATTTTGTTTTATAAAGATATTCAATATTTTAGTTTATTTTATTAATTTACAAGATCTATTAAAAAATACATAAAATACATACATTAATACACTAAATCACTAAAATTTAGAGCATAGATCTTGAAGACTTCTGGTCTTCTTCCACTCGACCCATTATACCCTGCATTTGGTGATAATATCCATCATGCGACTGCAGCCATTGAGGTAACATTTTAGCCATTGCTGGCATATTTAGGTTCAACTTTTGGAGATCATATTAATGAACATTTTATTTGTTACGTCCTCAAAATAAGCGAATGTTACAAATTTTGTATTCGTTCGATCTAAAATATTTGGTTACATATGAAGCCGTGGTTGTTTTGTTAAGTACATTTTGAATTAGACTAACTGGAAAGCCATTATCCTCTAGTTCCGTGGTTTTACTTGAATAAGGTAAAGGAATTATGAAGGCTCTATGTATCATGGAATAAATTGCAGTTAACTTTTGGGATGGATGATGATTTGAATTGTAGGAAATTGTAGAGTTGGTGTTAGTAGGTTATCTAAATATTTCGAATTTAATTTTGCTGTTCTGATGAATTAATGATTAAATCTTCTCTCTCATTTTCATTATTTGCTTCATTTTAAATTATCAAAATTTATGTGAAAGTCTTCACAATTATTTAATTTAATAATTTTTATTTATTTTGTATCTTCTATTCTCTGGTGTCCTAGTAGTTGGTGATTTCGTTAAGTAAACCTAAGCGTTTAAACGATTCTCTTAATATATTTCAAAATTAAAGGAAAATGACGCGAAAGTTCGATGCAAACAAAGTTAACTTATAACACATCTCAAGTAAATAATTTAATTTGGGTTAGAAAAAGAAATGAACTTAGTGCCATGTTTTGATCAGTCTGGTATGTTTCCAAAAAAAAAAAAGAAATGGTAATGACATTGCTGACTGAAAATTTCGGCTCCCCTGAATATCTAAAACAGGTACCATTTCGATTCTACATGAAATCATCTTCTTAAAAGATGTAATTTTCATTAATATAATTTTTTTACTTAGAAGAGACCACTTGGTCTATCTCCAAAAAAAGTTGATGATGACAACTCCGGTCTAGAAAAGCCTTAAGATCATTGTTCAGCTGAAGGTTTAAAATATACAGAATACCATTCGATTGTACCATCGGTTGAGTCTCTTATATAGAATATATATATAGGCGAAAAAGGATAATTACATTAAAAACACAGCAGAAACATCTCTTTAAATGAGAATTTCTATTGTCAGACAAATGAAACCACGTCTCTATTCTGTACTCTCAAGTAAGTCGTGGGAACACCCCAATCAATAGTATGCAGCCTTGATGGCACGCCCCCAAATGTTATTATTGATATGCGTGGATGAAGCATTGAAATTCCAGAGGAATAAATCAATATATGGTTTTAAAATTCGAATTAATTTCCGAAGAAATAAATTTTTAGGGGGAAATTAAACACTTAAATACCACAAATATAAAATATGGTGGTATTAATATTTCTATGCTAGGTATTTGTCAAAAACTACTTCCCGTTATGACGAAGATAATAAACAGTTGCGTTTTGGAGTCATATAAGCAACATCTTTATTACAGGCACTTACAATTGTTTAAGTTTAACAATAATACATCTTAAATATATACAGTGGTAGAAGAGGTTAGTATGTACCTGTCGGGCTATCGACCTTAGGTCTTTCTGCCCCGTCATTGCAAATATAAAGAAAAAAACTAGTAGGTTAACTAACTGGCGTGATGATACGAACAAATGATTTGATGTAACGTGTTTGTTGGATAATGGTATTTGGGTTGGATGTTGGGATTACGTGGAGTACAGTATTTATTGAGAAGGTTGAAATTGTAGGATTTTGTGGAAAACTTTTCAGCAATGGCTAACATACGTTGGGGAATCAGGATGATTTGGGTTTCTTCATAGAGGAGTTCGTTGGATGGATTGTAGAGTGGGTTATTAGGATGTCGGATTTTGGTTAGTGTGCGAAGTGCGAATCTTTCTGCGACTTGGAGATGATGGGCGACATTGAGAGAAGTTTCGATTTAATGGAAAGGGCATGGGATTTGAATGATAATTTGAAGTCGAATATTATACCAAGGTATTTACAAGTGTGGGAGGGATTTTAGGCGATGAGGGAGTTATTTTGTGGAAAAAGATGAGAAGTTTGGATTTTGAAGGGTTAATTTCTATACGCCACTTGAAAACCCATGTTTCAAGGGAATTAAGAGAGGATTGAAGAGAGGATAGTGCAGAGTGTAGGGTAGGGGCATGATTTGTTTTTCTATTTTTTTGGAGTCATATTTTCCGGATTAGTGGAAAGTGGCACCTCTATCTAATAAGTATTCTGCCTACTATATCAACGTTGCGAGAAAAGAACTTATATATGTAACTACTTGATTTTATCCACTGTAAAACTATACTTCTCGAACAATCAGGATTTAATATTGGCTACATCTGTGAGACAGCTTTTCTGAGAGTTACCGATGAAATTTTAACCGCTCTTAGAGTATTCAAAATTATCAAACTCTTATTTTAATACTTGAATATTTGGGTTCAGAACATTCTGCAATCTTGTTAATCGCTAACTCTCTTCAAAATCGTAAGCAATCTATCAAGATTGATTTAAATGTCTCAAGTTTACTTGATATTAAGCGAGTGGTTTCTCAAGGTTCCACGGTCCACTCTATTTTCGTTATACACGTCATTAATTCCTGAGGAACTAGAAAATTGTAGAAGCCATATGTATGCAACGTAAAGAATTTTAATACATTTTTATATATATGTAGATGATACCCAATTATTTTTTTCATTTCCACCTGACCTAATATCAAGGTGCTCTTAATCGAATAAATTCAGACATTAATAAAGTGTTCAGTATTTCTAACTCACTATTATAATTGAATCCTAATAAATTTCAGTTATTTTTATTTGAACCGAGTAAGATGTGTGATGACATCAAGCCCAAAGTTAATTAAACTTAATTTCGATGAAACCAATGTTTCCGTTAGAAGTTATGGTGTAATATTAGGTAACTCATTTAGGTATAATTTGCAATTAAATAAATCTATATTGATGGCTTATTCTAATCTGAAATAGTTATATCCCCACCGAAGTTGCAGTCAATTGCTACAAAAATTATGTTGTCCGATGCACTTGTATTGTTGTCAAATTTCACTTTCTGTTCAACTCTTTGGCACTATGTAACCTATATAAATACTAATAAAAGCATATAGAGGGTACAAAATTCCTGATTTATTTATGGAACACGTAAATTTGAGGGCATATCTCATAAGATTAGAGAAGCCGGTTGGTTAAATATGGAGAAACGATGAAAACTACAGGCAATGTGTTTATATCATAAAATTATTATATACTAACTAAGCGTTCCTTTTATTTGTATAATAAATAAAACAATTAGGAGGGTTTAATTTCTTCAGGCAGATGAAGCCACTGTGTGGTGAAACATGTCTCAGTGATCAACAATAGAAGTGAACTTTCAACTGTTTCATGATATTTCATCATGTATCCACCTCATAAATTTAATATTCAACTTCTAAAGATTATATTATAAGTAATTGTAGAGGCTTTCACTTTTTTATTTTTATAAATCCAAATGAATGAAACAATTTTTTTAGTGTCGCTTCTTTAATAACAAAACACAGCTTAAGTTGTCGAAACTATAGTAACAACTGCTTTTAAAGAAGTGATATCAAAAAATATATAATTTAATAGAAGGCATAATTTACACGATTAGGTTAGAAGTGTAAATTTTGATTAGAAGCAATAGACTATTTTAAGGTGTCTTTAACATTTAATAATTAGTGATTCAGATTATGTGTAAAGAATTTTTTTTAGAAATTTACTTCCTTCTATCAAAATTTAAAAAAAATCCATTATAGAAGTTTATAATGAAAAATAGCGTTTAATCTTTACAGTACCTCAGTTGAATTTATAAAATATGAAGAAGGGATAGAAAGATAGAAGACATGATTTACACGAATGGTTTAGAATTGTAAATTTTAATTAGACGCAATAGACTATTTCAAGGTTTCTTTAACAGTATAAAAGAGGGCAATTAAAAAAGTCCATTGTAGGAATCAAATAAATTAAAACCTATTGCGACTTCGATCTATCAAATAATTTAAAATTGAAGACAAGTAAAACAATTTATTTGTAAGGACCTTCGTCTGCTTTTAAAATTAAAAAACCATTATAGAAGTTTATAATGAAAAACCTTCGATTGGTCAAAAAAATTAAAACTGGAAACAAGTGAAACAATTTATTCGTAAGGCTTTAAATTTCAACTAATATTAATTAATATTTGTTGAATTTGCTTCTCGTTTATCACGTGGTGAAATATTAAAAAAAAAATTGTGAAACCAACCAAGTGCCTTTCTATAAACAACCCTTAATATTAATTAATACAACATTCTGGTAGGTCGCATCTTGTTCTAAAATTATTAGTGACTCAGAATATCGGTTTATGTGTCTTTTATACTTATCGTAGTTATTTCTAATATTAGCATCCCATTTCTTACTTTTTCTTCGGGGTCTGTAATAATAATTCAGAACTGTTGCTCTATAATAGTATCATCAAATCAAATGAACTTGGAATACTTATTCGATTATACTCCCAAGTTCCTTTGATTTGAGAACAAATTTGTAATAGTATTTTAGAGCGACAGTGCTGATTTAATTATATTTGAGTTACGTAAAGAAAATGCATGAATCCAAGTTTTCTTTATTTTTTATCAATAAGTACTGCGGTTTATCAAACACCTAGTTATGATGCTGAAAATAATCAACTTCAAGTCTAAACCTTTTCTTGCAATTACATAATAATTATACTATAAACCATATCAAATGAACTTCTATTGTTTCTACATTAAGTTTTAATTGCGTTATATCTCGATTTAAATTAAGAATCAAATTATGTAATGATGTTTCAAGTTTTTTTGTATCATATAAGCTATAAGAACATGTTCACATAATTAAATTTTTTTATCAAACTGGTTTACGTTTTAGGCGTATTACATAAAACGTAATTTGTTGGCAAAAACGATATTATGTAAGGAAGATCTAAAAGCAACAAAATTTAAACAAGGAATATACGAAAAATATAATTAAATTGACCAACAACATTTAATCCTACCGACTGCGCCTTAAAAAGTCGCTAGGTTATTTCTTAATAAAAACAAATGTGTAGTAGTTAAGTAACTTTAGTAGCAATGTATATGGCATATTTTTAAGTAGAGCACTTTATCACAATTTTTAATAGTATTTTACACAACTTATTTATTACATTAGCTGTCAAATTTGTGAAAATTAGAGGTTCATAAATTTATTTTTATACGATACTTGTATTGATTTGATTATGTAGACTTAATTGAACTGTCACATTTCAAAATATATCCTTTAACATTTTTTAGAACTCTTATTTTAAATGGTTAATTTTTATTTATATACAGAGTTTAATAAATAATAAGTATAAAGTGACTTGAAATTAATTACATATTTACAGTTCCATCATTTAAAACTAAAACTGTCAATTATAAAAACAGTTTTTTTTGTAATTTCTTAGCAAGTAAAAGTTTGAATTTAATAAATACGTTCGACATTATAATCTAATGCCAATAAATTAATCAAAAATCGTGCTTATAATTACTTTCCCCAATTAAACAATAATCATAAGGCAAACACCGGCGAGCTCATTGATGGTGAACGGCCGTTGGTCAAAGAAGTCGCGCCGTGATAACGTCACGGTCCGTACGCCTCCAAACAAGTGAATTCATTCATCTGTTTAAACAGACAGCGGCCATTATGGGGCGTCGTGTGCACGGCCAATCAGACGTCGCGACAGAGGCGACACCAATCGGTGGCTGACTGCAACAAACGCATTCACTGGCATTCACATGTTTTATACAGGGGACGAGGAAGGATAATTAGTGGGCCGCACTTTCTATGATTTATAATTGTTGGCTTTCCGTTCTCGCTCTCCTTTGTTTGCTTTGGCTCGTATAGGCGTATGGGGACACTGAAATACGGTTTTAATGTGCTCCCTATATCACCAGACCATCGAACCGCGCACCCTACAAGAAAACCTGATTACTGCGGGAAAAAATTTGCCTCGCTGTTTTGCGCCTGTTAATTAATGTTTTAATTAAACGATTATTTCAACAAATTAATGGGCCCTCCTGGGATTATTCTGCCGTTACAGTTCGGCTGGTACGATTGGCCAACGGCTTCAAAATCTTTCAATAGAGTTAGTTGAATGAGAGAAAAAAATACTACGAAAGTTTTTATAATAAATTTTATATTGAAAACCAAATTGATATCATTTCTATAAAGGAATAAGTATGTCTTGGTCCCACCATTCTGACTTTTTACTGTCCACTCTGATAGAAATTTACAGAGCTTTATAACATTGTATTTAATGTATTTTGAAACTATTCTATTTAAGAAAATCAATGAAAATGATAGATTAAACCTATAGGCTATACCAAATCTGAAGCTCAATTACAAATCTTCTAAATATAAATCTAAAATTAACAACATATTTGATCCTACCGACTGCGCCAAATCTGAAGCGAATTTAGAATATAATCGATACTTGTTCTGCTACTCTCTTGATGGAACCAAAATCAAATTGGGAGATATAAAACTCTTGTTATGTTCCATTTCTTTATTTTCAGATAACTGACACGTATTTCGGTCCTTACGGATCATTATCAACACGTGTCATTTATCAGAAAATAAAGAAATGGAACATAGCAAGAGTTTTACTTCTTCCAATTTGAAATTAGAATAATTAGGTAAATAATATTTATTTCCTAAGTATAAATCTAAAATTATTTCATTTTACCGACTGCGCCAAAAAAAAAAACTAATGTGTATTTGTTGAATTTTTCTTTTTATTATTTTAGGATAAGAATAAATATAGTGTACATGTTAGTATAATACTTAATTTTACATATTTAAAAGAATGATAAAATATATTTAATACATCTACAGATACACCTTATAAAATTTGTGCTTGCTACGTTCTGGAAAAGATCTGTTAAGATTATCAAGTTTATAGACTTTATTTGATGAAATTTAAAATGTTCCATTGTTTTGGTAGTAAATACTAAGATTGAAAATGAGAGAAATCTTTGAAGCGATGATGCAATTATAAGCAGATGTGAATATTCGGCGACCAGAAAATTTCTAAACCTAAATTGTTTAATTCACTGTGTTTAATAATAAATGATAATTTCTTCGCCTCAAGAAAACACATGGTGTCAAAACAATTGCTCACTCCAATAAGCAATTATTATTATGAATAAGCAAAATATATATTTGAAAGTGTTATCGTATTTGATTTACGAAAGGTTACCAAAGTAAATAACAAGAATTATTATATTTTATGCAAGTCGGTTCTGTTGTGCTAATTCTCCAATTCGAGTTTGCAATGTTGCCATTTTATATACAAGCTTGTTACGTCAATTATATTTTTGTATAATAAAAATACATTAATTTTAAGTATATCAGGAAATTATAATCGTATTTTTTTTATTGATATATCTAGTTTGACTAGTAACTTTCATTTTCTCTAATTTGAGTTTCCAGTGTTGCCATATAATTTACAAGTACATAATATCAAATATTTTTTAATGTTATAAAAATATTATAATATAAAGTAGATTTAATGATTTTTAAAGAAGTTCTTATATTGATGAATTTTTTTTACAAATTATATATTTTGACTTGTAAATTTAATTTTGTCTAACTTCATTTTGCAGGGTTGCCACTTTATCTGCGAGCACGTTATATCAATTATTTCGTGATATGGTAAAAATGCATTCGTTTTGTGTATATCCAGTGATTTTGAAAGTAATTCTTTGATTGATATATTATTTACCAATTTTCATATTTAGACTTGCAAATTTCATTTTCTCTAGTTTTAGTTTACAGTATTGCCATATTATCTACAAATACGTTACATTAATATTTTTCTAAAGTATCAAAAATACATCAATATTCACTATATTAAGTAATTTCTTAATTGATTAATTTTCAAACTCTAACTTGCAAATTTTATTTCATCTAATTTTGAAGTGTTGCCATTTTATCTATAAGAATGCTACAACAATAATTTTTTAATGTGTTTTAAGTACATCAATTTTGAATATATCCAGTGATTTTACAAGTAATTCCTTAATTGATGTATTTTTTACAAATATTCACATTTTATTTTCTCAAATTTGAATTTGATCAAATAACAAAGTGTTGCCTTTTAAGCTTCTAGAAGGTTATATCAGTAATTTTTAAATTGTCAAAAATACATCAATTTTGAGCATATTTTCTAATTTCGAAAGTAATTCCTCAATTGAGGTTTTTTTAAAAAACCCCAAATTTTAAAACCCACAAAAGAAATTCTCATAGTTTCAAGGAAAATGTTTTCAAAATCTGGAAGAAAATTTAAGGAATAACTCTTCAAGAAAATTTTTAAAATGTGGAAATTAAGAAATCTAGAGAAAATCTAGAACAAATTTTAAAGAAAATGTTAATAAACTTACCAGATTCTTCAAGAACCTTTTGAAGAAATTTCTTACAATCAGAAGTATCAATAATTTTTAAATTGCCAAAAATACATCGATTGATGTATGTACTTTAAAAAACTCTCAAATTTTGACTTACAAATTTTAAAACTCACGGAGAAAATTCTCTTTATTTCAAAGAAAATATTTTTAAAATCTGGAAGAAAAGTAACTGAATAGCTGAAGAACACTTAAAGAACATTTTTTAAATCTAGAGAAATTCTAGAACTAATTTCAAAGAAAATGTTAATAATCTCGAAGAAATGTTACTAGAATCTGCATGAATTAAACCCTCAAATGAAATTCTCGTAATTTTGGAAGAAATATGGAAGAAAACTTATTAGATAATTTTAGAACCCTTGAAATTTTTTATTATAATATGGATGTTTAGAAATCTGAATTTGCAGTGTTGTCATTTTAGCTACAAGTACGTTATATGAACAATTTTTAACTTACAAATACAGCAATTTCGAGCATATCTTGTAATTTTGAAAGCAATTCCTCGATTGATGTATCTTTAAAACTCTCAAATTTTGACTTGAAAATTTTAAAACCCACAAAGGAAATCCTCTTAATTTAAAAAAAAAATGTTAATAATCTGGAAAAAAGTTACCAGATTCTCTTAAGAACCTTCTGAAGAAGTTTCTTGCAATCTAGAAGTTAACAAATCGAGAAACTCTCTAGATATCTTATTTAGTTACTGGATAACTTAAGAACTCTTAAAGAACATTTTTAAAATCTGGAAATTAAAAAATCTAGAGAAATTCTAGAACTCATTTCAAAGAAAATGCTAATAATCTGGAAGAGAAATTACCAGGTTCTTTAAGAACTTTCTGAAGAAATTTCTTGCAATTTAAAAGTTAAGAAATCGAGAAAATTTCTAAAAATGTTATTTAGTTACTGGATAACTTGAAATTACCAGGTTCTTTAAGAACTTTCTGATGAAATTTCTTGCAATCTAATAGTTAAGAAATTGAGAAAACTTCTAAAAATCTTATTTAGTTACTGGATAACTTTAAAACTCTTAAAGTATATTTTTATAATCTGGAAATGGAGAAATCTAGAGAAACCCTAGAACTAACTTCAAAGAAAATGTTGTTAATCTCGAGGAAAAGTTTCCATATTCTTCAAGAGAAAATCTCTAGAAATATTATTAAAGCTTTTAAACCCTCAAATGAAAATCTCATAATTTTAAAGGCAATTTCAGAAGAAAACTTATTAGATAATTTTAGAGCCATTGGAAATTTTTCTTTGGAAATGTCCTAACCCCTTGCTAATGATTTCAATTTTTTTGGTAGAAATACAAAGCAGTGTTGCCATTTTATCGATAAGAATGTTAATAATAATAATAATAATAATAATAACAATAATGTTACAACAAGTATATTTTTTGTGTATTTTAAGTACATCAATTTTGAATATATCCAGTAAATTTACAAGTAATTCCGTAATTGATGTCTTTTTTACAAATTTTCGATTTTTTTGGCTACAAGCACTTTATATCAATAATTTCTAAATTGTTAAAAATATATCGATTTTGAGCATATCATATAATTTTGAAAGTAATTCCTCGATTGATGAATTTTGTTAAAAAGCCTTAAATTTTAAAACCCAGAAAAGAAATTCTCTTAATTTCAAAGAAAATGTTTTCAAAATCTGGAAGAAAAATTGCTGGATAAGCAAAGAACTCTTAAAAAAAATTTTAATTCTAGAAATTAAGAAATCTAGAGAAATTCTAAAACTAAATTCAAAGAAAATATTAATAATCTCGAAGAAAAGTTAGTAGAACCTTTTGAAGAAATTTCTTGCAATCTAGAATTATCAAAGTTATAAATTGTTAAAAATACATCGTATTTGAACATATCTTGTAATTTTTAAAAGTAATTCCTCGATTGATGTACTTTTAATAACTTTCAAATTTTGACTTTGACAAATTTTAAAACCCACGAAGGAAATAATCTTAATTTTCAAGAAAATGTTTTCAAAATACTGTAGAAAAGTTACTAGATAACTGAAGAACTCTTAAAGAACATTTTTTAAATTTGGAAATTAAGAAATCTAGAGAAATTCTAAAACTAATTTCAAAGCAAATATTAATGAAGAAAAGTTGCTAGATTTTTCAAAAACCTTCTGAAGAAATTTCTTGCAATCTAGAAGTTAAGAAATAGAGAAAATCTCTAGAAATCTTATTTAAAGCGTTTAAACGCTCAGATGAAAGTTCCATAATTTTAAAGGAAATTTCAGAAATGTGGAAAAAACTTATCAAAGTTACTAACTCTTAAGGAAGTTTTTTAATATCTGGAAATTAAGAAATCTTGAAAAAATCTAGAACTAATTTCAAAGAAAATCTCGAAGAAAAGTTACCAGATTCTTCAAGAACCTTCTGAAGAAATTTTTTGCAATCTAGAAGTATCAATAATTTTTAAATTGTCAAAAATTCATCGATGTTAAGTATATCTTATAATTTCGAAAGTAATTCCTCGATTGATGTATTTTTAATACCCACAAAGGAAATTCTCTTAGTTTCAAAGAAATAGTTTTCAAAATCTGGAAGAAAAGTTAATGTATAACTGAAGAACTTTTAAAGAAAATTTTTTAAAATCTGGAAATTAAGAAATCCTGAAAACTTCTATAATTAATTTCAAAGAAAATATTAATAATCCCGAAGAAAATTTGCCAGATTCTTCAAGAATCGTCTAAAGAAATTTTTTCCAATGTAGATGTTAAGAAATGGTGAAAATCTCTAGAAATTTATTTTAGGTTATTTTAGGTTAGGTTAGGTTAGCTTTTAAACCCTCAAGTGAAATTCTCATAATTTTAAAGGGAATTTCAGAAATATAGAAGAAAACTTATTAGATAATTTTAAAACCCTTGAAATTTTTTCTTGTAATATGAATGTTAAGAAATCTGGAAAAAACTTGTCCTCTAACTAAAGATTTCAAATTTTTTAATGATTTGGTAAAATTAAGGCGAAATTGCTGCGTATAAGCCCTAGATAATCTGTATTTTATTTTATAGTACTATGAAGCTAAGGTATAACTAAAAACTGTGAGTGTATTAAAAATGATTTGATAATTTACACAAAATCCCTCGCTACCATAAATTGTTGTAAATACATATTTCTATAGCCTATGATTAAGATTTTTTGAGGATATATTTATTATTTTGTGTAAGCTTAGTCCTCAATTGATTTTATAAGAAAACAGAGAAGTTTCCTCTATATTAAACGTCTCTAGGAATTACTCAAAACTTATTTGTGTATCAAAAAGTATTTAAATATTTTATAGAAAATCCTCCGCTACAATAAAATTTGGCAAATGGATATTTCTTTATTTCTTGAATTAGTTTTATTATTTTTTTGTAATATTAAGAAGAAATTAAGGAATACAAATATGACGCAGAAAAATGGAGCTTTGGTTACTCCATCAAACAAAGACATGAAAATACGATGAATTAAAATCTCACTTAACCCGTTGTGAAACATTTTTATGTAAATTAGACAAGTGACAAGAAAATATTTCTTTAATTATTTTGAATAAGCTTTGTTCTGGATTGAGTTGATAAGAAATAAAGAAATTTGTTGTCTAACACTAGAACTGCAGCAAGAAGAGCTCTGAATGTGTAATAGTAAACTCTTTGCCATTCTAAATTTTAGCAAACGGATGTTTCTAAATTCCTTAAATTAGCTTTATTGAATTATTTGGAATATTTGGAAGAATCAAAGAACAATAAGTCTGTGAAATTATAGAAGTCTTTAAAAATTAGACCAAAATGTGCCAGAAATGGCTAAAATATTGCCTTAATGGCTACACAAGAATCATCAGCACCTAACAAGTGTAATGGGTAGAGTGGAAGAACACGAAAAACTGTGAACTCCGCCTTCAAGATCTATGCTCGAAATTTCAAAGTGATTAATTATATTTATGTATGTATTTTTGTATAATTTTTTTAATAGATCTTGTAAAGTGAATAAACTAAACTAAACCAAAGATATCTAATGTTCTTTGATTTTATCAAATATTTCAAATAACTCAATGAAGCTAATTCAAGGAATATAGAAACATCCACTTACCAAAAATTATAGTGTTTTATTAGCAAATGAGAAAATAATAGAAATATGACGCAGAAAAATGGAGCCTTGGCTACTCCATCAAACAAGAAAATATTTCATTCATTATTTTGAATAAGATTAGTTTTGAATTGAGTTAATAAAAATAGAGAAATTTGTTGTGTACCCTTCCTGCATTTTATTTGAATGCCATCTAACACCAGAACTGTAGCAAGAAGGGCTCTAAATGCATTATAGTAAACTCTTGCTTTTCTAAATTTTAGCAAATGTTACTAAATTTCTTGAACAAGCTTCATTGAAATGATTGATGTAATTACGTGCAGATCAAAATAATTTGACGACTAAAGCACTAATGACCTTTCTTCACACTTTTATATGAATTACCAAAATGTCCGAAATGTATATTTGGTAATTCAAATAAAAGTGTGAAGAAAGGTCATTAGTGCTTTATTCGTCAAAGCTTTATTAAATTATTTGAAATATCTGGAAGAATCAAAGAACATCAATTAGCTCTGCTTCATATCTGATGTTCTTTGATTCTATGAAATATTTTAAATTATTCAATGAAGCTAATACAGGGAATATAGAAACATCCACTTACCAAAATTTACAGCGTTTTATTATGAAATGAGAAAATAAGAGCAATGATGAAAACATTTTATTCGAAGTTAAATAAATAGTTTACTTAGAAAACGATAACGACAAAGCAATTTATTGGATGATGAAAAGATTTAATTCCATTTGGTTTTTAGCAACTCCTAATTCTGATCATATGTAGTACTTCGGTAAAGCAAATGAGCAAAAGCTTGAAGTCAGTTTGTAGTTTTTGAAAGTGGTACACCATAATTTCTTTATGATTTATTACGGTTTTGTACGAAATAAGAAAAAAGAGCAAAGATGTAAAAACTTGTAAATAACTATGAATTATAATTTAATGTGAGATGAGATGAAACCAATAATGTAAATGTAATTTATTGGCTGGTGAAACGATTTAACTTTATCTGGTTTTAGGCAGTTTCTTATCCTCATCATAGATTATACTGAGGTGATGAGTGTAAAGGTTCGAAATCAGTTAGGACTTAAAGGAATGAAGATTTACAATTGAACATCACAAAATGATTTACTTACCTTGAATTACGACATATGTTCAAATCAAAATTAATACTATATAGGGAATGTAAAAATTAATAAATGAAGAATATTTGCAAAATTCTGCCCAACTTTACCAAAGTTCTCATAAGTTATAAAATAATTATTTTTTATATTTTTCTCACTATTACGTTGCCTATAACAATATGCTTTTCTGGTATGAGTAGATAAATTATTTAAAGTAATGGCAATTAGGAGATGAATATAATTTTCAAACGCATTAACCATTTTAGTACTTAAAATGAATAAAAGATGTCTTTTGGGCGCAGTAGTCGATGAAACAAAAAAGTAAATTAAAGAACTATTTATATTATAGTACAATACCTTAAGAGCAAACGTGAAGAATTTGGCGATAATAGAATTTTGGATCATCGTTAATGTTCTACAAACTACTTTACATTTACTGAATTTTTGTACTTAATTACTTTATTAATTTTAGATTTGTCACAAATAAACATGACAATTTTTGACTTCTAATTTTCTAAAAAAACTGCAAAAACTTATTTTGAAGCAAATCAAAACCTTTTATGATTGCCATTTTCAAAAGTTATTACTCTTCAATCTTTGTTGGTTTGTTAATAATAAGAGCAGGCCGGAACACTTTGGCGATAATAACATTTTGGATCATCATCAAGTTCTACAAGCTACCTTTACTGAATTTTGTACTTAATTAGTTTCGTAATTTTAGATTTGTCGTAAAATAATCATTCTAATTTTTGACTTCTAATTTTTTTAAATAGCTGCAATAACTTATTTTGAAGCAAATCAAAACCTTTATTGATTCCCAATTTCAAAAGTTATTACTCTTCGATCTTCATTATTTTGGTTTTAAAGTATTAAAAAGAAAACAAGGATCCTAAAAGTCAATGTTTTTACTAAAATAAATGCATTAAAAATTTATCTCAAATCACCTTCACTGATTACCAAAAGTTTTCAACTTTATAAACCTCAATAACTCATCTAAATTATTGTCTTTGAGCAAATACTGTGTTTTTGGTCGCTTGTTTCTGAATATTTTTGATATAAATCCGTCATTGTAATCTAATTTAATTTATTAATATACAATAATAGTATGAGTTTTATTTTTTGATACACGCTTAAAATTTTATCACAATCAACCAACAATTACAAAAATAATAAAATTGTTTCATATGAAAAAGAAATGAACTTTTACAGTATTTAACATTTCTTATAGAATCACATGAAGGAAGGAGTACGATCTAAAAACTTACCTGTATCCTATCTTCAGGTAAATCCGTTTTGAGGCTAAGCATTTCTCTAGCGTAGACGTCCGGATAGTGCGCGTCCTTGAAGGCCTTCTCTAGTTCCTCCAACTGGTAGCTCGTGAAAATCGTCCTACCACACACCCACCAAGGGTAGTTTACTATGTTACACACAAACATCCCCAATTCCCCTTAGCAAATGAACGTGCGGACACCACCCAGAAACTTCACCGGTTTGTTTAATTCGGCTAACCCCCAAAAACACTCGATCCTGACAAATTGAGAATATGATTAGAGTTAATAGTTACCTATGACGTCTTTTCTTCTTTTTCTTCTTGTTAAAGCCCCCGATGCCGTCCGACACGGAGAAATCTTTGGTATTATCTAGCTGACCTGTAACAATAATTACACATAAGTAATATGTACTTTAAATTCACTTACACTATCAGAGATGAAGTAATGTATTAGAAACGAAGCAGAGAAATATTGTAGTATCTTTGTATAACTTCGTTTTAGATAATTATTGATGATATTTATTTGAAACAAATGCAGAAGCTATAAATATTGGTAGTACTGTCTAACTCATACATCTGGCTTATATATGTAGCTAAATAAATAAGAAATAAGAATATTAATTAAAAGAATGATTTATAGTTTAAGGTTTGTGCTAATGCAGATATAAGTATAATATAAATAAATTTAATTTTCATTTTGTATAACTGTGATTTTGTATGTAATTACGCAATGTTGGAAGTTGTAATATGATAACGTTTTACAAACTGCCGTAAAAGAGATAATCGATAATTTAGGTTTTAATCCCCTGCGAAAATTCGGGGTGTAACGCCATAAAAATAATGAAGACATGCCCGCTCTTATCCGAGCGCATAAGACCATCATCTCCCCCGGATGTAAACAACCCTCCTACAGTCAGTAAGAAGTCTAAAAAAGATCCCATTTATTCCCCTTAAAGACTTCATTTGGGGGGCCCCACCAATTGGAGTTTAAATTTCACTTCTTTACAAAACTTTTTCCTGTTTTCGGGCTTTGTTTAGGGAAGTTATACCCTTATTGTGCCGCCTGGATTTTCGCAAATTATGTTATGTGTGCCCTTTTATGTACCAAACGAAGAATGCCGATTTAGACGGTCCATCCCCTTTTCTACGTCACGGAAGCAATTGATTTGTAATCGAATATATTTTGAGAATAAAAAGTCCGCACAATGGGCCCCGTCCGGGGAAATTGGCACATTTCGTTAAAAAGGAAACCCCTTTGTTTAATTTGGATTAGTGTTATCCGATGGCCGGAGCGAGTATAACATATGTACGAGGACGGTGGCACCGAAACGGTTCTTGGATGTTTAAGGGTAACTACCCTATCTCTTGGGGCGACTTGACGGTCGATTAAGGCTGTTTAGGGGTTGTAATACACATGTGGACGTGTACACTTCATCAATTAAATTACTCGCCCGGCGAAATAAATTACTGGGGTGCAATCTAATTAATATTTATCCGCTGAATGCAATGCTCGTAATCTGAATTTACTGACTTTCAAGCTCATAAAATTTACCAATACAACGCACAAATTGAAATAATTATAGCATACATAGAAATAGTTTCATCAATAAATAAGATAGAATTATTGATTCCAACCGACCGGTTTCGATCTTGTTTAGATCTCATCAGTGTAGCGCAGTTAACGTTACTGGGGAATATTAGACCTCCACGTATTCATTAAGCAAAAAGATATAATAGAAGTCACCTTAATATTATATTTTGCTAAAATACATAGAGTATATCATTATAAACTTCATAATTATCATTTTAATCTTTACAATTCTATTCAATTCCCAACTATTAGCATTTTTTAAACTTTTCAAGGCTAAACTTTATTATTTTTGCAAGTTCTTCAATAATTTCTCAAAACTATTAGTTTTTATTATTGGAATATAATAAGTTTATTTGATCAATTATTTTTGTTCAAGAAGAAACAACTGTAATAGTCGCTATTGCTTATCTAGAGTTAAATTTTATAGAAGTATTCTTAATATTTCAAATACCATTCACGACAACAGTCGTTGTTTTAAAATCAGTTTTGGAGAAGAAATTCTAAACTCATTTTTTTTGTCAACATTTAGGCAGTTGCAGTTTCACCTTAAACATGAATATTCGAAGAAAGGCTCTTAACATAGAACTCATCATTCAAAAAGTTTTATTATCTTAGTATTAATTAGGGTAATCGAAATGAATATTTTGAGCAATTTTTACAAGAATGTTGATTGTTTCCAAAATTATCAAATGGAAAATAAGATAATGCTTAAATAATTTAGGGCAACTTTTGACAGAGAAAGAAAGGTAAATTAAGTAAGATTTGTTTTGTTCCTAATATTTAAATGCTTGAAATCGCATCAAATCGAATATTAAACTTGCTTACAAAATCTTTAGCAGATCGAACACTTCCATTTAGAATTGCTCTTTTGTGTTTGTGAAAATAACCAAAGAGAATTACTTTAAATATTCAATTGAACGGCAATTAATATACTCATACATTACTTGTATTTAAATTAAATATTTAAAGAAAATTTTCTGGTAAATAATATAGGGAAACATAAACAAAGAAAATTGCAACAAATATTCATTTGGAGAACAATTAATATTTTTACCGTCATTATTTGTCAAATAAAATTAAAACATTTTGAGCAATTTTCGTTGTTTATTTACAAGAAGCCAAAACAGTAGAACACCAAACATCATAAAGGAGCTGGAACGGTCAAAACCTCTCAATATTATATTTTCCTCTAATATTTTGTTTGAAGTACATATTTTCCTCAAGCAGCTTTGCATTATTACATATTTGTTTTCATCACAATTATACAAAAAATTGAAGCAGTGAAGTGAGGTCGAAATATAAAATGTTAAAAATCGCAACCTTTTAAGGGATAATTTGAAGACTACAGCAAGGTAAGTGAAAGTCAAGTTGGCGTTGAGTATTATTTTAACGGTTATGTGTTATATATATGAAAAATACGTTTATCGGATAAGTCATATACTGAAGCCTTTACAGAAAGCGTGCTCAGCAAGAAGTGTGCATGTTATTTATTGCTGCTCGCCAGCTTCTAATTACAAGCAAAAATAAATCAAAATTTACCATTAGACATTTGTCAACCAAAAAAGCATCTGAGAATTTAAATTTCTGCATGAAACCTATTATTAGTTAGGTTAAGATAACCAAACCTAAAAAACTACAATTTGATACAAGCCTCAGCTTCAAAAATACATCGAGTCAACTTCTAGTTGCAAGCAAAATTTGCCGTTGGAAATTTGCCAACGCATCTGAGAATTGAAATTCCTGCAAGAAAATTATGATTAAGTTATGCCAAGAAAAAAAAAACTACAATTTGATATCAACTTCATCTTCAAAAATACATCGAGCATCATGCCTACTGGCTTCAATCAATAAAGGAATGGTTTGATTTAAAAAACTAGCTCGAAATTTCTAAAAACTTCTGAATGTAACTTTTCTAAACTAATGAATTTGATAATAACGTTTTTTGAGCAGTCTCTAAGACTACTAGATGAATGTCAATTTTTAGACAATAATTTTGTTTAATAAACTTCAAATAGTAAACGTTATCTGGACTTTCTTCATTTCTAATTATTCTCGTTATTTAGAAATAAAACTAAAAGGGAACCAATAATCTTTTTCTGGCTTAAAATTACATAAAGAAATTTATGATTAGTTAGGTTAAGATAACAAAACCCTAAAAAAACTTCAATTTGATATAAGCCTCAGCTTCAAAAATACACCGAGCCAACTTTTAGTTACAAGCAAAACTAAATCAAAATTTGCTGTTAGAATATTGCCAACTAAAGCATCTGAGAATTTAAATTCTTGCAAGAAACTTATGATTAGTTAAGTAGATAATAAGACTGTATAAAAATACAATATGACATCAGCCTCAGTTTCAAAAATACATCGAGCTTCAATCAAAATATATAATTAGATTTCAACTAAAAATTATTTTAATGCACAAATTACCACCTACAACATTCTCAAAAGTATGAGTTATCATCAAAGAAAATAGAAATTTTTAACGTCGGACGTTTCACATTCTGGACCGAGTCTGCTTTCAAAAAGCTAGACAATCTGATCGACAGCTAGAAGAAGGGCTACAACCTGCCACTGCCCAAAATATCGAACACCGGCTTCTTCTGTTTGTCTTCTGTTGAAGCCCGACGAAATCAAGAAGATCTTGTGTCCTCCACAGTAGAAGTTTATCCGCCGTGTACATCGTCTCAATCCACTCACAAATGCACGTGCTATGTTGAGATGCCACCCCTACTTTGCTGTACTCAAGAGGAATTGTTTTACAATCAAGCCATCCAGCTATCAAATCCGGAAAGTTGCAGGCGAGAAGGAGGACGATGATAATGAAAGATAAGAAGGCAAAACCGGTTAAGCACAAGAAGACGAAGCCAGTTGCTGCCTCAGCTGCTAAGGTTGAGAAAAAACCAGCACCAGCCAAGGAGCCGGCAGACCTCTTCTGTCTGACTTCTGTTGAAGCCATCCAGCTATCAAATCCACTAAGTTGCAGGCAAGAAGGAGGGTCATGATAATGAAGGATAAGAAGGCAAAACCGCAATTTTGGCCACAGAGAAGCGGCAGAACCAGAGGGATGAAGTTTTGGCCAAGAAACGTGGAATTGTTTTACAATCAAACCATCCAGCTATCAAATCCGAAAAGTTGCAGGCAAGAAGGAGGGCGATGATAATGAAGGATAAGAAGGTAAAACCGGTCAAACCCAAGAAGACGAAGCCAGTTGCTCCAACATCTGCTAAGGTTGAGAGAATCTAACACCAACCAGCCAAAGCATCAGCGAAGAGGTAATAAGTGACACAGTTTAAAGGTAACAACATCGACTGTAGACTTTATTTGCATGTATTTTTATGTTATGTATTTAAAATGGTGAATTATATCTAGACTTTTTTCAATTTTGGCAAAGATTTGGTGAAAAAACGAATATATTATTCAATTTTATTAATCGTCACTCTAGTTTTTTTTTCGGTTTCATAACTCACAGCATTAAGATATCCCTCATAATGACATAATACTTCAAAAAATATTATTGTAGACATCTGTAGACATCTGAATGTAGTAGTAGTAGTGTACTACTACTACTACTAATAAGGTTTTTTTGAGCGGTCTATAAAACCACGAGATGAAAAATTTTTGGACCTTAAGCTTTTTTAATGAACTTCAAAGAGTAAACGTTATTTTGGAATTTCTTCAATTCTAATTATTCTTGTTATTTGGAATTAAAACTAAAAGGGAACTAATAACACTTTTTTGATATAAACAATCTCACATAAGGAAATTTCAAAGAGTAAAGATGTAAGCTTCTATCAAAGGAAATAAAATTCTAAAATTTTATATTGTTTAATGAACTTTAGGTATTAGTATTAGGTATTATTGATTTATCAAATATGCTAACCAAAAGATTATAATATTTTTACATAATAATTTTTCACAGAAATTTTGATTTTAAATGAGGAACATCTTTTGGACGTTCATATAATTTGATTAATCTTTTTTTGTTATATATTTCACAATATTATGAAACTTTTCTTCATTTTCCAATGGTTGTTCGATAATTTCAGGATGTAACTTTTCTAATTAAATCGGTAGGATAAAGTAACCTCTAAAATTACGACATAGAAATTAAATAATTGGACCATTTTTTTTTAGTGAACTACAGAAAACGTCACTTAGACTTTCTTCATTTCTAATTAATCTTCTTGTTTAGAATCAATTAATTAAGAATTAGAATCAATAGACAAAATTGCAGGCGTTAGGAAACTAAATTCTTTTTTAATAATAAAAAAACATGCGAAAGGTGCGAGTTTTTATGGAAAAAAATTTAAAAATATGGACATAGTTTTAGTAAGAACAAAAATACTATTTTGTTTTAAAATGGTTGTTTAAATATTTCCAGATGTGACTTTTTTTTAACAAATGCATAGAATGAAGAAGGTTTTTGGAATTGCTTCAGAGATCACGAGATGAAAATCAAATACTAGTGAACTGTAAGTGAGGAATTAATTTGGACTTTCTTTAATATGTACTAATCTTCACTTTAGATTTTTGGCTTGATAATTTACTATATTAAAATATCTCTCATAATGAAAGATGTAAAACCTCTTCATTTTGTAATGGTCGATTGAGATTATCTGGATGTAATTTACCTAAATAAAGTGATATAATGAAGAGGTTTTTTTTTTGGAGATCACTCAAAAAGATCACGAGATAAAAATCTTAAAAAAATGTACAAAAACATCCACTTAAATGATCTTAAAATGTTCAATTTTTCTTTTAAATAATCGTATCTTTAATATCCCATCAAAAAATTGTTGTATCACAGCTGGAAGTTTACTGGCGACTCAGAAAATTTAACGAAATAACGTAAAAACGTATTCGTTAGAACATTTTTTAAGAACAATAATATCCCTAATGTATTAACAATATAATATGGTTCCTTGCTTACTAATTTTGCGGTAGGTATTGTTTCCACATTGGAAGGTTTCTTCCTTCGTTCAAAATGCTTCTCAATTAGTAGATACTCTCTTTTTCCTGCCCTGTTTTGTTAAAGCTCTTGAGCTCATTTAATTGAACAACTGCTTCAGGTGTTCCTACTTTGCCTGATTTAGTACTCCAATTTATTCCATTTGTTAATTAAGTAGTTAATTGGAAATAATTCTAAAAAAGACGACTCATATGGATTAAGTCAAAATATTATTAATTTCCTAGTGCTAATACTTATGTTATGTATACTTATTATTAACAATGCTTTTGTCTAATATCAGATATTATTATCATTTGGAAGTTGAATATTTACATAATACTGTGATGATTACAAGTTCTTTAGTAATATTTCTTCATGAAATAAAATTTCTTTCAATGATTTAATAATTATTTTTAATATCCCATTTAAACAATTGGATATAGATTCAAGAATTTCTAGATGTGAGTTTTTTTAAATAATAGGCTTTTTGAATTGCTTCGAAAATCACGAGATAAAAATCAAATTCTTAGATCACAACTCTCCCAGTAGTGTTAAGTAAAAAATGCACTTGGACTTTCTTAAGTAATAATAATTCACTTTATTGGAGTATCTCTCATTATGAAAAATGTAAAACTATCTCATTTTGAAATGGTTGTTTGAAATTATTTAGATATAACTTTTCTAAATAAAGGGATATAACGAAGAGGTCTTTTTAAGTGACCTAGAAGATCACAAGACAAAAATCAAGTTCTTGGAGTATAAATATTTTAATAGTTTAGATAATTTAAGCTTGCTTTTAGTTTGTAAATTCAAACAAAGGTCTCTGGTGAAGCCAGCTAAGGCTAGAATATTCAAGTCCACATGAAGGTCCTTAAAATTTAAAGCTAAATCTACCACGAATGTCGCTAATAATGTTAAAAAATCCCGATATACTAAGGCCAGAACTTTCAAATCCTTAAGAATTAAAGAAATATAATAAAAAAATTAATTTGTAAATTGCTATTTTTTTTCATTTAATACTTTTAGTTTTAAGATGATTGAATACTACATTTAAAGGCTTATTTTTGAACTAATGATTCCAAAAGAATATTGTCATTTGTGCTAGGTTTTTGATAAACATATTTTGCCACTTTATGCTTTTCAATGAAATGTTTAATTCTTTCAATTAGGTATCCATTATTTGAGGCTGCTTACTAATTTTTTGTATTGATAAATAGTTTAAAGGTAAGCTGAAGGATCTTTTGATAATTAAATTAAATTAAAAATTAAAGTTAGGTTTTCTAAAAATATGAACCGTGACGATATTATTGGAGTTATTAATGGAATTGTGTGCTAGCTTTTTATAGTTGATACTTGTTGAGCTGCCCTCTTGATGGAATTAATAATTTCTTGACTAAAATATTATTTTTTATTATGCTACAATAATTTCATAAGGGCCTTCACCGAAGAGTTGAAAATTGCGATTCATACAATTCAACAATCTCTCAAGTACGTTAAGCATGTTAATGTGTTAATCTACATGTACAAAGTTCTAAAATGTCGTTTACTTCTTGCGAACGCTCCTCTGTACAATAAAAATTCGAAGGCGCACACACACATATACACACACACACCCTGGCTGGCATATTATGAAGTGGTACTAAATTCAAATCCCCAGCGGCGTCCCGGGGGGCGTAGGGGAGGGATCTACCCCCCGAGGGAATCACTCCACTTGGGCATAATTGAATTTTCAAACCGGCAGCTTATTGGTAGGAGATTGGTTCTCTGTGTCGATTAGTTATTGCCAGCCTCTGGATTTCAACATATGGGCAATTTACACGAAAAAAAAAAAGTGGGCGCTCAAACAAAATTCCTTTTTGCCTCATTTTCAGCGGATACTAATCGATTTATTTTAACGGGCGGTAATTGACGACGGTTCCGGGAACGTACACATTCGGACGAATTTGTTACGACCGTAAAACGTATGTGTGGATGGCAAAAAAAATGTTAAAAAGTGATGTGTATGTGTGTTTAAATAATACGGTAACTGGTGTAATATATTACTTATTTTTTTACATAAAATTTACAAGTTGTAAAATGCCTATATCAATTTTTTAAATTGTGTTTTTTAGTAATCTTAACGTTTTTTTGTACTTTTAAACAATTGTATGTTATTTATTCTTTCTGAACGTAAATCATACTTAAATTAAATATAATCAATAAATACTAATAAATGTTATTTTAAAGGTTGAAAAACACATATTGACAATTAGGTTCCCAATAAAATAAAAAATATATTGTATTTGTTTCTCATTAATCAAATGGTGAAGCATTATGTTAATTAACTACCTTAAAATTAAAATTAATAAAATTAATATTAATTGTTAATAATTCAGTGTCGTGTTTCCATCTAATAGAAATAATAAATGAATATATTTACTTCTTATCTTTAATATCTTAATTGTTTTGTTATAATTGAAATTAAAATTGGATGGTTATCAAGGTTAATATTTTTATAGAATGCGCAATTTAAGATGTAATAGTAATAGATTATTTCTGAAGACTGTAATAAAAAATATTTTCATCCAAATGATAATTATTTTTTGTCGTTAATTAATACTCGCGAGTGTTTTTCCCCACCTATAATGCGGCGCTGCTGAAATATTCATCATTAGTGGGTAGTTATCCAATTCACGGTGTGTCATTTTATTTCCCGCAATAAATAATAAATGTTCATTCTGTATTCTGTGGAGGGACATAAAGTTCTGGTGTAAAACAAGCCGCAGTGCAGAGGGTAGTAAAACCAAATGGCAAATGGCAAATGGACAAAACTACCTCGGCATGCAGCTCTCACCACCATATAAACAGAATTACTAATTCACACAAGTTTTAAAATGCACTGACGTTGAAATATCTGACGCTATTCGCCGTTCTAAAGTCTAGACGGCCGTGCAGCCCTCGTGAATATTTTAAATATATGCAATTTATGCCGCACACCGAAAACTGCATCGCTAATCTTGAACGGGGGGCGGCTTTCGTAAATTATCGCCGCAAGTTTATTTTGTAATAATTATAATAAACAAAAACATAATCACACAGTTACGCTATTGTAAAAATATACTGTACCCATTTAGATGCTAAAATTTATGTCTTCGATTTGAGCAGTAATAAAGCCCAGAAAACTTATCATAATTTGCGTATCTCGTCTTAGATACGTATTACTCAATTCTGAAGCGCTCGAAGCAAGACGTATTTATCGAAGTAAAACTCTGTTGTTATTGAAACCAATGTGCACCAGTTTTTGTTTAACCTGTCAGTATCCTGTGTTCAACTGATTGCATATCAACTAGACCCAGCATCACAGGAATTTCTTCAAGTTCGTCCGAAGTTCAACATCACTGAAAAATTGGGTTTCGCTGTATTGCTGACAGTTTCGAAGTATTTGTTTCAAAATTTAGATTTCAAATAACTCCTTAATAAAACCTAATAGTGTTACCTTCCAAAAAACCTTTTTATTATATCAAAAATTACAAAAATTCTAGAAAAAAAAAAACATTGCAAAATGAAAAATCACAGTTTTTTTTTTAAATAAAGAAAACTTATAACTTTTTTATACCACTTTTTATTTCACCTTTTGCGCAAAAAGTGAAATAAAAAGTGGTATAAAAAAGTTATAAGTTTTCTTTATTTAAAAAAAATTGAAAATGTACTACGAAGTTAACGCCGAGAAGATTCAAGAATGAAAAATCACAGGTTTTGCGTGAGAAATTAACACGAAGATAATAAACGGAGCCTTATAAACAATATTAATTTTGAAATAAAATGCATTATTATTATTAATTTTGTTCGGTATGAAAACATTGTACAATACAATCTGATTTGTACCTTTGTTTTGGTTGGTGAAGTTCATGAACATTGCAAAGATGTAAATGCTTATATTAATTATTTTTATACAATAGGCATAATGTTTGTTACAAGTGGTTAATTTGCCAAATAACTTTCGACTGGAGATCTTTTTGCTTAGTTTTGTCGGTTTTGTCATGTTTTGGATTAATGAAATTTTGTATAAGAGCTCCAAACTGGTAAAATGAGGTTATTTATTAATTTATTTATTTTGGGGTGACTTTAAAGTTACTAGAATGCAATATATTTGCAATTTTTTAGAATTTGAAATTTGAAATTTGTATACAGAAGTTATACAGGGGTTATTAAGGATTTTTTGTAAAGGTTAGAAGCGATGCTCGCGCTCCTATTTGAGTATTATAGATAGTTGGATTGCTAGATAAGAAAAACCAGACATAACCATGGAAGTCGAGATTATAAGGCAGAAAATGGTAAACAGTTGTGGTGGAGAGCCTTGGGGATGTTCTTGTTTTGGGATTATATGAGAAGAGACTGATATTATCATAAAGGTGCCATCTATTGTCTAAGCGTTGCACTAGAACCCTGTTTGAAAAATCAAATCATTGTGGATTAGTCAGTGGTTATTCACTCAAACAGGGTATGGTCTTTACAAAGCTTTAATTTTTGTGTACCGTGAGTTGTTGTCCACATCGTTACATTGTCTACAATTCCAAACACAAACGATGGTTTCTCGAAATAAAATGTTATAATTGAAAATTAACTTTATAAACTAGCTAAAATATTTGTAATTGATGGAAATTCTCTAAAATGTTTTTTTTTAAATTTGTAAACGTAATTGATCAAATAATAAAAATCTTATGCTCTATGCTTCAACATAATCACTATTTTTTTTAATTTGAGTCAACATATATTTTGATCACACTTTAATGATCAAATTATAAACGACGTAAGTTGTAAAATCTAAATAGGAAACATCATTTAAAAACTGCAGCAAACTATTATTAATGGGTATGCATCTGCTCATTCTACAAGCAATTGTTTATTATTTTATTTTTATTCTAATAATAATTAATAACAATATTCTTAGGCACTTACCATGTTTATACCATAATTGAGGTAAAAATAAACATAGTCAGTGTTTCATTCAGTCCCTATATTATGGATTACTACGTAGTAACGGTCGCAACCATCATCATGAAATATATTCTTTGTAATTGAATTTATACATTGTGGAACCATGTGTAGATGTAGTATAGTTTATAATCTTTTCAGTGTTTCACTCAGTGTCTATATTATGGATTACTACATTGTAACGGTCGTAATCATCATGAAAAATATTCTTTGTAATTGTATTTATACATTGTGGAACCATGTGTAGATGTAGTATAGTTTATAATCTTTTCAGTGTTTCATTCAGTGTTTATATTATGGATTACTACATTGTAACGGTCGTAATCATCATGAAAAATATTCTTTGTAATTGTATTTATACATTGTGGAACCATGTGTAGATGTAGTATAGTTTATAATCTTTTCAGTGTTTCACTCAGTGTCTATATTATGGATTACTACATTGTAACGGTCGTAATCATCATGAAAAATATTCTTTGTAATTGTATTTATACATTGTGGAACCATGTGTAGATGTAGTATAGTTTATAATCTTTTCAGTGTTTCATTCAGTGTTTATATTATGGATTACTACATTGTAACGGTCGTAATCATCATGAAAAATATTCTTTGTAATTGTATTTATACATTGTGGAACCATGTGTAGATGTAGTATAGTTTATAATCTTTTCAGTGTTTCACTCAGTGTCTATATTATGGATTACTACATTGTAACGGTCGTAATCATCATGAAAAATATTCTTTGTAATTGTATTTATACATTGTGGAACCATGTGTAGATGTAGTATAGTTTATAATCTTTTCAGTGTTTCATTCAGTGTCTATATTATGAATTACTACATTGTAACGGTCGTAATCATCATGAAAAATATTCTTTGTAATTGTATTTATACATTGTGGAACCATGTGTAGATTTAGTATAGTTTACAATCTTTTCAGTGTTTCATTCAGTGTCTAAATTATGGATTACTACATTGTAACGATCGTAACCATCATCACGAACAATATTTATACATTGCGGAATCATGTGTAGATTTAGTATAGTTTATAATTTTTTGATAGACATATTTTCTGAGAAATGAGTAAATGGCCTTGAAAAAAAAAACGAAAACAAAAATTTCAGTAATAAATAAAAAAAGTTTGCTTTGTTGCGCAAATATGGCGGACGGAATTACATAAGAATTTTCAACATATTTTCCAAGCAGTTACCTACGACATTACCAGCAACCAGTTGCATTATTTAAAGATTTGCGCAGGTGGGATATGACAAATAACTAATGACAATTCATAAATGATAAATCGCAAGTGACAAAAGACAAATGACGAATCTTGATGACTAGTGGTAACCAATGTTTAATTTTAATTTTTAGAATATTAAAATTTCTAACTTTCAAACATGATGATAAATGAGACAAATGACAAATATTTGAAGGCAGATTATGCACTACCCATTCCAGATATCAGATGACAGAATATAATTGACATATAACAGGTGTTACTTATTTACTTATATTCATTTGTACTTATTTACAAAACTACAGTTATTATAAGTGACAAATGACAGATGACAGATAATAGTTGATAGATGATAGATGATAAATGACAGATGGCAGAAGACAGAATGACAGGTGGCAGATGACAGATGACACAAGACAAATGACAGATAGCAGATAACCAATTTCAGATCGCAGATGGCCAATGACGGATGACAGATAACATACGGCATGTAGCAGATGGCAGATAGAATATGACAAATGATAAATGATAAATGAAACCTAATTACTAGTGTTGGCTAATGTGTAAGCTTAATTTCTAGAATAGTGAATTTATAAATTTTGAATATAATGATATAAGAGACAGATAACAAATAATAGAAGATAGATTACACATTACCTATTCCAGATTATAGATGAGAGAACATAATTAATAGAAGACATGTGTTACTTATTTACTTACATTCATCTGTTCCCTTTACTAACAGAATTACAACTAATACAAGTGATAGATGACAGATAGCTGATGACAGATGACAGGCGACAGATCACAGATAACAATTGACAGATGGTGTATGGCATATGGCACATGACAAATGACGGATGACAAATAACAGATGGCAGATGACATATTTCAGATTGCATATGGCAGATGGCAGATAACAGATGGCGAAAAGCAGATTGCAAAAGGCAGATAACAGATGATAGATGACAGATAGGAGATGGCAGATGACAGACTATAGATAAAAATGTGACAGATAATATATAAAAACAGACAGATAATATCATAGGTAATAAATGATAGATGATAAAAGATTAATTGCAGATGAGGGATTTTAAATTTAAATTGTTAAAATTGTCATTTTTACTCGCCGGTGTTGGCGAATTTCAGATACCAGATGATAATATAATTGACATATAACAGGTGTTACTTATTCACTTATATTCATTTGTATTATTTACAAAACTACAATTATTATAAGTGACAAATGACAGATGACAGATAATAGTTGATAGATGATAGATGACGAATGACAAGTAACAGAAGACGGAATGACAGATGGCAGATGACACAAGACAAATGACAGATGGCATATAGCGGATTGCAGTTCGCAGATGGCAGATGATGGATGACAGATGACAGATAGCATATGACAGATAGCAGATGGCAGATGACAAATGATAAACGATAAATGAAACTTAATGATTAGTGATGGCTAATGTTTGAGTTTAATTTCTACAATATTAAATTTATAACTTTCGAATATGATGATATAAGAGACAGATAACAAATAATAGAAGATAAAAAACACATTACCTATTTCAGATAATAGATGAGAGAACATAATTGACATAAGACAGTTGTTACTTATTTACTTACATTCATTTGTTCTCTTTTCTGACAGAATAACAAGTAATATAAGTGATAGATGGCAGATAGCAGATTACAGATGATAGATGGCAGATGACAGATGACAGATAACAAATGACAGATGGCATATGGCAAATGACAGATGGCAGATTTCAGATTGCATATGGCAGATGGTAAATAGCATATTGCAGATGGCAGATAACAGATAAAAATGTGACAAATAATATATAAAAACTGATGGATAATATCATAGGTAAGAAACGATAAATGATAAAAGAAAGATAAAGATAAATCGCAAATGACAAAAGACAAATGACGAATGGCAGATAATTAATGACAAACCACAAATGATAAACGAAAAATGACAAGTTCAAATAGACAAATGAATCTTGAAAATTAGTGATAACTATTGTTTAATTTTTATTTTTAGTATATTAAAATTTCTAATTTTCAAACATGATGATAAATGGCAAATAATAATAATAATAATAAGACAGATTATTCACTACCCATTCCAGATATTAGATAACAGAATATTATTGACAGATAACAGGTGTTACTTATTTACTTATATTCATTTGTACTTACTTACAAAACTACAATTATTGTATAGATGACAAATGGCAAATGACAGAAGACAGAATGACAGACGACATATGACACATGACACATGACAAATGACAGATAGCAGATAGCATATTGCAGATGGCAGATGACGGATGACAGATGACAGATGGCGGATAGCAGATGACAGATGCCAGCTAGCAGATGCCAAATGACAAGTGATAACTTTATGATTAGTGATGGCTAATGTTTGAGTATGATTCTTATAATATTAAATTTATAGCTTCTGAACATGATGATATATGAGATAGATAACAAATAAATTAATACACTTTACATATTACCTATTCCAGATAATAGATGAGATAACATAATTGACAAAATACAGGTGTTACTTATTTACTTACATTCATTTGTTCTCTTTACTTACAGAATTACAATTAATACACGTGATAGATGATATATAGCAGTTGACAGATGAAAGATGGCATATGGCAAATGACAGATGGCAAATAACGAATGGTAGATGAAAAAAAAACAAAAACTTGAGTAATACATACAAAAAGTTAGCTTAGTTGGAGAATTGCTGCAGGCGACATGGCATGAGAATTTTGAACATATATTCCAATCTGCTATCTATGACATTACCAGCAACTAATAGCATTATGTAAAGATTTGCGCAGGTGGGATATGACAATGAATTTTTATTTTATTTTTACTTTCTGTAAACACTGTACAATGGTATTACCAATTAATAAATAAATAACTAATGACAAATGACAAGTGACAAGTTCCAAATGACAAATGAAACTTGATGATTAGTGATAACTAATGTTTGATTGTAATTTTTCTAATATTAAAATGTGTAACTTTTAAACATGATGATAAATGAGACACATGATTAATAATAGAAGACAGATTATATCAATTATATTCTGTCTTCTCATACCTGGAATGGGTAGGGTATTCCAGAAATGAGATGACAGAATACAATTGACATTCGACATGTGTTACTTATTTACTTATATTCATTTGTACTTCTTACTTACAAAATACAATTCTTATAAGTGACAGATGACAGATGACAAATGACAGAAGACAAAATGACAGATGACAGATGACAAATGACAGATGACAGATAGTAGATGGCATATTGTAGATTATAGATGGCAGATGACAAATTTCTGATGATGGATGACAGATGGCAGATGGTAGATAGCAGATGAATGATGCCAGATAGCAGATCATAAATGACAAGTGATAAATGAAATTAATTTTTGGGTTTAATTTTTAGAATATTAAATTTATAGCTTCCGAACATGATACATGAGATCGTTAACAAATAATTGAAGATAGATTACATATTACCTATTCCAGATAATAGATGAGAGAACATCATTGACAGAATATAGGTGTTACTTATTTACTTACATTCAATTGTTCTCTTTACTTACAGAAGTACAATTAATATAAGTGATAAATGCCAGATAGAAGATGACAGATGACAGATGACAGATATGGCATATGGCAAATGACACATGGAAAATAACGGATGGAAGATAGAAATAACAGATGGTAGATGGCAGATTTCAGAACTCAAATGACAGTTAGCAGATTGCAGATGACAGATAACAGGTGGGAGATGATAGCTAAAAATGTGAGAGATAATATATAAAAATTGATAGATAATATCATAGGTAATAAACTATTTTTATCTTTTTTTAAATTTTAAAGTAACTTGAAACGTATTGGATATTTAAAAAAGTAATGTTAAGTATTAGCATCAAAAAATATTTATATTTTTTTAAATTTTCATCCTTTGGAAGCCGAATGCTAACGCAAAAACAAAAATTGAACGCATGACTTCTCTTTATTTTTTTTGGGGACATTACAACATTCAATTCATTTAATTCAATAGCTCTACAGCCCCGATTCGGGCCCTGGCCTCCCTTAATTTATTCCTACATTCTATTCGGTCCATCGCGACTCTTCTTTAACCCCTTAGGACCTTTTGGCGTCTTCTTCGACAGCATCCTCCCAACAATTTTTTGGACGTCCCATTAGCCTTTTGCCTTCCATCTTGTAACTATGCACGTTACAACATGAAAGAAGAGAAACATTCTTGGCTTAGAATGTGATAGTCGGTGCGGCTTGTATCATGCACTACATACAGCAACCAACAACAGTTTTCATAGATCTTCTAAATCTTTGAATCCAATCATGGTGTTTTTTATTCTTAAGGCAAATACCAACAAAAGAGGCCACCTTTTCAAAAACATGTTTTGAAATAGTCTCATGCACTATTACTATCTAGAACAACCATCAAAATAATCATTAAGTACGTAGTAATGTTATATTCGATTTGATTGAAATGTATTATTGTTGATTATCATAATATTAAACATTATGCCGATGAGTTTGGTCCTCATTGATTGAATAAATGTATACAAATAGTAGTAACACATCAATAAAAATTTAATATGTTTTTATTGTCGCACATAGCAAAATTTTTATAAACCCTACTTGAAATATTGATATTTGTCCATTTGAAAGCTTTCTTGTCTTTTAATATTGTTTGATGTCTTATGCGGATTTGCCAATTTGTGTTTAGTCATTTTATTTTCATTTGAAACCATTTCTGTCTTTTAATATTGTTTGGAATCTTGTGGGGTTTTGCTAATTTGTGTTTACTCATCATATTTTGATCCCAGGAATCTACGGTTAAGACATTTACTTCCTAGATGATAGGTAACTTAATAAACACAATTTACGTCTCATCATATTTTGATTTCAAGAATCTATGATTAGCCATTTCCTCACAATATATTATCATGTTATTAAATAATTGTTTCTTCATCTACGGTTAATATTACTACTTAAAACTGGCTCGTAAAAGTTTGATGATATAATAGTTCAAAATACTCTATTTACGCAATCAAAATGCTATTATATTTATTTATTTATCTTTGGTCTGCTTTCTTGAAAATTACATACCATATATAGTAAATCAATTTTAAAAATTCATACATCAAATTTTGGGCGTGCTCAGTTCATAATTACAAATCGTGTTCTTCCACTGAAACCCTTCTTTGAGTAATAAAATAATTGAATCTTGAAAAAGCTTATTCCACAAAATGTAATATGTTAAATTCCAATATATTTTATGAATCATTTTTATCATATAAATAAGTATGGAATAATTTAATATTTCTAAAAATTACAACCTTTTAACAAAATAACACATTTTTGTATTATAAAGGATAAAAAATGAATGGCATTGTATAGTGATCTGTTGTCTTACCGTATTCGTAGTTTCGCAATTTTCTTTGCGGATAAAAGGGTTACCAAACTGGCCATAAATCTTGCTAATGGAGCACCCGGCATTTCATAAGGCAAACCGAAATTCGCTCTAATAGCTATTGCGGCGCGAAAAATTATTTACTACTCGGCCCCAGTGGACTAATGATCCCGAATAACGCATTATCCTCAATCCATTAACGGGACCACCACTGAATCAAATCGGCGCATGCATGCGGATCGTCGAGCGGCCGTAAATAAAAATAATCCGAAAAACCGGGGGACAGTATTTTGTATATTATTAAATAAAGTCAATGTGCGGTAGCGAGCCAAACGATCTGTAACTCGTATATTTTGGCATGTAATGTTGGTAATGCGGCCATAACATCCAATCAGTGTGGATTTATGAGAACAGAGCCCTTGTAAATTTGGCCGCGGGCGGTCCGCAAATCCAATTGTGTCAACATGTAGTAGATTAAGTCGATTGATATTTGGGGTCGTTCCAGAGATTTACTGTCGGAAGGCGGCCGGCCAACCCGCCTATATTTTCGGCAGATATGCCGATAACGTACGGCGGTTGATCTCTTGTAGTACGCGGTGGTGGTGGCGGCGGCGATCGATCCCTCTGCGAATTTGTGAACGGGAAAAAAATGGAGTCTCCTAATTTGAAATTGCGAGTCGTGGGGGCGTGAGGAAATAATTGCAGAGATCAGAGGGTCACATCGCGAGCATCTACCATCATGATTCGGGGCGGCTAATAGGTGAGGAGGTGGGGCACACGCGAGCCTCACCACCTGAGGGTGTCTTTCGCATGGCTAATTCCGAACAGGAAACTCGCCGGATATGAAAGCGCCATCGTTTTATAGGTAATTGCTATTATACACATTAATCATTTTGATTGAATATACTGTTTGTATATAAAATTTTCAAATTGTTAATTGTTTCAATCAAATAGAAATACTTTTCAATATTAATATTTAATTTTCTATACTTTAATGTGCTTTCAATCTTTTTAGTAAATAAATTATAACGACATTCGTATTGCTTCCATAATGATACATATATGTCTGTTAAAATAAAATTAAATCTAATCTTTGAAAAATTCAATGTTGTGTAGTATTTAAGTGAACTACAGAAAAAAGTGTCAATATGTATCAATTATCAAAATCATCATACAATCTCTATGATATTTTAGGTCATTCAATTTAATCTTTGATGAATTTACTGCAATATTGACTTCTAAAGTAAACTTTATATTTAAGTCTTCTCCAGAGAAAATATGTCTAGATATATGATCAAAGCTATCAATATAATCATATATTCTCTATGATATTTTAGATCATTTATTTTTTTCTTGCAATAATTGAATGGTTTTGTCAAGGTCAGAGAAAAAGTGAGTAGGCATATGATCAAAATTATCAATATCATCATATCAAATCTATGGTTTCTTAGGTCATTCAATAAGTGCAGTAATTAACTTCCATTTAACTTTAGTAATGACAAAAAAACTAAATTCGTCTTAAAATACATGAATTCCCAACAAAGTTATAAGCCATTCAAGAAAAATGTGAAGTTCTTATAATTTAATTTCAATTTTGTTTAATAATAGAAAAAAAAGGCCACTGGTCGATAGCCATGAAGCAGAAGACCAATTATATTAGAATTTATTTTATTTTATACATTAAACGTATTATATTTTATTTTCATTCTGTGAATAAAGATGTTTAGTAGTAGTAGAAAAAAAAAATATATCTTCAATAACAAATAATATCTTATTTATTTGTTATTGAAGATATATTTTTTTAAATTAGTCAATAAGATTGAATTTATATGCCACTCTCATTTTGTAATAAAAAAACCTAAGAAAAAAATATTTCTCCAAAATTCTTTAAAAGATCCTCTTGCGTATTCTAATAAAATGCTTACAGACTATAAGTATTATTCTAGATGTTATATTTGCCTCATTAAAAATCAATATATATGTTATGTACTGCTTTGTAACCGAAATATATTTTTTTATGTATCGATTTATTCAATTTCCTGCGAATGATTGTTTTTTGTTTTATCTTTATCTTTCATTTTTTATTCATTAGACTTATACATTTAAAATACATGCTAAAATTTTTCATAATGACCGATGATAACATCAATGCGGATGGATTAAATGGATATGCCACTGTAATTTTGTAAGCAAAAAAAAACGCTTCAAAATTTAATAATTTCTTCAGTGAATTATATAATAACTTAGCGTATTCTCGACCTACCTCAATACATTGTGGGTTAACCTAAAGACTACTTTATCGCTTAAACAGGCGTACTCATGACCTAGGCCAATGAATAATTTATTGGGATAGGTTATGAGTACGATTGGCCATTGAACTATTAAAATTGATCTTCAAAATTCTTAAAAAAAAAACCCGCTTATAGATTATATGCTTACAGACTATAAATCTTAACTTTGGATGAATTCTTGTCTATTCAATAATTTAAATTCTAACGCATGTATTTTTTTATCCACTTATTTAACCTAAATATTATATATATTAAAAATATATATTAAAAATATATTAATACAGTTTCAAATATCAATTGTGAAAGGTTGAATTTCAGAAAATAGTATTTTTGAACTCTTAAGCTCAATTAACTAGTAAAATTGAGAGTTGAATGACATCATATAATTGGCTAATTGTTACAACTTTTTTCTAAAATGTAGATTAATATAATTTTTACTATTGGGAGTACAAATTAGTTTGATCTGTTTTCAAAAGATAATTTTAGGTGTTGTTTCATAATGACACCTCATTTCTGGTCACTGACGATTATATCATTCAGTAAAGTTAAGTTTTAATTCTGATTATTGTAGGAAACCCAGGAAAGTATGTTATGTTCTATTTCTGTATTTTATAACAACTTATTTCTAAAAGATAGATGAATACACTTTTTAATATTAGAAGTACAAATTAGTTTAATCTGCTTTTCAAGGATTGTGTCAAGTGTTATGAATGTTTCATAATGATATCTTGAATTTTGGAGGCGTTCACTTCGTAGTACATTTTTAATGAATAACAGAAAAACGTTTAACTTTTCTTCGAAGCATTTTAGATTTATTATATATACACCTGTTATTTACATTTTAAGTACTTAGTTTGATAATGATTACTGTGTAATTCGAAACTAGTCACAAAGTGTTGTATATAAATAAAAAGTAGTATAAAAAAGTTAAACGTTTTTCTGTTTCATAATGATACCTAATTTTGGCGGTTATAGAGAAATTTTTCTATAACCACCAAAACATTCATAACATCTAGAAAAATCTTTGGAAAAGAGATATCAAACAGTAAAATATGTTTATAATATTTAGATTATTTTGATTTACTAAGCAGCGTTTGTGAGATATTTTAGTTTTATTTTGCTTTATTTTGAAGTTTTGGAACTTGATGATGACTTTGCATTAACTGATGAATCATGGTTTCAACGTTTTAAAATTGGCGATTTCTACGTTGAAGAAAAGCTTAATTAAGGAAAGCAATAAAAAAGTTGAAGAACACTAATTGGAGGCATTAGTTGATATAATTAAAGCTTAAGAAATGTTCGAAAAATCGTTAGAAGTTACTTAACAAGCAGTTTCTATTCATGGGAATAATTCAATTGTAAATGAATTGGTTGGCTTATAAATTGATACTGAGAAACGTTGAAAGAATTTTTTTCAGTTTTGAGCACCTAATTCAAGGATAATACAGAAAGGTTTCTTTCTACATTAGATTGTAACTGAAGATGAGAAATGGGTATTCTACAACTCTACGTTATATCTGTACAAACGGTTGGAATATATAATAATTCTTCCTCATGTGGTAAAAATCATAAGATAATATTTAAAAAAATGCTCAATTGAGATATTTTACCACACCTGTCGTGATCACATTCTTCCTTTTAATTTCTAGCTGTTATGGATAGATGCAACATAATTTGTCAGATTAATGTTTCATTATTATTTCGTAGAAATTGAGTTGGATTGCTTCAAAAGCGAGATTTTTTTTGAAATGGTATTCGAAATTGAAATTAAAAAAAAATAACGAGTAATAGAAAATACTTTGATTAGTCTTTTTATTCATTTTATTCCAGAGTAAATGCATTTTTTGACTGCAAAAAAGGAAATTGTATTCCTAATTTTTACTAGAAGATGCTAGGGACTACATCAAATATTACCCACATGGTTTTGGGTTCGAATCCCAGCCGGGTAGTGGATTTATCTAAAAGAAGAATTCACCGTGCGAATCCATGGATGTGCGTGTTTGTCTTTCATTTATAAATTAGATGAAAATTAATAAAGGTAACTGGTTGATTGGCAACATGGCCAATATACATTAAACAAAAAAAGCAATATTTTTTGTTGCGGTATCACACTTGATACTATAATTTCAACAACTTGATGCTATAACAAATGTTATTGAAGAGGTGATACCAAAAAATTATTTGATTTATTTTGAATCATTATTATTTTAGTTTTACTTTTAATATATTAAAAATGAATTAGAGCAACCAAAAATATATGCAGTATTAAGAAATTTGGAGGGCGAGAACTTATTTTCAAAAAATCTTCATAAAATCTTTGTTCTTCGCATATTTCTAATAGCTGTACATCCTATTCTCATAAAACAGAAATATTTTTGTCCATCGGCAGAATGTTTGTTTTTCAAATATCCATAGTATTAAAAATATACTCTAGTCGTGTTTAAAAAGTCATTTCTTTTTATAAAACAGAGAACATTTTCATTATGAGAACTTATTTTCAAAAAATCTTCATAAAGTCTTTGTTCTTCAAATATTTCTAATAGCTGCAAATCATGTTCTCATAAAACAGAAATATTTTTATCCATCAGCAGAATGTTTCTTTTTTAAATATCCATAGTATTAAAAATATACCCTAGTCGTGTTTAAAAAATTATTTCTTTTGTAAAACAGAGAAAAGTTTCAAGATTTAAAGGTATACTATAAATTAACAAAATCTAAGAAGACTTGAGCAGAATAGATTAAATATTATTGATTTGTTCACGCAATTATGCAAAGACGCTTCATGCAATATTTAGTAAAAAACTGAAAGTATAAAACTTTAGAAGGAAGAGGTAAACCTTAAATAATACCGATAAATTTATATTAAAATTGAAAGTTTACCTTCCTTTTCAGTTGAACTCTAAATTGAAACACTTACTAAACTGACTAGTAGTAAAATCATGGTAAGGGTATATATTCGCTTCTTGAGCTTTACAACTTATATTTTTCTAGTTTCCTGATGAAAAAAAGTAATTTTATACAATAGTAATTATTTTTTTTTAAATATCCTATTCTAGATAATTTTTTTAGTAGAATATTCTGTTCTCTTAAGAATAATCACAAAAAAGGAATTGTGTAAGGGTCTGTCTGATGTTGACAAAGAAACAAAAATTCAATAATGTAAATCAAACTAAACGAAACAAAACTGCAGATAAATTGTTTCTCATCATTTCGAGAGCTTAGAACTTTAATTGATGATATAATTTAAGTTTTGGATTGGTTTTCAGAGATTTCCACCTTCTATTTATTTTAATATCTTGTGCAAAGAAGTATTTTCTCTCTAATAGTAGCTTGCTTATTATATTTTAGCAAACATCCTGTTTTCCGAAGAATGCGCACAAAAATATGAATTTAAGGATTGAGGATTAAGAAGTGAATATGAATTTTCAACATATAACAGCCTCATCAGTTAATATATTTAAGGATGGTATTACGCTACGTTCATGAGATCCAGAATAGATCGAAACCGGTTTATGTTTGTCGCTAACAACTAAACAATAATTAAAGCTTCCACTTTAGTGAGAGTTGAAACAAAGTGTTATAAACTGTAAGAATTATGCAATAACTTTAGTCATGAAGTTCTCCTATTGGAACTATATAAGCCATGTTAGGCCAAAACAATGATGAAATGTCATCAAATAGACCTTCAATGGCAACATTGTCATAGAAACTATATTGAGCAAAAGTGAAAGATTATTTAACTGAAAAGTATGCCAATTTGACAACTATTTCTAAGTTTGCCTATTTTGGGTCATTTCTTAATTTCTTTCTTTGGCCTTTACGTCACTTATATGGATTTTGCTTAAAAATTATCCTCTTCCATCATTTTGGTCATAATATCCACTATTGTGGCAAATAAATAAAAAAGTGTTGAAAATCTTCCTCATAATAATGCCTTGACTTACAAAAGAAGAAAACAAGGGTACGAGTTGAAGATGATTATGCAAGATTCGTGTACGCTCTAAATTCTAATATAAATGTATTCCTTTAAACCAACTTGGTATATTTTGTAAGAAGATTAAATGAAATAAAATATGAAAATATGATATGATTATTCAAAACAATATTAGTTTAACTCAACTTAAATAACGCTATTAAAAGATTTGGATTTGACTATTTTAACTTGAATATTTAATTGGAATATTTATAATTAAAAGCCTAGAATTTAATGCACTTAATATATATCTACAAAATATTTTAGTATTGTAATATATTTTGTATGATTTTTTAAAGTATCTTATCTTTTTTGAAACACTTTTCGCATTGCAGATTGTCATTCTCTATGGATAACCGGAAATTCCAAAAATAAATATAAACTTTTCAAAATTAGCATTAGCATTTGCATAGTTTTGAAGTAATATTAGTGAATATCGTTACAGTTAAGTTTTTCAAACGTTAAAGTTTTTTTTAATGTTTGCTTTTGTAGAGAGCTTGATTACATGGGACTCCAGTCCATCAAGATCCTTATGCATTGTTTTCTTATAATGGAAGATTTATAAGAGTCGATCGTATGCTAAGGATTTATGATATAGGGAAAAAAGAAATTATTCAGAAAATGTGGAAACAAGCACATTCTAAACTTAATGGTGAATATTTAAGCAGCGTGAAAACGTATACATGTTGCGGATGTGTGAGAGTTTATATGATTAGATATAAACGACAAGAGAATTTCTTTTGAAAATTACTTGGTGTCGGCTACTTGGCCATCTACCGATTATTTATATTATTTTTTGACAGGACAATTAGTTGATCATTTTTGGAGACTCACATCCATGCTGGATTACTTGCACATCAGTATTGTACTATGATACTGTTGCCACTGCAGACAAATTTGGTAATGTTGTTATTATAAGATCACCACCAGATATCAGTTGATGATGATCCAACAGGAAATAAAGCTCTTAGGGATAAGGGTAGATACAGTGGCTACATTCCTTATTGGAGAAACTGTGACATCACTGCAGAAATAATAATAATAATAAATACAGTGGCTATATTGTTATCATGTTGGAGAAACTCTGACTTTATGCATAAAATACTTTTATCAATCCATCATTTAATTTAGACCAAGAAATTAATTTTGTAAATTTTGACTATAGTGATGCATCAAGGAGATATGGATTATAATTTGAATTCGTATTAATTGTGGGTTAAGAAAGAATGAACTTAAATAATCTCTAATGTTTTCATGAAATTCATTAATACTAATCAAAGAGACAATGATGCGTGTTTATTTGAATTAGCAAACCGTTTTATTAATGGCTGGCATTCGGCTGAATGCACTGCCAACCCTAATCAAGGGGACGACCGATAGGTGGAGTCCCAGCCAGCTTTTCACACCTCAGCCTCTTTCATTAACACCTAACACAAATGCCATAAATAACGCTCTTTGTTCCATCGAGTGCATGTACGTGCTGGGGACTTAACTCCGATGGCGCGTCCGTTGTTTTCTTTCAAGGCAGCAGAAGGAAGGCAAAAAAAAGTGCGCATATACCTACGCAGTGCGAAACACGATACGCTCAGGTAGAGGAGGCCATGATTTCAATTCGAAATAGCCCCAGTATTTCGGTTAAAGATGTTCCGCGTCAGACGAATTGTGTCCTTTCTTCCAAAAATAACAAACCCAGTGACATGTTAAGGGGTCGCCGCTGTTTTAAGTGTCGGATGTTGGAAAGATGAAGCGATTCTAATTGAGCATATGTTTGCAAATAGACGGGCATGCCGACGGGTTTTTTTTGTTGTTTTTATTTCGGCGATGTCGTGGGATTCTTGCGTAAGTTCCCTTTTGTGCAATCGCGCCTTTTTATTGCACCACTCAGTGTGATTGTGATACTGCGATTATTTTTTTTCTTTCCTTGTCTGGCAGTAAAGTGACCTATATTACATATATCTACGTTTTTAGAAGACATGGGAATATAAATACATACATTTATTTTTGGGCAATCTTTATTCAAAAAACAATAGAATGCTCTCTTTCAAAAAAATAATAAAATATAAGGTATATTTGAATTAATTATAATTTTCTTTATTTAAATTTATGATTATAGATTTTGATGGCTTATTAGATGCTGTTCAAGTTTATACTTAAAATAACGAGTTCAAGGTTGAGTCAATTATAATGTTATTATAATTAGACTTAGAAGACTTCAATACATGGATTGCCGTTGAAACATCGGATTTAACAAATGTGCAATATTTCATATACTTCAAACAGGAAAAGGAAAAAAAGGTACTGCATTTAATTTTAAGAGTTTTAATATAAGAAATGAATTATCACAGAATATTCAAATGTATGTAAAGGTAAAATATGTTGATGGTTTTGTTATATATATCACCTAAATACAAATATGAGTTTACCTGAAACTAGAAAGAAACTCTCTCTTCTTCCCTATATAGAAGATATAGTGGATGTATTGTTTTCATGTAAATTTTTTTTTTCAGTTGGTGCTGTATCTCAAAAGCGAATGATCCGTTTGAGATGTAAATTTAAACTTAAGGTTTTATCGTTAAAAACTGGAACTGAAAAGCTTTTGGTGAACATTCATAAATCGGAAATGGATGTTTACTCGAGGCGTTTCTTGTTTTTTCTCGATATTTATCTACATTTGAAAAATATTACATAACTTTTCAAACAAAAGTTAAAGATAATGAGAAATTGAAGTTTTATTAAAAAAAATTTCATAAAATTCTTAACTTTCAAAAAAAGGTTGGAAATATTGATTTTTTTGCTAATTGTTAATTAACTATTAGAGTTACAAGAAATTTATGTTACAAATAATTGCAGAGGATTTAAAAGTGAACAAATCAATCATTAAGAATCGCCTTTTTATGCAAACCTCATAGTTTTCGAGTAAAATATAGGGAAAGTAGTATGAACGCCACATCACCATTTTTTTATGTTTCTTTACAACTTTTAATTAAAACCAGATAGAGGTGTAGATCATAACCTACTTCTGGGCAAATTTGATTTTGAGAGTCTCGCGTCTCGTCGACAAACAAAAGTGCATTTCCTTCCTTTACAAACTTCTGCACAATTCTATTGACTCACCTGACTTATTAAATACAATTAGGCTGCATATTCCATCTTTTTATAGTCGACGATCGTCAATGTGGTAGCTAAAAGAATCAATATTGGTCGTAAATCACCTATCAGAATTATGTCAACATGTTTTAATAAAATATCTGAATCCTGCGATATATTTTGTAATAACTTAATTACAATTTTAACTACTTTAGATCGATGTATTCCAGAATTATAATTATAGTAGTGCCGCTATTATATTATATTACAGTTTTTCATATTTTCTTTATCTTATATTTGTATTTGTTTGTATTGTACATTTGTCTTCTAATTAGGACCAGTTTTCTGTTGGACAATAAAGATTTATTATTATTATTATTATTATTAAAACTCTTGCTAATGTTTTACTGATTAGAGGGTGGGATAGAGGCCACCCACCCACATATACATGGTAACATTAAATACTAATCGTTGATGATCTTACTGCTTAAAAAATAATAAAATCTTGCATTTATTAAAAATTAAGTATAATCCAAATTTAACTTTAAATATAAATAACCTTCTATAGTTAATCTTATTTAAGCTTTTCAGGTATCATGTCTATAATTTTAATTAATTTACACACTCAAAAAATTTACTTCGTCAATTTTCTTTAATTCAAACTTTGTAACTAAAGTTATTGCAAACCGCGAGGCGATCAGTAATTAAAATTTATATGTATATGTAGGGTGGGTGGGTGGCCTCTATCCCACCCTCTAACCAGTAAAACATCATCAAAAATTATTTGAAATATTTGTATGAATACATCAATTAAAAAATGCAATTATTTTGTGTTTAGTTACATTTTACAACTTTTAACTAAAACCCTCTCTTGTGTTTTACTGATTGGAGGGTGGATAGAGGCCACCCACCCACCCTACATATACATGATAACTATAATTGCTAATCGTTGATGATTTTGCTGCTAAAATAATCAAACCCTTTATGTTATAAAAAATAAAACAAAATCAAAGTTTAAGTTTAAATATAAATGACTTTCTATAGCTAATCTTATCTAATTTAGATTTAAAGTCATTTTAATTTGTTTATTATTAAAAAATTTTGTAATTCAAGTAAATCAGTAAAACATCATCAAAAATTATTTGATAAATTTGTTTGATTAAATCTCTAAAAATTGCAATTATTTTGTATTTATTTACATTTTTCGACTTTTAACTAAAACCCTCGCTTATGTTTTACTGATTGGAGAGTGGGTTAGAGGCCACCCACCCACCCTACATATACATGATAACTTTAATTGCTAATCGTTGCTGATTTTGCTGTTAACAACAATAAAACGCTTTACGTAATAAAAAATAAAACAAAATCAAAATTTATGTTTAAATTTAAATGTCTTTCTATAGCTAATCTTATCTAATTTAGATTTAAAGTCTGCCCACTCATCACGTATCAAATTTTTACTAATTTACTCACTCAAAAATTTTACCATTTTAATTTCTTTTTTATACAAAAAGTTTTGTAATTAATTTTATTGGAAACCGCGAGGCGATAAGAAATTAAAGTTTATATGTATATGTAGGGTGGGTGGGTGGCCTCTATCCCACCATCCAGTCAGTAAAACATCATCAAAAATTATTTGAAAAATTTGTTTGAATTAATCTCAAATAATTGCAATTATTTTGTGTTTATTTATATTTTGCAACTTTTAATTATAACTTTCGCTTATGTTTTACTGATTGGAGAGTGGGATAGAGGCCACCCACCCACCCTACATGATACATGATAACTTTAATTGCTAATCGTTGATAATTTTGCTACTAAAAACAATAAAAACCTTAATGTAATAAAAAATAAAACAAAATCAAAATTTAGGTTTAAATATAAATGGCTTTCTATAGCTCATCTTATCTAATTTAGATTTAAAGTCTGTCCACCCATCATGCATCAAATTTTTACTAATTTACTCACTCAAAAATTTACCATTTTAATTTCTTTTTTATTCAAAAATTTTGTAATTAATTTTATTGGAAACCGCGAGACGATAAGGAATTAAAGTTAATATATATATATGTAGGGTGAGTGGGTGGCATCTATCCCAACCTCCAATCAGTAAAACATCATCAAAAATTATTTGATGTATTTTTATTTATAAATCAATTAAAAAAAAATATTTTGTGTTTGTTTACATTTTACAACTTTTAACTAAAACCCTCGCTTATATTTTACTGATTGGAGGGTGGGATAGAGGCCACCCACCCACCCTATATAGACATGATAACTTTAATTGCTAATCTTTGATGATTTTGCTGCTAAAAACCATAAAACCCTTTATTTAAAAAAAAATACAAAATCAAAATTTGAGTTTAAATATAAATGGCTTTTTATAGCTAATCTTATCTGATTTAGATTTAAATTCACCTGCATACAATTTTGAAAAAATTACTCATTCAAAAACGTTACTTTTTGAATTTTTTTTTGTACAAAAAGTTTTGTAATTAGTTTTATTGGAAACCGCGTGACGATAAGGAATTAAAGTTTATATGTATATGTAGGGTGGGTGGGTGGCCTCTATCCCACCCTGCAATCAGTAAAACATCATCAAAAATTATTTGAAAAATTTGTTTGAATGAATCTCTCAAAATTGCAATTATTTTGTGTTTATTTATATTTTACAACTTTTAACTAAAACCCTCGCTTATGTTTTACTGATTTGAGGGTGGGATAGAGGCCACCCGCCCACCCTACATATACATGATAACTTTAATTGCTAATCGTTGATGATTTTGCTGCTAAAAACAATAAAACCCTTTACGTAATAAAAAAATAAAACAAAATCAAAATTTAAGTTTAAATATACATGACTTTTTATAGCTAATCTTATTTAATTTAGATTTAAAGTCTACCCACCCATCATGCATTAAATTTTTACTAATTTACTCACTCACACAATTAATTTTAGTGGAAACCGCGAGACCATAGGGATTTAAGTTTATGTGTATATGTAGGGTGGGTGGGTGGCCTCTATCGTACTCTCTAATTAGTAGAACATCATCAAACATTATTTGTAAAATTTCTTTGAATATATCTTTTAAAATTTGCAATAAAGTTATGTGTATTTACGTTTTACAACTTTTAATTAAAACCCTCGCTTATGTTTTACTGATTGGAGGGTGGGATAGAGGCCACCCACCCACCCTACATATACATGATAACTTTAATTGCTAATCGTTGATGATTTTGCTGTTAAAAACAATAAAACCCTTTACGTAATAAAAAATAAAACAAAATCAAAATTTATGTTTAAATTTAAATGTCTTTCTATAGCTAATCTTATCTAATTTAGATTTAAAGTCACCCATTATGCATACAATTTTGATAAAATTACTTATTCAAAAATGTTACTTTTTGAATTTATTTTTTATTCAAAAGTTTTGTAATTAAAGTTATTGCAAACCGCGAGGCGATCAGTAATTAAAGTTAATATGTATATGTAGGGTGGGTGGGTGGCCTCTATCCCACCCTCCAATCAGTAGAACATCATCAAAAATTATTTAAAGTATTTTTATTTATAAATCAAATTAAAAAAAGATATTTCGTGCTTGTTTACATTTTGCAACTTTTAACTTAAATCTTCGCTTATGTTTTAAAGATTGGAGGTTGAATAGAGGACACCCACCCACCCTACATATACATGATAACTTTAATTGCTAATCGTTGATACATTTGCTGCTAAAAACAATAAAAACCTTTATGTAATAAAAAATAAAACAAAATCAAAGTTTAAGTTAAAATATAAATGACTTTCTATAGTTAATCTTTTCTAATTTAGATTTAAAGTCTGCCCACCCATCATGCATCAAATTTTTACTAATTTACTTACTCAAAATTTTACCATTTTAATTTCTTTTTTATTCAAAAAGTTTTGTAATTAATTTTATTGGAAACCACGAGACGATAAGGAATTAAAGTTTATATGTATATGTAGGGTGGGTGGGTGGCCTCTATCCACCCTCCAATCAGTAAAACATCATCAAAAATTATTTGAAAAATTTGTTAAATCTATTAAAATTTGTAATAATGTTACGTTTATTTACGTTTTACAACTTTTAATTAAAACCCTCGCTTATGTTTTGCTGATTAGAGTATGGGTTATAACTTTGCTTTAGAAGAACATCCGATGCCATACTGAAATTTGTATAACAGTTTTAAGTATTCTATCCTCAAAATAAAGATCATACTTTACAAAATCGTTCCTGAATACTCATCAAATTAATAATCTCATTATATTCCTACTTAAATGAATTGCTTCTACAGGCAGTGAATTTATAGTCTTAAATGAGTTTGTCAATAATTTAGAGAATTGTTTCCTTTTAAAATTTTCAATTTTTGAATTATTATTGTTTTGGTAAAATATATATACAATTATCTTTCATTATCATTATTGCTCTTGTATCTAAAACGTTGGAGTTCATCGGTTAATCGATGCGTGTGACATTTTACGAGTGTGCGAATAATGCATGCCGTTTCCAGGTTTTAAAGCCGACACGAAATAAAACGAAACGAAAGTGCGTGTCCCCGGCAGGAAGTTAGAAAGGGCGTGCGCGCGGTGGGCGTTTTGCGAGCGAACCTTTACCTGAATTGGGTGGCAATTTGCAGGAGTTATGTTAAACCCTGGAATTCGTACATTTCCCCACTTGTTTCTGCGCACTGGATCAATATCAAGTTAGCTATAAACCCTCAATTCTATTATTCCTCCTCTCTTTCAACTTTATTCTTTATTTTCGCACCGGAATTGATAATAAAAAATACAAGTGACACCTAGTTTTCTCGACGGTTCACTCTCGCGTTCCGCAGCGGAGGAGGGTGGATGATAGGGGTGGCAACGTTTCGGTGATTAATGGCATTATTTGAAATACAGACGGGACGGTATTCACTTAATGTAAATGTTCTTACTGCGGTGAATTAAGGCATAATAAATGTTATTTCTTCTAAGGGTTTAGGTATGTATTGTCTGAATTTCTCAAAAATACATACAAGCGATAACAAAGAATTTCTACATATTAATGTTTTTATTACTATTTGCAACTTGTAATAGTCGTAATTTGTCACATACACCAGTTCATAAACTTTTCAAATCTTCCAACAGATAATTAAAGCTTAAGTTTAAAATTTCAGTTCAAAATCTTTTGCAGTTTTTGAGATACAGCGCTAACGGACATACACACATTCACACACATTTCAAATATGTTAAAAATCTTTCAAAAATTTTGATCACTACATACATAAATCTGCTTATATCAATAATTATGAATAACTTAAAAATTAATCTGGTGATATTAACAATTTAATAGGGCAGAAAGACCGAAGGTCGATAGCCCAAACGGACGGACTAACCCTTATTTTAAATTAAAATGTATTTGTTCTAAATGTATTTTCGTTTCTCCAAATTAGGATGTTCTCTCTCTGACAAATTGCTATAAATGTTGTTTTGTTAACTATCAAGTAAAATGTGTGTCGTTACAGTAATTCCACACTCGAGCGCGTCAAAAATTTGTATTTCATTGTAGCCGAAATTGCGTCTTGATACATTTTTTTTTTCTGCGCCGAATAATCACACACTTTCGCCAATTATGCGAGCAGAAGGTGCGGTTGTGCCGCAAAGGAAAATTCGCGCCGCCAATTATTTTTCCCTTTTACGCAACCGCGCTCCTTAAAGATTTTTCCATGTAGAGGAGAGGCTGTGTTTGTTAAAAATACCAAACGACATGGAATATATTGGATGGGAACATAAAGAAAACTCGGTCTCCATTCATCGGCTGGCGCAATTCCGGCAATTCCAGAGGGCGCTTATATATTTTTAAAAGGGAATTATCGCCCGTCTGAAACTTTAATAAGACGCGCTCACACCGCCCCCGCAAAAAAAACTATATATATAGCCGAAAACTGTACATCCCGAGGATAAATTGGCTTTCGTCGAAACATCAAACGCCTCTCGAGGAGCTGGAGAAGAAAAAAAACCGCCGCCTTGTGTTTGTGGCGCCCATCTCCAGTTACGCCTTGTATTGACATTTCCTCCGAAAACTGTTTTCACTGTAAACATATTCGGTTACACACTTCGGGAATTGTATAATTAGTAGAGGAGGAGCAGGAGGAAACAGAAGGCGTCCGAGCGTGTGGAACACAGCCAGTTTTCCAAATGGAGGGCGATAATTTCCGCAGCCCGGAGAAAACTTCCACGGCCGAGAAGAGATGCTTTGTACGAGATAAAGACGTCACGGCATCATATTAGGGACTCCTCGAAAGGCCCTTTTGCGTTTAAAAAGGGATTATTAAAAAACTTCACCGGGACGACTCGACGGAATTTAGGATGAGTTCTGTATAAACACGTTACCCTAATTATAACCCCTGTTTTTGATGAATGGAAGATATTCAAATATAGATTTCTTAATTAATTATATCTGCATGCACAAGTAATAATTAAATCTTTCATAGTTATACTAATTACAACGTGTTCTGGTTATTAGATTTTCTGTTTAGGTATTTCCAGAGGAATTGTTGAAGTAATACAAATTTGGAAAAAGTACCTTCTATGTATAATCATTAAATAGAAATGATTTTCATCAAAAAAGAGCAGATATTTGAAAAGAACAAAAAAAAAATTATTTTCATCAAAAAATAGGATCAAGTCTATGCATTGAACTAGGCATAGCCTTGATCTTATTTTTTGATTAAAATCTTTTTTGTTGTAGGATTATGCATAGAAAGTGCTTTTACCAAATTTCTTTTCCCAAACAATTTTACCTAATTTGCAAAATTTTGCTTTAGAATACTTGTTAAATAAAAATTAGAAATAAATTAATTTCCATAAACATTTCTACTATTTTTGAATGTAACATTTCATTTGTTTTTTTTTTTCTTGTAAAATATCAACTGTTCTGAAGTAATACTTGCATGGAAATTTTTTGATCCGTAGATGAAGCAAATATTTGCAGTTTGGAAGACAAATACCAAGAAATACATATAAAAAAAACATTGTGGAAACATCTAGAAAAAATATCTTTGCAAATTGAAATATTAATTCTGGAAAAATCTAAAAAAAGAAAATTGGAACATTCATTTCAGGAAAATTTTTGATGAAGTAATTTGGCGAAAAATAGAATAAATGACAGAGGAATTGCTAAAAGATAAAATTTTATATATATATTACATCTTTATTGACAAATATGTACAGTACAATTTAACATTTAAATAAAAAATAATTGATGAAGCGTTAGTGTGTTAATCTGTCAAAAGGATATCGACCAGAGGTCTTTCTGCCTTGATTTGTCCAGTCATATGGAATAAAGAATAAAGAATAAAGAAATGAGAAGATGCATGAAATGATGAATTGAAATCAAAAATGGTAGAATGTGGGTTTTTAAATTTAGGGATTAGATTTGGGTTTCTAGAAATACAGTATAGGGATAATATGTGAAAGTTAAAAGGAGTTTTGGAGAATTTTTCTGATAGGAATCGAAGGCGTTCTGGATGGGAATAACTAAGGCAGTATCATAAAGGAGCTGATTAGAAGGATTATATAAAGGATTGGGAGGATGACGAAGTTTTGTTAGGGTACGAAGGGATGCTCGATAAAATTTTATTATCTGGTAAATTCCAGAATCTTAGGGGGAAAAATTTCACAGTTTGAAAAACAAATTCCAAAAAATCAGAAAAAAATAAAATAAAATTAAGTTGTGAAAAAATTGCTAAAAAAATTTAGAATTTTCTTATGTCTGACCTATATGCACATATAGGTTTAAGCTAGCGTTAGTTTCCATAATTTCATTTGTTTAACTGTATTATTATTTTTTCTGTAAATTGAATTTTCCGTTAATAAATATTATTATTAAGTTGTTTTTCTGAAACATTTTTTTTTCAGTTTGCTATAGGGAACCCTCAGTTAGGATTTTACCAAGTCCCAGGATATACGTGTTATTATTATGATTATTATTAAAAATGTAGAACATACATTTTTGGAAAATGCTAGAACTTTGCGCTTTGGAATTTGTGCAAAAATCTTCGCAGTTTGAAAAATGAATTCCAGAAATAAAATCAAATATCCATAAAAAAATGTTTGGATAATTTTAAACCTTAAATGAAGAAAATAGCAGGTTGGAAGCCAAATTGCAAGAAATATAAATTTTGATTTTTATAATCTTGAAAGAGTAAATCTTTTCAGTATATCTTCAATGAAACGTGCTGGAAAATTCCAGGATTTTATAAAGTTTCAAAAAACAAATTGAAAAATTAAAAAATTAAGAAATATTGTTAAAAAATTTAAATATCTAGAACAAAAACTTTTGGGAAATAACTCGAATTTCGGAAACAGAAAGTCTATGTAGTTTAGAAGGTAAGTTTCAAGAAATCTGTATTATCACATATTTCTCGAAAATATCGAGGATATTTGTGTTATTATTATTATTATTAGAAATCTAAAACATAAACTTTGGAAAATGCTAGAACCTTGAAGTTTGGAAGACGAGTTTCAAGAATTTTTCTCAGTTAAAAAAATAAATTCCAGAAATAAAATCAAATATCCATAAGAAAAATGATCGAATATTTTTGAACCTTAAATGAAGAAAATTGCAGTTTGGAAGCCAAATTGCAAGAAATTTGACTTTTTTAATCTAGGAAGAGAAAATCTTTTCATTATATCTGCAATAAAACATGCTGGAAAATTCGAGAATTTAGCACAGTTTTAATAAACAAATTGAAAAAATCAGAAGTTGTAAGAGATAGTGCTGAAAAAATTAAAAATCTAGAACAAAAACTTTTGGGAAATACTAGAATTTCGGAAACAGAAAGTCTATGTAGTTTAGAAGACAAGTTTCAATAAATCTGGATTAACACATATTTCTCGAAAATATCAAGACTTTTTATATTATAGGGAATTTTTGAAAAATACAATTTTTTAGCTTGTTAATGAAGCAAAAATAGAGTAAAATGAAATAAGGAAACCAAAGAAAAAAACCTGCTAATCTTACGTACATAACATTTTTTTAGTGAGGTTTTGAGTGCAAAATTATTGCTAGCCAGTGAATTCCGCCCAGGACTTCTGAATCCAATATAATCTATCTATTTTTTTGTAATCAGAAGGTGCATTGTTTATAAAACAAAAATAATATAAATGTCGTTAACATCTAAAAATCCTTATTTGTTATTAAATTACTTGAGGAAAATCCTGTAAACATTATTGTATGATTAGTGCTATGAAAACACTTCTATTTTTATATTACAGCTCATATCCTAAAAACATTAAGTTTTATTTACAGCTCCAAAAGTAATTTTCTTGTACACATATTAAAGTCAATATTTCCCTCACAACAATTTTAAATCAAACAAATTTTGCTTACTTTTGGCCATAGTTCCAGCTTTTCTAAATTCATCTCATTACAATAGTAATTTTTGTAGTTAAAAAATATTACTTAATTTTTTTAAAAATATTACTTAATTTTTAGTTTCAAAAGTACTTTTTTGCCCATTTTATTTAAGGTAAATATCCTTTTCACAATACCCTTTAGTGTTTAATTTTTGCTTACATTTGATGACAGTTTTTAGCATTCCTAAATATTAAATAATTACAGTTTTATTTACAGTTCCAAAAGTAATTTTCTTGCAGCATTCTCTAATCTTACAAACTTTGCTTACTTTTGGTCTTAGTTCCATGTTTTTTAAATTAATTTTATTACAATAGTAATTCTTCTAGTTGAATTGATGAGGTTGATACAGTGGCTTCATCAGGCAGATGATTAATTCTTCTAGTTCAAAATAAATTATGGTTTTATTTACAGTTACAAAAGTACTTTTCTTTTATATATATTAAAGTCAGGATTCCCCTCATAAAACCATTAGTTCCACCATAATTCCAGCTTTTCTAAACTCATTTGCTTACAATAGTAATTCTTCCAATTAAAAAAATAAAATAATTATAGATTCAGAAGTACTTTTTTTGGCCATTTTAAGGTCAAATACATTTTTACAATACCCTTATCACTCTTTTAATTCAAATATTACTGCTTTATTTGATGTAAAAGCACTGATATTTTTTACTCATATTAAAAACAACATTCTCTACACAGAAACCTTAGGTCTTCAACTTTTGCTTACTTTTGATCATATTTCCAACATTTCTAAATTTATTTCATTGCAAGTTTCTAATTGACTTGAACTAAAAGGTTTACTATTTTAATTAAAACAATCAATGCTTTATTTACGGTTTAAAGTACTTACTTTAAACATTAAAATATGTATGGGCGATGTAATTCAAAACCGTTAAATCTTTTAACTGAAACTTTGAATATAAGGAGTTATTGGAAGATCTGAAAAGCTTTTGTTAAAATTGGAGTTTAGTCAAAGTTAGTTTGCAAAGAAACGAAATACAAAACCAGATAAGTGATATGTTTTTATTATGGATAGATTTTTAAGCATTTTTAGCTTTTGTTATTATTTATTTTAATTTTGTTGGTTATTTAAAACTTTTTGGCTGAATGGAGCATAAAACCCTAGCATATAATTGGTTTTCTTGCTTCATACAAAGAAAGTATTATGACTGTATTTTTTTTGTATTTGAAGTATTCTTTTAAAATTTTTGATTTGTGTATGTAAATGATGTAACTCAAAAACCGATGAGACTTTATTATAATTCCTTACTGGAAGAGGTAAAAGTAATGTTTAGGTAAGGTAAAATTCCAAAGAAAAGGAATACAATATCTAGGAATGTGATTATTTTTAGCTAATTGGACATCTTTACTAATTTTGGATTAGCCTTTGCGTTCACATTATAATTTTGTTGATGTTGTATTTTCATGGGTTTGGTTTCCACCGAGCATACCCTTGTAAGCGGTCAAGTTGTGTAACGTCCAGGAATAAAAATTTCAGCAGAGTTATTTTGAATTGTTTGTATTAGTTTCGCAAAGCCGGGGAATAAAAATTTCGGCACAGTGATTTTGAATTGTATGAATTAGGGAGTACTGTTCTCTTCAAAAGTTTATCAACGAATGATGCAAAATTAACAGGAAATATCTACAAGTGTTGGCGATTTCGCCCGCATTCCGAAGGACATCCAAACGGTTTTCCTTCTATGATAAATGCGCGCCCAAATGCCAAATGTAGGACTTAAGGGTGCCCTTGATTTTTTCTAGAAAGGAAATGGATCAATTAATCTACCTTTTAACAGATTTTCAACTTTTTCTCATTTTACACAGAAAAAGTATTATAATTGTAAACATTTGAATATTGTGTTTTCAACTGAAATATCCATTAGCAATTATTGGTATGTGGACCATTAAGGTCAACTTGCAAAGAATTGGAATATAAAACTAAAATGTAGGCTTAATTTTTAATTTAAGATTTTAGAGTCTTATCTAATTTTAGAATAGTAATTTGTTGGTTATCCCTATTTGTTCTTGATTAAAGAAGCGCAACCCCATCACCCGGACCTATGCCATCTGCAATTACAGCCTAAATTTTATTTTTTGCTATTTTCTAATTTTTGCTTTCTTCACAGGAAAAATTGTAGTGACTTTACTAAAATATTTGTTTTGGAGTGCTAAATTCTATTTAAACATTTTTTGATAAAGTATATACACAATGTTTTTCAAAAACCCTTATAGATTTTAATAAAAACTTTGAAAAACTCTTGTTGAAAGAGCTGAAATCTTTTGGTAATGTTGGTGTTTAGTCAAAGTCCTTTGATATTTAATTTTGACCTTATTTACAAGTAGTAAAGCAGCAATTTGAGAATAATTTTAAACATTTTTGTTATCAATTTAATCATTCAATTGATTTCTTCATTCGAGGCATTTTTCAAAGTAAGTACCGTTTCAAAATTCTGCTGCTGCAGCGCATACGTATTGTGATCCTTCATCTGTTGATAAGTTACAGTCGCCATTATAGCAACAATCAATTTAAAATGTACCCTACGACTGAAAATGACAAAGACTGAGAAGGACGCGCTGTTATCCGTTTTTTTTTTTTTTTAGTGCTGAAGGCGTAAAAGTAGTTGAAATTTAGATGTGTGAAGTTTATGGTGAAAACATTATGAGAGATGGAATGGTAAGGATGTGGGTTAGAGCCTTTAAAGATGACCGCAATAATACTCATGACGAATTTGACTTATGCTATATGACAATAGACAATTACAAGTTAAATAAATTTAATATAAAGTCATAATTTATTCAATATAGATGACAGATGACGGACACAGATTACAGATGACAGATAACAGATGGCAGGTTACAGATGGCACATGGCATATGACAGATGACAGATGATAGATGGCATATTACAAATGACAGATAGCAGATAAAAGATGACTTATGATATATGACAAATTACAATTAAAAATCAGAATATAATTAATGTAAAGTCAATCTATTCAGTATAGATTATTTTTTCAAAATATGTAAATTACCTCTTTTTCGTCAATTTCCACGAAGAATTACACAGATTAATGGTGGGAAAAGATGACAGATGACAGATCACAAATCATAAATGACAGATGATACATCACAGATGACAGATGACTGATGACAGATCACAGATGCCATATGACAGATGACTGATGACAGATGATAGATGACAGATGACTGGTGATAAATGACAGATGTCAGATGACATGTAGAAAATGATAGATGACATGACTAAGCGACCTACTTCAATACTGAAGATTTGATGCAAAAAGTTGACGAAACGGTCTCTTCGTTATCTCAGAATTTTTTCTAGTTTACAAAATGAGCGTAAAGTGACTGTCAAATCAGGTGGTAGACTTTTATGACAACAGGGTACAAAAGCTTGGTAAAATAAATGCTTCAATAATGGCGGCTTTTATGTAAAATATCTAATTAATAGGCTGAAAGACCGCGGGTCGATAGCCGTTGGACAGAAAACCAGAAGCCAGTGTCTCACATTAGAATTTATTTAATTTAATTTATTACAAGTATTGTATTTTTTTTTCTGTAAATAAAGATGTTTAGTAGTAGTATCTAATTAATAATAAATGGTTGGTTTTCAAATTTTTATTTAACTCACTACAAATATTTCCTTATACTATGGCTTATTCAGGTGAAGAATAATGTGTATTCTACAACCTATCTGATATAATTCAAGAAATAGATGAAGATAAAAAAACATTTTTGGAAGAAGAGGATGATGATGATGATATTGATTATGAAGGAGGAAGGTGGTGTGATTAGGAGAAGGTAGATGAAAAGAAGCATCCTCCTTGGCCAGTGGTCAGGAGGAGGAGGTCGAACAGAAGACTAAGACGAATGGCACGACCAAGAAAAGCAAAGAGCAGCAGCAGCAGCAGCAACTTTCTAAGAAGGACAAGAAGAAAAAGCAGGCTGAAAGTGCCACCCCAACAAAATAGCCAAAACAACAAGGTTCAAAATGGTTAAGCGTTACTACGAGGGTAGGTTCAAGAACAACAACAAAATTTTTGATTAATCTGCAAAGAGAAACGGATTTAAATTTTCGTCAATCAGTTTTATGTAGAAATAAAATTGTTATAACAAGTTCTCTAGTTTTTTTTGAATACCCACAGTGGCTTCTTCAGGTGAAGAATATACATCACAACCTATCTGATATAATTCAAGAAGAAAATGAAGATGAAACCACATTTTTTGGAAGACGAGGATGATGAGGATGGTGTTGATGATGAAAGTGAAAGGTGGTGATGATGAGGAAGAGGTAGATGAAGAGGAGAAGGATGATGGGAAAGAGAATGATTCAGATGATTCAGATGAAGCATTCTCCTTGAGCAGTGATCAGGAGGAAGAGATCGAACAAAAGCCTAAGATGAATGGCACGACCAAGAAAGGCAAAGAGCAGCAGCAGCAGTAGCATATTTCTAAGAAGGACAAGAAACAAAAGGAGGCTGACAGTGCCACCACATCGAAAAGGAAGACTACCCCACCAAAATCGGAAAGGTTAAAAATGGTTCAGGCTTACTAAGAGTGTAGGTTCAAAAACAACAACAAAATGTTTCATTCATCTGCAAAGAAAAACGGATTTAAATTTTCGTCAAACTGTTTTATGTAAAAATAAAATTGTTATGAAAAGTTCTCTAGTTTTTTTTTAAATATTTTGAAACGGTATGTACTTGCCTGATACAAGTGGCAGTCATAAAATACCACTAAGGTAGAAAAAAACTGACCGTAGAAAAGCTGATCTTATTCATAGACATGATAGGTTTGTAAAAAAATAATTGTTTCGGTTCTGTTCATTAAACCTATATAAATGAAACAGTTTTTGAAAATTTTGGATAAGATTGATATTTGCTTAAAATATTTACGCTTATACTTATATAAAAGCCAATCTCACTTATAAACTTTAGATAAGTCTGTAAAAGGTTATTCTTTCAGCTTTTAATATTGCTTGTATGAATGAAACAGTTTTTGAATGCTTTGGTTAAAAATTGTGGTTACTTCAAATATGTCGCTTATATTTTTCTATTCTAGTACATAAACAGTAAAACTACTTTCATTCACAAAGTATATGGATGCATTTGTATTAGTTGCTAATGATAATTTTTAGAAAAACTAAAAATTATTACGAAATTGTTGATAATCTTCTTAGATGTTTTGGAAATTTTTCAAATTTTGAAACCGATATAAACCAAATTGCATCAAATGAATATACAAATTGTTTAGATACATTTCCTGGGCGATTACAGTGAGGAATAAGATAAATTGTTCCACCAGGACATCAAGATAACGAAGAAAAAATATCGCCATATGATGATTGATGGCCATAAATAATATGCAATTTAGAATCACAAAGAAGATAGTTGTTTTCTTACTAAAAATTTCTATTGTAAATAATATCATTTAATTGCGTTATCAGAAAAGTATTCCGAAATTACTGCAAATTTTTCTAAAATTTAAAGATCTTTGGGAATTGATGTAACTATCAAATTACCAAATTGTATAAGCTGCATAGGAAACGGTTTCATCTGGACATTAAAATAATCCAATCAAATCAATATATAAAGCAAATACAAAGATCTCTCAGACAGAACATCTAGTAAATCTAAATCTAAATCATCTCAAGATTTATTGTATGATATCCGTATTTCCGTAAACGGAATATGCAATGATATATTGTTTTCTTAAGATATTACTTCAAATAGTTTTCTAGCTTTTTGAATTATTTCAAATTTTTGCAACATAATAAAATATTTACTCTTAAAATTGCATGCGTTCAAAAAATTGTAAACATTGTGTATGCAAACTTTTTATATTAGACCCTTATAGTCTGAGTTGGCCATTTAAAAGTGTTTATCTTATATTCCATAAAGATACAATATTTTAAAGCAGGAAAACGTACAGCTATATATTCTATTTTTCTCTTTTAATATGTAAAAAAGACAATTAATAATAATCTAACTGATTTCAAATAAGTTAGTTATAAAGTATTTAATTATATTTACATCCTCGTATTTTATTATCAAATCATTAAGATTTGATGATGAAATATTATAAACCAACAATTTATTACATTAAACACCTGATCTTAACTACTTAGTTATATTGCATCCCTTAATTTATTTTTATGATATAATGATGAACATTTTCATGCAAATAATTAATTCCATTGAACATTTCAAGTATTAACACCTGATTAAAAACAATTAAGCAAAAACGCGAAACAACGTGGATGGTTTAAATCCACACTGAGCACTAATTATGAATTTTAAATGGTACAAAAGGGATTTCCATCTAACAGCCGTGACGAATTATCCTTTAATAAAAAAATTGAACCATTCTTCTGCGGCGTTTATTTTATAAAAAGAATATAATATCCAATTTGCGGGCCATTATACATTTTCGCTCCGTTGGGCCCAACTAACCGGTTTAGAGGAGAAAAATTCCATAATTTAATTTCTGCGCGAAAGTTTTTCTCTCTCTGTTCTTCTTCGTTTTTTTTTTCATATTCTTCGCGTTTCGGTCGGAAAACATTTTCCCCCCAGTTGGCCCGGGAGGACGAACAAAGAGGGCAAATCTCTAATTATAAAATTATCAGAGTCGCAGTAATTGTCACTTTGGCGCGAATTAACTGAGTGGTAATAGCCTTGGGGATATTCTTTATTCGGATAAAGACGTTTGTAATTAATTTTGTAACGAGCAATAAGCTCATAATTACTGAAATACTGATTTACGTGGAGAGACTCAGAAGGAACTTCGCCAGGATTAATTGTATTAAAGATGGATTTCGCCCTGGGAAATTCCAAAGGCGGCCTAATTAATTTTAATTGTGCTCCGCATTTTTAGAGCCATCTGGAATATTATTTGTTTAGGGTCGCGTTGTTATCCTGGAGTTAGCACTTGATGTGATAGAATGTTATCTTCTATAATATCATATAAGTAAAAGTATTCTGAACTAGGTTTTATGTGAGTTGTGCGAAGTTATCACTATAGAATTAAAACACTTTGTTGTTTCCTTACTTCACTTTTATTGACAATTAAAAATAAAACTGAAGTAAGGAAACAACAAAGTGTTTTAATTCTATAGGTTATTTGTGAATTAAAATTGTACTTCATTTGACTGTTCACATCTATACTAGATTTTAATGATTATTACTATACTGAAGCAACATAAGCAATAGAAACAATTTTAATATGAAAGGGTTTCATATTAAAATTGCTTCTATTTTGTCTTCCTTTAAGTCAATATAGTAATAACATAAAAGTCTGGTATTCATGTGAACAGCCAAATGAAGTACAATTATTACAAAAATAAAAGATTTCGAAGAGATAAGCACAACATACTACACTAAATGAAATATTTCGGAAGGATAACCACCACACCAACTACAAACAGAAAATGTATAATCATCGCAGAAACCAAGAATTGCACATCTTGAATTTAAAGATTATAGAGATATAAACATCATTATTGGAAAATAGTGGTACATTTGATAATAATACAATGACTATGCTGCCTCTCTCCTTTTTTCATTGGCTATCGACCGGTGGCCTTTCAGCTTTTAAGAATGATATTTTTCTGCATTATAAAAATTCACTTGGAAAATGAAGTGTAGATCTGTAATAAAAGAAGGTTAGATGGGGGTATAGTAATATTTGAGAAAGATGTGAAAAACGTGTGAGACTAAGCAGAAAAGCTCAAGCTTAAAGGTTGGTATACTCTTTACAACTTTCTAAAGACTAAAGAATTAGCATGTATACAAAAGCTTGAGGAGGTCAAGTAAAATCTGAGACTTCAGGAACTCAGCTAGTGAGTCTGCCGCCACGAATTAAAGAGATAGATCATCATTAATCAACAATATATAAATATTGAATTAAAACATATTTAAAAGTGTAAATGTAAATATTTGAAAGTTAAACATGTTAGATTACTTAGTGAAGAAAACGTGTATGTATTCTTTTAGTTAGATAAGGATGAAAGTTTTGCAGAGCTTCTCACTGATTGAATAGAGGGATACCTTCAATAATATTTTAAGGCATATTAGATGTTATTTCTAGTTTTGTAGTATAGTTGTTCGAGAGTAATAAAGAGTTATCAAATTCAAGCTTAACTTTATTTTATAGTTTCTAACAAATACTGCTCATTTACATGTTCAACAATGCTAATTAAAATCGAATAATTAATGTCTCCAGAAAATACAATCATGTGCTTATTGTTAATATCTGACCTAGCTTGAATATCTTCATATCATCCTAGCATTCTCTTAAGCTTAAAAATTTATGGGCTGTCGAGCTTATTTTGACCTATTTTAAAGTATAATGCATTATCCTGGTGTATCTTAATAATCACAAACATACCTAGTAAGCGTACTCTTGACCTACCTTAATAAACGATCTGTACATAAATTAATTCCAAAATTATTGTCGTGTAATTTTTAAGGGCATAATTAATTTTGTGCATTTTTTTAAAACTTTTGCTTATAAGAAATTAATCTAGCGTATACTTGACTTACCTTATATATCATCATATTGCCCTAGCGTATTCCTGACCTACCACAATCTTTTATAAATGATGTAGGTCGAGAATAAATCCAGAATAAGTTACTTTTATACTTAAGGTACGGACATATAAGGTATTTATGTTTGTTCACGAGTACACTAGGCCAATGTATAGTTCTTTTTGGTAGGTCAAAAGTACGATAGGGCGACATGAGAGTATTTACGGTAGGTCAAGAGTACACTAGGGCAATATGATAGTATGTAAGGTAGGTGAAAAATACCGAAATTAATTATATGCAAAGTAACGCACGAAATTAAATACATATGACAATAATTTTGAAATTAATTTAGGCATTGAATAGAATACTATGTACTTTACCAAAACACGAACAAAGTATTTATCCTTTTACCAAAAAATGTTTTTATTGTAATTACAGTAAATATAAAGAAAAAGTCTTAATTAAGTTAAGCTTAAGTTTGAACTTTTGACAAATTTTTATTCAAGAAAAATATAATTTCTATATTATCAATACAAAATAAATATATACAATAATATTTTCTAAAATATCTTTAGAGACAGTCAACAATAGAATTGAAGTCATCTAAAATCTAGTTTTTTAATAGCAAAGAAGCTTATCTATGGTATACGAATATTATAGACTAGGCTGATAAATTCGTAATTGGATAGAATCATGATAAACTAATTTATTTATTTATTATACGTTGGTTACGTTATAATCCATCTTCCTACAACAAACATAATATTGGAACATGCTAGAATCCAGCAAGTCGCTAAGTTCAGATTGCAAGATAGAGACTTTCGAAATGTGAATGCTGTGTCGTATGCAAAAAATATCATGGATCGAACACGTATCGAATCAAGAAGTCCTTCGAAGCGTGGAATTAGAGCGGGAACTCCTACTCAATATCAAAAAGCGAAGATAAGCTTACTTTGGTTATGTAATGAGGCACGAACGCTACGATCTACTACGTTTGACAATCCAGGGGAAGATAGAAGGAAGAAGAGGCATTGGAAAGAGAATAATGTCGTGGCTCTGGAATATTAGGAGCCGTCAGGAATAGGGTTTGAAGATCTGATGATAGCAACAACAGATAGGAAATCAAATGCTGAAATAGTAGGCTTAGTAGCTTAGAAAAAAATGGTATAATTCAACTGTTAATTAAAATAATTTTAAATGTTATTATTAATATTGAAATTCTTTAAGTTATTGTTTTCCTTTGCGTAACAAATTTCATTAATCGGAGTTTTTAAACGATTTTTAGTAACTTAAACTATCTTTAATAACCATTAATTGTTTTCGTTACGTCAAACTTTATGTGATCAGTAATTGTTTTTAGAGATTGTCAACTGTTTTTTCATACATTTCTAAGTATTATTAATCTTTTTTAAATTGTTTTTGTGTGTCAAATTTTGGTCAATATTTAATTGCTTTAATTAATTTTTAATTTTGAGTGATGGTGAATTATTTTGTAATATTTTTTATAAATAAATGTAAATACATTTACAAATAAATATAAATATATAAATTGTAATATTTTTTATAAATAAATGTAAATACATTTACAAATAAATATAAATACTCTTATAAATTTCAACTGCTTTTCTAAATTACCTCGTCAAGTTTTTTTTTACCAATATTCATTTGATTTTATCGATTTGTCAATTGTTTTTTGTTTTTCAAATATCTAAAAATTTCAATTGATTTGTAAAGTTAGATTCGCTTATATTAGCGTTTATTTATGAATAAGTTTAAATAATTTTTCTAATAAAATGTATTCAAATCCTGTAGTTCGCTGTAGAAAACTAAATAATAATAATAAATGTTTTCGTATTTTTAAATTATTATTAAATAATTTTTCTTTCGTTAGACTTTCATCGATAATCATTTTACTTAAATTTTAGTAATTCCGATTTCAGTTTTTGACAAATTCAATTGTTTTGGCGGTTTGTTAATTTCATGTTAATTTTTTTTCTGTTATTTTGCTTAATATAATAAACCGAATACCAGTTTAATATATTGTAGTAAACTTAAAATATTCTTGATCATTACATGTTGTCACGTACTTTTGAACTACATCAATTATTTTTGTCTGTCAAATTTCGATCAATTGCTTCTATTAATCCCAATTTGTGAGTAAAGATCAATTGTTTTGGCACTTTTATCAATTTCAACTGTTTTTCTAAATTACCAAATCCTTTTTTAACAATATTCATCTTTTTCTATCGATTTGATAATTTTTGTTTTGTTTTTCAAATTACCAAAAATTTCAATTGCTTTAAAAAGTAAAATTCGCTTATTTTAACGCTTTTTTAACAATTTGCTTACATAATTTTTCTTTCGACAAACTTTCATAAATAATCGTTTTGCTTAAATTTTACTAATTTCAATTGAATTTTGTGATAAATTCAATTGTTTTGGCGCTTTGTTATTTTCGTCTGCTTTTTTCTTTACTACTTAATTGAATAATAAACCGAATATTAATTGAATTTTATAAACTCAGAATATTGTTGATCATTGCATGTTTTGGCGAACTCTTGACTTATCTCAATTAATAACAGAATTGCCTATCGTACTCCTAACCTGTCCGAACGAGTTACACATTGATGTAATCAATAGTTTATTGGAGTAGGTCAAGAATACGCTAGGTTAATACATAATTTATTGAAGCAGGACATAATTGCTCAAGTGTTTTTATATTTTTTATTTTTTTGTTTTTCAGAAATTTTTAAATACTTTTAGCAGAATATAATACTTTTAAAAAATCGCTTTCCTTTTGTTAATAACTTTTAATTTTAAAATGCCGACTAGATTAAAACAAATTTTAAACTTTTTATTATTCTAATGTGATAATTAGCAAATTCTGTTTGTTTCTTATTGAATAATTTAAACGAATTTTAAGCAAATGTTTTACCGTACTTTTGCTCGACCTCATTCAATAATACAATGGTTTGGCGTACTCCTAACCTGTCTAAATAAGTTATATATTGAGGTAGGTCAAGAGGTCGCCAGTTTAACCGATAAAATAGACGCTAGGTTTATGTTTATTGAGAGAGGTCAAGAGTACGCTAGTATAATCTATTGAGGCAGGACATGAATACTTAAGTGTTAAGTGTATAAATTTTAACATTTTTACATAAAACGTTGCTTTTATTTTCTTAAGAAATGTTCAATTTAAAATTGCAGATACACTTAAAACTAATTTTAAATTATGTTTTTTTTTTTAAATTTCTAATATAAAAATTAGCAAATTATGTTTTATTTTGGAATAATTTCAATAAATTTGATTTTTTTTAATTCTACCTTCCAACTAGTAAATTATCTTAACAAGTATATGTAAGTAGGGTGGGTTGGTGTTTTTCTAAACCACCCACCAACATCTTAAACATACATTTCTATTAACATAATTTAGTGCTTTATTTGTTAAATTAATTTGATCTTCACGTAACTCAATCAACCAATCTATGTATTAACATATTTTTACAAATTTAAAAAATAATAAATTTACAATAACCTTATTAATATGCGTATTTTTATCAGGTGAAATAGATTAAATTCGCTGATCCAATATATACTTTGAATTGAATAACTTTTCTTTCTCTACCTTTAATTAAATTAACTAAAATAACATCTTAAATCTAACAAATTTCAATTTATGCAGATTGTCATGAAACTTAAGTTACTAAATATAGGTAGTGTGAGTGGATGTTCTCTAAACCACCCTCCAATCACTATAATGTTCATGAGTTTCTGCCCAAATAATTAATGTATTTACAATGCCAAACAATATTTTCCTTGTAAATTAGAAGCTCTATTAAATTCAACTAATTATCTTGTATGTGCTAAATATGGGAGGGTAGGTTAGAGGCGACCGACCCACCCTACATATACTTATTAAATTAAGCTACTTTACATGTGAATGGTTTTTATTTTATTTCTAGGGATATTTTTATTTTTAGTTGTTTTTAAAATAAAAAAAAGAAGAGAAATAAAAATATGTATAGAAGAGGTGCTTAAATTATATCTTCTAATAGATCAAATTAACAAGTATATGTGTAGCCTCTGAACCAATGACAATGTTGAATAATAATTTTATAAATAAAGCACTAATAACGTTTCTTCACAATTTTATTTGATTAACCAAATGTACATTTCGGACACAAATTAACACGTAGCGTTAATCCATTGATAATGGTCACATTGTGTCCGAAATGTACATTTGGTTAATCAAATAAAATTGTGAAGAAAGGTTATTAGTGCTTTATTTGTCAAGTTAATTTGATCTTCACGTAACTCAAGCAACCAATTTAATAATTTTACAGTAAATGAGAAACTCAATAAACAATTTTTAATGTTTTATGTAGTGTAAAATATTTAAAAAAAGTATTAAAGAGTTATTTGTGAAACAAACCAAGTAAATTTAATTATAAAACCTATATATTAAGTTATAATATTCTTATTTTTGGACTGTTAAGCACACTACTTTATTAGTTGCTCTTAAAATCAATAATGGAAATAAGAAAAAATATATTTATTATATGAGTTGGGTATTTTCTATTTTACCCACCAACTGGCATATTAATTTAACAGTAAATGTGGGGTAAGTTGGTGGTCTCTAACTCAGTAACAATATTTTTGCAGTAAGTAATAAACGCAATACAAAATGTCAATCAAATTGTGTATGTGAAAAAAAAAGTGTAAGAGGTCACCCACCCTACATGCATTTGTTAAACCTTGAACACTGTCGGTTGTTTTAAAAATTTATTTATTGGTTGTTTTTAAAGTCAAAAATGAAGGTTTGTAGCTTAAGAGCAAAAAATGTATGTAGGGTGGGTAGAAATACTCTATCCTTTAAGCACTAAAAACTTTCCTCACACAGTTTATTTGAAACACCAAATATATATTTCTGACCAAAAGTGACCTCGACCAATAATTTAATCCTTGGTGATTCAAATAAACTGTGTGAAGAAAGGTTTTTGGTGATTTAATTTATAATCAAGTTTATCTTCATAATTAAAACACTTGGTTTTGTTTCACTATTTTTATATTTCTCCAACTAGTTTCAATCGTTCGACATTCTCAAAGAGATATCTCCTTGATATCCTAAAAATTGTGAATCATTTGTTTTTATTAAGTTGAATTTTTCATAATTTGGCTTTGAAATAAAATCCTTTTTAAATGTATTAATTCTTATTATAATAAAATAAATAATTTGGCTATTGCTTTCGAGTTATTTTTGCAAGCAGTTATTACGACTTCAGTGTTTTCCGTTTAACGAAAAACAGGTACGAATTGCTAACATTATTTATTTACGAGGATCTTGATGGGGAAAAGTAATACAATAATTTTTCCCCGACACGCCCGGCATATTTACAGTGTGTAATGTTGGTAAAACATCTGTCAACAGACCTCCCCGAACGCTCGCAACCTGTCATTACCTATTATGATGATAATAGCTTTCAGACCTGGGCTCGTATATCTCCACCATCTCTCTTATAATTCTATTTACAATAAAAAAAAGGGTTATGCCTCTCCTGTGCATTGTGTACTTATTGTCACTTTGCCTGGCCTTTCATTGGTCGATTCGAGGATTTGAGAGTTACTGTTACTGGAATTGAAATGCGATGGCTGACTGGGTTGGAAAAAGAGGGTGCGGAATGATCGTAACCGGTGCAGCTGTTGTCAACTAATTGCTACTAATTATCTGCAGGATTTAAGGTCGATTCATACTAGAGGTATGCGAGGTGTGTACTTGTTCAATGTGAAATAGCATTCTTTGTAGAGAAAACGAAAGTGATAACACTTCTTTTATTGATTATTAAATTGTATGTATGCATACTTCAGAAATTATTATTAATTACGCATATTTATAAGACAATAGAAATCCATTGTATTTACTTTTATACTTTCATAAATAAAGAAAAGTTGAAACAAAAAGTAAAAAGTGCTTTAATTAATTTAATAATCTGGCTATATATTCTAAGACTCATTTATTTTGATGAAAGCCTCAACTTTAAAAAAATGGAAATAAAGGATTATCTTTTCTTTTCAATTATTTATACTAATTAAAATCTAATAATAATAATAATACTTTATTGATGCTTGTGATGTAAAAATCTTACACAAGTCAATAAATCTAGATATCTAAACAAATAAATAAATAAATAGTATATAACTTTGATTTCATTATGTTGTAGTAAATTCTGTGGATAGGAATAACAATTTTATGACCTTATAACAACTTAATTTAGCTTTTTTGAAAGGAACTCAATTATGCGTATAAGATAAGCGATTGCTGTAAGAATTAAAGAAATATTCCCGTTATACAGATCCATTGTGGATTAGCGGAAAAAACGGGAAATTCGTATTCGCCCGTTGTAACATTTCGGAGGGTGCGGATATAATAATTCGCGTACGTATCCCCATCATATTTCGGGCACGCGGGGCACGGGGGACGCGGAGGATGAGGAGGAGGGGGGCGGGTGTTGACTGGGGAAAATATCTCGTCAGAAGCTCATTATCAAACAACCCCAAACTCCGGGTGGCTCCGGCGGTGGAACCCCTCTACGCCGAACGCGGACGCCATATTGGCTCCCGGACTCTCTCTTTCTCTGAATTTATTTACGGCGTAATTGGAAAACTCACGCACAGAGATGAAGAAAAAAGCCGAAACGCGCGCGTGTGTTGATGTGAGGGCGCATACGGATCGGCACAAATTGACACTTGACTATGGTTAATACGTAATTTAAAAGTCCATTTTATATTCGATTCGCTTATTAAATTCCTGAGAACTTAATTTCGTGAGGGACGGTTCAAAAGCGTCTGCAAACATTGACATTTTTTGCTAATGGGGGCAGAGCCATCGGGGAAAATGATCGGCTCTGCATACACCATACGCCACTACGAAATGCATATTCATTTGATGACATGTCTACTGTGGATGATGAATCATCTGCGTATGTACACGCTTCAGAAATATTGAAAACTGCTATATATCTAAATGGATTTATCATCAAGATATAATCTAGCACTACAAATTCAAATGTATAACGTTAGTACATCTTGCATTCACATTAATAACTAAATACAAAGTATACGACACATATCAACTACATAAAATTCAAAATATCCTACCTTTAGACCAACACAAAATAACATTTAGCCATTAAAATAATAATTAATTATATGATTAATACACTAGGTGGAGGATTAGAAATTTCATTCTATATAATTATTAATGGATTATTATAAATATCATACATGTAAATTACCTGAAGCTCCTGAATTATTTATATTTATAAGCTTTATAAAGATTGTAACTTCAATTAGAAATTATTTATATTTCCTTTAAATTATTTTTTAGCCATTATCACTTTTAAAATAGAAATTCAATTATCAAGATAAAATTTAAGAAGAGCATTTGGCCAGTCGAATCTTTGTTTCTGCATGTTAGTACTAAACTAACAAAACTCGTAGATAAATATTGTTCTAAATCTTAGTATCTGTTTTAAAGAAGTTTACAAGATTGTTTAACATAATTAGGTGCTTAATATATTTTTTACGATTCTGCTATTCGCAATTTTAAATAATCCTGTAATTGTTTTTAAAGATACGAGAATACTTTTACAATTAATTCGTTTTTGTTTTTCTTATCTAATTGAAAAATCTTTTGAACTCTCAAGAGTAATAAAAAGTGACGAATAAGAGCATTATTAAGGAATTGTTGCAAAATCCTTAATTCTTTAGTCTTTATTGTATTTGTTTCCTCTGCTTACATGATATACATAAATTTCAAATAAAACATACAAATAATTTAGGTCACAATTTAAGTGACAAAACTCATAGATGTGTACCATTTAAAAATGTTTGTCTGATTCTTACTATCTGTTAAATAGAAATTGGCTACATTTTATCAACAACATAAGAACAGGTTAAAATACAACGCAAATCATATATTTTTTTATGAGAAGTTCCGTACCTTTCACAATTAGTCAGTTTCTATTTAATGGCTTTGGCTTTCTAACAATAAGAAACATATTCACAAATAAAGAACAATATTTTTATCAGGTTTTACTTCTAAATCGAATTTAGTTCCTACATATTATTGTTAATAATAATGTTTATAATTTGGAGGAGAATCCTAAAAATTCAGAATAAAAATTGCTTAAAACTTTTTAGAACTTCGAAGAAAATTTTTTGCAAATATTCAAGAAAATTGTAAAAAAAAAATACAAGATTAAAAGATAATTGTAAAAATCTAGAAGAATAATTGTTGTAAAATTTTGGAAAATTCAAAAACATTGTTATAATTGTGAAGAGAAAATATCTGAAAATTGTACAAATCCGAAAAAAAAATTAAGAAATTCTCGCAAATTAGAAAGAAAGAATTACATGAAAATTGAAAATCTTAGATAATCTTTAACAAAAAATAATTATTGAATTGACGAGGCTGTTACTTTGTGAAATTCCATAATTTATTAGGTTTCTAATTCAAAAATTTTATGTCAAAACTGCAATATATGTTTCAGCACACAGTGGCTGATTAGAAAAAAGTGTTTTATTTACCTTATGCAAAAAATAATTGATAAGTTTTATAAATGCCAATTGGTGAAGAGTTCAATAATATTTGAAAAAATCCATAAAACAGACGACTAATTTTAAATAGGACAAATTTAACGAAATGATCAAATTAAACAAGTGCTTAATATAAATAGAAAATACAAATACAATCTAATACAAACTCCAAACTGTATGAATAAACTTAATTTTAATTATCATTCTCTCGAAAAATATTAACAAGTTACTGGAAAGTTACAATTAGATAAAGTCCTAATTGAAGGAAACCGTTTACAAAAAGCTAAGAAAAATTATTGGAAAATTCTAGAGATGTAAAAAAAAATAGAATTTGAAGTTATATATAACTGAAGAAAATATTTTGAAAAACGGGTAGGAAAAATTATTGGAAAATCAGAAAAAAATCTAACATTTGATACAAAACTTCCTGGAATTTTTCGAAGAATCTATTCTATTCTGAATAGTTTGTTGGCAAAAAATAGAAAATCCTAATTGTAGGAAATTTAGAACAAAAATACTGGAAATTTTAGAAATAAAAACACATTGCCGAAGGAAAAATATTGTAAATTAAACAAATAATTCCTAAAACATTCCCGAAAAAATAGAAACAAAATTACTGAAAAATTCTAGAAATATGGTGGAGATAATGCTGAAAAGTTCTAGACATAAAATGATGAAATCATTTTAGAAAAAAAATTGCAATTAAAAAATTTTAGAATCCGATTTGTAATAATATGCCAGATTAACTTCATAATAGCAAAACAGATTCAAACACAACAATTTAATAATTTTGATTATATTCGCAATTATTAACTAATCTTGCAATAATTTTGAAGAGCCGATCAATATTTTCTAATAAAAACGACTTTTCAACTATCAAGTTGAATATTTAAATTAAAGAAGAATTTTTAAAATTGAATCTTGTGTTTATGTGCTTAAGTGACAAACTGATTATCATTTCCATTATTAATTAAACAAAAAATGAAGAAACAGTGAATATTACAGATAATAGGACAGAAAGACCAACAGGTTGATAGCCAAGACAATATAATGTTGATACCTTAATTGATATATATATCTTATTATGTACAATGATTGCTAAATAAGTAATTCAAGTTTTTTTTTAATATGTTTTAGAAATTATTTTCAAACGATCAAAATTATTAATATAACGTTAAATTTTGTTACTAAATATAAATGTTTTATTTATTATTCATTATGATTCTTTAGATTACTTCTTAGCAAAATTAATCAATTCCTTAGAATGTTCTTCCAGTCAAACCCTAATGGAATGTTCTCATTTATTCTAGAATTTCTTTGACTTGAATATTTGTGAATATTTTAATAAAATTATACATTCTTGGAGCTCTTTCTACAACTATAGATATTTATTTTGCTTCATATTTAAGCATTCTTCTTAAAAATTGTAAAACTTGTGTATTTTATTAATATCAACATGACATTTTAGTTTTGAATGTGGAAAATAAAAGATCTGAATTTCAGCATCACCAATACAGATTCAACTACAATCATGACAAATATATTGGCCAAAATATGGGTGAACTAAACCTATATCAAAGTCTACATTATTTATTGATTGCTGATCTCCTTAGAATTCTTTCTGTAAGGCTTATAAATCCATTTCCACTTAAGCTTCTACTTATTTACAACGATACAATTCTTACAATTATGCTTGAAGCAATATATTTTTTAAGGTAACACCATTTTTTTAAGAATTTCATAATATATAGCGTTCTTAATATTTCATAAAATTCTTCACTTGATATCTAAATTTAATTTTGGACAAAATAATGACGCTACGATATTATTTTAAATAATTTAATGCACTGAGGAGTTTAATTTAACTTTATTTCTAATATTACTTGTTTCTAGATTTAATTTTTACTATTTTTTTTAAAATAGACAAGTGAACTCCGCCCGTGATTTTGCTGTCTAAATTTATTGTACGTGTATCATTAATTTATGTATTCTTTTGTAAATATGTTATAAGCAAAAAGAACAAAGTTATAAAGAATAAAGTTAAAGGTTAGTATTTTTACTTGTATTGTTTTCTAAAAACTGACATTTTCAATACATTTGAACATTAGATTGTTCGGATAATTTTTGAATTGATTATACTTTTCAGTACTACTATCTTTAAGAATACATGAAGGTTTTAAATTCTTTCTGTAAAAGTCCATTTTCTTGTCATCAACTTCTCTATTATGCCAATTAGAAGGTTAATTAAACACTTGGTTTTGTTTTACTATTTTAGTTTCACCAGGGGTTAACTGAGAAAATAATGCATCGTACGCTATGCAATGAGATCCAAAATAGATCAAAAAAGTCTGTTGCTGTTGTTAGCAACGACTCGTTGCTAACGAGGCAATAATTTATTTTTTGATTTGTAACTAACATAAATTCCCGATAAACTAACATTTTTATAACACAAGTATTTAATAACAATAACAAATAAACCAAAAGATATATGAAGAACTTTATCAGATGATAAATAAAACTGTACTTTGTTATTAACACACACTGGATTTACCTTTACAAGGCCATTATCAAACTTAAGTTCCATAAAAGTATGATATTAACAGTACAGTTTTATTTATCATCTGATTAAGTTCAAAATGTATCACAAAATGTTGGCTTCCAACATACAAAAGAAACATGTTTTCATCTTTATTATTTATTTATATTTATTTATATATTTTTATTCACATACATTTGCTATTTTTATCGAAAGTTTAATGTTTGAAGTTTGACCCGGTAAATGATCATGGCTATGATCAAGTCCTGCAAGAAGACTTTGGTCACCTTCTTGTAAGACTTGATCATAGTCACTTTAATTAAAAATTGAAAATTGTGTATTTAGGCATTGAATTAGCTAAATAAACAAACGGACTCTCCGACATTATAATCATTTTCAATTTTGGTTGAGTTGATAAATATATTAATAGCAATAAAAAATGTTTGAATTGGTGCCCTTCCAACCCTTTTGTGTACATCTGGTTGCATACCACGCAACCCGATCGAGAAAGTGGTTTTATAAATTAATTTGTAATCATATTTAAATATACAATGATGCATGCTCAACATTGCATTGGTTTAAAACAAACAAATTATTGTATTATCGGTATGGATTTTTTTAAAATTTATACATAGTCAACGTATGTTTTGACGAAAAACTATAATGCAGGAATAGTCTGAAAAAAGTGGTTATTTTGATAAATTAAAGAAACATTTTTAATAAGGCTGTTTTCGTCGTGTAAAGTTTGAGAGTTTATCATTTTTTAATTAATGTGCAACCAACATGAAATATTTCTCCCAAAGGCTAAAGGCGATGTGAACATTTTATTTTATGAAGATAACGCAATTGATGAAAATAAAAATAAAACTATGTTTATCAATGTTGCATTTGACGTCCAGATAGAAACGCTTTTAAACAATATATGATTACAACATATGATTACAATAAGACCTTTAAAATAATTTTAAATGTATCTTAAATAAATAGGAATAACCGAACAAATAGAAATACTAATGCTGAAGATGACCTGTAATGTAAAGGGTCGAGAGTAATCCAGAAATAAAATTATAATAATTTAAATTGGAAGTACTTTATATATTTATTATTTATTTAAATAGAAATACCTTCATACGTAAGATCTTGAACAGAAGATTAGAAAAATGTATCAATGAACAAAAGTATTAAAAAAAATAGGAATATCGAAACAAATAGAAATTTCTTTGTACTAAAGATTTTAATCACAAAATTAGAAATAGATACTAATGAACGAAATGATTTTCTAAATAAATATAAATATCCAAACACTTGATCAGAAGAATATAAGTATTTTAGACAGAAAAAGAACAATATAATATTTTTAATTTGAATTGAATTTGGTATTTTAATTTTTTATTGTTTTTAATATCTCCAATAAAAAGTATTTAGAAAAATATTGTAGTTTAGATAGTATATAAGTATTTTTAAAGCTATAAATAATAAATTGCACTTTTAGTGATTATATGCATTTAACTAGTCTAATTTTCTTTAATTTATTTATTATTTTATTTATTTATTGATGTTTACACATGAATACAAATTCAAATCTTCAGTTCATATTGTTTATTGCCTAATCTAAGAAACTGTACTATCAAGTCCTATTTAATAAAAAAAGTCTTCAGAACTATCGCCAGATACTTTTGGGAGATGGTTAACATATTTTATGAAAACTTCAGATTATCTTTTTTATACATATATTCAATTTATTGCTCACTTAGTCCGTGGTGAAATATTTTTTTTACTAACTTGGTTAAACTTGATTTGTTTTATAGTTATTTATTATTATTTTCTGATAATAATAATGTCTTATTGTCGAAACAATGAATAGAAACAAATATCTATAAAAAACAAGTGATTTTTAGTTTATCTGAGATGATTTTTTTGTATCACACAAGCTGAAGATTATCTTTTAAATCACTCAATATAAACTTGTTTTAACTAGTAGGATCGAGTAAAAAAGCTGATCTATCTATTTACAACACAAAATAAATCATTAAATTTTCCAAGAAAAAACATTTAGATGATATTTTTATAACATAACCTAAAAAAGGGTAAATTTGTTTATATGAATTCGATGAGGTAAAACACTTGTTTAGTTCCATAATATTTTTATTTTCAGTTGCCTGACACGTGTTTGGATAATTCCTAATCATTTCCAAAGTACAAAACTGTCAGTCAAAATATTATAGAACTTACCAAGTGTTTTACCTCATGGAATTTATATATCTCGTTCCATCAAGAGTGTATCCCAACCAGTATCAATTATTTAAGTGCTTTATGTAACAGTACTCTGTAACTAGAAGGATCAAATATCTATTTACATCATAATATATTTTTAGAAATATCAACAGATATACTTTTGGCGCATATTTAAAAGCATCTTATAAAAAAAGCTTAAAGTTATCCTTTTTAACTCTCAATTTAAATAAATGCAATCTTTAACAAAATGTAGAGCTCTTTAGAAATATAAAAAGATATTTTTGGTGGCTTTGCAAATGCATTGTATTAAAAAAAACTTTAGATGATATCTTTTATAAAATATCTAAATAAAACCGTAAATTTGTTTAGTTGCCCTATTTAACAAAGTCTACTTTGCAGCAAGAAGAATTAAGCGCCTACTTTCATCATATGAAGTTTTTAGTAATATTACCAGATATTTTTGGCCACTATTAAAATCATCGCATGAAAGGAATCTTAAGATAATCCTTTTTAACTCTCAATCAGACTTTAATATGTTACTAAAAATAAAGCACCGAAGCTTTCTATACAGAATAACACTCTTCAGAAATATGAAAAGATTTTTTGGTGGCTTAAATCAAAAAGTTAAAATGATACAATGAAAATGTTGATATACACAAAGTTTGCAATATAATATCAATTTTTTCACAAATATATTTTCGAATTTTGTAGATCATTATTAAGTTTTTAATTTTACTTACCAAATTTACTAAACTGTAATCTACAACTAGGAGGATTATATATATATATAACAAAACAATATTTATTAAATAAAAATCTACAGAAATATTTAAATAGTTTAAAGAAAAATACTTTAGATGGTTTTTACTTTCACTTCATCTAATTAAGTATATTAGGATGATTAAATACCGAAACCTTATTTACATAATAAAAATCTTCAGAATTAATCAATAGATAATTTTGATGAGTATTCAAATTATTCTATAAAAAAATCTTTTTAAAGACATAATCTAATTAACTACAACTTATTAAAAAGTCGTTCAATTGATCTTTGTTATTACATAATCCAAAAAAAGTAGTCTGTAACATGGATTAATTAAGTAGCAAATCTTTTTTTCCATAACAACAGCTTTCAAGAATATTACCAAAAAATGTTGATAGCTATTTAAATCATTTGGTGGATCTTTTTTATCTGTAACTAGTAGAATCAAGTATAAAAGCTCTATTTTCAGAAATATCACCAAACATTCATTCAAACTTCAGATGATCTTATAATATATAATCTAAAAAAACTGTACTTTTAACTTTGAAAATTAAAAGTACTAAAACCCGTAATTAAACCTTTTAGGAGTTTTATTTGTAGTATTCTTGGGAAGGTGCTTTGATAAAAATATTGGATTCCACAAACACAAATCAACTTTATTTTTCCCCACACTTTTACAGTAACTCAAACTATTAAAAACTAAACGTGTGCTCATCAAGACAGCTTTTTTTTCTCTCATTTCTGCTTGTCAATTCTGTGCGTGATTTTGCGCCTGCGCGCTCTAACATATTTACAACATGCACTACATTATCAAATAATATTGGTGGCTATTTAAATCATTATCAAAAAACTAAATGATCGTTTTTAATCTATTGAGTATTAAAGCTCATTTGACATCAAAAAACAGTTTCAGAATAATCACTAAATACTTTTGGAAGCTATTTAAATTATTTTACAATGTAACTTGAAGAATGGAAAACTTATTTACACCATTAGAGTTGTTCAGAATCATCACCATATGCTTTTGGCGGTTGTTTAAATCATTTTCTAAAAATTACTTAAGTTAATTAAAAATATGCCAACGTTTGCGATCTTGAAATAAATAATCCATGTATCAAGATACATGATGAAAATCATCAAAGAGGCCTTTACTGACAGCAAAGCTATCAAAGCAGCATTAACGATAGTAGAAGGTCTGTATTTCAAGTATTGCATTTTGACTCATGTACAATCGAACTCTACCCATGAACGATTGGCAATATCATTGAAGGGGTTTTCACCTGAAGTACATCAGACCTTTCCTTATGAAGTCGAAATTATGGTATACTTCTATTGTAAAATTTGTGAGATTTACGAAACACTTAAGTGTACACATTGGATAAATAAATATCAATATCATATTTATAGTTTTTCGTAGCAATATAATAAATGTAGCTCATAAAAATGCAAAGGAAAATATTACAAATTAAAGATACTAGGAAATATAGATGATGTGGAAATGCGGTTTAATATTTCTTATTATAATTAAATCAGATAATTGGTAGATTGCATTTAATAATAGTGTAATTTAAGACTGAGTTTCTAACCTGTGAGAATTATAAATTTCAGCGCTTAAATTTAACATAGCCTTTCAAGATTTCGAAGAGTTCAGAAATTTAAAAATCTGGGATGCTGGATCACGGAATCGCTTAATCAAATTTTTAAAAAAGCCAAATCAGTTTTTAACCCTTATTAACAAATAATTCACTGTGCCTAACAAGTAGAGAGCCGTTTGCAAGATGTTACACCTGGGCGGTGCTTTTCTACAGTTATGAAACAGAGACGCTCACCACAAGAGACATTAAGAAAGCTTTTGAAAGGTGGATTTTACAAGGCTGCTTAAAATGCCGTAAACAAACAGAACCAGCAACGAAGAAGTTCTCCACAGAATAAGCCACGGCAGACTAATATTACAGGCAGTCAAACGCCAAAAACTGGAACACCTATTCGGAGGACCTAGATTCTAAATGGTAAAATAGAAGAAAAAAGTTGGATAGGACACTGTATAGGCTACGAAAAAAAATATTAGTGAAACAAACTAAGTGATTTTAATTATAAAACCTATATATTTATGGTAATAACCTGGTATGAATGCTGATGATCTCCTTTGCGCAGCGCAGGATAGAAATAGCTTTAGAACAGTCAGAAATATGGCGATCACCAACATTCCCTAGGGAGCACGGCATTTGAAGAAGATGAAGATGATTTCAAAGATTTGATTTTTTTTAAACCATAGTATAACAAAAGTGTCCTTTAATATCCTGGATACCAAAATATATGTTTCCAAAAATATGATCAGTTCTTCGAAATAAATATTTCTTAATATATTTTCCCTAATTGATCAACAAAAAAAATCAAAATCAAAAGTTTTTATATAGAAAAAAGAAATACAACTGGTTTATTGCTTTTCTTTATTTTCAGAAGATGCAATTTTATTTCTACTATAAAACAATATTATTACAACTTATAGCTTCAAAACTCTATGGGTGGAAATAAGATAAAATATTGATTTAAAGGTCAGTTCGTCCACTTTTATCATATCTATTACATCATTAATATATAAATAGATATTTTAAAATCTCAACTACGATTTAGTCTGGATAACAATAAAAAAATCTTTCATTTTATTTATATTAATCTAGTAATACTTTTGCTTAATCAAAATTTTTAGATGAAGATGATATGAATTGATTTGATAATGGAGAGTTTAACTTCCTCAAATACGCATTTATAGCAATATTTATTCTGGTGAAAAGTGCGTGTGATTAAGCATAGATGGCGCTGTATGCCTTACAATAGAGCGCCAATCCTCTTATGTACTCACATCCGAAGGACCAGAAGTCCGAAGCACAAACAGATACATATCACCAACCGTTTGTTGCTCATTCTACCCTAATTCTCTTAACCGCTACTCTAAAGAAAGAGAAAAAAAATTGCCCTCATCGCCTTTGAACGTGAGCAGGAAAACCGCGAGAGTGGCGTTTCCCGCGCCCGGAAAAACAAAATATCTCGGAGGTCGTAAACCCGCGATATTGATCATAATATATCTAGCCGGCGAATCTCGGCATAAACAGAAGAATTATTACCGGGCGCACACGCATAAAGGGAAAACAATGTCGGCGGCCGAAAGTGGAATGAAATTTATCTGCGCGCACCGGCCATAAAGAATATCGAACTGTGCGATTTCCACCGAGGGAGAGAAACAAAGAGGAAGTCGTCATGTGTTTATGACGTGTGCGAGAAGGACATTCGCGGCCACCATATTGGAAAATGGCGCCACTGTTGTTCGGCGAAACAATGGAACATTGAATATTGTTCAGTTGTTCGCGTGTTTCGACTGTTTTATATAGTCGGCCAGTGGGAGCACCTGCGGCCCCTGCGCGCCGCCGATCGGAATTGGTCGAAGTTTGTTTTATTAATAAATAAAATTACTAAAGATAAGCTTTACTAAATAGTAGTGACATTTATTTATTGACAAATTTTGTACATATTTATATTAAAATGATGAATAATGAATCAGATGTTAATTTGTCAATTTGTCAAACGTCTATCGACCAGAGTTTAGGTTATTTATAAATTAATGAAGAAAATTGTTGTCATTATTGACAACAATTTTATATATTACAGTTCTGATTAGTCTTTTAAAACTGTTTCCAGTGTGTTTTGAAAAAATAGTTTCACTTGATAATGCTTCAGGACTTGATTCTTCTGTCTTAAAATGAATTTGTTAAATAATTAAATGTATGTAAAAATATTCTTTGGTTGCCCTAGAAAAGAAGTTTCAATACTTTATTAACTGAGTAATGAAAAAAAATATGAATAAATGAAAGAATGGAATATAAAATAAAATTGGTTTTAATGTAAAAAAAATTATTAGATTGTACAGAAATTTAGACCAGAATATTTGAATTTATTTTTTTAATGACCTAATTTGGATTAACATATGGTTACAAAATAGTGAAGAAAAGTTTCTAATTGTTTTAATCGACTTAACTCGAATTTAACATACATGATTAATTCTCTTCTTCTTCTTCATCATATTCAAGATGTAACACAAAGTGAACGCCTTCACAATCAAACATATAAATTATATATCTCTTCATGCAGTCTTTGAAGCTTAAGGCAAAAATCACATTAATCCGATTTCCTTATTATTTATAGAAGAACTAGTTTTGTTCAAGTTTTTAGAGTTACGACATTACGACTCATATATTATTTTCATAAATTGCTTCAATTTTTGCGTTCTTACAATTTTACAAAATTTTTCTACAAATCTAGGTTTTAAGAAAAATCATACAAACACCACGAATACATTGCAAGAAGTATTGTAATAATGTTTATTATTAGAATATAATAACAATAGGAATTTTAAAAGCAAAAATGTAATTACGCAAAAAAGACGTTAATAAAAACTCATGTAGTTTAGTATTTAAGTGTACACAGTTTCAAGCGTTAGAAGTACTTAAGCCTAACGCCAACTTTTTTTTTTAGTGAAACCCAATTAGGCACTTAAAGCCGATGTTAATTTTTTGATAGGTTGTCTGGTGGGCCGGCGGTGTGTTTTTTTTTGCAGCGTTGTTGGAAAATTATTGAGTTATTGGCGTGTAAAGAGCAAACGTTTCGAAAGCTGAGCAATGCTGCATTAGCTTAATCTAATTACGCAGTGCTGAAGTCATTTATCAGGATGTTTTATGGGGGGAGGGCCACCGACACACATTACATGACCCATTAAATACCATAAATATAAAGTGGGAGAGAGAGAGAGAGAGACAGAGGACCGCGAACGCTACAATTGATAATTATTTATGTCGTCGACGTCGGCGCATGCATCAAATTAGTGTCGAATTATGCCCGCATAACACATAAATAAATTACTAATTTGATTTGCGTGCTGTCCTGTCTTTCTCTATAGTCGCCCCAAACATGGGATGATGTGTTATATGAGGTTGAAATTAATAGTCGTAAATGTAAAATCGTTTTAAGTTAAATATAAATCGTTTAAAGTTTTTAGATAGATTTACAGACCGGTTTCGATTTATTTTGGATCTCATCAGAGTAGAGCAGTTAAACATGGAAAATGAGTCTCTATATCCGTACGAATAGATAAATATTTAATTTGTTTTGCCAATGTATTTATTATTTTCTTATTTATTCAAATAAACACCTCCATAATTAAATAATTTTTTGATATAATTTTATGACTATTTCCTATTCCTATCGAATTTGTGTCAGTACCTCGTAAGGAGTAAGGCCCTCGAGCCAAACATGTGTAGAAATTTGAATCTAGAGAGATATGAATGGAAATTCCATTGTATGCACGGTCGTCCGTAAATAAAAGAATGAGCGCATACCAGCAGAGGTGCAAACATTTCTCAAGTGTGAGATTTTAATCTTTTCATGTGTCCGTCAGGGCGACACTTTGCCGGGCAAAAAACGACCTTCGTTTTGTGGTCTGAAAACCGTTTGTTTTTTTTTTATTTTGGTATTGTGCCGGAGGGTCCACAGAGGGCGCTATTCCCGGGGATCGAGTACTTACCAGTGAGGCACGAGCCTGGACCCGAGGAACCGAACGAGGATTTCAGTTGAGGAAAACCTGAAAATAAAAATTACATTCAATAAATTTAATCCAGCATTATAATTATACTATTTCACTACACATTGTTTTCTTACTAATTTAATCAAGGTTATAACGATAATATATTCAATATTAATTTTCTACAACGAGCTAAAGGATTTTAATATATTTTATTATATTCAATATAACAAAACAATTTAAAGTTTAATTTGTTAATTTACAATTTGCATTTCTTAGGTTACTTATGTTATTAAAAATTGAAAATTAAGATGTAAAGCATTTAAGGATTATTGTTGGAATGCATCAAACGATTTGTGCTAAAAAAATATTGATTATATTTTTCAACTTTATAATTCTTAAGATTGATATGAAAACTATTTTCGAATTAAATATTGAATTGATGAGGCTGCATAATACATTGAAATAAAACAGAACAATTGAGAGGGTTTCCCTTTTTATTGTTGAACACTGCAGCATATTTCAATACACAGTGGCTCTTCATCTACCTGATGAAGCCACTGTGGTGAAATATGCTGCATTTGAATACTTTCAAATTTTAATAATCTTTAAGATTTTTAGCTTTTAGGTTTACAGTCTAATAATCTTTTACCTTCTTAAGAAACATGAAAGTCCAAATAGTTACATTATAAGTTTTCTTTACAGATTTTTAGTAATATTTATCAGATTATTTGCGTCTATTAAGTTTAAAGCAGTTTTGATCTCAAAATATTTCAAAATTATTATATGAATTCTACTTACTTCAGAATAAGTATAAGCAGAAATAATTTTGAAATTTTTTGAGATTAAAATTGTTGCAAATTTAATAAATTTCTAAATGAATTCTACTTATACTTATTCTGAAGTAATTTTGAAATATTTTGAGATCAAAACTGTTGTAAACTTAATAAACGCAAATAACCAGATAAATATTCTTAAAATTCTGCAAAAAAACTTATAATGTAACTATTTTGACTATTGAAGGTTGAATATTATCAAATCGTAATCCTAAAAGGTAAATTTGCTAGGGTTTTCATGTTATTAGAAATTTTAAGTTTTAACACTTGTGCTCAGTTGGAAATTTCAGGGTTCTTGTTAGAATAAATATAAAGATAGCTCTTATTTATGATTTACACTTTTTTATGTTAAATAAAAATACTTTTTAATTTTCAACCTTTAGGATTTTTGCTTTTTACGTTTACGGTTTAAAGATTTTCTACCTTTTTACGATGCGTAAAATAGTCAAAATAGTTACAATTTGAGTATAATTGCAGCTTTTTAGAGATATTTTTCAGATTATTTGGGTTTCTAAGTATGGTATACAATATTTGTTATTCTCATGAAATTTCAAAATGAGTTTTATCTATTTGAATTCTACTTTTGATTAATTAGATTATCCTTTAAAATTATTATAAAACTATAACGTAACTCTCATGGTTTTTATTAACATTAAAACAATGTTTTTAATATTTAGAAAAAAATCAAACAAACAAGATTTGAAGTAAATGACTATAATAATAATAATAATTCTGGTACCGTCAACTGTCACGTGTCAAAGAAATTAATGGAGGTTGTTAGCCCGATTTCTTTTCAAATTGTGAATAGTTTTTGTAAGAAGATTATAATTTTTCTAAAACTATTTTATTATTTATTTAATTTTAATCATATATAATGCAAAAGATTTTCTCTAAATTTTGAAAAAAAGCTACATTACACACTACTATAAAAGTCAGGAGATAAAAACGTGTTATTTCAATGCAATCTATTATTACGAAATTAATAGATAAGCTAATATTTGCGAAGTTAAACTAGATCTGTAAGAATGTAATTATCGATGAGCAGATTGGCTTTCCTCAATAACAAATCTTTTTTCTTGCAAAATCTCAATTATCTCTGCTTCTTGCACTCCTTTTGAAAGCTGTTGATGGTGATGGGTTGTGCGCACGGAGAATCCTTACTCAAAATCAGTTGTTCATCGACGACGCTACTCAACCGCTTCCAAATCTTCGACGTTTTCCTTTTCTAGGCCTGAGCGAATTATTCGGAGTGTTCAAAATTTTCTTAAAGTGCGACAAGTGACCATAATGCTCAGATGAGTGGTCCCCCAAAATTTCTACAAATCCTTGGCGTTGGAAGCGTGTCCAAGCTTTGTCCGTTGACTTCGAGAATTTGATTACCCCTTTCTTCGGCTTTTGTCTTCTTTTCCACCTTCAAGATGAAGATGCCGAAGTTTCGTTCGTAGCCACTCATGATTTAAAAATTTGAGCATCTCGTCGCGACTCGATCTGGCCAGAACAACAATACGTATTCGCTCTTTTGCCGCACAAGCGATGTTTAGCAACATTAGTTGCCTTTTTATCTTCGCGTCCTCATCGTATCAAAATATTTTTTAATCAGATTCTATTTATGTTCCTGCTGGTGTGCCACAGGGCTCACTTTCTGGCCCATAATTATTTTTGCCTTCTATAAATTAAGAATTCTTTATTTTAATTATTTGCCAATGAGTTAAAAACTGCAAAATTATGCAATTATGATGATGATCTTTGCTTTAATATTTAAAAATACAGAACTTAATATCGTAGTTTTTTACGAAATGAACAGTCTGAATATTAATTACACAATTACACTATTGAAAATATTACTTTAAATAATGCCAATATAATCAAGGAAGTCATTTTCGACAATAGACTAGCCAAAATAATATTTAAAGTCGGACATCTAAGGTTTTAGGCTATATTAAAAGAATCTGTTGATTTGTAAACCACATCATTTAGACTTCTTTATTTTGCGTGTGTACGATCTTATATAAAATTTCAGTTCGTTTATTTAATCTTCAATTCAAGCCATTCAAGTTGATTAATTGGAATTTCAAATGAAACTCTAAGCTTTTATTTATAGAGTAGTATATTACTAAAAGCTCAATTGAAAATTTTATTGGAATAATTAATTAGTAACTTCCATGCATTTTACGATGTTAATTAGAAGGTTAATTAAACACTTGTGTTTGATTAAAATAGTGAAACAAAACCAAGTGTTTAATTAACCTTCGAATTTCGATGAATTTTGTTGACAGCTGATATTTTTGTTAATTAATCATTTTTTGTATTTAATTTATGTCGCTATATCTTAATTTTTAAATGATTTTTTGGTATGACCGCATCCTTTTTTCCTTCTTTTTTATCTTATTTTTTCTCGTGCCCTTTGTCATTCTATTTCTCTTGCTCTTTTTCTCTTCCTTGAAGCTTTTATTCTCTATCTATCATTATCTTCTCTCGGAGTATACACTTCTTAACAGAGCTTCCACTCAAAGTTTGTTAATGACTTTGAGTGGAAGCTGTTGACAAGCAAAAGAAATATAAAAAAAACATCTTTTGAATTTATAAAATCTTTCTTCATTTCTATCAATTTTGGATTAAAAGCTCAATATGAAATTTAATTGAAATATTCATTTGAAGATGGCATTTAGTTTGAAAAGGTTATCGGATAATAACCTCTATGACTTTCGTGCATAACTGATAATTTAAATAATTAAAAGTTATTTTGAATTTATACAATTTTTTCTTTATTTCTATAAATTCTTTAGGTTTTTGTATTATAACAATTATTTTTATTTTCTCTATTATATTTTTATAAATTATAAACAGTTCATTGAGTGGCTCTAGAACTAAATGCAGTTTTCGAATGAAACTAAAAGCTCAATAAAAGACCAAACTGAAAGTCTTCTTTAAGGTGGTATTTAGTTTTTAAGGACAATCGCAATAAATCCTACGAATTTCGTTGACGTTAAAAAAAATATTATTATTAGTTATCTAAAAGCTCAAATATAAAAACTTTTTTTATTTCTATAAATTTTGGGATTGTTTTTATAAAGATTTTTTTTGGTAATTGTAGTTTCTTGGATGAATTTTTATAAATTATGGACAATTTGTTGAGAGATTTATATCTGTAAAACTAAAAGCGGTTTTCAAATAAAACTTCAAGCTTCATATATTTTAAAATTTTTAATTAAAAGTTCAATTTGAAAATAGCTTTTAGATTATATGGAATTTGGGCAATAACCCCTATGAATTTTGTTGACAACAGATGTTTTAAATAATTAAGTTTCTTTTGAATTTGTAAAAACTTTCTTCATTTCTTTGGGATTGTTTTTATAAAAAATTTTTTTGTAATTGTGGTTTCTTGGATGAATTTTTATAAATTATGGACAGTTTGTTGAGAGATTTGTATCTCTAAAACTAAAAGCGGTTTTCAAATAAACCTTCAAGCTTTTATTGAGGTATTGTATTAAAAGCTCAATTAAAGGTTAAATTACAAGTTGTATTTGAAGATCGCATATAGTTTTAGAAGGTAATTAAGTAATAACACCCATGAATTTTATTCACAAATGATATTTTAAATATTTTTTTTCTAAATTTACAAATACCTTCTTCGTTTCAATAGATTTTAGAGTTTTATTTTATTATGATTATTTTTTTTTTGATAATTAGTGCTTGCTTAGTAATAGTTTTATGAATTATGAACAGTTTTTCGAGACAAAACTAAATGTGGTTTTCAAATGAAATTTTAAGATTTTATGAGGTAGGTAAATTTTCTTAAAAGCTTAATAAAAGATTAAATTAAAAGTTTCATTTAAAATACGGCATTAATCTTAAAGTCGTCAGGAATTTCGTTGAAAACAAGGAAACGGAACTTGAAAGTAAAGCTCCGTTTGCCTGTCTTCAACTGCGCTATGCAGATGAGATCCGAAATAGATCGAAACCAGTCCGTGGCTGTTGTCGACTGGGAACAATAAGAAATTTGATTCTTTAAAAAGTTGATTGTCAATACAATGAATATGGTGCAACGCTAAGAATGTATATCTTAATTAATTGACGGTTGTTTAGAATGAAGAACTTGGTGGGTTTTGGAATTAATATATATATTTTCTCTTATACCCTTGCGGGTGTCGAGATTATTTCTCTTATAATCTTTTTATTATATCTTCCCATTTCTTCCGATTTTTGGCCGTTTCTTTGGTTGTGTTCACATCTATTTTATATTTAGTCATTATTTCTGTAATTCTGTTATCTCATGTTTTGTTTGGTCTTCTTTTTCCCCTCTACTTTCTGTCTTGGTTTTCCATATTACTTTAGTTTGTGTTCCTTCTTTCATTCTTATTAGATGTCTATACCATTCCAGCTGTTTCTTTTCTATTACTTTGTTAATGTCTTCTATTCCGAGTTTTTTCCTTATCTCTTCATTTCATATTCTGTTCATGATTGTTATTCCTACCACCTTTTTTAAAAATCTCATTTTACTCGCTTGCATTTTTGATTTTTGCCTTTGATCAATTTTTTATGCTATTTTATTTTATTCCGAATAGTTTCGATTTTTGTTATCTAGGAAGAAATTCAATGATTCATTCATTTCAACAACCTATTATAGATCATGATGTAAAAATCGAAACCATTCGGAATAAAATAGTATAAAAAATTGTGAAACCAACCAAATGCCTCATTCTAAGCAACCCTTAAAATTAAGAATATTTTATAATATAATATAATTTACAAAAACCTTCCATAATTTTTGGATTTTTATTTTATAAAAATTATTTTTCATTTGGTAATTAGCGATTTTTTAGTAATATTAAAAATAAATGCCATTTTTAAATAAAACTCTATAAATCCTACAACCTACACAGAAATAAAAAATAATTAAATAATTCTCTTCAATTTTTTTTCATATAATTTTCATGTTGATGCTATTATTTTTGATAAAATACCAAATAAATCATCGAAAATATTGATAGACTTTTTTTAGAGATATGTAATAATATATTTATGAAAATTTTGTTAGAATAAAAATGGATAAGTTTTTTTAATATCTATAACTTTTATTTGAATAATTTTGGTTTTTGGATTTTTTAGGAAATATTTGTAAAAACAAAAAAAATTTGATTCTTTGAGTACTAAAAATACTTTTGCGTAGTTTAAACGAAAAAAGTAAAAAATAACCATTTCCTTCACTCTTAATAATCATTGATAATGTGAGCAACCTCAAGAATGAAAAAAAAAACAATAAACTGATTATATACTTCTTATTAAATTTTGCAGTTTCTTTTTATACAATTTCAAGGTTCATTGGGTTTTTAACTTTATGTATTCAAATATCTTGGTATATTTCATAATTGTTATGATTGGATTTATATTATTTCCATTCTTCCATATTTGTAAAAAAAAAATTGGGCTTTTAATTTAAGATAGTTTTAGATTTTTTAAACTTTTTAAACAATACTTTCGGTTCAATCTAAATATTACTTAATAAAACAAAACAATTTTTTTTGGTATCACTTCTCTATAACAACAAACTGAAGAAACTATAGTAACAAGAGTTTCGACAACTTCAGTTTGTCATTATCAAACAGGTAATGTGGTTGTTACTGAAGTGATACAAAAAAGTTATTTGTTTTATTTTATCATCAGAATTACTCATTTAATGTTTTATTTGTTTCACAGATATTTATTTTTTTCTCCAACAACATTCAAAAATGTTTCACCACAAGCAGTTATTATTAAATATACTTTTTAATTACATTTATGTGTTTTGAAGTTTTTAGATTGTTTCAAAGGTTTTTTTAATGGTAATACTAGTTTTGTAAATTTATTGATATCAATAGTCTTGTTTCTATGAAATAATAAAACCGTTTAAACTGTGGAGAAAGTGATTTTATTATTTTATTATTGTATCATCTTCACGTAACTCATCAAATGACATTCACTTTTTTGTACACTTTCCTAGTTGATTACACAATTTTTAATGGATTTTCTTAATATTATTTACATATAACAATTGCATCTCAGCAAATTATCAGGAACACTTTTTCTATTGTCCTGCTTAAGAAGTATCTTGTACCAGGATGTTGTGTATCGATGTTTTCTAAAGTATTAGTTTTAATTTATAAGCCTAAGCAATATTTATAATTTTGTAAATTTGGTGAAACCTTAAAACCATACAAAATTCTTGTTTCAGCTTTATCTATCACATTTTTTCTGAAACTATGAAATATGAAATATATTTCACAGTTAGTCTTTAAGTGAACAGCGAATAGTTTTTATTTTTACAGTAGGTCAGATTTTAGATATAAAATTGCTACACATATTTACCTTATGTACTATTATCTCATGTATTTAAAGTTTTATTCTCATTTCTAAGTTTGTTTTCTGAATATTCCAAACGTCGATTAAAGAAAGTCGTTTTTCGGTTTTTTACAATAATAATAAAAGGCGATTTTTATACGAAGAAATAGCTTTATTCAGTTACGTATTGACTTTTTGCCATCTTTCGGGTAACATTATGCTATGCTCAAAAACTTCTGACCTTACTCAGCAAAAATGAATTGCTTAAAAATTAATATTAAAAGTTTAAAATATCCTTTTCTTCAAATGCTTTTTTTAATCGCATAAGTAGGAAGAAAAAATTACATAGCGATCTTCCATTCTGGCCGCTTGTATATCTACATAAGATCTAGAGTTATTTGATGGCTATTTAAACGGTATTTTCAGTATCGCGTAAAGCAACATGAAATGATTCCTAGTATTTTTTTAACCAATTTTATGTGCCACTTAGTTTTTTATTTCAAGCTCTACTTCTCCAATAAGGCTTTCTTCAAGGATTTCTCTTATCTCCTCCTTTGCAAACATCTCTGTTCATAACATTTATTGTTTCAATGCCCTATTAAAATTACAATACATATTCTCAACATAATTGATTATTTCCTTCAAACTAGAATAAAGGCTAAAATCGGAAATACCTATTTTCACTTATTTGCTACTCAACTAGGCGTTCCTCAAGGTTGTTTTTACCTCTGCTCCTTTACAACCTTTTCGTCCACGACATTTATAATTCCAATTTTTATTAAAGAGCCATTTTTTCAAATTAGGTAAAGAAAAACACTTGCTAAGTTTTATAGTTTGAAGCCATGGAATATAACAAGGGTTTTCGTCACATAATACGTGTTTTTCTTCACTATGTTCCGTAGTTTGGAACCGTGGATCATAACAAGCGTTTTTCTTCGCCTAATTTGCATATGGTTTCATCAAGAGTGTAGCGAAACAAGTATCAATTAGCCAATATTCTTTTAAATTTGTTACATAATTAAGTAGTAAGAATTTCAAATAAACAACTTCAAAAATGAAATATACCCATAGAAACAATAAAAATAAAAATTATGACTCATTACCTTATACAGCAAACGAATTCATTTAATAAGTAAAATGCCTATAAGAATTTATTAAACACCGTCATTTTAAACCGGTAACAGTTTAGGGAAAATAATCAAAAAACAAAAAATACAGACCAGAACTCAAAGAATCAAATGAAATCTGCATACTAACTTGTAACGAATGTCCCAAAATATATGTGGAAAAATTAGAGACATCAATAAATGCAATTGTAGAAGACGGCGAAATTCTACATTTGACACTCATCTCTTAGAAGAAAAACACTAATTTGGATTCCTGAACATAGAAACAAAAGGTAAAATGGATGCTTTAGAATTTACAGAATTAAACCGAAGGAAAGAGAGAAGACAATAATTAAACGATCAAATCGATAATTTAAAATCCCCATTATTAAATTTGTTTAAGTGCAGGGACGCTAAGTAATACCACTCCATGAGAAAAAACAAGATCTATTCACACCACCACTACCACCTACTATTTTTAAGAAAACTATGTATTTTCGATTTTGTTAATCAATAATGTTTTCATTTATTTCAATAAACTCTTTACATTGTCAATGAAGAAGTGAGCAATCTTATATCACTTTGGAAGAATGCAAAAAACGAATAACAACGTTGAAACATTGAAAGATTGTTTCCCTTTTAGATAGATTTTTGAAGCTACGAACTGATTTTGATATATTTTGAATCATTCATCAGTTAAAGAAAATGAGTTTCAATATGAAGTTGAATGACTTGAGATATCCGTATGGATAGATATACCATTAATAATTATTTAATTTATTTTAAAATATATAATTATGATTAAATTAAAATACAAAACTAAAATGAAATTTCTCCCTCTTCTATAATGACGACTATTCGAATTAATTATAATCATAGTATTTAAATAAACATATAGCCCTGTTTAAGGTATTCTGAACTTTAATATGCACCACCAAAGTGCACACATACCCCCGCCAGTCAGGGGGGAGGGCATCCGCGACAAGGGACGAAATGCACTCACCACCCACCAGAGGAAGAGCGCCGACGTAAAATGTAGATCTCGCCTCCAACTAATAAAACACAAGGGTTTAATTAAACTTATTCATCTCCCACTAAACTGGGAGCCTCCGGAAAACTGCATTTAATTAAGAAGTTCAAATTCTCAACATTTTTGACGTAATTAAGTTTGCGCCGTACTTTATTTCGAATGACTTCATCTTCTTATGCGCGCATATTGAGAACGAAGCAGGGAAACGTAAATAGAGGAAAAAACAAAATAAATGAGGTCTATGGGGCCCAATTAATTTTACTCAAATGAAATAAAAACCCAAGTGTGAAATAAATAATAATAATATTACTTTTTGTATCATTCTGTAGTCTTAATAAGACTCATTTGTTAGATTTACCAAATGTGTTAGTGTTTTTCTAATTATTAATAATAATAGTGTTATTATATTTAAATTAAAGAAATATGAAACAGCAGTAATCTTATTTCTATAATCTCTGTTTATAATGAATTTCGATAGATTCTTTATTGTGTTGCAAATATTAAGTTTTTACAGTCATCAGACATAAGAGAATTGTTCTAAATAGTGAATATAGATTTTCAACACTTAAGTACCTCAACAATCAATCAATAAGAGAATTGTAAAACTAATCCTAATCTAATAACTTATACATGAGAAATTATATATAGAAAATACTGTAATTAATATTAATATTATTTAAGTTTAACAAAAGAAAAAAGAAAAAATAAGGATAAAAGATGATGTGGAAAACGTTGAGGTATTAGTATAATTATTCTATGAAAGAATGAAGTGAACGATGTTAAAATTTTGTCACAAACAATTTGTGTGTTGTTAAAAATATGTTGTAATTACCAATTGACCTTTAAAATTAGCATAAAATTAGTTTCCAGTTGTTTATTTGTGTCTGTTGTGTTTCAAGAGTTTCCTGGTAATTCCAAACTGGAAACTACATAGAATGCATATCAGTGTGGCTGCAGGAAATTATGAATTATTCAAATTATGCTTAAAACCTAGAAGGTGTTTATTTGGAGCAAACGTTATAATTGCCAATTACGTTAATTACCAACCAACAAAAACAGAGATAGAACGAAAACTTTAAAAGTTATTTTTATTGCGCAATATCATCCAAAATAAAACAAAATAATTCCCTTAGATTATTATTTTTTTAAATTAAACTCAAATATATTTACTGCGTATTTTAATGCTTTATTATATAAAGGAAAATAATTTCCTATGGTCAACATTTCAAAATAAAATTCAAATAAACATTGAGTATAAATTTTAATGTTATTTTTAGTTTCAGGTTTTTCTTTAATTTTCAACTTTATTAAAATCGGGTAAAAAGTAACTACAAAATTTATTATTATTTACAAAATTATTATTAACTAATCTCACTTCAAAAATAGCTTCTTTCAAAACTATATTCTGTATATACTAATTACAATTCAACCTAACCAAAACTGATTTAACCTTATTCAATAAATTAATTTTTTTGATAAAACATTTCTCATTATTTAGTTTTATAAATTCAGCTTTTTAGAAAGAATTTTGATAACTCAAATTTTAATAAGATATTTTTAGTCTACAAAGAGTTTTGCCATCCTAGAGTTTTGGAGATATATTTTCAACTCTGCCACAATGACATTTCTTAATTATTTTTCTTTATTCACACTTAAAATTGTGATCTTAGAGAATATCATCTCAAAAGCAGTTTTTACTAAAACTCACTACTTTATATACTAACTGAACATAATTCAACCTAATCTAACCTAATTTAACCTTATTTTAAATTATACAACAATTAACTTTTTATTGAACATTGCAGCATGTTCACCAGGAAGATGAGGCATCAAGTTCTCAATGATTTTTGATATTATTGTAAATGTTTAATAATAAAATATATTAAAATATTTTTGGTTCTTTTAGAAAATTAATTAATTTTTAAAAATTCGAAACAATTTGTAAATCTCCAACAATGAGTCTTATTAAGACTACTAACAAATCATTAATTGAAGTAACTACACTTTGTTCTTTCTTGGCTGAGTAAATGATTTGTTTTGTAGTCTTAAGTAGACTTATTATTGTAGATTTACGAAATGTTTGGTATTTTTAAATTATTAATATCTAAATTGCCATTTTTCTAAATTTTATCCATTCTCTTAATTTTCCTAAAAAATTTTCGTCAAGCTTCTCTTGTTTTATTTTGTACGAGTTTTCTTAAAATGTCATTTCTTCTCGCTTATAGATTTTTAAATTTTTCAATAATTTATAGATTTATATTATAGAATTTCGATACTTGTTACGCTACACTCTTAATGAAACCTGATATGCAAATTTGGTAACAAAAAACGCTTGTTATATTCCATAGTTTGATTTACAGTTGACTGAAGTTAAAGCGTTTTTCAATTGTTTTTATTCTCTTGAAATTTTCCTGGAAACTTTTTCTAACGATTTCTAGAAATTTACTCTTCAAAATTAATTAAAAATACTTTTCCTTGAGATCTCTAAAAATTTCTATTATTTTTTGATAGAGTTTTCTAAAAACTTTTCATATTCTATCTTGCAACAATTTCTGTTTCATTTTACGGAAATTATATTTTTACAATGTTCTAGCAAAATTTGGAGTCTTGTCATAAGCTTTTTAGTTGTAAAAAAATTGTCATCTTGTTTATGAATTTCTCTTCTAGTTTATAGAAAAAGGAAAAAGAGTTTTCTTCGGGATTTCTAAAAAATTTCAGTATCTATTTCTTGCAAACTTTTTCTGACGATTTCTAGAAATTCACAACATTGTTTTTTCTCAAAACATTTTATTTCTTATTGAAATTTCTACGAATTTCTCTTCTAAATTAATTAAAAAGAACTTTTCCTTGAGATGTCTAAAAATTTCCATTATCTTTTGGTGGAGTTTTCTAAAATATTTTCTTATTCTATCCTGCAACAATATCTGTTTCATTTTACGAAAATTATATTTTTTCAAATTTCTAGCAAAATAAGCCTTTTAGGTAGTTGTAAAATATTTCCTATCTTTTTTATGAATGTCTCTTATAGTTTATAGAAAAAGAGTTTTCTTCGGTATTTCTAAAAATTTTCAGTATCTTTTTCTTGGGAACTTTTTCTTGCGATTTCTACAAATTTACAGCATCCTTTTTTCTCAAAATGCTTTCTTTCTTATTGGAATTTCTACGAATTTCCCTTCTAAATTAATTAAAAAAACTTTTCCTTAAGATGTCTAAAAATTTCCATTATCTTTTGGTGGAGTTTTTTTAAAAACTTTTCATATTCTATCTTGCAACAATATCTGTTCCTTTTTACGAAAATTATATTTTTACAAAATTTACAAATAGCAAATATCTGAAAAATCATGTCATAAGCCTTTTAGGTAGTTGTAAAAAAATTGTCACCATGTTTATGAATTTCTCTTCTAAATTTATAAAAAAAAGGTTTCTTCGGGATTTCTTAAAATTTTCAGTATTTTTTTCTTGGAAATTTTTTCTAATGATTTCTAGAAAATTAAAAAATTCTTTTTTCTTAAAACCTTTCTTTCTTATTGGAATTTCTACGAATTTCTTTTCTAAATTAATTTTAAAAAAACATTTGCTTGAGATCTCTAAAAATTTTCATTATATTTTGGTGGAGTTTTCTAAAAACTTCATATTCTATCTTACAACAATTTTTGTTTCATTTTACAAAAATTATATTTCTACAAACTTCTAGCAAAAATTCTTTTTTCTAAAAACTTTTATTTTACTTATTGGAATTTCTACGAATTTCTCTTCTAAATTACTTTTAAAAAGACATTTCCTCGAGATTTCTAAAAGTTTCTATTATCTTTTGGTGGAGTTTTCTAAAAACTTTTCATATCTATCTTGCAACAATTTCTGTTTCATTTTACGACAATTAAATTTTTACAATTTGCCAGCAAAAATTTGGTCAGTCTTGTCATAAGCCTTTTAGGTAGTTGCAAAAAAATTGTCATCTTGTTTATGAATTTCTCTTGTAAATTTATAGAAACAAATTTTCCTCGGGATTTCTAATAAAATTCAGTACCTTTTGGCGAAGTTTTCTAAAAACTTTTCTTTTTCTGTCTTGTAACAATTCCTGTTTCATTTTACGATAATTTAATTTTTACAAATTTCAAGAAAAATACTTAGAATTTTTTATTTTAGATTTCTATAAATTTCAATAATTTCTAGATTTATAGAATTTTAATTCCTTTTATCATCTCGGAATTTTCCTGGAATTTTTTTTTCTAGAAATTTACAGCATCTTTTTTCTTAACACCTCTCCTTTTTCTCGTAGGAATTTGGCAAATTCGGTGAAGTAAACCATTTGTTATGTTCCAAAGATTAGGCCCTTATTTGCAGTTGCCTGACACGTGTACAAGTGTTTTCCTTTACCAAACTATAGAATTGCAATTGTTTTTATTCTCTTGGAATTTTCCTGCGAAATTTTTCTGACGATTTCTAGAAACTTGCAGTATCCTTTTTTAATTTTTTTCTTTCTTTCTGCGAATTTCTCTTCTAAATTTATTCTATCTTGTAACAATTTCTGTTTAATTTTACGATAATTTCTTACTATGCTTTGCTTTACCTCATTATAACTTTTTAAGAATTTCTGTTTATAAAATAAAAATATTAGTTGTAAAATATTTGTCATCTTTTTTTTATGAATTTCTCTTTTATATTTATACAAAAAAGTTATTCTCGGGATTTCTAAAAATTTTCATTATCATTTCAAATCATCATCAAATTATCATTTTCAAAAACTTTTCTTTTTCTATCTTGTAACAATTCTTGTTTTATTTTACGATAATTGAATTTTTACAAATTTCTTGAAAAATTTTTTTTTAGATTTCTATAATTTTCAATAATTTAGATTTATAGAATTTTAATTGTTTTTATCATTTCGGATTTTTCCTGGAAACATTTTTCCTATAAATTTACAGCATACTTTTTCCTTATAACTCTACTATTTTCTTATAGGAATTTTGCAAATTTGATGAAGAAAAACACTTATGTTATAGTTTGATCATTATTTACAGTTGCCTGACATGTGTACAAGTGTTTTCCTTTACCAAATTATAGATGTGCAATTGTTTTAATTATAGATGTGCAATTCTCTTGGAATTTTCCTGGAAACTTTTTCTGACGATTTCTAGAAATTTTCAGCATCTTTTTTTCTTCCTTTCTACGAATTTATCTTCTAAATTTATAGAAAAAAAATTCCTCGAGATCTCTAAAATTTCCAGTATTTTTTGGCGGAATATTCTAAAAACGTTTCTTATTCTATCTTGTAACAATTCTTATTTAATTTTACGATAATTTCTTACCATGTTTTGCTTTACCTCATTAGAATTTTCTAAGAATTTCTTTTTATAAAAATATACTTGGCGATTTTCTATTCTTTTATATTAACGTATTTTTTGGCGAAATATTCTAAAAACGTTACTTATACTATCTTGTAACAATTCCTGTTTAATTTTACGATAATTTCTTACCATGCTTTGCTTTACCTCATTAGAATTTTCTAAGAATTTCTCTTTATAGAAATATCCTTGGCGATTTTTTATTCTTTTATATTCCAAGAATTTTCCAGCTAAAATTTTTGTATATACAGTTAATGTATTATATTTATTTTATTCTTTGATAAAGTTTCATGTATTTAACTTCTCTATTTGTACATTATATCCTAAATTAACCAAATTCACAAAATGGTTTCGTACGGAACTTATTTGTTCTTAATTTCTTAAACTAATCTAAGAACACAGACTCAATCCTGCCTAAGCTTACATAAAAAGACTCAATCCTACCTAAACTCGCAAAAATGAGACTCAATCTTACATAACTTACATCATGATGACATATATAGATTAATGTCTAAAATTTTCTTTATAAAAAGAACAAAATACAGCATATTTGCTGAATTAAAAAATGAAGAATAAATCCAGAAGCAACCAAGGGCCATCATTTGTTTGTGGAAGGATATGGGTCGAGTGGAAGATGATTGAGAAGCAGTAAACTCCGCCTGTGATTTCTGCGGCCAAAATTTTTGTATGGTTTTGTGTATATATTTATTTGAATATGTTGGCAGAAAAAAACAAAACTAATAAAAAATAAAGAATAAATAACTTAACATAAAAAACTCCTACCTAAATCAATATAAAATAGACTTAATTTTACCTAACCTAACGTTACCTAACTTAACCTAATCTAAAGCAATTGTATACCTAACCTAATCGAAATAAATAAAATTTCAATTTTTTAATTCTTCAAGTATACACAATAAAAGGACAGAGAGTTTTTGGAAACAGACAAGCATGGGAATATCTGTTTCTAAGTAGTTTTGAAGGGAAAATACGGGCAACAGCTAATGGAATTTTAGATTTTATCGGATCACCATTTTGGTGTTTTAGATTTATAAAAAGACATCGGTTATGTATGCATACAAAAACCACACTAGGCCAAAAAAGCCTGGCTGAATACGAATCTAAAATTATAGAATTCCGTAGATACGGAATATCAGGAATTTTTACTAATTTACACACTCAAAAATTTTACCTCTTTAATTTCTTTTTATTCAAAAAGTTTTGTAATTAATTTTATTGGAAACCGCGAGACTATAAGGAATTTTAGTTTATTTGTATATGTAGGGTGGGTGGGTGTCCTCTATCCCACCCTCCAATCAGTAAAACATCATAAAAATTTATTTGAAAAATTTGTTTTAATAAATCCATTATTTAGGTTTTACAACTTTTAACTAAAGCCCTCGCTTATGATTTGGTGATTGGAGGGTGGTTAGATGTCTCCATCAATAAACCATTTGAAATTTTTATGCGAGCACAAATGGATAACAAAGCCAAATCATGATGTCACCGCAACAGGACGTATGAAACGACCAACATTTTCAGAAGTTTGTATCTGGGTGAAAAATTCATGGGAGGCTGTGAAAGAAGAGACGAAAAATGAGGAAGAAGTAACTATAGACAACGAGACAAGTCATAATAGCGAGAGTAAAGATTTGTTTTTCGGAACCTTATTAAGGGGAAAAAAAAATCCAATGTCTTTATAAAAACTAGTATAAAGATAGAAGTGTACACTTTTTTCTGTAAAATTAAGAGCAAATCGTTAAACTTTCAAGACAATCATCTAAAATTGCTTAAGATATTTTCAATTCGCAGTGAATCCGCTCAAGGGGCCGCGTCTTTCCAAGTCTGCCGTAGTGGTGTTGAGTTAATATCGACCATAAAACAGACAGCTATGCACTAGTTGTTCAAACACAATGCAACATAATTACACAAGAATAATATAATGAGGGAATGCGAGAGGTATTTTAGGCCATATATCTGTCAAAGCCGTTGGCCCCGGCAGCTACTACCCTCTATGGCGCCGTGTGCACAGCTAGAAATCTACAATAAGCTATCTTGAGGCGCAATTACTGTTTGGAATTTCATTTACTGGCGGAACAGGTCGCAAATCAGTTAGGGGGTAATTTTATAACTACCGCACTTCCTTTATTTTATAATGCCGGCGAATTAAGCCGTTCTTAATATACTCCCTGTATATATATGTGTGTGTGAGCGCGGGCGGGATTATTTAATTTTCGCTGGCTATTATTCTTTTGGACGACCATTAAATATAATTACTGTTTGAATGCTGGAATGTTTTAATTAACTTAATGCAAACGGTAGACACTTTGATGAAGTAAGGTGAGGAAATTTAGTTGTTAATACTTTTCTTTGGAAATTAAAAGAAAACATAATTATATTATGTAATGATTAAGAAAATTATAACTAATCTTTAATAAAAAATAAAATATAATTGTATAATGTAAAGATTAAGAAAATGATAACTAATCTTTAATATGGCATAAGCTTATAACATAATATAGTCGCAAATAATTGATACTCTACATTAAGATCGACTAATATATAGTTGATTTGCTTTATTTGCTCCATTTCTTATATTTTAATTGATTTATTAAAAGAATAGACACATTATTAGTCAATTACTTAAATAGGTACATAAAGATAATGTAACTGTAATTATAATAAGATAATTACAACGACATTAAAAATTTAAAATGGTGACACTATAAAAGTTGTAGAAAATTAATGTAATTATAATTTTATACGTCCAAAAATGATAAGTATGGGGTAAGTATAATAGTATAAAGGTCACATTACCTTCCAGAGACATCAATTTATTGGCGTATAAAATTATAATTATACATTTTAACAAAACTCTTTTAGTTTATTTTTTACAACTAAAATATCAATAAAAGCTTAAATTTAAAGTTTTATTTGGAATCCACGTCTAGTTTCGTAGGTAAAACTAGTAGAAAATTTTGTTATTTGATTTTTTAAACAAAAAAAACCGGTGAATAAATTTTTGCGTAATGCTTATCAACTCTTTCAACAAATAATAAAAACGTAAAATTGATGTTAAAAAGTTAAAAAATCTTTAGTCGTTCTTGACAGACCCACATACACAGAAAACGTGGTCGAATTAGACTCAGGAGATCTTTAAATATATTTTGGTTAAAATTAGATCCATTAATGAAGGTCAAATATTACCGCCTAGAAGAAACTTGTACAAATTTTGTAAATGTATTGTGTTTAAATGAGAGGAATTTAAATTTAAATTTAAAGACAAATATGCGTAAAAAACAAAAGTTTTAAAGTATTCTTCCAGTTTTCTTGAGTTTTTCATCATTTATTCTTCAAAAATTTTCAAGCATTTCTTGTTGTTTTTATTTTTACGAGAAGAAACCAGATATAGACCCTAAAAAAACTTTAAAATTCAAAAGAGAAATTAGAAAATTCTTCAACCTTTGTAAAATATGTTCTTAATTGTTAAGAAAAATTCTGAACAATTCACCTGGAATTTAAAAGAGGAAAAATAATGTTTCTAGAAAATTTCTGACAAATTGAGAAACTTATGAAAACTGTAGAAATAAACGACAGAAATTGCTAGCTAGAACATGCAAAATATTTGAAAGAAATTTTGTTTGAAGGTTCTATAATCAAGAATGAAAATTTTAGAATTTAGAGAGAAGAAAATAAGAAATGAAAAATTATTGAAAATTGGAAAAGAATTTGCTGATTTTTTTTAAATATTAAAGAAATTTGAAAGAATTTTTTTTGAAAATTCTTGAATGCATGTAGAAAAGTTTCTGAATTATAAAGAGAGATTTCTGAATTATTTAATTCCTGGACTTTGAAGGAGACATTTCTGTAAATTTTCAATAGGACAAAACAAAAATGTTTAAATAAGGAAGGAAAGTATCTAAACAAGATAAATAAATAATTCGATAAAAATAGTTAAGTTTGCACTCCGAACCCTTACCAAAATTAGACACCCAGATAATCCTCTTCATAACCCGTCCAATGACCTACTACGAATCCACCCAAATAATTCCTATTACCCATCGTACATTACCCATAAGCACAAAATTTGCTACTAAACCTTCCAACCTAACCCTCCTTGACAAATACTGCATTCCCCGCAATCCCAATATCCCCACAAAATACAAACACCCCACAAACACTCTTCATCAATTCATTAGATCGCATCATCCGGACAGTTAAATTCAACTAGCTTCAATTTTTATATATTTTTTAAATTTTTTTATGACAGGGCAGAATGAATTACGGTCGATAGCCCAGACAGTGACAGACTAACACTAATCATACTGTATATATGTTATTTAAAAAGAATTACTATAAGAGTAACTTTTATAAGAGGATTTAGAAAGTCAAAAGAGAAATTCTTGAAATATTTTAAATTAAACAAGAAGTGATAAAAACGTTTTGAAAAATTAAAAACTTTATATATTTAAATTCCAGAATTTATAGAGAGAAATTCAACAAAATGAAGAAAGTGATGCCGGAAAAATCTAGAAACATAAAAATAAAACATCCTGAAAAAAATTTAGAATCCTTATATATTTGGAAAATTCTCGAAAAAGTGAGAAATTTCGAAAAATTGTAGAAATCTTTGAGAAAAGTTTCTAGAACACGACCGATATGTGAAACGAACTTTCCTAAAAGACTCCAAAATCACCAACATTCATTACATTTCTGAATTTTGGAAGCGTTTACTTCGTACTACATTTTCGATTTTTTAAATAAAGAAAACACTGAACTTTTTTATAAGTAAAATATAAGTGGTATAAAGAAAAATTAAGTGTTTGCTTTATTTAAAAAAATCATTTCATTTATTTAAAATTTCTGGAAAGCGAGAAAGTTTTTGATTCTTTTAATATTTTTTAAATTAATTTTTTTAGAATGCAAAACCATTTTTTTTTAGAATTTTTTCTCTTAGATTTCTCGAATTTTTAAGCATTTACTCATACATATTTTTAGACTTATCCAAAATTTCACAATATACTGTAAAAACGAAGTCACCGTGTTTTAATTGCAAGTCAATCAAGATGTACTATGGAGTAAACCCTCTACCATCAAGAAAATTCTTTATATTGCTACATTTAATGATTGTTAAGTTACGTGAAGATGAACTCAACTATTAAATGGAATATTGAGTCTCCTTTCTTCATAAAATTTATTAATTTCGGCCACGATGTGACCATTTTCAATACTAAACTCACAATTTTTCCAGTTTTGAATTTTTTTTTAATTTTCTGCCAAATTACGATTTTTTTCTGATTGTTACCAATTTTTTAGATTTTATTGTTTCCTGTTTTCGTGAATGTTTCATTGATTTATATACCAAAACTCAAAAGTTTTCTTCTGGAGATTTCTCTACCAAATTTAAATTTCAAAAATTTTGCTATATTTTTTAATTTAGGATTCTATAATTTTTACGAATTTTCAGTAATTTCTCTGTATAGAAATTCTCGGGAAGTTTCATTGTAATTTGCGTGAATTTGTTTCCAGAATTTCATCCATATTTCTTGAGTTTTTCAACATTTCTCTTTACATATTTATAGAATAAATAATAATAAATATCTTTATTCACGTTTTTTTCCCTTTTACAATAATAGTATTTACATTTTGTGCTTTATTTGTGAACGGGCTATCGACCATTGGTCTTTCGGCCCAAATTTATAGATTTTTTAGCATTTCTTGTTTTATTGTATTGGAATTTTTAAACAACTTTTATTATATTGTTAATTGATTTTTTAGAATACTATTTTAAAATTATAGAAATTGTATTGAAGCTTCTTAAATATTTTTGCAATTCTTTTATCCACATTTTCGATTTTCTTCATCAAGTACGCTTAGATTTTTCTTTTAGGGTTTAAACTTTTTTAACGATTTTTATGCAATTTTTCAGAATTTGTTTCCAAGGCTCTACAATTTTACAGCATTACCTTTAAGTTGCTTGAGTTCTTCAACATTAATATTTCCATTTATTTTAAAATAATCCAGCATTTCTTAATTTATTTTAACAGTTTCTTTTTTTAATATTCATTTCATTTTCTAAGCAAAGAAAAGAAAGGTTTTGTTCTAAATAAAGAAAACACAACTTTTTTATACCACTTATATTTTTTATTTCTCGTGACTAGTTTCAACTTGTAATTGAAACTAGTCACGAGAAATAAAAAATATAAGTGGTATAAAAAAGTTGTTTTCTTTATTTAAAAATCGAAAATATACCACGAAGTAAACGCCTCCAAAATCCAAGATTTTTTTCTGATGGTTTCCAAGTTTTTAATTTTTTTGTTTTGTGTTTTTGCGAATGTTCTATTAATTTATCTCACAAAACTCAAAAGCTTTCTTCAAGAGAAGTAGAATTTTGTAGCAAATTTTCATTTAAATTTCAAAAATTTTGCTATAATTTTTATTCTAATCAGTTTGATAAATTTGGATTAGAATATGAACTTTCAACAACTAACAGCCTCAACTATTGAGTTGCTATAATTTTTAATTTAGGATTCTAGAATTTTATAGCAATTTAATTTTTTAATTTCAAAAAGAAAAGAAAGCATCTTTTAAGAAAACAGAAAATAAAAGAATTTTCTTGGTGGGTTCTAAAATTTTTTGGTATTTGCCTTCTTTTTTTAAAATGTTTGTTAATAAATTCTTTTTTATGCTGCAAAATTGTTTTCAAGGATACTAGAATTTTCAAGAATTCTGGAATTTTTAAGCAGAATTTTTGAATTGTCCAAACTTTTTTTCAATCATTTATTGTTTATAATTTTTGAAATGTTTAAGTACTTTCTCCTACAGGTGTATAATGTAATGTAATGTATATGTAATGCATAGGAGGAAAATGAAACGACTGCCTTCAGTGACACACATTAATTAACTGATTGTGTATTTGGTTTCTGCTCGTCGACTAATAAAAAGATCGGTATAAAAACAAGCAGATTATAAATAGTTATTTCGTACAATTTAAATAAACACAATAATAAATATAACCATTCATGTATTATCTGAGTTTTCCACATTTAACATTTTTTTCAATTTTTGAGAATTTCTATATCTATTTTTTTTTAGTTCTGATAGTTCTCGATATTTTCAGAATTTTTCTTTTTATTTTTCAAAAATGATTCTTCATTAGATCTAGAATTCACCAGTTAATTTTCATTTATATTTCTAAAATTTCTCATTATGGAAATGAAATGGTTTTCTTGTAAATTAAGTGAAAGAGTTTCGAAAGTTTTAATTTTTTAGTACTTATATTAAGGTATTACAAATATTCAGTATTTTTATTTTTTTGTTAAATATTTTTCCTTTAAATTTCTAAAATGAACCAAAATTTTCGTATTATTTTTTAGAATTTTTCCCCCACATTTTCTAGAACTTCCTATAAATTCTGTTACAATTTTCTAAATTTTTTAGAAATTTTTCTTTATCGTTTGAGAATTTTTTATTAAATTTGCTTTCTGTATGCAAACATTTTCTTCAAGACATAGAATTCTCCAATGAATTTTCTTTTAATTGTCTAAAATTTCACGGTATCGTTTCTTTTAGATTTTCTAGAATTTTTAAGCAACGTTTATTCCATTTTTTAAATAATATTCTCGAATTGAAGTCCCAAAAATCTCATTGAAAATTTTTAGCACTTCTTTCTCCCATTTTTTCAATTTTCTTCAAGTGTTCTAGAATATTTCAGATACTTTTCTACAATTTTCCAACTAATTGCTAGAATTTTCCAGCAGTTGTTGTTTTATTTTATATCCTATAAAGGAAAATTCTCTAAATTTTTAGATTTTATACTAATTTGATTTTCTAAAACTTCTCTCATTTTTTTAGCTATTTTTAAGATTGGTTTTAGGAATTGGGGTGGTTTTATTAAGGTTTTAGATAATTTCGGTATTTTTTCCATTTTTCCTTCAAACTTCTGAAATGAACCATGAACAATTTTCTATTTTTTGTAGAATATATTTCTTTATCTTTTTAGAATTTTCTATTTAATTTGGTTTCTGTAAGTAAAAATTTTCTTCAAGAGATTGAATTCTCCAATGAATTTTCCTTTAAATGTCTAAAATTTCACATTATCGTTTCATTCAGATTTTTAGAATTTTCACATTTATTTTCGAGATTAAAAAAAGTTGACCTAAGAAGCATGCTAAAAAAACGTATTTTTTAAATTTTTAGCACATATAACAATAATATATGTTCCAAATAAAGGCATATAGAATAATTTTTAAAGTTTAGATATAGATGCAATGATTCATACAATGCCTACGGTTATTTCTTAATAGAATTATCTTTTTCTAGATGCTATTCTGATCGATGTTTAGCATACACTAAAAATATATAACAAAATATAGAATCACATAAATAATTCGTTGGAAGAATTAAATAATTTAGTGAAGAAAATTTTTGTAATCTTCTCTAACATCATCCAAGGTGCACATTACACCAAATTGTTTCGAGTATTTAAGAATTTTGTTCGATTCCTACCAGATAATTTCATTTTGGATCTTCGAGCCAATTAAAGCCTTTGATCATAGATTACAATATAAATATCATTCATTACAGTTGATAACTGACGAATGAACATAAGATTTGTATTTTCTATGAGAAACGTATGGGAACAGAAGTCGAAGCTGGTCATCTAGGAGGTTAATGGAAAGGTTACGTGCTTCGCATCGCCGGTGGAAACGAAAAACAAGATTTCCCTATGAAACAGGATGTTTTGATCAACGGGCGTGTTAGGTTGTTACTCTCGAAGAGACATTCCTGCTACCGTCCACGTTGTACTTGAGAACGTAAAAGGAAATCTTTCGGTGGATGTATTGTAGATAGTAACCTCCTGCTACTGCCCACGTCATACTTGAAAACATAAAAGGACATCTTGTATTGTAGATAGTAACCTTAGCGTAGTTGCTTTGCTCATTGTACTTAAAAGCGAACAGGAAATTCCTGGACTGACGGACACTACAGTACCACGTAGGTTAAATCCAATGAAAGCTTTAAGGATTATGTAAGCTCTTCAACGTAGGCAAGGAAGATGATGTCCGCCAGTATGTTGTCAAACGCCCGCTTTCAGTTGAAGAAAAAAAGGAGGACAAAAAGTAAGATCCGACGTTTGATTACACTATCAGTACTTCAACGCAAGAGGCATTGTTTAGTCTTGAAGACGAAGCGTTGCTTGAAACGCAAGGATCAAGCTGACAACTACTCCAAATTGTTGGCCCAACATATGAAGGAGTCCAAGGCCCGTCGTCAGAAAAAACTGAAGAGGCGGCGTTCAGTCAGCATGCATCTTATCAAATCAAACACGTGCTAGAGTTTTTCGGATACAGATTTTATGGAGATTTATATCTATATCAACAAAAGTCAAAATTTTCAACTATTCTTTCTAGGAACATTATTGATTATCCTAATCAATCAACCTTATCATATAAGGAAGTATTATCTTCAGATGTATTAATAAGGATGAAAAATGGAAACGGATGGAATTATGATATACAAAAATTCTACTTACTTTCTTCATTCTATAACATTTCCCTAAGTAATATAAAAGGTTCTTCTAAAGTCTATAATTTTTTGATTTTCGATTACAGCACAGGATTTAATTATTACCTTGATAAATAAATTTTTGCCCAGAAAATAAAAGTTTGCTTCTTCATGGTTTTGTTTTGGCGACTTGTTTTAAATTTTTATCAAGATACTTTAAATATTATATACTCATACTATTTTTAAAAGAGATCAAGGTGGAATATATTTAAAAACTGGACTACATAAAGTTCTAATTGCCATTAATAAAAATTACTTTATTGCTCAAGCACTGAAGAACATTACAAAAATTTATGTTCTTCAGTGCTTAAGCAATAAAGTAATTTTTATTAATGGCAATTAGAACTTTATGTAGTCCAGTTTTTAAGTATATTCCATCCTGATCTCTTTTAAAAATAGTATTGAGTTAGCACAAACAGCTAAGTAATTCTTATATAAAACGTATGCGAAAGATAAAAGTAATCAGACATCTTAAATGAATTATAGTTATATTTCGCAGTGTTATGTGCATATGACAGTTCAATAAATTAGAAAATAACTTTTACTTACAATTATTTATATCATCATATATTAAAATCTCTTTATTTATTTATTGTTTGCTTTATTTCTTTTCTTAGATAAATCTAAAACACATGCTACTATGAAAACTATTACTATTACTATTAGGCCTGGGTGGAGTTCATTTCTTCGAGCTCTATTTGGTATTGGTATGGTATTACTACAATAATAAATATTAGTCACAATAATATTTGAATCATAATCACTCACTGTTTTGGCTCTTCTAACCAAATGTAATTAAACACACGTATTTCATAAGATGAATGACTTTTATATTGATGGTCACTTTGCACTATGTTATACTACTAGTAGTTAATCTGTTCTCATACTGGATAGAAATATAAGAACGATTCGTCAATCTTTTTGGCGCGAGCATTTAGGGGTGGGGCTGCTGCAGACGAAACATTTTTACCAGGCGCAAACAAAACTTCAGAGAAAACAACCCTTTTCCAGTCAAATATTTCAGAGCGTTGTACCAGTAATGGTTGCATATAGGGTCGATATCCATATGCAAATAGTCGGGATTCTCCGCTCAAAGAACTTGACGTGAGTGGCGCCGGCGAACAGGGCTTGTTGGAACTAATTAATTATCGAGTCGCAGTTAATTACTGCCTTAACGAAGACCCCAGCCACCCCCGATCTGCCCACCTCCAGCCAGTCGCCCCCCCCCCTCTACGTCCCCGGTCCGCCCCGCCACCGCCAGCAACCCTTTGTTTTCATCTAATTCAATTTTCTACGTGTATAGATGGCTGGATGCAATGTTACATTGTTACGGGAAATTGCATTGTCTCGCACGCACTTACTGAATACACACTAATAAACTTACAATTTCCGATGGCATTGACGTTTCTGCAATTAAATGATAAACTTTGTACCGCTCTTTTTTTTCCAGGTCTCCGTCAACTGCAGACATGTTTCTAACTTTGAATGACATCAACCTGGAGGGGCTTAATGGAATGAAAAGGTGAGTGTGGATTGTTCAATTTGTCGCGACACATAAGACGGTGTTGTCCCTTCCATATTTAACATGGTGAATAACAAATGTTATCTATTTCACCACTATTTATATATAAACAAAATTAAACTTGAAAATAATATTTTTTCTATATTAGCACGGAATTATCATAGTAAAATATATGTTTTAATAGGATTGAGCATCTCTTTACAATGATAATTTAGAGTGTAACATCTAATTCTTAAATTCCCTAGAACAATGGATTACGCAAGAATATTTGCTTTCTAATTCGAGAATCGGGAAAAATAGTTATTAAAAAGAATCTTGTTACCAACTGCGAATAAGTTTTCACATATTTGCTTTATTGTTAAATAAAACGTGCTTACAATGCTTAGTTCTATAGAAACACTGTTTCTACTCCTATAATTTGAATTTGCCTTGACCTGGCTGACGTTAATAGCGTTCATAAGTCTTTCGTTTTCGGTTTGCAGCATGATGATCTCATTCTGGAAGTGCTTGAGTTCCCGAACGTAGGTCTTTATATCAAGGTCGATTTGTCCCTTATCGCCAGCAGCGGAATCCATTAGAAACTTTGACAATTTTACGGAAGTGATGAAACAGTGTTGACTGACATTTTGGTGAGTGAGATACCCCTACGATGTCGGATCCCACATCTGAAGAATGTATTTAATATTGAAAAAGCAGGATCTAGAGCAGCTGCCTAAGACAGATGACATTTCTATAATAATATCACAAGTTATGATTACAAGAATCTAAGGACTGGATTCCTGCAGAAGAAGACAACATTAGTCTTGATTTGTTGCAGACGTTGATAAAACAGATACAAGCATTTTTGAAAACAGGATCAAGAGAGATACTATCTAAGAGACATATCAGTTCCATAATAACACCAAAAAGTTACAAGAATCTAAGTATTGGACCCAGAATCTCTGGAAAAAAAAACGTAAAAATGTATTCATTGCTGATGGTGCTAAAAATAACAGGTACAAGCAGTACTTATTAAATTGTGAAAGGATAAATAAAGATAGACGCTCCCACATAGAAAATGTTCTATAATAAAAATCAGAAAAAGTGGATTTGTCACAAATATTACACTTAACTTAAACAAGCATTTTTATAAAATTACTACAAGTTATGATAATGGAAATCTTAGGATTTAGACATTGAAAGACCTAATTTTTTCTCAGAGCGATTGAAATATATAGACTCGATCAATTCAAAAAACGATAGCCCAATGACTTTGTTTAAATGGAAGATATGTTCAAGATCTCAAGATGGGGTATACGCTGGAGTGTAACGTCGAAGAGTCAGATTTAATAACTGTTCTTGGGTTTACTGTTTTTTATTCTGTGCAATATATTTTTTAAATAAAACAATACAGTTGAGAGGGTTTACATTTATTATTGAACACTGCAATAATGCCTGATGAAAAAACTGTATTGCGAAACATGTTGCAGTGTTCAATAATAAATGTGAAACCCTCTCAACTGTGTTGTTTTATTGTAATGTGTCATAGAAATTCAACATGTTTCCGCCTCGTCAATTGAATATAGTTTTTCTCAGAAAGCAACCCAATATGATCAGCAGAGATAAAATTGCGAGAGGGTGAATAAGATAGAAGAGGAGACGGCCTCCAAGAATTTAAGATGTGTTCAAGAAAAACAAGCACCTTATTCAGATATAAAGCCCAACTATTGAAAAGTCATATAAATTGTCACCAGTAAGTAAGTAGGAACACACATCATATTAGTCTGTACTAGTAGTAAGGTTTCCAAAGAAGACAAAGACAATAATTGCGCGTATATTTTCTAAAACTCAACCCCATTAATACCCAAAACCCAGAATCCACGAACAACTTCAAACAATAGAAGGAAATTAGTTGATGACTAAACAGTTTAGATTTAGATAGTTACAAGTAAAAACAAATAAAGCCAAAAGAAACGGAATGCTGTGTCTATTTTCAATTCGTATCAAATACTCAGGATCCACGAATTACTTCAAACAACGAGAGGAAACGAGTGAATTGGCCGTTTTAGATGGTTCCAATGAAAAACATAAAAACATACCATGCGTAAATTTTAGAAAACTGAATGCTGTTACGATTTCAAATTCATAACCAATGCCCAGGATCAATGATCTACACAAAGAGATGTTTTCAGTTTCGTAGATTTCCGAAAACTGAATACTTTTACCAATTTGGATTCCTATCCAATGCCCAAGTTTATCGATGTATTCTAAACAACGGAAGAAGTGAATAACCAGTTTAGATGTAATGTTTAAATATTGGCAAGTTTCTGTCCTTCATTTATATTTGACTTAAAATGTATGAAAGATATGCTTGAATTACATCAACTAAAGATATATGACTTATTAATTGATGTCCGATAAAAAAAAAATTCGGAGGTCTTAAGAATTAACATTGGGTAATTTTAAATTAGAACACTTAAAAAATAATGTTATAATTTCATTTCATCAAGAGTGCGGTGAACAAAGTGTCAACTGTATGACGAATTTTAGCTAAATTTGGTCCATCAACTAAAAATCTACCAGAGTATGTAGTTTCATTAAGAAACGATATTAATATAGAACCAACAACAATGCAATTTCTAAATAATAGTAATAATGAGAATTAATTACTTCGAGTGTTTCTGCAGAGCAGTTTTACATTATTTTAATATAAAAACTACCATTTACTAAAATTTTGAATTTCACCCAACATTTGGTTTTGTAGAAAAGTGTTTGCTGGATGCTAACATTTTTCGAAATAATATTTCATGAAAAAATTGTTATAAATCTATTTGTCATCGCACCGCACTGAAAAATGTAGAATAAGCGAAGAAAAACTTTTTATTTATTAGTATATTTACAGAAATATATTTTCACTAAATCTACACATTAATTATATTTAGTGTCATTAGTGTTTTACTAATGACTTTAATAATAAGGATGGGCAGGTGCCTTCCACATTACCCTACTGTAACATAGTCAAAATCAATGAGGGTGGGTAGATGTTCTCCATTAATTTTCTACCAACTAAAGGACTTAAATATATTTTAATATATTTTATTAATTGAAATTTCCTGAAACATTTAAACAAAATTCTGGAATTTTCTTTGGAACGTTAACGTTTATAACAACAAAGGTAAGTAAATGTCCTCCATTCTACACATCAAACATATTCACGAAACTCATGAAATATTAAAAAAAGTAAAAGTTAAAACTTACAACTGCTAAAAAGCAGTTAATAAAGAGAATGGTTGCGACCGTTACTACGTGGTAATCCATACTTACACTGAATTGAAAAATTCACTATGTTTTAACCACAAATAATTATTGTAAAATAATTATTGTAAAAATATTATATAACGTGTAGGCACAATTACATCAATCAAGTACTTGATAATGACGATAAAACGTCGAAACTCGAGTCGTGCTGTGTTGTTTAGATTTATATAATTGTGCCTACACGTTATATAATATTTTTACAATAATTATTTGTGGTTAAAACATAGTGAATTTTTCAATTCAGTGTAAAAAGCAGTTTATTTAAAAAGTAAAAGTAAACAGTTTAAGTAAACAAAAGGTGTCGTCAATTTGATCCCTCAAATTCTATAACATACGCAAAAAAATCATGGAATTCAAAAAAAATCTCCAAAGGGTATAAAATTAAAATGAAAACTTTCTAAAACAGCTGATAAATTTAATAATAATTAGTTGAAAATTTATTTGAAAAGAAAATATTTTTGAGGGTGGGTAGGTGTCCTATGTTCCAGCCTTCAAATTCTATAACATATTCAAATGATTCATGAAATAGAAAAATAATCTTCACAGAGAGAAAAAATGTAAATAAACACATAAATATTTACTAAAAACAGTTGAACATTTATTCAAAAAGTAAATAACAATGAAGGTGGTTAAGTGTTCTCCATACCATCGTTCAAATTATATATGGTATTCATATGATACAAAAAAAAATTCAAAGGAGAAAAAAATAAAAATTGATACTTCCCAAAACTTTTTTAAAAAAATACATAAAAAAGTGACATTTTATTTGAAAAATAAATAACAATATGGGTGGGAAGGTATCCTCCATTCCATCCTTGTTTTAACATACAAAAAAATCAGAAGAGAAAAAAAAAGTATTTAGAAACTTCATAAAACACAAAAAAAATACTAAAAAAAAAACATTTTTAAGAAAGTAAATAACTATAAGGATAGGTAGGTGTTCTCCATTCTACCCATTAAATCCCATAACATAATTAAGAAATTCATAGAATGATAAAAAAATCTTCAAACAGAATGAACTGATTATTCAAATTTTCAAAAAAAAAACCGTAAAAATATTACTAATAAAATTAGTGAATGTTTATTTGAGCAAGGGTTCCAATTCAAAGACATTCTCAAAAAAACTTGAAATAACAAAATAAAATTTCAAAGAGAAAACAGTGAAAACTGAAATTTCCTTAAACAGTTAATACTGAAAATAGTAAAAACAATTGAAAATTTATTTAAAAAGTAAATAAAATAAAGTTGGATAGATGTTCTCTATTCCACGCTTTAAATTCTATATCATGCTCAAGAAATTCGTTAAACGCAAAAAAGAGAAAAATTGAAAATTTAAACCTCCTAAGAGACCCAAAAAATGACTTAAAATAAGTTGAAAATTTATTTGAAAAGTAAATAGCAATGAAGGTAGGTAGGAATCCTCCTCCTTTCCTTAAATAATAATCTGCTCTACCAATAAAGAATAATAATAATAATAATAATAATACATTTTTGTAACATACTTAAGAAATTCATGAAATACAAGTCAATCTCAAATAATTTTAAAAAAATGAATAAAACACCAAAAAATTATTAAAATCAGTTATTTAAAAAGAAACTAAAAATTGAGTTCGGTAGGTGTTCTTAATTCCCTTCAAATGCTATAATATCTATAATATAATCAAGAGATTTATAAAATACAAAAAATCTCGAAAGAAAAATAAAAAGAAATGAAAATTGACAATTCCTAAAATAGCAAAAAATACTACCCTTCAAAATCTATAAAATAATCAAGAAATTCATAAAGAACAAAAAAGAAACTCCAAAAGGAAAAAAATTAAAAATAAAATCTTTCTAAAAATATATTTAACTATAATTTAAGTAAATAACAATAAAGTTCTATAGATGTCCTCCGTTATATTCTTTAAAGGCTGTCACCACCTTAAGACATTCATGAAGTAAAGCAAAATCTCCAAAGGTAATTTTTTTTAAAGCTAAAATATTGTACTAAAAACGTTAAAAATGTATTCGAAAAGTATAAATAAATAATAATATGGGTGGGTAGGTGCTTTCTATTTCACCCTTAAAAATCTAAAATATACTAAAGAAATTCATGTAATCTCTAAAGACAAAAATAAAAATTGAAACTTCCTATAATGGCTAAAAAAATTACTAAAAAAACAGTTGAATTATTTGTAAAAACGTAAATAACAATGAGAGTGAGTAGGTGACCTCTATTTCATTCTTCAAATTCTTAAACATACTAAAGAATTTCATGAAATACAAAAATCTCCAAAAAGCAAAAATAAAACTGAACCTTCCTAAAGGAGCTAAAAAATTTATAAAGCAGTTGAATTATTATTAGAAACGCAAATAACAAAGAGAGTAAGTAGGTATACTTTATCTCATTCTTCAAATTCTAAAACATACGAAAAAATCATGAAATACAAAAAATCATCAAAGAGGAAGAAGAAGACTGAAACTTTCTAAAACAGCTAAAAAAATTACTAAAAATTCTTAATTGTGGAGGCGTTTACTTTGTCATACATCTTGAATATACTGGAGAAAAAAAACACGATCACTTTGTTTTACCACTTTTTATTTAACAAATTACTCGTGACTATAGTTTCGACTATCAACTAGTCATTATCAAACATAAAGTGTTTAACATTACGGAGTTATGTTATTTATATAAATATGTTATTTAAAATAACAATGAGAACGAGTAGGTGTCCTCTATTTGATTCTTCAAATACTAAAACATACTAAAGAAATTCATGAAATACAAAACATTTCCAAAAAGTGGTAAATTAAAGTGATCTTGTTTTCTTTCTCCAGTATACTAAAAATTCAGTTGAAATTTTATTTGAAACGTTAATAACAATGAGTGTTGGTATAGTCTGTTCGTTGGATCTTTCGTCGTACGTCACAAATTATCGCTTCGAGAAACGACGCAAAAACATTCAGTCTGATAAAGTAAACCAAATGCGTTAGAAAAAGAACGCACTGTAAAACTATAGGAACAGACTATAGGTGTTCTTCATTCTACTCTTTAAATTCTATAAAAATATTCATGAAATACAAAAATTCTTCACAGAAAACCAAATGAAAATTACAAGAGCTAAAAAATAATAAGGAAAGCTGAAAATTCAACAACAATAAGGGTGGGTGGGTGTCCTTCAATGCACTCTTTAAATTATGTAACATAATTAAGAAATTCATGAAGTGCATAGAAAATTTCCAAAGAGAAACAAAAAGAAAATTCAAACTTTCAACAATTTCAGCTAAAAATTTAATTAAAAAAACAGACGAAAATTTATTTGGAAAGTAAATGCTAATGCAAATCTGTAGGTGTCCGTTAATGAACAAATCAAAGAAATAAGAAATAGAAATTGACACTTCCTTAAATAGCTAAAACAATTAATTAATCAAACAATTTGAAAATTTAAAATAGGTAAAACAAATACTAAGAAACGATTTACAAGTAAATAAATCTCAAGTTTACTCTCTAAATTCTATAAAATAATCAAGAAATTCACAGAAAGCAATTAAGAAATCTCCGAAGAGAAAAATATTTAAAAAAAATCTTTCTAAGACCTAAAAATATATTTAACTTAAATTTAAGTAAAAAACAAGCAGGCTTTATAGGTGTCCTCTATTCCATCTTTCAAATTTCATAACAATCTTAAGACATTCATAAAACAAAGCAGATTCTACAAAGAAAAAAAAATGAAAATTGACAATTCTCAAAATAACTAAAAAAATATACTAAAATCCCGTCAAAATGTGTTTCGTAAGTAAATAACAATGAGGGTGGGTAGTTGTTCTCTATTTCATGCTTAAAATTTTAAAACATATTAAAGAAATTAATGAAATTCAAAAAAAATCCAAAGAGATAAAATTGAAAACTGAAAGTTTCTACAACAGCTAAAAAAATATTAAAAATCAGTTTAATTATTATCAAACGAAAATAACAATGAGAACGAGTAGGTGTCCTCTATTAAATTCTTCAAATACTAAAACATACTGAAGAAATTTATGAAATACAAAAAATTTCCAAAGTGATAAAAATGAAAACTAAAACTTGCTACAACTGCTAAAAAAATACTAAAAGGCAGCTGAATCATTATTAGAAATGCAAATAACAATGAGAGTGAGTAGCTGTCCTCTATTTCATTTTTCAAATTCACATATTCTAAAGAAATTCATTAAAAATCAAAGAATATTTAAAGAGAAAAAAACTGAAACTCTTTAAAATATTACTAAAAGAATCAGTTGAATATTTATATTAAACACTAATAACAAAGAAGTTGGGTAGGTGTTCTCTATTGTATCCTTCAAATTTTATAAAATACTCAAAATATTCATGAAATTCTAAACTTGAAAACCAAATCAAAATTGAAACCTACAACAGCTAAAAAACTAATTAGGAAAATTAAAAATTCATGTGAATAACATACAACAATAAGGGTGAGTAGGTGTTCTTTAATTCACCCTTTAGATTTTATAATACAATTGAGAAATTTATGAAGTACATAGAAGATTTCCAGAGAAACAAATGAAAATTGAATCTTCTAAAGCTAAAAATTAAATTATAAAAATTTTGAAAATGTACTAAAAAATAATAATGTGAATGGGTAGGTGCACTTCTAAGTCTATAATATAATCAAGTAACTCTTTATGTAGCAAACAAAAAAAATCTCGAAAGAAGGAAAAATAAAAACTGTCTCTACCTAAAATAGCTAAAAAATACTAACAGTTTAAAATTAAATAACAATGAGAAAATAAAAAAATAAAATAGTCGAAGAAAACTTTGTAATTTACAAAGGGAAAATAGGATTTTTAAATTTATGAAAAATTTTACAATAAAAACTAATGATTTTTTTTACAAACATAATTGACAATTAAAATTAAAATCTGTTAGAATTTTACAAAAAAATCAATAAGAGTTTCCTTATAAAAGATTCTTATGAAAATTAATTAAAATTTTCTTTATCTTTATCTGAAAGCTTAAATACCATTTTATATTAATTTTTTTTATACTTGAGTTTTCAAGTTTATTATTAATATTACTACTGTCATTTTTTATTATAGTGTTTAGTTTATTTTATTTATGATAGTGGTAGTAATAATGTGTTTGATAATGAAATGTGTCGAAACTAGTCACAATAAAAAGTTTTCAAGTTATACAAACAAAGTTATCGTGTTTTATTCAATTTACAAAAATGTATAACGAAGTAGAAGCCTCTAACATATATAACATAATAAATTTTTTATTATAGTTTATTTGTGGGGTTTCTGTATCAAATTAAAGCCATGTAGGTATTTTATGTGAAGATATTTAAAACTGATTTAAGTTAACCCCTTCGAATAAACTTAATTAAAATTAGGTAACTAAAATTAACCGAAGTAAGCCGACCGCGCAGAAATTCTCAACTTAACGAATTAAGTAATTACAAAACCTATCCCACTGTTCGTGTTTGTTTGTGTGTGTGTGTGTGTGTGTGTGTGTTTGTTTGCGTTGGCCGTTCTAGTTTTACAATTCTCGCGCTTTTAATTAGAACGTGTGTTGAAGGTCCTCGAGCAGGAATTCCTCAGCAACAGAGGGGCCCAATAAAAATATCATATATCACCCGGAACAGCAATTTAAAACGGTCCTCATCGCTTCCGTAAACTCCACAATGGACTCAATACCCACGTTAAGTAGCCGTCAAATGATGACAACACAAAATACCCGAAGATAAACCCGAGACGGCTAAACACCCTATTCAAATATAATAGACCGTGTGTAATCCCTATTGAGGTGGGCGAGCACCAGAATGGGTCTTTATTAGGAGGAATCTCGGCCGGGAGGGCGAAAGACGCAGATCGATTTAAAACCGTTTCGGCCGCAAGTGATGTCCTCTTTTTTTCTTCTGTAATAGGATTTCGGGGATGGAGGCGACGTCGCCCGGTGGTGGTGTCCGCACACAACCGGAGTGGTGCCCTTAAATGGCCCTATTTTGAATGGGTACGTGCACCGGTCGCAGTTTGACTGGAAATAAATTTATAATTGGTCGGGAATGGGATTATGGTGGAATCCCCGGAAATCCACATCGATTTTGACTGAACGTTGCATATTTTGATTAATTAAATTCCATCGCTTTATTACATTTTATAAGTGCCATTTGTGCAATTAAATGGAATTAGTTTATCAATGCGTGTAAATGGGGAATGTACGTATGGTTTGTGAAAATAAATATACGTTTTTATTATCAGGCGAGCAGGTAATAAAATTGATTAAATAATTTGATTAAATTTATATGGCAGTAGAATTTAAAGTACGAAAAACAGAATACTAAAAGATATGAATTAATGTACATAATTACACATTTGGTGGAAAATTTATACTTTTGTTTCTAAAAATAATAGTACATTATGTATCAAGTTTTATAGGCGCTACTTTAGTCACGAGTAGAGGAATTTATAAAACATAACAATATCATCTTCAGTTTCAGTGATCGTATTTGCACTCATTCTTCAGTAGGTAATTCATGTTATTTGCATTTTATCGTGTTTTGAAATGTGACAAGCCAGTAACATCACTCTTGACAGAGACAATTATGAGAGAAAACTAGACTTCATAAAAGGGAACTGTTTTTATTTTCAGTGAACAATACTGTGCAAAAAACAAAAAGATTAAGCACCTAAGTGAGCACAAAATTATGTGCTGTGCTAGAACTCTAAATAATTCGTCATTAAATAATAGTTTCGAATCATTAAAACAGGAAATGATTGACGAACTCAAAATTGAACTAAATAATAAAACCAAACATATTGAAAAACTTACCGCACGAATTAAACTAATTGAAAACGAAGCCCTTGAAAGCGAAGAAGTACTCACAAACGCAATCAGTGAACTACAAAGTGACCTCAAAAATCTAAACTTCGAACTGGTTAAAGTTAACAGAGTAAATATAGATCTTCAAGATGAACTAAATATTTATAAAGACAAACAACTACAACCTATCCGTACCCAGACCGACCCAGTCTCATCGCCTACACCAGCTCCCAAGAAGTGCAGAAATTGTGTTACATTACAATGCGAAATACAAAAACAAGCATATGAAATAAATAATGTTATAAAACAAAACGAGGAACTTCAAGTTAAATTAGATGAATTGACGCATAGTTTAAATGAATTTAAGAATGAAGAAACACACCAATCGGAAACCTTCAAGGCGAACTCCCGAATTCTCATATTAGCCGATAACCATGGTAGAAACATAGGATACCTTGCTAGGAGAGTTATCAAGAAATTTTCCAAAAATCTGACTATTATTTCATTCTTTAAACCAAATGCTACTTTTAGTGCATATTAACGAACTTACAAGCGATTTCTCGCACGATGATCACATACTTATTTTAGCTGGCACGGTGGATGCTATTAAAGGCGTCCAAATAGATATAAATATATTTAATCAACAACTAGAAATAGCATCTCAGAGGACAAACATTCATTTTATTGAATCTATCCTCTATTAATAAGAAGACCTATCCTAAATAAATTTATTATGTCGGTAAACCATCATCTAGCTAGTTATGCGAATGATCTCAAATGTTCATTTATAAAAACTAAAACAATTTCAAATAATCCATTCCACATATCCAATAGAGCAAAATACTTAATGATTAAACCAATTTTCAATCATTTGCAAAAAAACTCATGCCATAACTTTAATAGAAATTATCATACGGGAAATTTCAATTGCCTCTTTATAAATATACAAGCGATTCGTTCTAAATTAAATGAAATAGATATTATTGTAAACGATAAGCTATATAATATTTCTGTTCTATGTATATGCGAACACTGGCTAAATGAAGATGAAGCTAAGTTAATTGTTTTTTTTTTAAATTTCTATGTAGCCGTACAGTTCTCGAGAAGATTATCATCTGGTGGAGGAGTTTTAATTATGATAAAAAATAATATCGAGTACACTCCTTTAGTAGTTGATAATTTTGCCTCGGAGAAGAATTGTGAGATTGTTCGTATTCAGTGTAAAAATAGCATCATACTTGCAGCCTATCGATCTCCTAGTGGAAACTTCAACACATTTTTACAGACACTGACTAAGGTACTAGATAGCTTTAGTTTTAATAACAAATATGTGTATTTATGTGCTGACTTTAATGTTAAATTTAACGATAATGACCCCCATAAGATCATCCTTCAAGATTTTGTTGAGGGATACGGTTTGAAGTTTGTAGTCGATTTTCCTACGCGCTTAAATAATTGCATCGACAACATCTGCACTAACTGTACCTCATCAATCGCCAAACCTATCGGAACTGGATTATCTGATCATAAGGGTATTTTATTTAATATTCCATCTGACCAGATAAAAACGAAACCACAATTTAAGACATTCCGCTCAATTACAGCTAGAGGCAAATTTACGTTCTATCAACTATTGGAACAGAAATCATGGAACTTTATCAATGATTGTTCAGATCCAAACGAAGCATTTGATATATTTCTATCTAATTTGCTCAATCATTTTTACCAATCATTTCCAACTAAACTTATAAAACAATCTACCGGATCTAAACACGTTAAATGGTTCAACAGTACTCTAAGTGACATGAGAAACACGTTAAATTTAATATCTGAACTCTATAATAAAAACCAGACGACAGTATTACTAGATCTAAGAAATTCATACAGAACTACGTATAGGCAAGCTATCAAATTTTGTTAAGTTACAGCTAATAATGCCTACATTAGACACCATAACTTCAAGTCTAAAGCTATGTGGAACATTATTAACGCTAATAGGATACCAAAGACATGTAAAAACATCCCAAATATAACGGCAAATGAATTTAATGATTTTTTTGCTGAAGTTTCCACTAAAATTCTAAACTCTTTACCTGACACTACCGTTTACCCGATACTTTTAATGTGTGCTAATCCTCCAAGCTGTAACATGTACTTTAAATTTACTGAAATTTCTACTGTTATGGTAAGTCAAGCCATATGTTACCTACAGCCCAGCAAAAGCAAAGATATATTCGGACTTCGACATGATATTGTGAAAGTAATATTAAGTTCTATACTATCGCCGTTAACAAAACTTATGAATATTTGCATAAGAAATAATATCTTTCCAGATTCTTTAAAAAAAAGCCCTAATTACTCCTATCCACAAAAAAAATGATACGGACGACCCGGACAACTATCGTCCGATATCGTTTATCCATGTATTCGGAAAAATTTTTGAAAAAATTTTACAATTGCAATTAGCTCAATATTTTGAAGATAATAATCTTTTGCGAAATGAGCAATTTGGCTTTCGAAAAGGACGCTGCACAACAGATGCAATTCTAAAATTTGTTGGAATGACCTTAGATTGTTTCGAAATGGGCTCATCGTCGAAAACAAGCTTTCTAGATCTGTCGAAAGCTTTTGACTGTGTTTCCCACCTAATTCTACTAAGAAAATTGTATTTCTACAATATACACCCTGAAAGCTGTAGACTACTATTATCGTATCTTTCAGGAAGAACGCAATGTACGTATTTAAACGGGAATATATCTGATGCTTTGCCAATAAAACATGGGATCCCACAGGGTTCCATTCTAGGTCCACGTTTGTTTTTAATTTACATTAACGACTTACCTGGCTCCATCGCAAAAGGGGAAATCATTGTATACGCCGACGATACCACAATAACAAACCAATCAAAAACATTAGACACGGTAAACATTTTGCACACCGAAACAACTAAAATGGCATCGTGCTGGTTCGTAAGTAACAGACTTAAATTAAACGATAACAAAACAACTTCGATTACTTTTTTACTCTCAAAGGATATTATTCAAAATGAATCGACCAAATTCTTAGGAGTACGTATTGATTCACAATTGACATGGGCTTTACACGGCGATGATCTTGCAAAAAAACTTTGTAAAAATATTTTTCTTATCCGTAACCTCGCTAACCAAGTTTCAAAAGAAACACTTCGAGTAGCATATTTTTCCCTATGCCAGAGCCACATCACATACGGTCTTATTGTTTGGGGGCACTCTGCAATCAGACATCGTATATTCGGTTTGCAGCGAAAAGTCATCCGCATTTTGGCCGACTACGGATTTTTACAGGATTGTCGCCAGGCGTTTAAGGATTTGCGAATACTTACTTTACCGTGCCTCTATATTTTTGAATGTTTGATTTACATAAAAAAAACATCTACCGCAATATATATATATGTTGCGCCGACATTCATAAATACCACACAAGGCAAATGTCTCATATTTATCCTCACTTCATCCGGCTAAGTAAGTCGCAAACAGCAGTTAGATTTCATGCAATCAATTTTTATAACGTACTTCCTAATCACGCCAAAGATTTACCCTATACAAAATTTCGTAAGCTAATAAAAGCATTCTTGATTAAATATGCATTTTACAGCTGGGAGGAATATCTCAACTTCGATTTTAGCTTAATGATGTAGTTGTTTTAGTGTTAAGCAGTTTTATTTATTAATTAGATTTTTACCATTTTAAATTAGGTTTAATGTTTTTAAATATTTTACGACTTCACCTACCGTATGTTTTCGATTTTAACTATTTTCTTTTTTACTTATTTTACCTATTTGAGCTGTTGTATTTTGTTTGACATGTAACTTGTTATGACTATTTATATACTTATTGTTTTTATCTATTTATTTAATTTTATCTCTACATTAATTTTATTTGGTTTTATTATATTCTTTATTTTTGTATCGGTTTTATTTCCGTCCCTTATTATATAATTTTACTATTTGCTACACTGACCTCATTTAATTGAATTTTTTACATATCTTGTGTGTATTTGATTTATTTAATTCCACTTAATATATTTTAATTGGTTGTCTATTTTCCCACAATAATTTTATTTAATTTTATTATGTATTTTATTTTATGCTCTATTCTCTATTATTTATTATTTATTACTTTTACTTTTAACCTAAATTATTTTATAATTTTAGTCTTATATTGTTATATCTTTCATTTGTAATACACTTTCGTTCGTGTGTTATTTATATACAGCATATTTTAACATGTATCTTTTGTTTTATTGCTATAATATATTATATACTTCGTTGTATTTCAATAAATTGTAACATTAAAATTGGCGCATGGCTGCTAATATAGCTCATTTAGTGTAAAGGTTAACTAATGTTAAACTTAATTATTTTGACATGTGTAAACATTTTATATATTAACATGCAATAGAATATTATTATTATTATTATTATTTATTATTTTAAAAAAAATCAAAAAGTCTATGAAAATCCATAGACTGTTTTCTTCAATGAACAATACTGTGCGATCAAAAATTACGCAAAAATTGTGAAGCATGTAGCTAGAAAATTTGTACGCGAACAATTGAAATTTGTTAAGAAAGCTAAGAAATCTGTTGTAATTTTAAAAAGTCAAACAATATACAATTAAAGTGAGTTCTAAAGTTTTCCAAAAACGATTAGATTCATAGGTCAAAATAGTTTAACACTTGCATTCATATATGCCAGAAAGAAGTCGTTGAATTCTTTCTTCAAAAAATACTTAGATTTCCTAGGACTTGCCTCAAAACAAATTTTAAAGGAAAATAAATGATAATTTGCTTAAAATTTGTTGTAACTTACTAAAAGAAATAATTTAAATTTAGTGAGAAGCAAGAGAAAACGCTTTAATGAAATTGTAAAATTTTTGCTTGGAAATTTTCACAAACAGTTAAAACAAGAAACTGAGCAATTTAAATTGAATTAAAATAAACAATATTAAATTAAAAACAGTTAAAATATAACTTTATGCAAAATTAGATGTAATTATGATTGAACAAACTAGAATTTTACAAAAAATCTTTTAAAATATGACAAGAAACTATACTTGATACTTTTTAACTAATTAACTATTAAAACTTTTCAAGAAAACGCAAAAGTTTAACAAAAACAGTTGTGATTTTATAATACAAAAAAGTAGTTAGTTTCATAGGTAGAAAATAATTGCAAAAACTTATTCGTTTCATAAGAAAATTATAATAATAATAATAATAAAATATATAAGTTCTTTACGTTGTAGAAAATGAACTAATAATTAGAAAAAACACGAAAATATTTCGTAAAATCTACAACAAATGAGTCTTATTAAGACTACAAAAGTGGTTTGTTCTTGTAGTCTTAATAAAACTCATTTGTTGTAGATTTTACGAAATATTTTCGTGTTTTTTCTAATTATTATTAATAATAATAATAATAACAATGTTTATTTGATGTAAGGAACAAAATGTTTTACATAAGTCAAAAAACATGAACCAAGGTAGCTACAACATTAGATTAAAATTTGCTTAAAACCCGTAGACTCTTTTTCTAAAAGATTAATAATTGAAGTTTCCTAAAACTTGTCTCAAAACAAAAACACATAAAAAAAATTTTAAAATGTGTTGCAGTCAACTATTTAATAAAGAATATAAATTTGCTAAAAAAATCCTTAACAAGAGTTGTAACTTTACAAGAGTGAAAATTTTGAAACCAAAAATGGCTAAAAAAAAATTACCGAAAACAGTTGAAATGTTATTTGAAGAATAGATAACACTAAGAAATTGATCACACAATATAGTTGAGGAAAACTTCGCAAATTGAATTTCCATAAATAAAATTATTAAACAAAAACAATCTTTTTATAATAACAGTAAATATTTTATAACAAAAACTATTTATTTTTCCTAAAAATAGACAAATAAGATCATAAAAGAAACAAGCTGTATTTTGTAAACAAACCAATTAAAAACTGTTAAATTAGACAAAAAGCAATGCGAGTTAAAAAATATATAAATATCTACTAAAAACAATTTTACTTTAAATCATTTAACAACTTAAAAAAGTGTTTTAAAATTTGATTCAAATAGAACAGTCTACAATTATTTATAATTCAGTTGTAAATATTACAACGGAATAGTGAAATATTTGCTTAAAAACAGTTAAAATTTTAACAAAGAAACAATTGATGAAACGGAATTTTTAGAAATTTTCTTTTATGATCTTAAATCTATACTTTGTAAACAGATTATCTCAAATAAGCGAGTAGATTCAAATTTTACAATCTCCAAATTTTCCGGAGCGTTTTAAAAACAGAAAAACAATTGCTACAACATAGAGCTTGTAAATTTTACTTAATACAGCATGTGCTTTATATTTTTTGCAAATATTGAAAAGTTTATACTTTTAGATTTTGAGTTTATCTCGTGTAAATGATTAGATTATCACATTGCAATCTTCATATTTTTAGGAACGTTTTAAAAATAAAAAAACAATTGACATAAGATTGAAACTCTCTAAATTTATTAACTACTAATAAATCTACAACTTTAAATTTTGAGATTATGCAAACTAAAAGAGTAGGATTAATTAACTTCTCACTTAACCCGTGGTTAAACATTTTTATGTTAATAAAAGGATTAATTAAGCACTTGGTGAAACATAACCAAGTGCTTAATTAATCCTTTTATTAAAAGAGTAGATTGAAATTTTGCAAACAAAATTTTCCGTTGCGTTGTAAAAACAGAAAAACAATTGCTACAAATTTAAAACTTCCCAATTTCACTAAATATAGCTTGTGTTTTATGATTTTGCAAAGATTGAATAGTTTATACTTCTAAATTTTGAGTTTATCTCGCGTAAATAAATATATTACCTTATTGCAATTTCCCATTTCTAAGAACGTTTTAAAAATAGAAAAACAATTGCTACAAGCTTGAAACTCTCTAAATTTATTAACCACTGATTTTGCTTAATATTTTTGTAATAATAAAAAGTTTGCAACTTTAAATTTTGAGATTATCTGCTTGAAATTTGACAATCTCTAAATTTTCCTTAGCGTTTTAAAAACGGAAGAAACAATTGCTACAATCTTAAAGCTTGTAAATTTTACTTAATATAGCTTTTGCTTTATGTTTTTGCAGAGATTGTAAAGTTTACACTTTTAAATTTGGAATTTATCTTCTGTAAATGAGCAGATTGTCATATTGCAATCTCCACATTTTTAGAAACTTTTAAAAAATAGAAAAACAATTGCCACGAGCTTGAATCTCTCTAAATTTATTAACTAATGATTTTTCATAATATTTCAGTAATAATTAAAAGATTTGCAACTTTAAATTTTGAGATTATCCCAAGTAAACGAGTAGAATGAAATTTTGCAAATATAAAATTTTCCGGGGCGTTTTAAAAACGGAAAAACAATTGCTATAAATCAAAAATTTTACTTAAAACTGCTTGTGCTTTTTTTCAAAGATTGCAAAGTTTTATCTTTACTTTTGCAATCTCAACATTTTTAGGAACGTTTAAAACATAGAAAAACAATTGCCAACTCGCTACATTTATTAACCACTAATTTTGATTTATATTTCTGTAATAATTAGAAAGTTTGCAACTATAAATTTTGAGATAATCCCAAATTAATGAGTAGATTGAAATTTTGCAATCTCTAGATTTTCTTGAGCGTTTTAAAAATGGAAAAACAATTGCTACAAATTTAAAACTTCCCTATTTTACACACTTTACACTTTTAAATTTGGAGTTTATCTCCTGTAAATGAGTAAATTGTCATAATAAAAATCAATTCAACAACCGTAATAGTAGACAAAAAGCAATGTTAGTCTAACAGAGAGTCTAAATGTTTACTAAAAACAATTTTACTTTAAATCATTTAACAATTTGACAAACAGTTTAAAATTAGATTCGGTTTACAATTGTTTATATTTCAGTTAAAAATATTACAATTGAATAATGTTAAATTGAAAACACTTGAAATTTCAATAAAGAGACAATTGATGAAACGAAATTTTTAAGAAATAAGTATTTGTGGAGGCTTACACTTCATGATACATTTTGATAATTCAAAATATATAAAACAATTAACTTTGTTAACTTGTTTCAAACGTAACTTAAAATACTGTTAAGCTTTAACTGCAATACTGGCTTAGAAAGCAGTGCAATTTGAAAGAAAATAATTAATTGCATAGAAAAAATAATAAAATCTTTAAAAAAATCATATTACGATTTTATTAAGATTTGTTGAAATTAAAAAAAAACAATTAAAATTCGGATGAAACATCAGTAAAATTTGGTTAATAACAGCTGAAATTTAAACAAAAAATAATTTATAGAATGGAATTTGCTATAAAACAAAGCTTGCACAAAACAGTTAAATTATTAAATAGGAATAAACATTTCTTACAAGGAAAAATCAAATTAAAATTTGCTTGAAATTTGCTGATATTTTATACAAAGAAAACAGTTAAATTTTGACAAGAAAAGAGCAGTTGAACTTAACTGTTTTTCTTGTAAACACATATCAATAAATTTGAAGTAAATTTTAATTTGATTTTTCCTTGTAAAAAATTTGTATTCCTATTTAACAATTTAACTTTCTTTCTAAATGAAATATTCTAAAAGTTGTTGGAAAGTAGCTAAAATTTTAATAAAGCTATTGTGTATTAAAATTTGCTAAGAAATTTCCTTTAAAACAAAACAAACATCAAACAATACAAAATTAAAAGGAGGTAAAATTGCTCAATATAATTGAAAAAATTGAAACTTTAGAAATATCAAACAAAATTTGGCACAATGAATAATCAGATTAATATTAGCTTGAAAATGTTTGGAATTAAAAAAGAAACAATTAGTATGTGACAAGAAACAACACTTGAAACTTTTTAAAGAAATTGTGTAAAATTTGGAAAAAATCATTTCAAATTTTAATAATTGAGATTTTTTTAAATCTACTTATAAAAGTAGATGCATTTTTTAAATATGTAGAAAAAAATAGTTAAATAAAATATGACAAGAAACAACATCTGAAACAGTTTAACGTAATATTGTGAAATTTTCTAAATAACGTTTGAAATTTTAATAATTAAAACTTCTATTCTTTTTTTAAAATCAAAAATTGAAATTTGCTGAAAAACCTTCGAGAAAATGTTTTTAAAAATAGTTGTCATTTTATAGCATCAAATAATAAATAATTAAAAGGAGTTTTACTTATTTCTAAAAAAAATAATTAGTTTAAGTAAAATAAAATTCAAATATACTTGAAATGAGTTACTTTTTTTTAATTTCAAGCAAATTTTAAATTGAATTTTCTTAAAAGTTCACATACTATTTTTTTATATAAAGGCTTTCTTATCAAATTTTATTTCATCTATTATTTCTATGTTAAAATTATGTAATCAAAAATATTTTACGAAAATATTAGAGTTGATTTTTCCTAAAAACAGCAATTCAAAATTTGATGAAAATCAAATTAGATTTTACTCGAAATTGTAATTAAACAGTTGTAATGTTTCAAAAAATAACAATACACAATTAACAGTTGAATTTTTCCAAAAATTTAATTTGATGCTATAAAATTACAACTATTAAAAAAAAGTATTTTTAACAAATTTCAATTTAAAACCTTCGAGAAAATGTTTTTAAAAATAGTTGTCATTTTACAGCATCAAATAATGCATAATTTAAAGCAATTTTATATCTTTCTAAAAAAATATTTTGTTTCATAAGAAAACTTTAAATAAAATCAAATTAAAATATACTTAAAATAAGTTATTTTTTTCTAAAATTTCAAACAGATTTTAATCCGAATTTTCATGAAGGTTTCAATAATATTTTATTTCTATGAAAGCTTTCTTATCAAATTTTATTTCATCAATTAATTCTTTGTTAAAATTAGATTTTACTCGAAATTGTAATTAAACAGTTGTAATGTTGCAAAAACTAAGAATACACAATTAAAAACAATTGAATTTTTGCAAAAATTTAATTTGATGCTGTAAAATGACAACTGTTTTCAAAAGAAGTTTTTTTAGCAAATTTCAATTAAAGAAAACTTTAAATAAAATCAAATTAAACTATACTTAAAATAAGTTATTTTTTCTAAAATTTCGAGCAGATTTTAATACGAATTTTCATGAAGGTTCCAATAATATTTTATATCTATGAAAGCTTTCTTATCAAATTTTGTATTTTATTTCGACAATTAATTCTTTGTTAAAATTTCTTAACTAAAATTTTTTTCTAAAAGAAAACATAATTTCTTAAAAACAGCAATTGAAAACTTGATGAAAACAAATTAGATTTTGCTAGAAATTTGTTAGAAATTTGTAAGAAGGAACAGTTTCAGTGTAAAATTGTCTAGAAATAGTTGAAATATAAAATATGATATAAAATATACTACGAAGACTAAGAAAATTTGATATAGTGTAAAAAATGGTTTAAAAGAGTTGAAATTTTAATAAATAAACAATTGATTGAATAAGATCTGCTGAGGAAACCATTAAAAAATGTGCTTAAATTAAAATCAGTTGTAAACCAACAATACATAATTAAAAATAGTTGAAATTTTTCAAAAAAACAATTACAATTTTATAGAAGAAAAATTATTATTTACTAGAAAAAAAAAACGATTAAAGTTTGACAAAAACAACAGTTCAGTTAACTGAAATCTAGGAACAATTGAAATATACAAACTTTAGGAGTTTAAAAAACTTGTTGTAATTTTACAAAATGAAACAATAAAAAATTAAGAACAGTTGAAAATTTCTTAAAATAGTTTACAAAAACAACTACATTTTTTATCAAAATTCAGATTAAAATGTGTTCACATTTTACAAAAAAAAAAAACAATTAAAATATGGCAAGAAACAACAGTTGAAAATATAACAACGAAATACTGCACAATTTTCTTAGAAACAGTTGAAATTTCAATAAAAAACAGTTCAAATTTGCTAAATAAATTCTATATTCACAAATCAGATTAAAGTGTGCTTAAATATTTAAGAATTTATAAAGAAAAACATTGAAATAGTTGTAACGAATATAAAAATTAAAATTCAAACTAGCTCAAATTTTTCTAAAAATAATTGATGTTTTGTATGAAATAACGACATAAAAAAATTAGGAAAATATATATTGAAAATTGCTTGAAATCTGTTGAAATTGTAGAAAATTAAAATACAATTTTGCAAGAAAAGTCAGGAGGTTTTTTACTCATTTAATAATGTGGAGAAATTTCCACAAGAAAGAGGAGGAGATTCGAGAATTGGCGGTCTGTCTCTCTCTAAAAATGATTAATCATCTGAGCCTGGCAAAAGAATTGTTGCAGTGTAAGGCATTATGTTAAATGCTTGTGAAACTTCTTATACCAATTTTTTTCTACATGTTCCATAATTTGTTGAATAGCCTTTGACAAAACCAACTTTCTACATACATATATTATTACTTTGCTATTATGGGAATAGGCTATTGTCTACAAATTGATGTTTTATATATTTTAAGTAAATTTAGTGTATATTTTTACTTTCCCTATATAGTATATATAGGGGAAGTATTGTTTTCGTGCACGAAAATGTCTGTGGGTGCTGTATTTCAAAAACGAATGATCCGATTGAGATGAAACTTAAGGTTTTATCGTTTAAAACTGGAACTGAAAAGCTTTTGGCCAACATTCATTAAACGGAAGCTGATGTTTACCCGAGGCGTTTTTTTGATTTTTCTCGACATTTTTCCAAATTTGAAATATATTTCATAACTTTTCAAACAAAGGTTAAAGGAAATGAGAAACTGAAGAAGTTTTATTAAGACATGTTTTTCGTAAAATTTTCAATTTGTGAGAAAAAATTTAAATTTATAATTTTTCAGAAAACATTTTAAATTTTTCTTTAAAGATTCTTGAAATTTTGGAAATTTCTCCTCCATACTTTTAGTTTTTATTGGAACTTCCTTTCCAAAGAATTTTCATCTTGAATTCTACAAATTTTTACAAGTTTAGCAGAGGTTTTATTCAAGAGTTTCAAAATTTTTCAGAAAGTCATCATTTATTTTTATTTATAGAAATTTCTTCGTGGTTTTTGTAGAATATTTTGTTCAACTTTTTCTCTAATTTTCTCAGATGATCCATAATTTTAGTTTTTTTTACATTGAGGTTTCTAGAATTTTTCACAAGATTTCATTTTAGATTTATAAAACTTTTTTTGAGGATCCTAGAAGTGTACACTAATTTATTTTTCTTATCTAATAAATAAAAAGATATTTCCAGATTTTTTAGCAAAGATTTTATTCGAGAGTTCTAGATTTTTCAGAAAGTTCTTTCAAGATTTTGTTTAACTTTACAATTTATTAGGATTCTTTTTCTAAATTTCTAGAACGTAGTTAGAGGTTTCTGGAAGTTTCAGAAATTTCTTCTCCATATGTTCAGTTTTTTGCATATTCCTTTCCAAAGAATTTTGATCCAGGATTATAGAATTTTTCCTTGTAGATTTCTAGAACTTTTTTGGAGGATTCTAAAAGTGTACAGTAATTTCTTCTTCATATTTCCAGAATTTTTAGCAAAGGTGTTATTCGGGAGTTTTTAGAAAGTTCGTTTCAATATTTATAGAACTTTCTTTGAGGCTGTTTCCAGTAATTTCTCTTCCAGATTTTAATATTGTGTTATAAATTACAAAGATTTCCTTCAGGGCTCAAAAATTTAAAAAAAAATCTTTTCCAGAACTTTTTTCGAGAGTTCAGACATTTCCAGTAACTTTTATTCAGATTAGGAGGCTATAGAAAATCTATTCCTAGAAATCTAGACTATTTTCAGTGATTTCTTCAGATATCAAGATTGTTTTTTTTTCAAGCTGTCTTTTAAATTGCAAAGTTTTAAGAATTATCAAAATTTTTTTTCTAGAAATGTAGATTTTTGTAGAATTAAGAAAATTTCCAATATATTGCGAAGATTTAAACGAAGGCTTTATTAGAAAATTTGTTTTTAAAAATCTAGACTTTTTTCGAAAGTTTAGGAAATTTCTTGTAATTTCTTCTGCACATTTGAAGATTTATTCAACTTGTCTTTTAAATTGCAAAGCTTCTCTTCTAGAAATCTAAATTATTTTCTCGAGGGTTCAGGAAATTTCTAACAATTTATTCTCTAGAGTTCATGAGTTTTTTGAAGTCGTCTTTTAAACTGCAAAGTTTTTCTATGAGGCATTAGGATTTTCTAGATTTTTTTTTCTAAAAGTTTAGAGTTTAGAAAATGGCCAATAACTTCTACCCAAAATTAAATTTTGTTTTCAACTTTTCTTATAAATTGGGAAGATTTTTTTCAGGCTCTAAATGTTTTTTAATTCGTCTTCCCTTTCTAGAATTCAGGTAAATTTCAGCAATTGCTTCTCTAAAATTCAACATTTTGTTTCAACTAGAGGCTATAAACTTATTTAGAAAGTTCTAAATTGCGGAATTTTTCTTGGAGGGTCTAGATTTTTTTAGAAAATTGCCCCTAGAATTCTTTTCTTATTTTCGAGAAAGTTTAAAAGAATTTTCACTAATTTCCCTTCCCGATTTCAAGATATTTTTTCAACTGGTCTTTAAATTTCTAGGAGGCTCTAGAATTTTTAGGAAATTTTCATTTAGAAATCTAGACTTTTTTTCCAAGGGTTCAGGAAATTTCCAGAAATTTCTCTTCCAGATTTCAAGGTTATCTTCTTGTCTTCTAAATTATAAAGATTTTCTTGGAGGCTCTAGAACTTTTTAGAAAATTTGTTTGTAGAAATCTAGATTTTTCTTGAGGGTTCAAGAAATTTTCAGTAATTTATCTTTTTTTGGGCACTAGATTTTTAGGATTTTTTTTCACTTTTTCAAGAATTCAAGAAATTTCCACTAATTTCTTCTCTAGGTTTCAAGATTTTTTAAATCAACCCACTTTCTAAATTGTGATTATTTTATTTGAAGCTCTAAAATTAAAAAAGAATTGTTTAGAAATATAGACTTTTTTCAAAAATGTACATAATTTCTTTCCTGAATTGAAATTCAATATGTTTTAACCACAAATTATCGTAAGTAAGTATGAATTACAACGTAGTAACGGACGCAACCATTCTCTTTGTCAAAAATGTTTACTTTGTCAATTTTCTTTTATTCAAATTTTGTAATTAAAGTTATTGCAAACCGCGAGGCGATCAGTAATTAAAGTTAATAGTTTTACTGATTGGACATACATAAGCGAGGGTTTTAATTAAAAATTGTAAAACATAAATAAACAATATTATTGCAAAATTTAATAGATTTATTGAAACAAATTTTGAAATTTTGAAAAATAAGACATAACTTTTCAAACAAAAGTTAGAGGAAATGAAAAACTGAAAAAGTTTTATTGAAACATTTTTTTTGTTATTAATTTAAAAATTTTGATTTTTTTTTGCTTATTGCTAATAAACTATATGAATAAGCTAAATGAAATTTATATAACAAGTAAATATAAAAAATTTAAAATTGAGGAAATAATTAAGAATAACCTTATAGTTTTCGAGAAAAATATAGGGAAAGTATTATGATGGCTACATCACCTTTTATTTATACTATTATTATAATTATATTTATTTGCCGTCATACTTTCAGGTATGCTATATGGTGTGCGCCTGTAGCGCTTGCAATAAAACTTTTTCACGTAAATAACAAACAAAAAAAATGAAAACTAAATTAGTGCAGAAGCGCCCTTTACAAGACCAGAAACTCTTATGGAGCAGCACGCCTTTACCGCTGACCCGACCTCACTAATTAGATCTTCCAAATTGGCACTCGGCAATGAGAGACATATAGAGTCATACATGTCGAGAGGACGTAACTCCGATGCTTGTCTAGTTTTTAACTCGCCGATCTTATTGAGCATGAAATTAGTCTTTTTTTTACACCGAATCGGAAAAAGTTTATGCAATTTAATGATCTATCTACTGAAAAGGAAGAGGCGCTGATTATAATGAAATGTCGAAATGCATCGTTCTAAAGTGTGAAATATAAAGGCAAAAACGTATACTAGTAATACATTTTCAGTTTATGTTTGATACGGAAATATAAAATAAAAAACAATTATTTTATCTCTTATCATACAACAATTCATACAACGATATTAATAAATAAAACAATTTGACAATTGAATAGGGACATACTGGAATAACTTCAGTGCAATCAATTCAAGTGAGTTGTTTACACGCCAATTTGTTACCAGTCAATCTGATCTTAATTATTCACTTAAATGGACAGCTCAGATTATTAATTATATGAAATGGGGGCTTTCGTAAGTGGCACTTAAATTGTTACGCATTTACTATAATTATAGGCGTTCTTGGAGGAATACGCCGGAGCGTAGAGTGTTAATTTACTCCACTTTACCAATAATTATATGTGTACTGGTTAAATGATAATTGACAGTTAAAAGTATAAAGCGATGGGAGTGGACGCGTATCAAAAGGACGTGATTGTTGGCCATCGAACAATTTAGCTTCTACAAATGGTATGTGGTACTTTTGAAAACGTTCCTACCATTAAAATGTTTTTGTATAGTAATCGAATTATATTTAGTTCATGGCGTTATTGGTGTGAGGTTATAGTTTGAGAAGAATATACATTTTCAAGCTATTTTTCTAGATCTACTAGAAGAAGAAAAGAATTTGAACATTCCTGTTCATAATTTTCCTATCCATATTTATACATACCTGATTCAATGATAATGAAGATTAAAAGTATTCATGCTTTTATCAAGTTAAGATTTTCCATTATTAGCGTTTGAAAAAAATACTTTTTCTAATTAAATTTTTTATCAATCAAATGTATCATCATCAAAATTTCCAAGCAGCATTAAAGCTCAACTTTTAAAGGATTTTAAGTATATTTTATTTATTTAGATCTGCCCTCTTTTCTTTTAAAATATCTTGTAAAATTAACAACACATAAGTTTACAATTTTTCATTTAATTAAAAATGAGATTTTGTTAAAACGATTATAATATACATAAAAGGTGATGTGGCCATCATAATACTTTCCCTATATTTTTCTCGAAAACTATAAGGTTATTCTTAATTATTTCCTCAATTTTGATTTTTTTATATTTACTTGTTATATAAATTTCATTTAGCTCATTCATATAGTTTATTAGCAATAAGCAAAAAAAAAATCAAAATTTTTAAATTAATAACAAAAAAAAAATGTTTCAATAAAACTTATTTAGTTTTTCATTTCCTTTAACTTTTGTTTGAAAAGTTATGTCTTATTTTCCAAAATTTCTTAAATTTCAAAATTTGTTTGAATAAATCTATTAAATTTTGCAATAATATTGTTTATTTATGTTTTACAATTTTTAATTAAAACCCTCGCTTATGTTTTACTGATTGGATCCATTCAGTAAAACTATTAACTTTAATTACTGATCGCCTCGCGGTTTGCAATAACTTTAATTACAAAATTTGAATAAAAGAAAATTGACAAAGTAAACATTTTTGACAAAGAGAATGGTTGCGTTCGTTACTACGTTGTAATCCACACTTACTTACGACAATTTGTGGTTAAAACATATTGAATTTCAATTCAGGAAAGAAATTTTGTACATTTTTAAAAAAAGTCTATATTTCTAAACAATTTTTTTTTATTTTATGGCTTCCAATAAATTATTCACAATTTAGAAAGTGGATTGATTTAAAAAATCTTGAAACCTAGAGAAGAAATTAGTGAAAATTCCTTGAATTCTTAAAAAAGTGAAAAAAAATTCCTAAAAATCTAGTGCCCCAAAAAAGATAAATTATTGAAAAATTCTTGAACCCTCAAGAAAAATCTAAATTTTCTAAAAAGTTCTATAGTCTCCAAGAAAATCTTTATAATTTAGAAGACAAAAAGATAACCTTGAAATCTGGAAGAGAAATTTCTGGAAATTTCCTGAACCCTTGGAAAAAAAAGTCTAGATTTCTAAATGAAAATTTTCTAAAAATTCTAAAGCCTCCTAGAAATTTAAAGACCAGTTGAAAAAATATCTTGAAATAGGGAAGAGAAATTAGTGAAAATTCTTTTAAACTTTCTCGAAAATAAGAAAATAATTCTAGGGGTAATTTTCTAAAAAAATCTAGACCCTCCAAGAAAAATTCCGCAATTTACAACTTTCTAAATAAGTTTATAGCCTCTAGTTGAAACAAAATGTTGAATTTTAGAGAAGCAATTTAAGAAATTTACCTGAATTCTGGAAAGGGAAGACGAATTAAAAAACATTTAGAGCCTGCAAAAAATCTTCACAATTTATAAGAAAAGTTGAAAACAAAATTTAATTTTGGGAAGAAGTTATTGGCCATTTTCTAAACTCTAAACTTTTAGAAAAAAAATCTAGAAAATCCTAATGCCTCATAGAAAAACTTTGCAATTTAAAAGACGACTTCAAAAAACTTATCAACTCAAGAGAATAAATTGTTAAAAATTTCCTGAACCCTCGAGAAAATAATTTAGATTTCTAGAAGAAAATCTTTGCGATTTAGAAGACAAGTTGAAAAAATCTTCAAATGTGCAGAAGAAATTACAAGAAATTTCCTATACTTTCGAAAAAAGTCTAGATTTTTAAAAACAAATTTTCAAAACAAGCCTTCGTTTAAATCTTCGCAATTTACTGCAAATTTTCTGAATTCTACAAAAATCTACATTTATAGAATTTTTTTTGATAATTCTTAAAACTTTGCAATTTAAAAGACAGCTTGAAAAAAACAATCTTGATATCTGGAGAAATTACTGAAAACAGTCTAGATTTTTAGGAACAGATTTTCTATAGCCTCCAAATCTGAATAAAAGTTACTGGAAATGTCTGAACTCTCGAAAAAAGTCTAAAGTTCTGGAAAAGATTTTTTTTTTAATTTTTGAGCCCTGAAGGAAATCTCTGCAATTTATAACACAATAAAAAATTCTATAAATATTGAAACGATCTTTCTAAAAAACTCCCGAAAAACACCTTTGTTAAATTTCTGGAAATATGAAGAAGAGATTACTGTACACTTTTAGAATCCTTCAAAAAAGTTCTAGAAATCTACAAGGAAAACTTCTAGAATCTTCGATCAAAATTCTTTGGAAAGGAATATGCAAAAAACTGAACATATGGAGAAGAAATTCCTGAAACTTCCAGAAGCCTCTAACTAAGTTCTAGAAATTTAGAAAAAAAAATCCTAATAAATTGTAAAGTTAAACAAAATCTTGAAAGAACTTTCTGAAATATCTAGAACTCTCGAATAAAATCTTTGCTAAAAATTCTGGAAATATCTTTTTATTTATTAGATAAGAAAAAGAAATTAGTGTACACTTCTAGGATCCTCAAAAAAAGTTTTATAAATCTAAAATTAAATCTTGTGAAAAATTCTAGAAACCTCAATGTAAAAAAAACTAAAAGTATGGATCATCTGAGAAAATTAGAGAAAAAGTTAAACAAAATGTTCTACATAAACCACGAATAAATTTCTATAAATAAAAATAAATGATGACTTTTTGAAAAATTTTGAATAAAACCTCTGCTAAACTAGAAAATCCTAATGCCTCATAGAAAAACTTTGCAATTTAAAAGACAACTTTAAAAAACTCATGAACTCTAGAGAATAAATTCTTAGAAATTTCCTGAACCCTCGAGAAAATAATCTAGATTTCTAGAAGAAAATCTTTGCGATTTAGAAGACAAGTTGAAAAAGTCTTCAAATGTGCAGAAGAAATTACAAGAAATTTCCTAAACTTTAGAAAAAATTCTAGATTTTTAAAAACAAATTTTCAAAAAAAGCCTTCGTTTAAATCTTCGCAATTTACTGCAAATTTTCTGAATTTTACAAAAATCTACATTTCTAGAAAATGTTTTTTGATCATTCTTAAAACTTGGCAATTTAAAAGACAGCTTGAAAAAAACAATCTTGATATCTGGAGAAATCACTGAAAATAGTCTAGATTTCTAGGAACAGATTTTCTATAGTCTCCAAATCGGAATAAAAGTTACTCTGAACTCTCGAAAAAAGTCTAAAGTTCTGGAAAAGATTTTTTAATTTTTGAGCCCTAAAGGAAATCTTTGCAATTTATAACACAATATTAAAATCTGGAAGAGAAATTACTGGAAACAGCCTCAAAGAAAATTCTATAAATATTGAAACGAACTTTCTAAAAAACTCCTGAATAACACCTTTGTTAAAAATTCTGGAAATATAGAGAAGAAATTACTGTACACTTTTAGAATCCTCCAAAAAAGTTCTAGAAATCTACAAGGAAAACTTCTAGAATCCTCGATCAAAATTCTTTGGAAAGGAATATGCAAAAAACTAAACATATGGAGAAGAAATGCCTGAAACTTCCAGAAGCCTCTAACTAAGTTCTAGAAATTTAGAAAAAAAATTCCTAATAAATTGTAAAGTTAAACAAAATCTTGAAAGAACTTTCTGAAATATCTAGAACTCTCGAATAAAATCTTTGCTAAAAATTCTGGAAATATCTTTTTATTTATTAGATAAGAAAAAGAAATTAGTGTACACTTCTAGGATCCTCAAAAAAAGTTTTATAAATCTAAAATGAAATCTTGTGAAAAATTCTGGAAACCTCACTGTAAAAAAAAAAAACTAAAAGTATGGATCATCTGAGAAAATTAGAGAAAAAGTTGAACAAAATATTCTACAAAAACCACGAAGAAATTTCTATAAATAAAAATAAATGATGACTTTCTGAAAAATTTTGAAACTCTTGAATAAAACCTCTGCTAAACTTCTTTGGAAAGGAAGTTCCAATAAAAACTAAAAGTGTGGAGGAGACATTTCTGAAATTTCAAGAATCTTTAAAGAAAAATTTAAAATGTTTTCTGAAAAATTATTAATTTAAATTTTTTCTCACAAATTAAAAATTTTACGAAAAACATGTCTCAATAAAACTTCTTCAGTTTCTCATTTCCTTTAACCTTTGTTTGAAAAGTTATGAAATATATTTCAAATTTGGAAAAATATCGAGAAAAATCAAAAAAACGCCTCGGGTAAACATCAGCTTCAGTTTAATGAATGTTTCTCAAAAACGAATAATCCGATTGAGATAAAACTTTAAACTTAATGTTTTATCGTTAAAAACTGGAACTGAAAAGCTTTTGGTAAATATTCATAAACCGGAAGTGGATCTTTACTCGAGGCGTTTTTTGGTTTATTCGCGATATTTCTCTAAATATGAAAAATTTTAAAAAACGGTTCAAACAAAAGTTAAAGGGGGTAATAAACTAAACAAGTTTTATTTGAACATTTTTTTCGTAAAATTCTTAACTATTGAGAAAAAAAAAATAAAAATTGAAAATTTTGATATTTTTTGCCAATTGCTAATAGACTATAGGAGCTACATAAAATTTTTATTATAAATATTTATAGAGAATTTAAAACTAAACAAATTATTAAGAATAACATTTTTTCGTAAACATCATAGTTTTCGAGTAAAATATAGGGAAAGTACTATGATGGCCACATCACCATTTTAATTATGTATTGTAATACTATATATAATGAAGATGTTTCCTCTTGTGAAAATCTGGGTGATTTGAAATTTGGTTCAGATTACAGACGTTTTAAAACAGATTTTTTTTTGTTAGTATCTAATTTAGATAGTTTTATAAAGTAGTGGCAAAAAGTAAATAAAAGTTAGTAAATTTATGATGATTTTTGCAACATACATCTCGTTGTCTAGACAGATTATTATAACATTCACGTATTCATCATTTTTAAAATTTAAAAAAGGAAGTTCAAAGAATCTTTTTATTGCGCACCCCAATAGTGATAAACAAGTGAAAAATCTTGCAAAGTACGATTGAGATGACAAGTAGATTTGAAATAGCTTCATTTGAAAAATGTATTGAAGTCTTAAATTTAAAAGAAGTGTCTTTGAAGAGTAATTAATAATTAGATATTTATAAATTGTAGTGATAAAACATAATCGTATAATTCAAAGGTTTTTTTTACAAAACTAAGAAATTAGAAATATTTATCATATATTTGTGTCTATGGGTAATGATAAATAATAATAATAATTTTATTTCCAACAAGTACAACATTTATGATATTTAAATTTAAGATGTGAATTCTGAATCTTTTCCCAGGATTATATTAGTAATCTGAAGTACTCTGAAAATGTTCCTTGTTTTCATGGCAATTATACAATTAATTTTTCTATGACTAGTTTGTAGCCATGAAAATCGATTTCAAAAAATTTAATTTGTTTAAAACTTGACAAAAAAGTGTACAATTTCTGCTTAATTTTCATTAGCCCTACCTAATTTAGAGACTAATGCGTTTATCTACTTTTAAAATTGAGATTATAACATTAGATATTATAGGTTCTGTTTAAACTAGATAAGCTCTCTCTAATTTAGAAACGAATGCCTTTTTCTGCTTTAAAATTTGAGACTATAACATTAGAATTTATTGGGATATAATTAACGAAATGTTTCAAATTAATAATAGCAATTTTTATCAATACTTTGGAAGCCACGGCCTTAAATTTTTTTGGAGATAGCTGCTTTCAAATATCTGGAAATTTGTTGTAAAATTTAATAACCAAATAATTTGTACTGTTGCATAATTTTGTTATTATTTTGTGTATGATTTTTTTTTTATACCTGGTTTATTGAGAATGCTCAAGACTTATATATTTGTCTAGATTTTAGAAAGACATATAGCACTGATTGTAAGATATAAAGAGATGGTAACTTTAAAATTCCTAGATGAATAAAAAGTAGTTAGTCATCTTTAAACTTTAAAAGATCTCGATTATTTGGCTTTTTATAATTATTACGAATACTTCTAAGAAAATGGATAGAAGTAAAACTAGTCTGTAAGCAACAGGACCCTAAATACTATTTACTATTTTTATTCTCTGAATATCTTAGAATCTTAGAAGTACAAGAGTAGTTTCGGTAAATTGGAACAAGAGATAAATTATGCTTGATGGCCAAATGATTTCACATACTAAAAAGGATGATTGTGAATAAATAATTTAGTCTGTAAATACAAGATGTTTGAAAGACAACAAATCTTGGGTAAATTCATTAATTATTAACAATAAAGGTTATATTTAGGATCCAGAAATGATGACTAATATTATTCTTGTATTTATGGAAACAAGTATTTTTATCGTACATCTCTATTTCCACCATTATCACAAATATCACTGTAGCAAAAGCAAATCTTGACACTTTTTTAAAGTCCGCCCTTAAATTATGCACAAGGCACACAAATATAAATTGCCCCTGTTGTCTTAAAAGGCACGAAAACAAACAAACGGGAACAAGGTGTGAAAACTAGTCGCCCCGCACAATATCCATCCGGCTTTAATGGTAAACCAACAAAATCCGAACCCCCGCCACCCCCCCACTCCAACACGCACGGAATCAATTATTTTTCCGCGGCTCCGTCCGAATTACACAAATATAATTAATTTTAAACGCAGAACTGTATATTGTTTAACCATTACAGGATTTCATTTGAAAATATACACCGCCCGGTTAAATTTTTAATTTAATTCCTATCAACAGTCAAGCATTGAATTAAACGCGACGTGGCGGTTTTTAATTAATTTTATTTTCCATTTATTCCATCGAATGGGCGATTTCTGGCGGCCGGGAATTCCATTTCGGCGACAATCATTTTTTAATCGGAATTATCGATTCGATGATAACTTGAATATTGATCGTGGACGTTTTTTTTTGGGTATTTTAATAAGGTGATTATTGAATGTCTCAGATGCTTAGATAGTGATGTTAAGGGAGGAGATATAATAATTTTTGCTTTAATATTGATAAAGTAATAAGATGTTGAAGATCAATTTCAAATTCCTATACCATTTAGTAGAATTTAATTGTAATGATGGTTGCGACCGTTACTATGTGGTAATCCATAATGAACACTGAATAAAACACTTACTATGTTTTTAACCACTATAATTATAGTGGTTAAAAACATAGTAAGTGTTTTAGAATTTAATTGTTTTTAAGTGTTTGTATACATACGACAACTTAATCTTAACAATGCATTAAATAATTATGGTTTTGTAATTAGCTGGTGGATTTTTAATCCACGGGCTTTGAGATACCACGCACGACTGCAAACTAGTCTTGGTCCGTATTAATGGCAGCGTACTAATTTTGCGGTGTGGCGCATTGTGTTCCTTGAATGCCAGGGCCATACCATTCCTTCCTCTAAAGGGCTCAGGTTTCAATACCCACTGACTGTTGTATCGCCCCTGCGCGATTATCTCGTCAAAAATTATCTACGGCACATCTTACACCACGAAGGGAAAATTGAATTCATATTACAAACGCATTGTCGACAGGAAATCGTTTCTTGTACGCATTCAAAGCGCAACAAATTGAATTGAATTTTTGCTGTTGCTGAGAAAATTATATTAATATCTTTATTTTTTATGGATTAAGTTTGGTTAGTTATATTAAAGGTTATTTAAGTAATTAAAGAAATATTATTGTAATACCTGTAATTTTATTTACATTTTTATACTGTGAAGGTAATTGATTTGGAGATTATAAAATGGATGTTTGAATTTGATGTCGTCCAAATTAAGTAAAATAGTACTTATTACGTTGGTCTGGGTCTGCAATCCGATCCGAAGGAACAAGCTCATTTACACACGCATAAATGCACAAATAACAGGGAGGAAGGACCACGTGGTCGATAAATACTGCTAATATTTTGTTTTTAAATTTTATTGCAAGAGTGCTTTCAAAGTTAGGTAATACAAATCTAATATTTTATATACTTTCCAAAGCGCATAAATGATTTCCATTTTGAACTACTCCTTCATCTCACCTATTTTTTTCATTCTAGAAAAATATACCTTAAAGACACAAATAGCGTCTTGAAAAACAACAAAAATATTTGATCGTTATGTTTGTGTTAAGTAGTTAAAAATCCTCACTTTAATAAATATGTTTTCCAAATTTTCTTTTTTTACAGTTCTTCCTTACATGCGTTTATAAATATTTTGAATGTGAAGAAACATTTAAACATTTTAAGAAGAAATATAAATATCAAACGATAAACTGTAACATAGATGACAGGTTATAGTTGACAGATGACAGTTGATAAATGACAGTGGACAGATGATATAACAATAGATAAATAAAAGCTGACGAATAACAATAGTCAGATAATAATTGACAGATGACAGATAACAGTTGACAAATGACAGTTGACAGATAACAGTTGACATATGACATTTGACAGATGACAGTTGATAGATAACAGTTGATAGATGAGATGACAATAGACAAATAAAAATTGACAGATGGCGATAGAAAGATAAGAATTGGCAGATGACAGATGATAATAGAAGAGAATAATTCACAGATGACAGTTGACATATGACAAATAACAATAGACAGATAATAATTAACAGATGACAGTTGACAGATGACAGATGACATTAGGTTTGATAACATAACGTTAAGACATAATAATAATAACAAATGATTACAAGTAACATAATAATAATAGTCAGTGAAATACACAGTTACAAATATAAGGTGACAGATATCGGATGATAATTGACAAGGAGTTCAAACACTCACCAGTTGACAGATAAAATAAAAACAAGTATGCACATAAAATCATAATACAAAATGTGACAGAAGACGACAAGTGACAGGTAACAAATGACGAGTGAAAGAGGATAAATTATTGCCTAATTCATGTAAGGCCATTAAAAACAAATTAATATAAAAAGCAATTAATACGTCAATAGGAAATGGTATTCTGAAGGAAAATTTATAGTACCAAAAACTATACATTAAAATTATTTACATTCACATATCTTAAAGAAAATTTTAATATACTACCACATTCTCAAAAAATTGTAGTATGAAAAAAAAGTTCTAAAACTTTATTATCTGTACCTTTCCTTATTACATGAATTATTTTATACAACAGTAGGCGTATCAACATTTAAAACACGCCCACTATGGACCTATCACTAGGACGACAATTGTTTTCCGTTACATATCAATTATTCAATTGTTCGGTTGCGTAATTGCGACGTTTTCAAAGTCTATTCTGCTCCAACAGCTCGTACATTTCACTTTTTAATTTTTTGGTTGCGTCGTCTTGTCAAAGGAAAAGAAGTGGAACAACAAAGGAAGCGGTAAAACAATATATTTTAATTTTATAAAAGTAAAATTAATTTTAATTTTTTGTGGCTCGTTAGGTTAAGTATTCAAATGATGCGTTATAATGATTTGGTAAATTGTGTTGTGATGTTTGTATTTTGGAAAAATATTGGGTTTAGAAGAAAGCAAAATTGATTATAGATAGATATATAAATTGAAAGTTTTAGTTATTATTTTGCTCAATTTCAGATTTTGAAAAATATTGTAGAATTTATAGGCCATTAATCTTTTTTGTGTATTTCCTCATCCCCAAACATCAAAGATGCCTAGAATACGAGTTTTGAATTTTTGGTAAAAATTGTTGAAATTCATATTTTTGGGTAGTTTTGGTTTTTACGTATTTTGTAAACATATTGAATTTATCATTATAACGGGTGTCCAACAATTATTGCAGTCCCGGGTGGCATTGGAATAAAAAACGTAGGTCGATTCTTACATGTTGCAAATAAATGAACTGACATTTTTAATGCACATTTAGGTTATGTTTGACAATTAACATGAAAGAATTGACCTACGTTTTTGATTCCAACGCCACCCGGGACTGCAATAATTGTTGGACACCCGTTATTTTATAACATTGATGCTATTTTATGACAAGTGTCAATCAAAAAATGTAAAAGTCTAAGCATATTATAACAATTTTAATGATGGTACTACTCTCATAACCTGCATTCTTACTCTGCTAAAAGCTCTTCAATGCCTACAAGATCTCATTGAGTCACTTCAACACTGATTTGCGAAATATCACATAAAACTCAATTTTTAGCACGTTTCGATCAAAAAATGTAATGGTTCAATTCTAAACATATTCAAACAATCTTGAAGAAGACATTTTCCTCGTGTGGTAGTACTTTATCAAAAACTGCTCATCTCCTAACTTCCTTGAACACAAAATGCCGCATAAAAATCAATCCATTTAAATCAAAACTTCTAATCCCCAATCATTATAAAAAGAATGCTTTGCATTGGTCCAGGTTTGCAATCCGATTCTTTAAAAGGACAAGTTCATTTACACACATAAATAAATACCCAAATATCAGAGCGGAAGGACTACGGAGTCGATACCCAAGTACTACGTTCGTGATTTTATTTTTCTGATATGTGTTTCGATCGAAAAGTGTAAAAGGTAAATATCTGCCAAAAGCCCTTTAACTCCTATAAAGCTTTATTAACTCCCTTGAACCCTGGATTACAAAATAGCGCATCAAAATTGATCAGAATTCCTAATATTCTATCATCGTACTGTGACTTCTTTTCTCAAACCTTGATTTCTCCTTTATCATCTGTTAAAATTGCCTAGCAATTTTTGTAGTTTTGATTATTATTATTTTTCTCAAAATTTTTATCCTGTATATTTTATTTATAAAAATTATAGTTTATTTCATTTTGTAAATTGTTCTAAAATTCAACGGTTTGGAATTGAACAATTTAACCATCATTCTATTAATTTTTTTATTGACTTATTTGTCGGTTTTATATGTTTGTCCTAACATTAGCTTTTTTATCGTTAGATTTTTTTGTGAAGATAATTGTTACTTTTCATAATTTTGTACAGATTTGAAACTAAACAGTCTAATAATGATACCAAAGCCCTTCAACGCGAAATTGTGCATCAAAATAAATGAACATCTTAATGCCTTATTATCGTAACAACAACTTTCATAAGTTAATTTTGGTATTTCCTTGAGGTTTAGATCAAAAATTAAAAGTCATTTTTCAAGATTTTATTTTGAATTTCTTAACACGTTGAAATTCGTTCTTGAGTTACGTGAAGGTAATAAACTAGGAATAAAAACACTAACACTTTCTACCCATATAATTTTTGTTAAATTATTTGTGACGTCTTAGTGGTTTTATCACAAGTTTATTCTTAACACGCGTTTTGATCAAAAAGTGCAAACCTATAAACATATTATAAGAATTTTGATTACGATACTGACCTAATAACGTATAATATTAAAAACCCTTCATCGCCTTGTTGCTACCGTCCTTCAACACTGGTTTGCAAAATAGAGCATCAAAATCAATTCTCTTATAATCAAAATATATAATCTCCTATGCTATATGTTTGTTTGGTTGGATTTTAAAGAAAACATATTTTTGTTAGCTTCTACTGGATAACACAACATTCAAGTCTGAAATAATCAGCTGGATAAATTGAATAAAAAAGCCAAAATTAATCAATGGATAAGGTGTAGTGTTCCACAAACACAATTCTCAAGATTTGGCATCTTCTGATTAATATCTATTCTCTACATTAATTTTTAGACCTACAAATATTGACTTCGAATGATGAGGTCAAAATATTACGTTCTTGACAAAAACACAAATATTTTATGAGCATATAATCGTGCTACTCCAAAAAACTGGTAACAAGTATCAAAACCTCTAATCCCCTATTATCATTAAATTTTTCAAAATAAAATAATTTCCGTTCCGATCAAAAAAATGTAGACGTTTAAAACTAAACATAGTCTAACAATGTTGATGATGATAGTGCCATGATAACCTTATTCTCTTTAACTCCTACCAGATCTCATTGAGTCTCTTTAACATTTGCGAAATGGCGCATCTAATATATGGGTACGCTCATGTAGAATGAAGTCTGAATCACACCGTGGATATTTTTTTCGGTCAAATTCAATTTATATGTAATGTTTTATGACACCTTGAATTAAAGAATATTTGATTTGATTTGATTTGATTAGATTCTTACAGCCGGCAGTGCTGAAATTACCGGCATTCTTCTTTGCTGCTGAGTAAACACACATTTTGTATTCTCTATTAGTCCTCCAATTGTAAACATCTTTAAATAGGTTTTGACGTTTTTATTATTTTTGTCAAGAAAATGCATATTACTTTTATAATGGACCCTGTACTCTACTTGCATTTTTTTTCACATAAAAATGTTTCCTTATCTTTACTACCATTTCTATATCAAAATAACAAATTGTATTTTGTTAATTCTTATAATCAGTCTTATATTATGTTTTCTCTGAATTATCATCTGTCATTGATTATTTGTTTCTTCTATCATTTGTTCTCGATATTGTCATATGCGTATCATTTGTTTTCTATCAATTGTCATATGTCATCTATTCCTTTTTAATTTGTCATAATCAATTATTTGTTTGTCATCTGTCTTTTACTATTTTTTTTCTGCCACTTTTCGTTTTGTTGTTGTTTTCTTCTAATTATTAATTGTCATTCATTATTTATCATTTGTTATCTGTTATTTGGCTTGTATCTTCTGTATATTCTATATATCTATCTACCTTGTGTCAATTGCTTGCTGTTATCAGTTTTTTTTTTCTCATCTATCATCTGTCACATGTTTACTTCTATGTATTATTTGTCCTTTGTCACCTAATATTTGACATTCATCTTTTGTCGTTTGCCTTCTGCCATATCATTTCTATCGTTGGTCACATTATATATTTAGCTTCTCTTTTATCAATTAATATGCTCTTATCTGTTATCTATCTTAAGTTTTCTTTCATTTATTATTTGTCTCCTATCATCTGTTATTTCACTTCCATCGTCTTTGAATTATGTTCTCTAATTTAAAACAAAATACAGAAGACATCATGACATTAACAAGAGGCAAATGATGATATTTGACATCTGTCGTTTATCTTCTGGTAAATTTTTTAATCCTCTTTCATCTGTTTACTTTTATGTGTTTTTTGATATGTATCTTCTGACATATGGCTTCTATCATTTGCCATATATTATATATCGTTTGTCTTTTATCTTGTTTTGTTCTTATCTGCCATCTATTTTAAGCTTTCTTTCACATTATTTGTCTCCTGCTATCTGTTATTTCACATCCACCTTTTGCTAATTAGATTTTTTAATTTAAAAAATGAAGACCATTAACAGAATGCATGACATACATATTTCATTTGTCTTCTATTATTAGAATTCTGCCTTGTGTCTTCTATCATTTTGATATGGCTTTTTTTCTCTTTTTTCTCTCATCTATTATCTATCATATGTTTGTTTCTATGTATTTTTTCTCCATTGTCACCGAATTTTTGACATTTGCCTTTTGTTGTATCTCCTCTGCCATATCGCTCCTATCGTTGGCCACGTTATATCTGTCGCTTCTCTTCTATCATTAGTTTACTCTTATCTGTTATCTATCTTAGATTTTCTTTCATTTATTATTTGTCTCCTGTCATCTGTTGCCAATTCTCCAGATCTGATTATAAATGTTAGTCTCTTTTCGAACAACCTTATAGATTAATAGATGGTAATACATGTTCAACACTTGATAAATGATAAAAATATTAATTTAATGTATTCACAAAAAAAAACCAATTTATCACACCTGTATTCTGCATTTAACGATTCTTTAATGGTTAATAAAATAAACTAATTATGAAACATTTTCTAAAACTTATTTTCTAATAATATTAAAAAATATATATTTAATAAATAAGTAAAACAAATATTTTATATTTATTTTTGTAATTCATCTATTCGATGTTTTTTTTTTCGACATGCTAGGATACACTTTGCACACTACGATGCACAGATACAAACAAGGATGTTTCGTAATTCAGATGACACATTCCGGCAAAGATAACCGTACTCAAACGTACATTAGCATCCTTTGTGTTTTTCTAGCACTTCTGCAGTGGGTTCACGTATCATGCGCGAGCGTTTGTGTGTGTGTGTGTGTGTGTGTGCGTGCTTGTGAGCGCGTACGTACGTGTGTGTAATATCGCGTTGAAGGTATGAAATATTGAATAGGGCCCCAGAGTGAACGTTTTAGAATTAGTGCATGTGTATGGTACATAGTATGTTGATCAGGTGAGGCAATAGAACGTGTGAACAGCTTAGCACATGTCAAGTGCAGGGCGGGGGACTTCCTGCTATTCAATGGGCTCGCTCTAATACCTTCAGACAACTGAATAGAGGTGCGAGGCCCCAACTTGCCACTCGGCACCTCCAGTCCTGCCACCGCCGTAAATTTACCTGAGGCCTCTCGCACTCCTCGCCCAGAAAAAGGGTTTATTAATACACCGATTAGCATTATTAAGTCATATAATTAAAGTTAGTCGCGTTTCTATAATTACACCTCAAAACTAGTTGTTATAATTACAGGCACGCTTATTAAATATAATATACTTATAATTATTTATTGTATTAATTGATTAATTAATATATTAAATAATTGTATGTGATATACAAAAAAAAACTAAACAATTAAGGTAACAACTTCAACTGCGCTACGCTAATGAGACCAAAATACATCGAAACCTGTTCGAGTCATCAAATGAGGCTACTAAACACAGCTCATTAAAAATTAAGTTAGTCAAATCAATATCGAAGTTAGTTAAAGTGTAGAAACATCAAATCGGCGTCGTGGACAAGAATTACTAATTACTACATACTACATTATTGAAGATGTATGCCTTCATGCTTACAAATCGAATGACCTTGTAAAACAAAATATTGATTCAACAAAATTATCTTCAGCGTTGAAAGACATTTTAATAGTTTTTTTAAACGCAAACATTGAGGAGGAAATTCAAATCTTTAACGCCTCATCACCATATGTATCCTTTTTCTCTACTTGACTTAAATCATACATTTATTTTGGAACACTTAAATTGACAAGAGATGAGCAACTCCTTTTTAACTTGAATTTTTTGAATTGTGGATGATGTTATAAAGAAATCATATAACGATTTAAGGTAATTATTTTTCCATGAAAAAATTTGCAATATAAAAAAATGATCTTTATTGGCATTGAAAACTGAAATATAACATTCATTTCTTTTCCTTTACAATACATTGTAATACACCCTTTATTTTTCTTCCTTACATTAGTATTCCCTTCTCTTCTTCTTTCCCAACTCCAGCCTTCTCAGTATCATTATCCTGGCCCTATCTTCTCTCATCCATTCCACTACCCTTCTACATCCTCCCACCCATCCTTTATACAATATATACATTCTTATTTAAGAAGACGTCTCCATAATCATTTTTCGTTGTATTCTTTCTTAGCTAATCTTTCAATTTTTCAAATGTGTTGAAACTAGATTAGCAGTTCAAGTTTCACAACCTTCATCAAGAAGGAAAATCTTTGAATGTCATTTTAGATGTTGTGGAAAATCCAATAAATTCACAAAATAATAATTAAATTCTAAAATGAGTAGATATTCCATTAAAAAATTTGCAAATGGGAAAAATTCCATCCATACAAAATTAATTTGGTACAAGAATTAAGTGAAGACGATTTTGTTCTTAGAATCAAGTTCTGCGAAGTTATCAAAACCAAAATGCCAACTTTGTTTTCCGACGAATCTACATTTTGTGTAAACACGTAAACCGACATAACTGTATGTATTGGTCAGAGCAAAATCCACATTGGATGAAGGAAGTTCATATCCAACGACCACAACAAGTAAATGTTTGGTGTGGCATTATTATCAGACACGTCATAGGATCTTATTTTATAAATGGAAATTTGACCGCTGAACGATATTTATTAGTTTTGCGAGAGCCCCCTTTGTTTGCAATTTCGAGATGAATTGAAATATGAAATAATATACAGGGTGTTCCATTAAACAAAAATCAAGTTTGTTTCGTCCTGATTTTTTAACCAATCTTGTATACTTAAATTAAAAACCCAAAAGCTTTTGTATTTTAACATTTTTCGCTAGCTATCTTACTTTAGGAAACAACCAACCGTTTCCATACATTTTAGCGACACTGTATTGAACGTTCAATAACCATCTACAACGAGGTTCAGGTTGGAAATCTTAGTCATGTCGGAGCTAGAATTAGGACTATTTGCCATGTTGATAAGTCAGCTGTAACCGTTTAACCACAGCCAGCATTGTGATCTTAGTATAGGTATTACTCGAGATATCCAACGCCAACTTCGCTTCCTTACTCTTATTATTTTGCCTTAAAAAATCTTACTTTTGGTTATGGTTTACAAAATGGTTAAAAATTCTATTAGTTTATGTTGCATTGCTCAAATGCAAAGACTAGTATGTGGATATCCAACGCCAGCTTCGCTGCCTTATTGAATGCTTCTTACTCTTATTATTTTGGCCTTTAAAATATCTTACTTTTGGTTATGGTTTACAAAATGTTTAAAAATGCTATTAGTTTATGTTCCATTGCTCAAAACAAAAGACTAGTATATGGCATTTAATCTTTTACAAAAAAATATATTAATTATCAAAAATAACAATTGAATTATATATATATATATAAAAATGATTCGAAGAAATTGAAAGCAATAAGAAAATGAATTCTGTGCAACTGCAGCAACAAAATTAAGTTGTGTTAAAATCGAAGTGCAGATCATGATAAGAACAATACACGTAAGACAAAAATTGTTTAACAAATAATTTCTTTAATAACTTTTTTACTTATCACTTAATGACACATTTTGAAAATAAAGGTTAAAAAATTAGTAAAAAGTAGTTAACCTTCTATGGGCCGAATATTCGTTTTAAATCCAAAAAAAAATTGCTTGTAGATTTTTAAATTTTTTCAGAAAGTTTCATCAAGATTTTCAGGAATTTTCTTAGAGATTTCTAAAATTTTCTTTACTTTTTTTGTAGGTTTGTAAAATTTTACTTCATTCCATTTTTCTTATCGGCGCCTAGAATTTTTTCAATATTTTTTTATAGACTTCAAGAACTTCTTCTAAAGGGTTCTTAAATTTGGTAGATATCTAGAATTTTTTAGGAAGTGTCAATCAATCAGTTTTTCGGGAATTTTCCTAGAGAATTTTAGAATTTTCTTCAATTTTTTTTATAGATTTATAGAAGTTTGCCGTAATTTTAATTCCAAGTTTTAAAAATTTCCTTATGTGCCTCTAGAATTTACCTTATTTTTTTGTACATGTTTAGATCTTTTTGGTAACTTTTATTAAATTTTATGAGTTCAATAATTTTCCTGATTTTTTTTCAGAAAGTTTCATTTAGTTTTTTATGAATTTTCTTAGATACTTCTAGAATTATCTTTAGTTTTTTTTGTAGTTTTTATAGTTTCGTAGAAATTTTTTAAATTACAGTTTTCACGAATTTTTTTAAGGGCCTCTGGAATTTTATTCAATATTTTTTTTTAATTTCTAGAAATTCTCAGCAAATTTCATCGCATATTAAAGATATCTTCTAAAGCGTTCTTGAATTTTGTAGATTTTTAGAATTTCCAGATAGTTTAATTCAATATTTCAGATATTTTCTTAGAGAATACTACAATTTTCTTAAATTTTTTTTGTAAAACTTTCGAGTATCATACCATTTTAAAAAAAAAATTGTGTGCCTCTAGAATTTTCCTGGGCCGAATTTTTGTTTTCAATTTAAAAAAAATGCTTGTAGATTTTTAAAATCTTTCAGAAAGTTTCAAGTTTTTCAGGAATTTTCTTAAATTTTTTATTTTAAATCTGTAGGTTGTAAAAGGTTCATTCCATTTTTCAAGATTTTTCTTATCGGCGTCTAGAATTTTTTTCAATATTTTTTTTGTAGACTTCAAGAACTTCTCAGCAACTTTTATATCACATTTTGGAAAAATTCTTCTAAAGGGTTCATAAATTTGATAGATATCCAGATTTTTTTAGAAAGTGTCAATCAGTTTTTCAGGAATTTTCCTAGAGAATTTTAGAATTTTCTTCATTTTTTTTATAGATTTATAGAAGTTTCCCGTAATTTAAATTAAAATTTATAAAAACTTCCTAATGTGCCTCTAGAATTTACCTTATTTTTTGTACATTTTTATATATTTTTGATAAATTTTATTACATTTTATGAGTTCAATAATTTTCTCGATTTTTTTTTCCAGAAAGTTTCATTTAGTTTTTTATGAATTTTCTTAGATACTTCTAGAATTATCTTTAGTTTTTTTTTGTAGTTTTTATAGTTTCGTAGAAATTTTTTAAATTACAGTTTTCACGAATTTTTTTAAGGGCCTCTGGAATTTTATTCAATATTTTTTTTTTAATTTCTAGAAATTCTCAGCAAATTTCATCGCATATTTGAAGATATCTTCTAAAGCGTTCTTGAATTTTGTAGATTTCTAGAATTTCTAGATAGTTTAATTCAATATTACAGATATTTTCTTAGAGAGTTCTACAATTTTCCTCATTTTTTTTGTAAAAATTTCTAGTATCTTTAATTCCATTTTTTTAAATTAGTGTTTGATTGTTTAGTTTTAAGTTAGTTAGTAGTATACATATTATTTCTTATTTTTTTTTTGTATTTTTGTACATGTTTATCTTATATTTGTACAAAAATGGTATATTCCGTTAAATAAATAAATAAATTTTTATGTGCCCCTAGAATTTTCCTCAATTTGTTTTGTAGTTTTTAGATATTTTTAGTAGCTTTTATTAAATTTTATCAAGAATTCAAGAATTTTCCTGATTTTTTTGTAGATTTATAGAATTTTTCAGAAAGTTTCATTATGTCTTTCAGGAATTTTCTTAGACTTCCAGAATGGGCCTCTAGAATTTTAATCAATATTTTTGTGAATTTTTAAAACTTGCGAAGAAAATTGCAATTTTGAAATTTTTTTCAAAAACTTTCTTAAATTTTGTAGATTTCTAGAATTTTTTAAAAGTTTAATTCAATATTTCAGATATTTCTTAGAGAGTTTTTTTTATAAAACTTTTGAGTATCTTTAATTCAATTTTTTTATGTGCCTCTAGAATTTTCCTCAATTTTTTTGTAGTTTTTAGATATTTTTAGAAACTTTTATTAAATTTTATCAGTTCAAGTATTTTCCTGATGTTTTTGTAGATTTATTTATTTATTTTTCAGAAAATTAAGTCTTGCAGGAATTTTCTTAGACTCCCGGAATTTTCTTCAGTTTTTTTTTTGTAGTTTTGTAGAACTTTTTTTTCAATTCCAGTTTTCACGAATTCTCTTATGGGCCTCTAGAATTTTAATCAATATTTTTGTGAATTTCTAGGACGCGAATTTTTTTTGTAATTTTTAGATTGTTGTAACTTCTATTAAATTTTATCAATTCAAGAATGTTCCTGTTTTTTTTTGTAGATTTCTGGAATTTTAACTCAGTTTTTCAGGAATTTCCTTAGAGACTTTTCATCAGTTAGTTTTGTTGGATTGTTGGATTGTAGAACCTTTTTTTCATTAAATTTTTCAAGAATTTTCTTATGGCCCCTTGAAGTTTTCTCATTATTTTTTTTATAGATTTTAAGAACTTCTCAGCAACTTTCAACACATTGTTTAAGAACTGACGGGTTCTTAAATTTTGTAGTTTTCTAGAAGTTTCATTCAGTTTATCAGGAATTTTCTTGGAGAGTTCTAGAATTTTCTTCAGTTTGTTTTCTTTTATAGATTTCAAGAACTTTCCAGTAACTTCCATTCCACTTTTTTAAGAATTTTCATATGAGCCTCTACAATTTCTAAATTTTTCTTCATTTTTTTTTTGTCAATAATTTTCAATAATTTTCTTATTAAGAACATTTTTCTGAAAAAGCTATAAATATTTAGTAAATTGTCGATAAATTAAAATGTGACCTGAAAGTTACAAAGGCCCATAGTGGGTTTATTAGAGGATTTCACATCTTTTTATATATTTTGATGGTTCAAGAAAAGAAAACAAATAAAGCATAGAGGTGTCATTCGCTCATTTAAGGAAATCAGTGCAATGTACAGACAATAAATGTCAACTCGATGATGCCTAATATAATCAAAAAATGTAGACCATATGTTCAGAACGTTATCTTCTTTTAAAATAGATTTGTGCAGTTAATCAATCACAATAATTCTTCAAGGATTTTTACACTAATCATTTTAAGCCTTTAATAAGAGTAAATACCTTTGAGCAAGATTAATTTTCCACTTTAGTATTGCGCAAAATTGCAATATTTGTTTCTATCAAGGTTTAGATAAAGTAGCTTTTAAATACCTAACTCCTAATAGTTCAAAAACTAGTAATACTTCTAGAAATCATTAAAAAATACTAAAAATTAATGACTTATTTATTTGAAGAACTTGAATGCCAATCTTTAAACAAGATGAATCTTCCAATTAAAATAATCGATTATTGTTCTGCTACTCTCTTGATGGAACCAAATTTTCAAATTGGGAGAAGTAAAACTCTTCTCTTTTACTTCTCCCAATTTTCTTCCAATTAAGGTATTAATATAATAATTAGGAAACATATTATTGAATGCTCATAATATAAATTGTTATATTTAACCTTTAATTATTAGTAGAGTATTTAACTCTGATCGTATGTGCCCTCCTGTATCCAAGAGCACGTGTGAACAGACTTAAGACACGGAACATTAAACTGTTTAATTGGCTCTGGCGATGATCAGGGAAGACTTAATAAGGCCGAACACAGTATCCAATAAAATCCTTTGATGCTTAATATGGAAATATGTTGTTGCTTTAAATGAAATATCTGGAGAGTTAATTTACAAGCAGGTACCATCGCCGTGGATTAATTTGATTGCGACTGCAAACTAGACGTGGACCATAAAACGGGGTCTTGTGTAGACTTGAATGATCCGTTGGTGACAAGAACACAAAGCTTTGCCACTAGCGGCGGGAACGAGAGGGGGCGAGTCTGACACGCTGCCGCATTTGTATGTGTGCTTGTGTGCGTGTATGTGTGTGTGCATGAGTGCGAGTGTGCGGGGCTCACAACACCGGATTCTCACCCCTAAACGGTGCTAGCATTAACGACCTGCGCCCCCTCCGCGCGCTCTCTCTATCTAGATCTGATTAAACCAGACACTCCGCACAATCGAAAAATTTTCACAAATTGTTTGAACGCTTGGATCCCGCACACCCATACTAACACACATCCACACGCACACACACACACACATACACAAACACGAATTTGCGTGTGCATGTGGAAGTGTGCACGCTCACGTGTGTTTCCGAATGTGTAAGTAATTACTTTTTTATTGTTGCGAAATTAAATGTGGAATAATCGAAGCCATATGCTCTTTGTGTGTCGTCAATTTAATTTCACTTGAATTTTTTTAAATAGATTTAGTCGTAATTGTACTGTTTGGACACGGCTTAACTGGATATCGACCTTTACCGGAAATACGTAGTGATTGACATAGACACAATTTGGGCTTGTTGAGAACGGGATGTGTTATCTTCTAAAACAAAGCTTGTCAACGAATTTAAACAAGCTTTTATTAAAGTGTTCATAGAAAGTGCAGAAATCATACATTTTCCAAAGTGCAGCTCAGCCACCTTTCTGCTCTCTTGTTTTGATAAATGGAATTTCCAATTACGGAGAGAAAACGAGCAAAAAATGTCATACACTAAAAACACGGTGTAATTACATTATGTATTGTTGTACTAATGTGACGAGATTTTTTTTTGTTTTATGATGTGAACATTAATTTTCAGCCTATACTCCATTTGCAAAACATTCAAAAAATTTAGTAATTATATATGTTTTCTAAATTCTATAGGTCCTTAGTTATAATTATCAAATAATTAATACATTTATTTGTCTTCATGAAGTACTATATTTCAAAGCACGGTGGTTAAAATCTTTGTCTTTCGATTATTGGTTGTAAATTCATTGTATGATTGAATTGATTTCTCAGTTAACTCGTGGTGAAAATTTGTGTATTGATTTTAGTAATTAATCAATTAAAGTACATATTAGGCTAATATACAATTTATTTATATAGCTTGAAAATATGCAAAATATTGGTATAGGTCAAGAGTACGCTAGGACAGTGAATAGTGTATTGACCTAGGTCAAGGGTACGCTATGACAATGAATAATATATTAACCTAGGTCAAGATACTGCTTGCGCAGTCCCTGTGTATTGAGATACTGCGCAAGCAGTATTTTGTGGATGACTTGCATCAGAATTAATAATAGTAAGTTTGATTTTATCTTTGAAACTTTGTATGATTAATTAATTTCTCACTTAACATCTGGTGAAACTTTATAAATTAAAATGATTATTAATTAAAGATAAGGTTTCACTGTTCGAACATTGAATTTAGCACATTTCTGTTCATATAGATATTGAATAACTACAAAATACTGCTTGCGCAGTTGTTAATCTTTAATTTAGACACAGTATTGATTTTAATCATATAAAAATACTGCTTGCGCAGTGGTAAATCTACGTGTAATACTGCACTATGTTGATGATCTTAGATGATTTATATCAACATTAATTATAGTAGATTAAATATTTACAACTGCGCAAGCAGTATTTTTAAAATTTAAACGTCAAGAAGCCAATTGCGATTAAATTTTCTTTGCTATCTACTATTACAACCGTTTGTATTTATGTTAACCGTCTACAAAATACTGCTTGCGCAGTCCCTGTGTATTGAGGTATTGCGCAAGCAATATTTTGTGGATGACTTACATCAGTAATAATAATAGTGTGTTTGATTTTATCTTTGAAACTTTGTATGATTAATTAATTTCTCACTTAACATCTGGTGAAACTTTATAAATTGATATAATTATTAATTAAAGACAAGGTTTCACTGTTTGAACATTGAATTTGGCACATTTCTGTTCGTATAGATGTTGAATATCTACAAAAAACTGCTTACGCAGTTGTTAATCTTTAATTTAGAAACAGTATTGACTTTAATCATATAAAAAATACTGCTTGCGCAGTGGTAAATCTATGTGTAACACTGCACTATTATGATGATCTTAGATGATTTATATCAACATTAATTATAGTAGATTAAATATTTACAACTGCGCAAGCAGTATTTTTAAAACTTAAACGTCAAGCCAATTGCGTTTAAATTTTGTTTGCTATTTACTGTCATATCCGTTTGTGTTTATGTTAACCATCTACAAAATACTGCTTGCGCAGTCTCTGCGTATTAGAATACTGCGCAAGCAGTATTTTGTGGATGACTTGCATCAGTAATAATAATAGTAAGTTTGATTTTATCTTTGACAACGTTGTATGATTAATTAATTTCTCACTTAACATCTGGTGAAACTTTATAAATTAATATGATTATCAATTAAAGACAAGGTTTCACTGTTTGAACATTGGATTTAGCACATTTCTGTTCGTATAGATGTTGAATATCTATAAAATACTGCTTGCGCAGTTGTTAATCTTTAATTTAGAAACAGCATTGATTTGAATCATATAAAAAATAATGCTTGCGCAGTGGTAATTCTCTGTGTAAAAATGCACTAGCAGTATTTGTTAAATGATTTACATCAACATTAATTAAAGTAGATTAAATATTTACAACTGCGCAAGCAGTATTTTTAAAACTTAAACATCAAGCCAATTGCGTTTAAATTTTCTTTGCTATTTTCAGTCACATCCGTTTGTATTTATGCTAACCACTTACAAAATACTGCTTGCGCAGTTACTGTGTATTGGCGTACTGCGCAAGCAGTATTTTGTGGATGACTTGCATCAGTAATAATAATAGTTTGATTTTATCATTGAAACTTTGTATGATTAATTAATTTCTCACTTAACACCTGATGAAACTTTATAAATTAATATTATTATTAATTAAAGACAAGGTATAACTGTTTGAACATTGAATTTGGCACATTTCTGTTCGTATAGATGTTGAATATCTACAAAAAACTGCTTGCGCAGTTGTTAATCTTTACTTTAGAAACAGTATTGACTTTAATCATATAAAAAAATACTGCTTGCAGTGGTAAATCTCTTTGCACTCGCAGTATTTCTTAGTTGATTTACATCAATATTAATTATAGTAGATTAAATACTGCTTGCGCAGTCTCTATGTATTAGAATACTGCACCAGCAGTATTTCTTAAATATTTACAACTGCGCAAGCAGTATTTTTAAAACTTAAATGTCAAGCCTATTGCGATTAAATTTTGTTTATTATTTACTGTCATATCCGTTTGTATTTATGTTAACCGTCTACAAAATACTGCTCGCGCAGCCCCTGCGTATTGAGATACTGCGCAAGCAGTATTTTGTGGATGACTTGCATCAGTAATAATAATAGTAAGTTTGATTTTATCTTCGAAACTTTGTATGATTAATTAATTACTCACTTAACACCTGGTGAAACTTTATAAATTAATATGATTATTAATTAAAGACAAGATGTTACTGTTTGTTCATTGAATTTGGCACATTTCTGTCCGTATAGATGTTGAATATCTACAAAAAACTGCTTGCGCAGTTGTTAATCTTTAATTTAGAAACGGTATTGACTTTAATCATATAAAAAATACTGCTTGCGCAGTGGTAAATCTCTGTGTAATACTGCACTAGCAGTATTTCCTAGATGATTTACATCAATATTAATTATAGTAGATTAAATATTTACAACTGCACAAGCAGTATTTTTAAAAATTAAACGTGAAGCCAATTGCGTTTAAATTGTCTTTGATATGTACTAACATATCCGTTTGTATTTATTTTAACCATCTACAAAATACTGATTGCGCAGTCCCTGAGTATTGGGATACTGCGCAAGCAGTATTTTGTGGATGACTTGCATCAGTAATAATAATAGTAAGTTTGATTTTATCTTTGAAACTTTGTATGATTACATAATTTCTCACTTAACATCTGGTGAAACTTTATAAATTAATATGATTATTAATTAAAGACAAGGTTTCACTGTTTGAACATTGAATTTGGCACAATTCTGTTCATATAGATGTTGAATATCTACAAAATACTGCTTGCGCAGTTGTTAATCTTTAATTTAGAAACAGTATTGACTTTATTCATATAAAAAATACTGCTTGCGCAGTGGTAAAGCTCTATGTAATATTGCACTAGCAGTATTTCTTAGATGATTTACATCAATATTAATTATAGTAGATTAAATATTTACAACTGCGCAAGCAGTATATTTAAAATTTAAACGACAAGCCAATTGCGTTTAAATTTTGTTTATTATTTACTATCATATCCGTTTGTATTTATGTTAACCATCTACAAAATACTGCTTGCGCAGTCCCTGTGTATTGGAATACTGCGCAAGCAGTATTTTATGGATGACTTGCATCAGTAATAATAATAGTAAGTTTGATTTTATCTTTGAAACTTTGTATGATTAATTAATTTTTCACTTAACATCTGGTGAAACTTTATAATTAATATGATTATTAATTAAAGATAAGGTTTCACTGTTTGAACATTGAATTTGGCGCAATTATGTTCGTATAAATGTTGAATATCTACAAAATACTGCTTGCGCAGTTGTTAATCTTTAATTTAGAAACGGTATTGACTTTAATCATACAGAAAATACTGCTTGCACAGTGGTAAATCTTTGTGTAATGCTACACTAGCAGTATTTCTTAGATGATTTTCATTAATATTAATTATAGTAGATTAAATATTTACAACTGCACAAGCAGTATTTTTTTTAAAACTTAAACATCAAGCCAATTGCGTTTAAATTTTCTTTGCTATTTACTATTACATCCGTTTGTATTTATGTTAACCACCAACAAAAATACTGCTTGCGCAGCCCCTGTGTATTGAAATACTGCGCAAGCAGTATTTTGTGGATGACTTTCAGCAGTAATGATAATAGTAAGTTTAATTTTCTCTTTGAAACTTTGTATAATTAATTAATTTTTCACTTAATATCTAGTGAAACTTTATATATTAATATGATTATTAATTCAAGACAAGGTTTTACTGTTTGAACATTGAATTTGGCATATTTCTGTTCGTATAGATGTGGAATATCTACAAAATACTGCTTGCGCAGTTGTTAATATTTAATTTAGAAACAGTATTGACTTAAATCATATAAAAAATACTGCTTGCGCAGTGGTAAATCTATGTGTAATACTGCACTATGATGATGATCTTAGATGATTTATATCAACATAAATTATAGTAGATTAAATATTTACAACTGCGCAAGCAGTATTTTTAAAACTTAAACGTCAAGCCAATTGCGTTTAAATTTTGTTTGCTATTTACTGTCATATCCGTTTGTGTTTATGTTAACCATCTACAAAATACTGCTTGCGCAGTCTCTGCGTATTAGAATACTGCGCAAGCAGTATTTTGTGGATGACTTGCATCAGTAATAATAATAGTAAGTTTGATTTTATCTTTGACAACGTTGTATGATTAATTAATTTCTCACTTAACATCTGGTGAAACTTTATAAATTAATATGATTATCAATTAAAGACAAGGTTTCACTGTTTGAACATTGGATTTAGCACATTTCTGTTCGTATAGATGTTGAATATCTATAAAATACTGCTTGCGCAGTTGTTAATCTTTAATTTAGAAACAGCATTGATTTGAATCATAAAAAATACTGCTTGCGCAGTGGTAAATCTCTTTGTATAAGATATACTGCATTAGCAGTATTTCTTAGATGATCAACATTATTTATATTAGATTAAACATGTTTATTTTTTAATATTTAATAGCACGATGTCTCTAAAATCTTTTCTTTTTAATTGTTATTTGTAAATCCGTTGTATGATTAATTAATTTCCCACTTAATACCTGGTAAAACTTTATAAATTAATATGATTAGTAATTGAAGACAAGTTTTCACTGTTTGAACATTGAATTTGGCACAATTCTGTTCGTATAGATGTTGAATATCTACAAAATACTGCTTGCACAGTTGTTAATCTTTAATTTAGAAACAGTATTGGTTTTAATCATAAAAAATACTGCTTGCGCAGTGGTAAATCTCTTTGTATAAGATATACTGCATTAGCAGTATTTCTTAGATGATCAACATTATTTATATTAGATTAAACATGTTTATTTTTTAATATTTAATAGCACGATGTCTCTAAAATCTTTTCTTTTTAATTGTTATTTGTAAATCCGTTGTATGATTAATTAATTTCCCACTTAATACCTGGTAAAACTTTATAAATTAATATGATTAGTAATTGAAGACAAGTTTTCACTGTTTGAACATTGAATTTGGCACAATTCTGTTCGTATAGATGTTGAATATCTACAAAATACTGCTTGCACAGTTGTTAATCTTTAATTTAGAAACAGTATTGGTTTTAATCATAAAAAATACTGCTTGCGCAGTGGTAAATCTCTTTGTATAAGATATACTGCATTAGCAGTATTTCTTAGATGATCAACATTATTTATATTAGATTAAACATGTTTATTTTTTAATATTTAATAGCACGATGTCTCTAAAATCTTTACTTTTAAACTGTTGCTTGTAAATCCGTTGTATGATTAATTAATTTCTGCTTAACCCTTGGTGAAACTTTGTATATTAATATGATTATTAATTCAAAACAAGGTTTCACCATTTAAACATTGAACTTGACACAAAATCTGAGTGAAAAACTAAATTTATAAAGTTGATAATATCTAGGAGGAAACTTATAAACAAAATCAAAATCAAAATACCTAAACGAAGAGAATTAGTTAGAGGTTAGAGCTATCCCAATATTTTGGACAGCGAATAATGTATTGGCCTAGGTCAAGGGTACGCTAGAGCAATGAATAATATAATAACCTAATTTATTAATCTATGTCACGCTACAGTAATGACTAATTTATTGGGATAGATCAAGAACACGATAGATTCATAAATAATTAATTGAAATAAGCCAAAACTTTTTTAAGTAGTGCGTTGTATTGATTTATTGCTGTTGTCGTTAAGTTTTGTGGATATATTTGTGTTCTGTTTCTCTCAGTTGTTAGCATGAATTTTCTTCTTGTTTCATGGTTGTGCTTGCAGCAAAGATGAGAGAGCAGATGGACAAAAAGTTTGGCCATTCGTTGTAGTTGAAGAGAGATTTGGATTTGAAATATCCCACGAGTACCTAAATCTTCTCTACATGTTTTTTTAATTAATTAATTTAATTGTAGTTTGAAAATTACCATGTAATGGTTGAAACCGGTCACTAAAAATAAAAACCGTGTGTGGTAACAACAAAGTGAATTTCATTTATCGTCCTAATTTTTAAAAATGTATCACCAAGTAATGTCTTCAAGCATCAACTATATTTGAAATAACTTGTGGCATTAATTTACGTTATTATGAAGATTTTGAATTTACGTTGTTTGCAGCAATTGTTTTTTTGTGAATCTTCAATACAAAAAACATTTAACTTGAGTTCGCATTTTGTTTATGATTTAGTTTCATATGTCAGAACGTTTGAGTTTCTGTTAGCATTGATATTAATTATTCTTTAGAGAGACAAACTTCTTTATTGAAGATAGTATTACAATAATAATAATAGGACATGACAATTATTATGATGCTTCTCTTCTTCTCTTTTATTGGCTATCGACCTTTCAGCTACGTTTTTATGTATTATTTTGTTAGTTTCTGTTCGTATTGATGTTAAACATCCACAAAATACTGCTTGCGCAGTTGTTAATCTTCTATTTAGAGACATCGTATTAACCTAATTAAATGAAAAACTACTGCTTGTGCAATTTAAAGCCTCTGTTTCCAAGATATACTGCGCAAGCAATATTTTGTAAATGATTTAAATCAATATTTATTACACTAGATTAGATATTCACAACTGCACAAGCAGTATTTTGTTAATCATTTCATTTAAGTACTATTATAAAAAAATCATTTAGAAGCTTATACTGTTCACAGTATAATACGATGTTTCTAAATATGCTACCTTCGTAGGTGGTGACAAGTCTTTGAGGCTGCCCAAGCAGTATTTTTTATATGATTAACATCTATATTAATTAAAACTTAAACATGAAACCAATTGCGTTTACTTTATGCTTATTATTTAGTTTCATACCTTATAACGTTAGACATTCTGTTCGTTGTAGTGTTAAACATCTACAAAATACTGCTTGCGCAGTTGTTAATCTTTAATTTAGTAACATAGCATTGACTTTATGATATAAAAAATACTGCTTGCGTAGTGGTAAATCTCTGTGTATAAGATATACAGCACAAACAGTATTTCTTACATGATTTACATCAACAGTATTCATAGAATATTAAATATTTGCAAGCTGTTAAGAGTTGTTTATTATTATTATTATTACAAGCTGTATTTAATGTATGATTTAAGTCAATACGATGTTTTTCAATAAGAATAACAACTCCACAAGCAGTATTTTGTAGATGACTAACAAAATATTAAATAAAATAGCCCCTATTTTATTATTAAAAAGGCCGATCGATGGCCAATTAAGAAGAAGAAGAAGAAAATCAGCGTTATAATTGTTATGTCGTATTATTATTCCTATTATTGCAATACAATTTTCAATAAAGATGTTTATCTTTCTAGTAATTAAAATGTAAAAGTAATTGGCCAATTAGTTATTCAAGTTTTAAAAACACTGCTTTAACTGTTGTAAATATCTAATCTATTAATTTTGATGCAAATCATCTACAAAACAGTGCTTGTGCAATATATTGCATTTAGATTTTGTTTATAATTAACTCTCACATACGAGAACGTTGAAGTTTTAATTCGTATTGATACTGCTTGCACAGTTGTTAATCTTTAATTTAGAAACATCGTATTGACAATCATATAAAAATTTGCATATTAAATTACTGCGCAAAGACTGCTTGCGCATTATAAACAGTTATTATTGATAATGGGTGCATTGTACCCGAAATATACATCTAGCGAAATAAAAATTAATTGTGAAGAAGTGTTTTAATCAAGTTTTAATCATAACTTCACGTAACTCAACAACAAATTTCTACAGTATTTTATAGATGATTCAATATCTTTAAAACTATTGATGTTAAATATCTACAAAATACTGCTTGTGCAGTTGTTAATCTTTAATTTAGGAACATAATATTGATTTAAGCTATACAAAAAACTACTGTGTGTGCAATTGGAAGCCTCCTTTTACAAGATATACTGCGTAAGCAGTATTTTCTGAACGATTTAAATCAATATTAATTATAGCAGATTAGATATCCACAACTGCGCAAGCAGTATTTTGTTGATCATTTAACGTTAATACTATGATTAAAAAAATATTTTGTAGCTTATACTGTTTAGAGTATTCCGTACATAACATAATATTCTGTGGATGCCAACCTAAAAACAAAAAAAGGAGAGTTTGATGTAAGCAGGTATCAAACTTGGAAAAAGGAACAAAATACTGCTTGCGCAGCTATTAATCTTTTATTTAGACATATCGCATAGACGTAAATTATATTTAAAAAAACTACTGTTTCTGCAATTGGAAGCCTCTATTTACAAGATATACTGCGCAAGCAGTATTTTGTAAATAATTTAATTTTGTTGATGATTTAAAGTTAAATCTTTATAAAAATGTATATTTGGAAGCTTATACTGTTCAGAGTATTCTGAAGATAACATAGTATTGTTTGGATGCCAACTTAAAAAAAAATAAAGAAAGGAGAAGCAGGGTAATGAAACAGATAATAATAGATATAAATTATCATTGTAACCTGTAGAAGGTATCAAAAAACGCCTAAGAATTACTAAAAATAAGGAAATGGAAAAGGTCAGCTAAAGACCGTGAACATTGGAGGTAAAGCATCCAGGAAGCCAGGGTTCAGGTAGTGCTGTCGAAGAAGAAGAACCAGTTGAAGAAATTGTTGTATCTAAACTTGAATTACCTAAATACTTACCAATTGAAAAACTCAAGGCTAGAATTTATTTTTTTATAGTTGATAGTATTGACTTATCCACTGTGCTCACACAAGTTATATTTATCGAATGCATACGGAAGGATTATTGAAGATCCTCGATTATCGGATCAAATGCTGTATTGTTTAGGATATTTACACGCTAGGAAACGCGACCTTTCAACGCTTATTGCGAAAACGGATGTGAGTGAGGTAATAATGGAATCGCCCAAATATCACCAGTTTTTGGTGAAGATTTTCAAGTTGGAGGAGGAAATTGTAATGCATTTTCAACAGAAGAGTGAATTTGTTAGGTGTGATAGGGCGTGTACTAGCTGTGAGTTGTCGAAGGTAGTAAATTTTGAAATTTCCGCTGTTGTTGATTTTATAATGGCTAGAAGAACCACGGCGGTTGTAAGGTTGCCCAAAAAAGATACGAGTACTAGTAGATACATCGTACCTTTATCTAGTAATACTAGTCTTCCTGATGCATGTCATGATGAGGGTGTGAAAACGTTGCCTGTGATTAATATGAATCCGAAATCGAAATCATTGAAGGTGCAAAATTTAACACCGGTTAAGGTAGATGATGCCAAGTCAATAACAAAGATTTCAATGGAAAAATTGGAGGTGTTAAAGACGTGGGAGGAAAAGTACGAGCAGCTGCGGATGTTTTGGAAATCACACCAGGAGTATTACGATAAGCGCGTGTAGATTTGCGATATGATTAAAGATATAATTTCGAAGGAAACTCCGCCAGAATCACAGGGTGTGGAAATTATAGACACGATCATTAAAGAGGGCGTTGCGAATGGAACGGAAACGGATTTAATCGATAATGTTTTGAGCGATATCAAGATGGTCTACGAGCAGGAGGACAGGAAGGCTCCGGCTAATTCGTCGTGGTGCAACAAGGCGGAGGTTATGTACCAGAAGCTGTTTGAACGCAAGGCCAAACAGATCCAGATGATCGAGGAGAGGAAGTTTGGAGGGCATAAGTTTGCGAAGCGTAGTGATGATTTTTGTAGTAAACACGATCCGAGGAAGGCTTATAAGGAGAAGATTTGTTAAAAATTGATTTATAAAGATTTTTATCACTAGCAAAAAAAATTAAATACATATTTAACAATAAATACTTTTGATTGCACATGGAAGCATTGAATTCACAATAAAATTTTCTTCCACTCTTGCCTGCTTCGACACCAGTGCTGTCATAGGAGGTCTCTATGATGAAGGTTTAATCATTATCTTGCCGAATTTGGCTTATTTTCCTCTAAGAAATGGACTTCAAATTTAATTTGTTTTGTCATACTTGATAGCTACTAGATGTTCTGATGTTGAAACTCAATTTCCAATTACTTCAGGTATAAAATATCTTAATCAATATTTTTGATCTATTTTAGAAAGACAAATTCATAATATAATTGAAAAATCTAAAAAAGAAACAGAGGTCACAATATAAAAGGAAAAATAAAGTGAAATTCTGGAAATTTTAATGGTGATGGGAAAATCTACAACAGCTAAATTTATATCTAGAAAATAATACAAATACTAAAAATTGCTTACTTCTACAAATATAAAAAAAATCCATTTCTTCGAAAAGCCGTTGATCAAAAACGTCTATTAAAGCGTTGGTTGTCTAGGGAAATTCCTCATACTCACAAAAATTTAGAAAACGAATAATGCGAACGTAAAGTCTTATAAAAAATGAGACAATAAAAAAGCATAAAAGAAGAATTTTATTTATAGAAACTCTAGTGAATATTATCCAACAAAACAAGGACAATGGATGCCTGCGACTTCAGTTGAAACCAAAAGTAAAGCAACGCTAGCCTGATTAATTATTAAATGATCGGTATCTTTAGGATACCGTGAATTATGCTTTAGAGTAACGGAGAAAATTCAAAAGTAATAAGTTCATTTATACACACACACACATACACACACATAAATACACAACGAAATGGTGAAAAGACTAAGTGGTCGATATCCGATCACTACTACTACTACTAGTACTACTACTACTACTACATATATGTGGCAAGGAGAACGAACGATACTTTTACATCCAAGGAGGCATCTTTGTTAAGAGAATTTTAGTACTTATGTATTTTAAAATCTTGCGAATCGAGTACAAGATCAGTACAAGGTATGCCTTGAATATTTTTAGCGATTTATATTACTAACAGTTTCTGTTTCTTCTTCAATTTTGACACCTATTTTTTCACAGTTTTTGTTGAAGCTTTAAGCACCAAATTGGCAAAATATAGAAAGTCTTATATACTTGCTTACCACATTATAACAATCGCAACCATCCTTATGAGTTATTAATATATAAGCAGAGAATAGAAAACCAGTGACCTGTAGTTAAAACATCAATAGCTTTCTGGAAACCTCTCGATGAATGGTGGCCTGTTAATAAACCAGCAATTACACTGTCCCCGTCAAAAACTTGACGAGGTAATTACGGACGTCAGAAGTGTAACGACGCATGAAGATGTTAACGGATTAATCGAGTTCCTGTTTATTCTGCAACACCTCGGATTAATTCAGTTTATATGCGCCAGCGACTCCTATAATTCGTAACAAACAATTACACCCGAAAATCTGCAGAGTCATTTCGTTTTGTTCACGTTAAATTATGTACGCCACTTTTTAACGAATCATTGTATGAAATAGCCGTTACGAAGCCATTTCACTGGCGAACGTGTCTGTGTACGTGCACACGCTTCCTTGCCGTTTTTTTTTTTTAATTTTATGTTTTGCAGAAGGATGAGGTGTGTTATTTTTCACTTTGACGAGAATACCTGTATAATTTTTTAATCAAAATTTTATCTCATAGATTAATTAGTGAAGAAAATTGGTGGAAATTTGAATATCAGATAAGATATCTGTTAAAGAATCTTATCTTATAAAACATTGTGAAGAATGTGAAATCTAACTATTTCTTCACGTAACTCAAGAAAAAACAACAAAAAATTCCTTATGCAGTTTTTCTAATTTTCTTTTTATTCTTTATTATTATTTTAGTCTATTCTATTCCTAGACAGTCTTAACATTTTAAGGTTGGTAATTGCTGATATAATCTTTAGCACTTTAATGTCTTAGAAAATACAAATCTTCCAAGGCTCTTTCCTCTTTTCAATTTCTTTAATTCCACATAATTGCTTATACATCCTGAAGCACTATAGTGTCTTAGAAAACACAAATTTTCCAAGGCTCGTTCCTCTGTTCAAGTTTTTCAATTCCATAATTTGCTTCGGAAATTTTTGATATAACCTTAAGTACTCTGATATCTGTTTATTCTGTATCTTTATAGATTTTTTCTTTGCCTGATTTTTACCCCAATATACCCTAAATGTGAAATTTAAAATAATATCAGCATTGGCATCAACAAATGTGTTTATAACGTTATTTTTACAAAACAAATACTTAAATTACCATAATACATATACGTTGGTCACGAAGATTATTTTTGTTCATTGAAAGAGTTTAATTCTTCGAATACTTGGTTGTAGAGAATTTCACTTTGTGATACATATTATACATATATCACACACTTTATTATTTTTAGTGACTATAGTTTCGACACAATTTAGCTGGTCATTATAAAACTAATTCTTTGAATGTGCAAGTTTTAATGATTCTGAAATGAACAGATTTACAACCGACGTTAATAGACAATTGTTGTTTGTTCATTTTTGTTAAGGTGGACCTTGATAAGGTAGGACGCGTCCAACTTAACATGGATACGCTTGCCCACGATACACCAAATCTTCCAAGATGGCATAGTACACAGAGGTGAAGGTAAGAGGGCGGGGACGTTTCTGCTTGTTCTTGGTGCAGGTCTTACGTGTAGGCTTAGGAAGGATCTTCCTCTCGCCAACGAAGACAAATACGTGTTTTTTCGCTAAAATTATTTTCCAATTCATGACCTAACCTGGTCTGTATCTTTTGCAAATGTTTCAACTTGTGTTAATTAACTTATTGCTTTTTCTATTTCTCTTTATCTTTTTTAAGCCTTTCCGTTATTTTATTAGCCAACAATTTATAGAATAGAGTTACTGTTATTATAACACTTATTGTTTGAACGTTACACTCATTTCCTTAATTGAGTTGATATAATATTAGCGAATATAATAATAACGTAAACATTCAATTATTACAAACCTACTAAGGACTGAATAAAATAGTTTAAACAAGACTTAGATTTGTTTTATGTGGCTAATTAATAGAATTTTAATTTACAGGCAAAAAATTAAGATCTGTAGGATTATTAATTTTCAATTTCACAACAACTCAAGCGTAATGACTACGCACACCGAAACGAGTTCAATGAATAGATTATTCAAACATCAACAAGTGGATACTAAATATTTTGGCAAAATCATCCTAAGCGATGAAGCACATTTTCACCAAAATTGTCGTTTTTGGTGTTCGAAGAAACCACAAACATGTGATTGTCAAAAAACAAATGCATCCACAACGTATGACTGTTTGGTGTGGATTTTGGGTTGGAAGCATCATTGGACCATACTTTTTTGAAAATGAGGCTGGTCAGACAGTGGGTGTTCCTGGTGTTACATATCACGACATGATAATACAGTTCTTTTTGCCGAAATTAGATGGTATTGATGCAGCTGATACCATGTGGTTTCAACAAGATGGTGCCACATGCTATACATCCCGTGCAACAATTCAATTACTGCATGAGAATTTTCCTGGTCATGTACTCTCTCGTTTCGGTGATCAGAATAAGCCCCCTAGATCGTGTGATACATTTGGTTTCTTTTTATGGGGTTATTTAAAGTCAAAGGTCTATGTAAAGAAGTGTATTACAGAAGGAAATTAATTGCTACATTAGCGAAATACGAAATTCAGCTACATTTATGCAGAATGGCCATGAAAACTTTCGACAAAAGAGTGAGTATGTGCGAGGAAAGTCGTGGAAGCTATTTGCTTGCCCGACTATCTTATATACTTTATAATTATAAAAATGAATATCTAAAAACTATGTTTTCTATCTAATTCAAATCTTGCCTTAATTTTCGGACATCCTTTACATATTCAATTTGTATAAATAAAATGAATAAAAAACTGATTGATTTTCAAAAAATTATGTTTATTTTCATAGGTTTACAAATTTATTGCATTTTCAGGCGAATGAAAGTTTACAGTGGCACTAATAATCTTTGACATTATTGACACAATAGTGAGATTGATATTTTTAGTAGTGGTGAGTTTGGGGATTTTGTTTGTTAGTGGAGGATTTGGAATTCCAGATTGAAGCTGTGGTTTTTGGGAGAGAAGGTGATTCGTATGGGTTAAAGAGGTTTTAGTTGCTTTCTTCCATGCAATCCTTTCTTTAAACGAACGTCCTGTTTATTCGATGTGTATTTTTTTCTTTACTTTATGCCATATATAACATTTTAACAACGTAGAAAATGTAAGCTTCTTGATACAACCTAATTCTCAGATAAAACGATAAGATGTTGATGATCGTTTTGAAGATAATTAAGACCATTTTGTAAATGTTTAAGCCGCAGTGCATACATATATAGAATGGGGATGTTTATGCAGTAAAATAGTTGAAAATATAATTTCCAAAAATGATTAACAAAACCTTTAAATTATGAATCTCTACTTTTATGATTCTAGGTGAAATTAGGTATAATTTGCTGCTCAACTTGATGAAATTATTAAAATTACTTTTACCTACCTTTACAATTAGTATTAAGTAATGGTATTAAATTCTATTTATTTTTTAATGAGCTTAACATAATATTCATTGATTTTAGTTATTATAATAACATTTTTTGAATTAATTTCTCACTTCTCACAACATTTATGTATTAAAAACACTAATGATCGAAACTAGCCCAAAAGAAAATTAAACAGAGTGAAACAATAAAACTTTTTAGTTATCCTAAAACTCAAAAGATTGATTATAAAATTAAGTATATTATATAGAGTAAATGCTTTATGTTTAGGGCATACACAACGAATTTCTTAAAGAATAATTCTAATAACTAAAATCGACGAATAAAGTTATAATTATTCAAATATAATCATTTATTTACCGGATCTACTTTACACAATAATTTGAATTTAAGTACAACATATAGTTTGATTTTTGTGAGTTACGTGAAGATAAATTTGATTAAACTAATAAGCACTAAAAACCTTTCTTCGCAATTTTGAATAGGATGAAACTAGTCACAATAAAAAGTGTAAAAATTTGTGATATTAGCAAAATGTTATTATTTCTTAACCTACTTCTTCATTATAATTTCAAAAAAATACGTAAAATGATTTTTAATTTAAATTCATGATGGTTGTGACCGTTACTAGGTGGTAATCCAAATTTAAACACATATTGAAACACTTACTATGTTTTTACCACAATTAATTTATTGTAATATGGTTTACATATATACAAAAATCACGACTTAAGTTTCGACCTGTTACAGTAACTTAATAATGACTGTAACAGGTCGAAACTTAAGTGTTGATTTTTGTATATATGTAAACCATATTACAATCAATTAATTGTGGTAAAAACATAGTAAGTGTTTCAATATGTGTTTAGATTTTTAATTTATATAAGTAATTTTAAGGGCTCTCAAATTGTAATACTTTTTATAAATTTAGATTAAAAATACGAGTAACTTTGTTAATATCATATTTGTATTCGTGTTTTTAATTTAAATTTTTGATTATTAATTTAATAACATGAGTTGGGCCGAAAGATCAATGGTCGAAAGCCTGTTCAGAAATAATAAAATAAAATAAAATAAAATACAAAATGTAGATACCACTAATGTAAAAGGTAAAAAAATGTGCATATTTATTATTAACATGAGTTATGACAAGGTTAATATTTTTTTACAGAGTTTAATATTCTTAAAGTTAAAATTCATAAATTAACTCTAATTAGCGACCCTTCAATATATACAGAACAAGTTTATTTAATGGAAAACGCCTATATTTTTATTTGTAACTACAATAGTTAAACTTAGTTAACTGAACTTTCCATTTAAGTTCAAGAAGATTTAGAAACTGGTCGGCGAAATATTCCGGCCCGTCGGACGTTGATTGTAATTAGCATGGTAATTTTAAGAAGAAGAAATTCTAGAAAGACTATTGTAGCGATTTTCTTCCTTTTATTAATTTAATTATTTAATTATTTACATTAATAAGCACGTATAAGTTCAAAAAACTGAAAGAATGAATTTTATAAATAATTAAATCATTGATCAACATAACTTTATAAATATTTTAGTTTATTTTAGAAAGAACACTCCTTTTTTAATTTCATCGAAAAATATAGTTGTTACCTAAAAATTATATAATAAATAATTGTGGAAAATGATCGAATGGGTAATTAATTAATAAGAACTTTTTTTATAAAAGATGACTGATTTTTGAAAAGTCAGTTTTAATTTAATTTTTTGTAGAAAAGTTCTTTTATCCTAATTTTAAAATAATTTTTTTTTAATATTTTATGTATGTCACTAATTTTCTGTAATTTGAATTAGAATGTTAATTAAACAATTCGTTTTGTTTCACCATTTCACCATTTTTATATTTCTCTGAATTTAATTCAATTTTAAAAAATATAAATATTGTAAAGTCATTTTAATGTAATTAATTTCAAAATCACGAAATCATTTTTTCTGTTTTATTTTAAATTATTGTCTAACTAAATTAATTAATTAAGTCGACAAGAAACAAAAGTTTTATAATAAATTTCTTCTTTCATCACATATTTATGTTCTTTTTATTGTTAAGCAATCAAAACAATAATTTTTTTTTCAAATTTTATCAAATTTTTGCCCTCAATCTGTTCTGTTACAATGTTCTTAGTTTAATAATAAATAAATAATAATAAATAATCATCTTTATTTCTATAAATACCAATAAAAATATACACAGTATAGAAAGTTGCGTCAAATTAAAAACATATACATACAGGAACAAAAATATATCCAAATAAGTACAATTCATTCAATTTTGAACATAAAAAATTCCAAAATCTACAGCGAGTAGAATTTCTACTATTGTTTTTTTAAAGTTTTTTACATATTTTCCCCTTTCAGTGATTTAGGTAATGTATTGAAAAATTGCATGCATCTAATAGTATTTAATTTTCTAAAATGAGAGAACTTTAGACTTAAAGCTGATTTGATAAATTATGAAGCTTAACAGAAATCAATCAAATCTTAATTATATGCTAAAATATGATTACACTTCAAAACATTACGACTGTTCATTTGGTAATCGATTTTGACTATATACTATGTATTGTCTATAATTGTTAACGATAACTGTAAATAAAACAAGTTAGAATATTATTTAATCTATCTCTTGACGTAGCTCAAAAAAAAAACAGAAAACATACCTTTACATATTCAAATTAGGTTTTATTAGGTTTGTTATTATAGGTAATTGTAACAACCTATAATAATGTTTCTTGAATGACTCTCTCATTTATCATTTGGTGAAACATTTTAAACTAATACTGATGAAGGTTTAAGTTAATCTTCATCAGTAATACTTATAATAATCACTATTGATTTCCGTGAACCGAAGAGTGTATTTTAAATTACTAAGAGGAAAAAAAAGTTCAAATTAGGAGAAGTAAAACTCTTGTTATGTTCCATTTCTTTATTTTCAGATAACTGACACGTGTTTCGGTCCTTGCGGATCATTATCAAAGTTTTAACTTTGATAATGATCCGTTATCTGAAAATAAAGAAATGGAACATAATAAGAGTTTTACTTCTCCTAATTTGAAAATTTGGTTCCATCAAGAGCAGAACAAGTATCGATTATAGGAAAAAAAAAAGGTTTAAATTAACCTTCATCAGTAATACTTATAATTATCACTATTCCGCTGAACCAAAGTGGGTGTTTTAAATTCCCAAGAGTAAAAAAATATACCCCTCCTTAAATTTCTAAAAACAATTTTTGATTGTTTTAAATTTATCAGTTATAACATAATCATGCTATTTTACTAGAAAAAATACGATTATTGGATTTAAGTATAAATACTCATTGTTCAATTAATTTCTTAAAAATATTGGCGCCCTATAAAAAAAATCAATCAATTTAAAAATATTGGAAAACATTATTTCATATCCGAACTAATAATTGTAAGCTCTGGTGTTCCGCAAGGTACTCATATTATTTATTAATGATTTAGTAAGGATTATGATTAAATTTGAATAAAATCACTAACACTTTTTTCACAAATATTTTTTATTTGAGCTAGATGTACATTTTGATCACAATGTAACCATTATACAGGGTGTCCCGTTAATGTGGGGAAATGGCTGGACCATAAATTTCTGGGATCAAAATTTGCTGATTTAACGCAACATAAGTATCTATATCCAAAAGTTTAAGGTTAAGCCGGAATTTGTCTTCAAAGTTCTAAAAATTTGTATCTCTTTTGTTTTATAACAACTGAACGCTTAATTTGATTTTTATGTCATAATAAAATACATCATTTTAGTTTTTATGACCAATAGTGATTGACAGGAAGTATAAAAAACAGTAGTACCACCACTTAAAAACTAAAATATTTTTTTATTGGTGCATTCTATAAAAACTAAAAAAATAGTAATGTCTGTTATTAAGGTTTATACAATTACAACGATTGTAAAGTATTACAAGAAGATTTTGATCGTATTATTCGCGTGGTGTTAAGTAATTATTTATAAATAGTGACAATAAATTCATATTTTAATTGAAATAATCAACACTTTTAGAAACCTAAGTTAAAACTGTAAATTAAATATTGATATTTGATGTGTAATATTAAAAATAGAAGGAATTACGATTAATTCAAAATTATAACGTGTTCTAGAAGTGTTGATTATTTCATCATAAAATATGTAGATATTGTAAAGTGTCTAGTAATATTATGTTATAGCCAGTTAACTTTTAAGAACCACATTATTAATATATGTAATAAAATTTTACTGCTTTTTCTAGCTTTTTTGAATAAGTTTCTCACTTATCTCTTGGTGAAACATTATGAAAAGTGTGGATTAATTCTTTACCTAATATTTGTTGAGCTTATTCTAGAGGAGTAAACTCTAAATGTTTCAAATTGTTATAGTGTACTTTTGTAAGTTTTGTAACGTAGTAGAAAACTCTACCCTAAACCAGATTATTGTAATCGTTTTGGTAGCTTGCAACTTCACTTATAAACTATATTTACTGAACATATTTAGATGTAGATTTAAAGCGAATTTACTAGTTGTAACATATTTTTTTATAGAACCTGGAATCTAAAGAATATAAACTCGCTGTAGTTATGATTTTTTTTATGAGAGTCTTGAAAATACATGCCCTCATTGATCGAAATAATTTCTTAATAAATTACTTAACAATCACATTATTATTAGAAGTTGGTACACATTTCTAATTTCCCACTCGCGATAAGATTTAATTTTCTGCTTGATGTAATCTACTAATCTCATAATAGTTATTTTTATTTGATAAGTTACGTGAAGATAATTATAGTTTATAAAAAAAAGCATGAAAAAACTTTCTTGACATTTGTATTTAAATCCTGGTATTTATTTTGACCATTAATAATGGTTCAATACTAGATTAGTTTTTTTTTAAATGTTTTTAGTTCTTTTTTAAAATAAATTACTCCCATAATAATTCTATGATAAATAATTTAAATTATTATTTGTTTGGCACCACAAAAAAGCATTTAAAAGGTCATTTTTTATAAATATGTTTTGAACGTAGTTTTTTTTTCAATTTTTTCTCACTCTCTAATAAGTTTCTATTATTATTAGTCTCTTTTTTACAATTTTTATTTGTCTACATTTTAGCTGTAAGTTATACGTGTTTTATTAAAAAACATTATTTCTTTACTACAGCTATTACACATTGATCTTCTGAAGATTGTAACTGTTAACTTGCTTATGGTGTTTTTTTTGTAGGTTGATATTTAAATTTATTTGAAGGTGATTTAATCGCACATAGTGTAATAAATAAAAGATTTATTTATTACAGTTTTTACACAGTGATGCATTCTTCTGAAAATTGTTACTGTTAAAGCTGGTGGTGTTTTTTTTTTGTAGGTTGATATGTAAATTTATGTGGAGTAGATAATAGGCGATTTAATCGCTCATGGTGTAGTATAATCAGCTCAAATCGAATTAGCAATTAGTATCGGATATTGGAGCGGAGGTTAATGATGTATTCAGGGTGACTTACCGGGACCACCGGCGCTCTGGTGCGTCAAACCCAAGACCGCTGCTGGTGATCCTCCGGGGTTGCTGTTCATGCCGGCGGCGGCGGCGATGTTGTGCGGCAAGAAGGCCGCCGCGACCGCCGCCTGAGCGTTGAAGTAAGCCATCCTGCTGGCCGCCATGGTCATGTGGTGATGGTTGAAGCTGTGTTCCGACGGGAAACATGTCGGGGCCTGTATGTGCCTCTGCGGGTAAACGTTAGGCGTGATCGCGGAAACGGCGGCCGTTGGTGACCGGTGCTGGGAGTCGCCGAGCCCCAGGAGCTCCTGGATGGCGAAAGGTGACCGCTGCGGCATCGTCTGCGGGGTTTTATTCAGAATACTAGGAGCCGTAACGTGGACTGTGCTCTCTAAACCCTCATTGTTCATTTTTGTTCCTTCCTTCTCACTTAACACGCTTTGCGGAAATCAACTAAGCGACGGCAAAAGCATAGCACGTTCGCCCTTAATCGCCGCAACAACCCCCTTCACTAACTTCGAACTAATACCAGTTAATTCTTAAATACAAAAAATTAATCAATCTCAGACACTCGCACCAAATCACCGCCGGAAAGTTAATCACCATAAAGTTCGCTCGCACTCGAACGACGAATTGAAAAAAAAATTTTTGGCGCGCTTTTTTTCCCAGTCCTTAATCGCCAGTTAAAAGAGAACCGTTCCCAAGCAAATGTGGGTGCAAACTGACGACTCCAATTTGAAAAACGAGTCGCGTTAAGATACTCCCTAATATTCCTCCTGAAAAGGACCCTTAAAATAGGCGTGGATGCCGCGCCACCAATCACACGCTAAGAAACTTGCGCATAGTGCGACCCGAATCCGCCACGATTACCAACCTAAAACACCGCTCGTTTAGAACCACAGTCCCCTGCCTCCGTCTACGTCAAAGGTGGAGCGTTTTCACATCATTGTCCCACGGCCCGGCCGCCTTATCCACCCCCTGCATAAAGCCAAAAGTCCGCCGACGCTGTTTCCACAATAACTGTCAAATATTTAGTGTTGTAATTGGGAGTGCCCTATGGTCTCAATTATTATAATTAGTATTAATTAATTGGCCGTGACTAATTTATATGTCTAACTGATTTTGTAGATGTCTATTATACGCACGAATTTTACAATCGGGGCCAGGTAATCAATTCATTCCACCCCATTAGGTAGCAATTATCCGGCCATGAATTATTTATGATGGCACAACATACTTAGTTTTAATTCGCCAACAACTTTTTTAATGCGAATATAATACAGCCCTTCACAAATAACACCACGCAACCACAATATTTTTCCTTAACGCCGTCACCTAAAACAAATCGTTATTTTAAATTAAAATCAAATATTAAAACATGTAATTTATAATTATGATCCTTACTTCACATCACACTAGTAAGGAATTTTATTTCGTTTATCATAATATAGAACACTTCACATTACTCAACCCGAATTTAATGTAATTTATAACTATAAGAATCAATAAGTTTTTTTCATCATTTCAAAATGTTTTAACAAGTGATAAGTGAGATAAGTGAGTGTGTATTTAAGTTATTTTATTTTATTATTATTTGCAAATTGTTTCGTTTCGTATAGTTTAGTTTTTTTCTTTTTTTTAATCAAATTGTAATGTTTTATGAGTTAAGTAGTGCAGTAGCCTCAATGGTATTATTATTTATTTATCCAACATACTACAAAAGATTCTAATATTGTACATAATAATTACCTAATTTTTTTTTATTGATGGGTATTTATAAAGGCTTGAATTTACAAAATATGTCTTCTTCCATTCACACATTCTATTCTTCTGGTATCAGTTGCTCCATGAAAACTTTCTTGATGACTAAACTTCGCCCAACTTTGTGAGCAAATAAAGGCGTTTATTTTATTTTGCCACTTTTTATAGATATATAAATAGTTTAATATTAAAAAAGAAACATTTTTATAATACAAACAATATTTTTTTTCAATTCTTTTCATTTTTAGTAACTGTTTTTATTTAAATTTAAAATAAACTCATGAGATCGAAAGTTCTTCTTGCCTCAGATGTTTATAAATAGAGAGCGGATTTCTAGCATTATGCTTATCCCTAATATTAATAGCATCGAAAAAAATTCTTAATATCTATACAAATCTTGAAGAATGTGATTACTTAGCGCTAAGTTTTTTTGTGCTTTTTTGCTTATTTTGACTTTTTGTGCTTATTTTGACTTTTTATGTATATTTTCATGCTTTTTTTAGATTCTGATGCTTATTTGGAGCATTTTCTTAAACATTTAATAAAAATTTCACGCTGATATTAAATTAATGTGCTAATATAGAGAATTTTCGTAAAAATCTATATCCCATCATGTATAGATTATATTTGTATTACATATTTTCTTCGTGTCTTTTGGCAACATAATTGTTTAAAATCTTCATAATATGATACAATAATTATAATGAATTTTATTATTAATAAATATTAGTACAAATTACCAATTTACAATGGATTCGTTTATAAATAAGTAGATATAATAGACCGTCTCATTATTCAGATAATACAGACGAACGCTTCATAGGAATCACACCTATGATATTCCGGATGTAAACGTCGTTAAACTAGGCCCAAACAGGGGCCCCAGTAAGTGTTAAATGTAAACTAATTTAAGTCATAGCTAATAATCAGGTGTTCTGCAACCGTACCAATTTTCTACTCTCGGTAAAAATACGGATGGGACGACTGGCGCATATTTACCGTTTTCGTTAATTTTCATATTCAAACTCGCATTCATAAACTATTGAATTGACATTCCAAAAACTTTGCTTATTTATCAAAAATTATTATATGCGTGAATCGTATTAACCTGGAGAATCACAGATAAATTATATTATATAATTCACATGTATATTTAACCAATAATGCAAAAGGTGAAAACCACAATACAAGAATTAATTAGAGACTATCCAGAATTAACAAGTGAAAATTATACATTATTTTGTAAGGCATGTTTAAAAATAGTAAGTTTTATTTTAGTTCCTAACTGCATCCTAACTAGTCAAGACTTGTATGTAAAACATGTTATAACAACACTACATCAAGAACGTTGAAAAAGTTCAAAGTTGAACTAAAAAAACCAGCACAATTTCACAATCTTTAGCATCATCTTCAACAAACGATGGACACTTCAAATTAAATTTACATTTGTGCAAAATACTTTTACATTCGAATATCCCTTTAAGAAAATTATAAAATAATGCATTTAAATCTCTCTTGGGAAAATATTGTAAAATGCGCATTCCCGAGAAAAAAATATGTAGCTCTTGCGTAGTATGAAACCATACAAAAAATTAAAGATATTATTAACAATAGTTATATGTGATGATGAAACCACAGACGCTTGTTTAATTTAATAATAGGAGTTAAACATGAAGACATCCGACCAATAGTATTTTGATATATACAAAAGAATTGAAGAAAACTGATAATAACATTATAGCAAAATTCATAAATGATGGACTGACAAGCTTATTTTTGCCGTAGACAATACCAAGTTACAAAATTTTACTAATAATGCATTTTGTGCATTGTACAAGTTTAGCATATGGATAGAAACGAATTTCTGAAACTATAAGAATGAAATTTCCATTTGTAGATTTAATTAAATATGGAAAAATAGTTCTTATATTCTTCTGTGAGTGCAATTATTCAAGGAGTCATTACCTGATATCTCACTGCCCAATAAACCAGTGCTAACAAAATGGGGAACTTGGCTATATTCTACGATGTACTATGCGAACAATTTTGAAGAATTTAATAAGGTTATATACAACTTTCCCGAAACGACAAGCAAATCAGTTAATGACTGTCAAACAGTTCTTAAGAAACAAGAGCTTCCTTCAAAACAATTTAGTTACATAAAATCGCGTTTAAATTTTGTGAGCAACACAATCAAATCTTTATAAAAGCAGATTCATTTTAGATAATACCTGCACGCATTGGCCAAGAAATCAAAATAATATCGAAAGAAGTATTCAGTGAAAATGAAGGATTTTTGATATTAAATAAATTAAAATAAAGAGAAGCTTTTTCACTTTCAAAAATTTATTGAGCGTCAGAAGTAATAATTTTTACAATTAAACCCCTAGAACAACATTTAATGATCTACTGTTTTCATGAATAGATTTTAGTTATTTTGAAATGTATACAAAATTACAATTTAATTTTTAAATACTTACATGATATTGTATATTGCGTAAAGAAAGTGTGTTTATTTTAGTTTTAAGCAGAATTTCTATGTAAAATATGTTGATAAACGTGTAACATATTAAGAAAATACAGTTTTATTTAGTGCTTTTTTCGTGTTTTTATGCTTTTTTTTACTGTTTTTATGCTTTTTTTTCCCTGTTTTTATGCTTTTTTAATGCTTTTTTTCACTAAATTTTGGGCCTTTTTAAGTCCTTTTTTTAATATTTTTTAAGCTTTTTTATCCGCTCTCTATTTATAAAATTGATTGTTACATTATTTGATTACTTTTGCTACATTATTATAATTACCTTAGCGTAAATTCGATTATTAACATTATTTCTATTTCTATACTATGAAAAGATTAGTAACGCGAATTGTTTCTTATCAGTTTCTTATTACTGATAGTGAGCAGCTCTAAATATTTTTACATAAAACCTTGTTTTTCTAGTGATCTTCGGCTCGTACCTTATAAAGTGGAAATGGAGAATAATTAAAATCAAAATTTAACTTATTCACTCTTAGACTCTTAATTTAAACATAATTTATTCATTTGGTTTTATTAAATACGTGAATCTAATTAATCGAATCTTATTTATTATTAACACCTATTATTTTATCTCTTTTTTTGTACTTCTTAAACTAAATAATTTTACTGATTTAATCTTGTTAAAACATTAGAGTCCAGATAAGAACGCCTTATAAAATAAATATGGAGAATAATTAAAATCAAAATTTAACTGATTCGCTCTTTAAACATAATTTATTCATTTGTTTTTATTGAACACGTAAATCTAATTAATTTAAACTAATTTATTATTAACACGTATTATTTTATCTCTTTCTTAATACTTCTTAAACTAATTAATGTTACTAATTTAATTTAATCTTATTAAAACATTAGAGTCAAGATAAGAACACCTATTGACTAGTAGAATTTGGTTATCGACTACGTGGTCCTACCGCCGTATCATTTCTGTAATTATATGTGTGTAAAAAGAGCTTATTGCTTTAAAGGATTGTCTTCGTCACTTTAAAGTATCATTATATATATTTTAATAGCAAAGGGTGGCAATTAATTATTCCTGCTACCTACAGACGACTACTTTTTTATTAGTTACTATTGGAAATCTTATTATTATTATAAATTATATAAAACATAGTTTTAGTTTATTATACTTTGGCTTCTTTTCAATATTTGATTACAATGAGTTATTTATTGTTTTGTTAAGCGAATTAATTAATTACATCAATTATAATTATTAATAGTGGTATAAAAACTTAAAAATTATTTTCATTTACCCCTTTTTAAAATGAACTATCACATAGTAACGGTCGCTACTATCATTTTTATTTTTAATTAAATTATTGTTAAACTTCATAACTGAAAACTCCTGAAGATGGCGAATGAGATATCGTCGAAACGTCGGGATTAACCAAATATAACAACACGAGAAAAAACCCGAAAACTTATGAAAACAATTAAATTATTCTTTATGTATTACATTTAATCAATTATAGTGTAAAAAGTTTCAAAGGATTTCAACAATCTAGTCTATAGAAATTTTGGTAGAAAATGTATTTATTTCAACAATCTAGTCTATAGAACTATATAATCATGGTAAATAAACATCTAAAAGAGTTAAGTTTAATTTAATTTAACATTCAAAAAAGCTTTAATCTAAAGAACATGATTATCACAGAAAAAAAACAAAATCATAGACTAAAAAGACCTCGATTAAGAAAAGACAGTGACGAAGAAGATGTATAACTGTTATGTACTGTTATATGAACTCCGCCCGTCAGTATGGTGTCAAAATTTTATGTATGTTTTTATTCCTTCGATATTGTAAATGTCTCGTTATTTTATTTGTATATATTGTAACCATGTTTGATAAAGATTAAATAAAGACAAAAATAAAGATAACTAATTCTAGTTCAAATTATTTAAGACAATATTAAAAACATTAACACTGTCTACAGCATCCAATGACCAGTGTCGATGTATTTTGGATCTCATTTGTATCTCTTCAATAAGGGGGTTTATCTATAAAACCATCAACTTAAATATTTAATCGAATCGAATTCTAAATAGATTTATTTAAGACAATATTAAAAACATTAACACAATCGACAGCATCTAATAACAGGTTTCTATCCATTTGGGTATCATCAGAACAGTTAAATACTGTAAAATTTCACAACTGAGTTTTTTTAACATTCCAGTCACAACTACAATGCAAACTAAATGTATTTAATGTGTCTTGCAAGTCGCAATTAAACCGTATGAAGAATACAAATTCAATTTAATTTTGAGATTTTGATTATCAAAGTTTATTATTTAATTAAATAAACACAGTTATATTTCTTACTTCACTATTTTATTTAATCACTAAATGTACATTTCGAACACTATGTGTCCATTATCAATAGTTAACTGTTGTTATCAAAAATTTTGTAAACAACAGTTAACTATTGATAATGGACACATAGTGTTCGAAATGTACATTTAGTGATTAAATAAAATAGTGAAGTAAGAAATATAACTGTGTTTATTTAATCTACCTTATTCATGGAATGTAGTAAGCATGAATAAAAGTTTTTGATTAAATCTTACAAACTCGACGGAGTTGCATACTGATACTTTTTTTCATCAAAAAAAGGATCTTAAATTGAATAAAAGATTAGAAATTCACAAAACTAAAAGTAGTCTTAAGTTCTGTATAATTCATGATCAAGTATACTCCCCTTATTTTATTTATGTGCATATTTCATATTTTATCATATAAATTTTGTGTTATTTTGTTAGAAATGAGCACGAAGATGTTAATAAATATAAATATATAATTATTTGTATTATTAATACTTAAGGCTGCTACTTCGCAATACATTTTTTTGTTTGTAGCATGTAGTTTAGCATATAGTCACTTTAAATTTTGATAATTGATTTGCCGAAACTATAGTCAACAAGAAATAAACAGCTATACAAATAAAGTAACTAAGTGTTTTATTTTGTATATAATAATTTATTTTTTCAATTGTAAATTTCTTCATTTATAAATATTTTACTAATGTACTTAATTAATGTTAATTAAAAAAACTAGTCTAAAGAGATTTTCTCTTGCTATTAACTAGTACTAGCAATAGTAATGGTAATTATCTATCGACTACGAGGTACTTCAACCGTGTTATTTGTATATTTATGTGTCTGTAAGTGAGCTTGTCACTTTGAAGGATATCCCTCGTCGCCATTTATTATTCATTTCATTTCACTTTTTTTATTTATTATTGTCCAATAACAAAGTGTGCCGATTATTGAATAGTTTCTTTCATTACTTACTATTAGACATTTTATTATTATTAAAGATTACATTATGTGAAATATAATAAAATATTATAACATTTTTACTGGTGATTAATCAATATGTTTCTGGCTTCTTCAGGTATATAAATCTTTTTACAAACTTAAAACTCATGGAAAATACATTTTTAACTTTATATAATATCGTCGAATTCTAGATATAATTATTTAAGAAAATATTAAACATAAGGAATTATCGCTTCCTTGTTAATACTGATCGGTTTGTATCTTTTTTGGATCTCATCAACGCAGTTAAAAGTAGGAATACAAAATTTTACTGCAAACTTTTAAAACTCCAGATATCCGTACACCTTAATGGTATATCTAATAATATTAAATATTTAAATATATGGTTATTGTGTATTGCAAATTGCAATTGATGAATAGAGATTATTATTTTTTTACAGAATAACCATATTGCAAGAAAATTTAAGTTACTTCTGATTAAATCATGCAAATTTAACATAATTAAAAGTCAACATTTTTTTGACGAAAACGTACTCGAGCTAGTCTATTTTGTCGAAAAGGCATTTAAAATTAGAATTTCAAAAAGCAAAAACTTATCCAAAGTTTTCGATAATTAATGACTTAATAGACAATAATGTCATCCTTCTTATGTTATTCTGAAAAAATATATGTTGTGTTACAAGTCTGAAAATTGAAAAAAAATCAAGTCATTGAATAGAAGTATGATATTTATTTCAACTTTTCAAGTCTTGCATGGTTAACACCTCAATGATTACCAGATTATATTATACAATCCATTAATTCATTTTACTAATATATATAAAATAAAGCATTCCAAATTGACCGAAGATATGCGAAGAAAATAGAAAATTTATAACCTAAAATCCTTCAAAAAGTAGCGAGTTAGTTAGTTAGTTACAACTAAACGTATGGATGCTTTTAATTCGTTATACTTAATCGCAAAATTAAACACGTTTTTATTTTGTTTTTATAACCAGTGACTTGGATTCTAGTATATTTATGTATCATATAAAAAAATTTCAATTTTAAACGAAAACTGTATAATTACATCTCTTAAAACTATAAACCTCGGTGTATTCCAATCTGATCATTACCAAATCGGAAGCAAAATAAAATGTGACAAAAATAATCGATTTCATTAGCAAAGAATTAACACCAAGACAACCTGAAGAAACTTCAGCTTCAGTTCCAGCAAGCTCAAATATTAAATAAGACAGCTTAATTCATTTCAATACAATATTATTGTTATTTATTTATTTTCGGTCAATTAAATACAATTAGTCTTAATAGTTGTGTAGAAAAAAATATCATAGATGAAGGGTTGTTTGTTGTTGGTTTCACGATTATAAACAACCCTTAATATTAAACATGTTTCACCACGTAATAAACGAGAATCAAATTCAACAAATATCATAGAACTTGTAATTTCGAAAATATTTTTTTTAATTAAAATATTTCTAAATCCAAAAAACGCCTGGTGAAATCCAACTGAAAATGTAAATTACGACATAACGTAATTCTAGACTTATTAAGTATATTAATATTGATGTTAATATAAAATATAAATACATAGGTCAAAAATGTCTCCAAAATCTTAAAACTTATGTTAATACCTTATAACATAACTATATATAACTATAAACTCGGACCTTCAGTCGATTATATTTCATTATTGTGTCAGTTGCCGTACATACCTGAGTAGGTTATTTATATTTCGTATTTATTTTAGTAAACGTTTTCATTTATTTGAAATCAATTTTATAATAAAGTTGTACTGAAGAGATCGAAAGATCGAAACACGTGTCTGCAGATGGTTATAAACTTGAGTATTGAATTATTTACTTGCTTTTGCTAATTTTATTTTTAATTACATCAACCTAAATTCGTTTCTTGTTCCAAATGTATCATAATATAGTCACTCACAAACTATTTAACGTACAATCATTTTTAGTTCATTTTATAGAAAGAAATACGTTCAGACTAGTGTTGCTTTGATAGCCTTGCTATTTTGTAACACGCAAATTACTTTTCTATCATTCAATGTCTGTATTAGCTAGGGAAGTAGTTGTTTCAAAAGTGGTTTGTTCTTGTAGTAGGACTCATTTATTGTAGATTTTACGAAATATTTGTGTTTTTTTTCTAATTATTTTCTAGAGCAGTAATAAATACACATTAAAGTTTACTAATATTAATATTTAGTCGGAAGGTAAATTTTAAATTGACTAATAATTTATTCTGAATTGGGAGAAGAAATATACTAATTTAATCTTATTAGATGAAGAGTTACACTTGATTTGTTCTATAACGTTTTTATTTTCAGTTTTCAGACGTGTTTCGGTCATCAGTTTAAACTTTGTTAATTGCCTGCGAAAAACTGAAACACACAAACCGAATACATTTAAGGTAGATATATAGCATTTTAGGTAAAGTTTAATAGCAGATTATGGATTTATCAGCATAATAATTTTAACGTATCTTTAACATTTCAAATTATTAATATACGAAAACACTAGCTTGTTCTTTTAAACAACATCATCTTAATGTCACACTGATATAAGCACATAAAATAAAGTCTGATATACATCATCTCCGACTAACAAGAGTAATGAGTGGAAAACACATGAAACCGTAAACTTCGCCTTCAAGATCTATGCTCCAGATTTTGAAGTGATTTAATTTTTATGTATGTATTTTTATGTTTCAGGTGAAGAAATATAACTATAAATTTCTTCACTTGAAGAAGCTACAGTGTAGCGAAACAATTGTAGTGTGTTAAAATGTAATGTTGAAAATCATAAATAGTTTACTATTATTATTATATTAAGAGATAATGGATTTTCAAAAAATAAGTAATAATTTTAAAAATAAATAAAAAAACTACTGATGAAATCGAGAGATTGGAACACATGTCTGCAGATGATTATAAAGTATTAAAAACTGCAAAAGATAAAACCTTAATGATTTTATTCTTTGATAGAAGTATCACTGTCTAAATGTACTCTATTTGTACTGAATGTTTCTAATTGCTGCACTGATACATTGACTTGCATATTTCGAAATTAAAAGCTCTATACTTATATTTCCAGAGTTTTACACCATCAAGGGTGTTAAATATAATGTTACGATAAATAAATTTATTTTACTTTTACTTTCATTGCCAATGTCTATTTTTGAATTTTTAAACTTCAGCATTCTTATTCTTCATCTCCAAGTATTATCAATTGAAGTTTAATTAAGCATTATGATATTTAATTTGAGACAAAAATGTTTTTTCATATTTTAAATCCTATTAATATAGCTACAAATACATTTTATATCTCTTTTTTTTAATAAATCAAATCAAAACTTAATTTATTTTCAAGAAAAAAGTATAAACAAGAGAGCAATACATATTAGTGAAAACATGTTAAACAATTTAAAAAAAAGTAGTTCAACAGAAACACTGCATAAAAGTAACAACTATATAAAAGTTTTAAGGAATATAATAGATATATTGTAGCACTAGTGCTAGTACAATGGTTGCTATGACAACGTATATATTAGATATATAGGGTGTTTATAGTTTGTATTCGCACGTCTTATTCTTTTTGTTTACAATACATTTATAAAAGAATACACAAATTATGAAACACGTATACAAACTGATTTCCAACGTTCTTCCACTCAGACCCTCAGCCATCCACTGTCTAGTAAGCTTCTGAATTCTTCGTTTGGAATATATTGAAGCAAATATGCTATTTGTATTTCTTCTTGAGAGATGTATTTTACATTAATTTGTCATTGTGACAATTTGTTTAAAAAATTATTTCTTACAAATGTAAGGTTCTTGAACTTTGAAAAACTCTATTATACACTTAATATATTTGACTATACTTTCTAAACAATTTGACAGATCATTTTCAAACTAAAAGTAAATATACCTTTCTTTAATATAATAATTTAAAAATTCAATTTTTCTAAAAAGACCTAAAAGTCTTCAATACATTATACTTAATAGTTTAATAGTTTATTCAGTAAATAATGTAATTACACTACATAATACACATTATAAAAGAATATAGTCAAAACGAAAACATAATTTTATTAGTAAGAAGAAGAAAGTAGAAAAAAATATAAAAACATAAACATTTAACTACAAAAATCTTCTATACTATACAATTCCTTATCTATGATATAGTTTAATAGCTCACTTTTAAAATCTTTTAATGTTGTTAGACCTCTTATACTGCCAGGTAATTGGTTATACAGTTTTAGGCTATTATATAATGGTAACTTTTCCGCTAGAGATAGTCTGTGTATCGAAAAGGCATAAAGACTAGCTTGCCGTGTAATGTATGTGTGGTTTTGGTTATATTTACTAAATTTGTCTTTGTGTTTAAAGTTAAAAATCAGTATTTCATAAATTTATAAACCAAACAGCGTCAAAACTTCTGCCTTTTTAAAGTATCCTCTACATGACTCACCATATTTCAGATTGAAAATAAGTCTTACAATTCGTTTTTGTATTTTAAAAATTGATTGTGCTAGTGTGCTTTGTCCGTAGAATATGATACCATATCTTAAGATGGATTTACAATTGGCTTTATATAGAGTTATTAAAGTTTTTTGGTCCAGTACTGCTTTCAATATGCGTACCGAATAGCAGACTAAGTTTAATTTACTACCTAATTCTTGACATTGAGTTTTCCAGTTTAGTTTGCTATCAATAATTACACCTAAAAATTTCGTGTGATCTACTAATTCTATTTTTATATTTATATCTTAAAAGTTTAGGTTAGTTTAATTTATTTTAGGATTTTTTGTGTGGAATTCTATTGCTTTTGAAAATTAATTTGTTATTATTTAACCATATTTGTGTTTCTTTCATAATATTTTGAGCTTTATTTATTACACCCTGTACGTTCTCATTTACAATGAGCAGGTTTGAGTCATCTGCATATATCTGTAGTATTCCATCGTTCTGTTGTATTAAATTAGGTAGATCGTTCACGTATATTAAAAACAGCACCGGCCCCAGAATGCTACCCCATGTTGGTCGTTCCCACTTCTGACATTCTATCGTTTATCAGTACTTGTTGTGATCGATCAGATAAAAAGCTGTTTATAAGTGTAAGGCAATTGACACGAAGTCCATACACCTCCAATTTTTGCGATAGGATTCCATGGTCCATACTATCAAATGCCTTGGAGAGGTCGAGGAATACACCAATTGGTGTATGCCCTCTCTCCAAGGAATCGACCACAGATACCAGGTAATCATATATAGCTGTTGAAGTCGACTTATTTTTCAGAAAACCGTGTTGAGATTTGTCAAAAAGATCGTTGGTGTAGAAAAAATCTAACACACGCTTAGAAATAACTTTCTCCATTATTTTTGAGAAAACACTTCGTAATGTTACTGGTCTATAATTAGATACATCATCAGGGTCTCCATTTTTGTGAATGGGTACTACAATACCTCTTTTAAGGCATGTTGGAAATATGCCTGTCATAAACGACTTATTTATTAGATAAGTTAGTGGTGTGCTTAGTTCTATTACTGCGCTTTTTATTAATTTAGTGTTAAATTCATCATACCCTGTCGAATGTTTGTTTTTAAGAGAATTTATTACATTATATATTTCAGCTGTGGCTGTTGGTCTTAGGAATATTGTATTTGTATTTCTATTTAAGTGAGCTGTATCAATATTAATATTAACTGTATTTTCCGATTTGGATATTAAGTTAATAAAGAAGTTGTTTACCTCATCTTGCCTATTATCTAGTGGTTTATTGAAATAACACTGCTTATTACTTTTTCCTATATAATTATTTACCACGCTCCACATTGCTTTATTTTTATTATCGCTGTCTAATATTTTATTTTGTATTTCTTCCTGTTTTTCTTTTCGTAATAGTTCACTGTACTTTTTATTTACTACATTATACTGCGATTTTGCATGGACATTAAAGTGTTTAAGGACGTATAGATTATTAAGTAACTGCTTGCAATCAATGATTTCTTCAGAGCTATTTGTGCTCCTTCTGCTTTTATTGCCTTTTGACTTACTACTAATATTTTTGGGCATGAATTATCAAGTGCCCTCGATAATATACTCATGAAGTTTTCCCAGCAATCATTTGTGTCACCTATATCAAACATATTCTGCCATATTTCATCATTGCTAATTGAAAGAGTAAAATACATTATATTCTTATCACTATATATTCGCTTGCCAGTGTTCTGTTGTTGTGAGGATTTTGCAGTCCGGTTGCGTTTTAAGAAAGTCCTCCAACTTTAGCGTACTTTGTGCAATTGATCGAACATTCAAATGGATTACTGAGGTGTTATTTTGGTCCGTCGATTTTTCATTATTTGTAGATTTAGATCTATTTTCATTTTGAGAATTTATTCCGTTGTTGCATTCTTCTTTTTTCTTTCTATCCAGGACAAAAAAGGATTTATACAAACACCTTCCGGCCAGATTTCAGGTTGTTTTAATAATGCAATATCGGATATTTTGAATGAGGAATATTCAGTCGGATATTTCGACTGCATTTTTTCACACTTACCATTTGGAAATTTCTCAGACAAGTATTTTTTCAAATTTTCTGCTGTTAGTTGTGGTTCAAACCTAAATGCATGTATGTGCTCTAGTTTTTGTACTCCTTTAATGGGCGCATTTTGTGCCGCTCCTCGAATTGTCTCGGTACGTTTTTTTCCTTCTATTGGCTACAATTTCGAAACCGTCCGATGTTTTGTTTGGCATTGGCGTTAAAACTTTTTTAATGGCTCCTGTTGGTGTTGATGGTCCCGGCCCTGTGTTTATCGCCTCCTTGTATGTTTTTTGGGGACAAACGTTTTTGTCCAATTTACGATTAACATTTTGTTCACTATTTATAGGATTGCCTGCCAACTCTTGGACAGAATTTCATGTCAGCGAAATTAAATGAATGGGTTTTGCAGATAGTCGAGTCTTTTACATCGTGATACATTGTTTCATAATTTCAATAAAATTGTAACTTATCGAAACTGCAGGCTCGTGAATACATGTTTTTGTGTGATACTTACAAAGTTACAATCTTATTGGAATTATTCAATACATTATATTATTAAATTCTTTTCTTATTGGCAGATTTTTTTAAATTTTTTACATTTTATCTTCACTTAATTAAACATTATTGTTGTAGCTTGTAAATACAATCATAGATTAATTATTATTAATATTATGTTATGAGTGTGTTTATCCTCTTTTAACTAATTACATTAACCAATGAAATTATATAACATCTGGTAAATATCTATATACCATTTTAGTGAAATAAAGCATAAACAATCAAAATACATTATACACAACCGGTAATAACGTGAGCATTCCGATTATTATTATATTTTAAGAAAGCTATTCAACAATTATTTCAAGAAAAAATTTCTGATTTCTTATACAATCTTTTACATTTCAAATTTTTGACTTGAATGACGTGCATTAACTAATATAGTGGTAATAGTGGCCAAAATGCTTAAACATTTGTTTATATCTTAAAGGCTTTTACAAATACTTGTACTACTTAAAACTGTTGACTTTTAAATGACTAAAGTCAAGTATGTTAGCTCATGTTATTATATAAGCTAACATACTTGATATAAATACCATTATACCTTTTTAGATAGACAGATATACAAAATATTTAATATTTCGGCGTTTAATTATCACTTTCTAAAAAATGAAGGAATTTCAACTCTTATGAAAGAGTTTATTATTATACACAAGTCTTCCTTTTAATTATTTTTATCAAAAGTAAGAATACTTATACAGAAATAAGTCTGTCCATTAAACTTAATTTCAAAATATTGATTAGATCTTAAGACATCTCTATAAACACTTGTTATATTGAATGGTTTCATTTTTTGCTTCCCAATTTTTCGCAAATCATTCTGTAATGTTTGAAACACCTGCTAGAAACTTAAAATAGAATATTGAATTGACGAGGCGGATACATGATGAAACTCTATAACAAATTGAAATAAAACAATATAGTGGGGAGGTATTTCACATTTATTGTTAAACATTGATTCCAACTGTGTTGTTTTATTTCAATAAAATAGAACCTAGCAAAATGTTTCATTATCAAACTTGAATGCAATATTTTATCAACAATATAGTTAGTTTTTCTTTTTAGATTTCAAACCCAATTCTAAACTCTTAATTTATATAGAATAGAAATCATAACAAAATAATAATAATTTAATAATAATAATAATTTTAATAAACATTTATTATTGCTATTATGGAAAAAATCCTAACGAGGAATGTGTTTCTTTATTGGCGTCTAACATTTAATTAAGTCGTTAAAATACTTTTTAAAAAGCTAAATAGGCCAATTATGGTTTCCCACGATAAATATCTTTAAAAGAGGTAAATATATAATCAGGAACTAGAATAGAAGCACATTTTGCTACCTGTACTGCTCCTAGATCTCTTACATCAAAATTATAAGTTTTTTATGTACCTAATTTTTATTAGTTATAGGTAAAAAAAATAATCAACACTTGGTTTGTTTCACTGTTTTTTTTTACATATTTACTCGACTAGTTTAGTTAGTTACAGCATTATCGAGAGTGATTATAAAAGAAACTGGCGGGTTTTATATTCACGTAATAAGTGCTTTTTAAGTTATGTTTACAGCAAGAGAAATAAAGAAATACATTCAATATAACTACAAATAGAATACTTCATAATCTCTAATAGTTATTTTTTAACATATTGTAATCGATAACTACATTTGGTTCAATTGGAGGGGTAAATTGGAACATGATTCTACAAATCTATGTGTTAAAAACTAGATAATCTATGATAAATTGTTTCCCAATATTATCACTATATAATTAGACACAATTATAGGAAAAACTAAACCATGTTGTTACTACCTAATGCAAATTAGATATACTAGCATGTATGTGACAGGTAATCTAAAAATGATATAATAAGAAAAAGTCCTAAATTTCTATAAATAAAAAAAACTCCTACGAAGCAGTGATTTATAAAAATATTAGTGAACCTAATTAGACTTCAAAAATAGTTGTTGTACTACTTAAATTCCTAATTAATACATGAAATAAAAGAGAAACAGTTCTGTTTGTTGATACGCGCATGCGCTAGGGAGCGTTAGTAGAAAAAGTAGTGACTAGTGAACAGAAAGCTATTTGTTTTCTGCAGTTTTCAAAACCCAAATCTGTTGGTACTATGCAAAGTACGTTCCTGATTAACTTCATGTGTGGTCTCCCAAATGAAAATAATAATCGTAGAACTGTTTGAAAATACCGGCTGTCTTTGTGAAGGGAAGATTACGGGACGACCAAATGTTTCTGAAGAGAGTGTTGAGCGAGTGAGAGAGTCTATCACGCGTAGCCTGACGAAATCGGTTCGAAAGGCTAGTCGTGAATTAGCAATTCCGGTAACGACTGTTTGGAAAGTTTTACAGAAACAGAAACCTAACACACAGGAATGTGGCAGCTATTGCAACAAGTTTGGGAAAACTGGACTACCGTCTTGATGTGCCGTGTGACGAAAGGTGTTCACATTTAACACTTGTAAACTTGTTCGTATATCCGTTTGAGTTGCTCTTTCATTTCATTATTTAATTGTGATTTTAAGTTTTACGTAATAAACATTACAAAGCGTTAAAACCCCGATATTCACTTAGGAACACCCGATATTATAACAATAGTATTAATAGTCTATTTTTACAACAGTCCTTCTTTATTATATAAAATATACAACCCCATTTGTTCTTAAATGTAATATCTCGCTATTATTTGTAATCAATCAGCTCATTGTACTTCTTATTACTACTTACCAATATTAATTGCCGAAGAAAATGTCTTTAATGTTCTTGTGCTCAGAAGAAACAACTGCAACGTATCGTATAAAAACATTCAAAATGGTGAATTATTTGCCTCTTGTAAAATTTTAATACAATCCAACGGTTTCATCTCTAGTGGAACCAAATTCTCACACTTATATTCCTTAAATACATTAAGAGAAGGAATCGTTTATCGCTTCAGTAATTCTTAGGCTAGTAATAATATTTAGATCAAAATGAAAACAGAATAAATGCGTTACGAAACCTAAGTCCACTCTACCTCTACATATTAAAAACGAACCCAATAACACAAAAATAATTACAAAAATATATAACATAAATTGTGGTTGTTGTCTGAAAAATAATATTTATTATATATACTTAATTTGTACAAATTAATTCAGTTCATTTTTTTTGTAGCTACAACTTCTTTCCACCTTGAGCCAATTTTCTGACTCCATCTCGAAATTTGTTTTGTTTTGAGTCATGAGTCTAATTTCGATTTTCGGAAAAGAAATGATAAAATTCTGACGAATCATTGCGATAGATGCAAACTTAAGCAATCAGAACAAGCGGAACCCGGAACTTCAATAAATATTTCAAAATAAGTATTTTTTAAAGTAAGTACCGCTTCGATTTAATTTAATTACGCAGCGTTGCGATCGGCAATCGACGCTTATGCATTGTGACAAGCTACAGACATCATTATGACAACAATTGACCGCGTTTACACTGTTTTGTGCGCATTTAAAATGCCCAGACGATTGAGAATCTCGGCGACTGTAAGGTATGCGCTGTTATTCGAAAGTAGCTAAAATTCATGTAGTTTTTAGAAAAACCATTATGAGTAATAGTGGGGGAAGGGGAAGAATGTGGGTTAGAGCTTTTAAAGATGGCGGCAACAATGTTTATGGCTAGGGAAGGACTATGCGCTTCAAACATTACTAATGATTTGATGTAAAAAGTTGAAGAACATTTTTGTATGGAATTTTGACCAAACGCTTCAATTATCTGAAATTATGTTCATGATGGGTTCCAAAAATGTTGAGGTGAAGCACAAAACCAAACGTTTAGCCAATTCTTTGACATTCCTTGAGCATTATACTATATTATACTGCCGAGGGTGATGATTTTTTAAACCAAATAATTATCACAGGCGAAGGAACGTGGGCGGCTTACGTTTCGGCAGAATAGAATCAACGCAGCAATCCATGAATTGAAGGCATTCAACATCACTTATTAAAGATTTTTGGAATTGTCGTAGAATACGCATTTATTATTCCCAAATACAAATCACGGTAAAAACTATTAGGGTATTCTTTATTTTATCTAATATACTAACAGAAAATTGTAAAAATAATTACAAAAAATTTAACAAGCTTGAATTCAGAAAATGTGTGATCTTCCATTCTCACCTTCTATTCTTCTTGCGACCGTTTCTCCATAAAGACTCTTTTAATAACGATTCATAAACAACTGCAATTGTTTTACTTTCACCTTTTTCATGGCTTTTTTAGAAATAACTAAGTCGTATGCCATATTGGATTAAAGAGAAAAAAATTACCTTTTGAATGAGGTCACAGCCAACTATGGTTTCCATTTAAAAAAATGTAAGTTTGCGTCATATCTCGGAAAATAATGGCGATAAAAATTTTCTGATTATTTTTTATTAATCTACATAAAATTATCTAAAACTTATATATTATAGTTTCCGAGGTCCCCATAGAGAACATCGAAAAAAACTCACCCTGTATATAATCAACGGAAAAACGAGTTTTTTTTATAAAACACAAACAATATAAATTGAATATTTGGGAAAACTTGGAACACAAGTGTCATAATTTTAATAACCCTGTGAAATACCAGTTTAATCAAGAGTGTAGCCCAGGAAGTATTAATTTCAAATTGAATATTATTGGCAGACATCCAATCTCTTTAAAACCACCAAAATCAGTTGTCATAAATCAGTATAATAAGTTGCAAGACTACGTAAAAACTCTATAATACACTACCTTCAAATTAAAAATGAAGAACCTAATATTAAACAACAAAATCTAATTAACAAACAAAATACAATAGAAGAAAACCAAGACATCCCACGATATTATTAGCCTGAGATAGGATCAGCACCCGCAAATCCCAAGGTGAAGTCAAAGAGAAGAAAACAAAAAGGAGCAAAAAAAAATTAATTATGAAACATTAGATTGTGTTTAAATGTTTGAAAACGGACCTAAACTAAATCATACTTTCAACAATAAATCAACTTATTACAGTTGTTGGGGCGAGTGAAATCGCTCTGGTTCTTAAGGATCTCGTTCCGATTGTGTTAAATAAAATAAAAAACGAAAAAAAAAAAACGTTTAACGTCTATATTAACAAAATAATTTTTATAACTTACAACACAACTAGAATGCGTAAGTAACAAATTTGTTTTTTATTTTATTTTTAATACTGCACCTGTAAATCAATATTTAATTTACAAATTTGTTTATATACAAACATCTTTATTGCAGACAATTTTACATAGCAAAGCACATTATAACGAAACAATTGAACAAAGAAATTTTCTGCTAAATGACTATCGACCTGAGGTCTTTTAGCCAAATTGTTTTATTTCTCCGCATCTTAAAATTAAAAAAAATAAGGAGGTTAACCCCTGCGCGCATGCGCTTTTTACCTATGAGCTAAAAATAGTCGTCCCTCCGGTCACAGCACGTTAACAAATACGCTCATTTTGTAGAACAAAATATACAAAAGGTTTAGAAAGGCAATAAAAAGGGTAAGTTCATGAAATTTCAGAGAAAAATATATCATTTATAATACGCTTGAATAACAGCCATGATTCCAGAAAGATGTTATAGGTTCAGAAGCAAGGTCTGTAATAACTGAAACTATTTATTTTAAATTTTGTTGTTATTTTTAAAATATCTAAATTAAAGGCAGAAATTCAAAAAAATTACTGAAAAATACAATGTTCCTGCGTTTTGCATAGAGATCTTATTACCTAATTAATGAATACGATAACAAATATTTTATCGATTGTGTAACAATGGTGAGATTTTTATCAAATACTTCATAATAATCAATGATATTAAAACTCATCTGTTCTGTAATTTATTAGTTATATTTTAAGGTTATTCAACATTCATTCATTCATTTTATTACATTACAAATTATGATAATATTCACAAAAAATATGAAGTTAGTGTTCAATTACTTTTTATGCTCAATATCAACAAACTGCCTAGCATGTTTTAACTATTCTGATTAAATTTATTTTAAATTTGTATACAATAGAATATTAATTTTGATTACAATTGACACTAGTCTAAATATTTTCTCATTTCAAAACTTCCAGGTGTTTATACGATGAATTAAATTCTCACTTAACCCGCGGTGAAATATGTTTATGTTAAATAGAATGATTAATTAAAATAATAGTGAAACAAAACCGAGTATTTTAATTATTCATTCTAATTTCCAGATGTTTGCATAATTTTGAACAAGTTTCTAAAATGTTAGACTATGTTTTATAAGAGTTAAATGAACAAATAGCTTCCTTGCATCCAACAAACTTATATTATTCGTTTTATATTATTATGCTAAAATTTTTATAATTTAAAATATACAGACTGAAACATTAAATTAATTAAACACTTGGTTTTGTTTCACTTTTTTTATATTTCTCTGAGAAATAAAAATAATAAAAAAAAACTAAGTGTTTAATTAACCTTCTAATTAACATGAATCTATCTACCGGTTAAGTGAGAATTTAATTCATCGTATTAAATTACAGTTTTTTTTTGTTGGCAACTGCCACGGATCGATTTCTATCTATTATGGATCTCATCAGCGTAGCTGAATGAAGGGATACGATATTTTACTATGGAGTGTTATAACTCTTATATTAAGGTTACAATTTCAAAGTTCCTCTATATTTTATTTTGACTTAAATTTAACTTTTGCCGTCGTTTCATTAATCTGCGTTGCAACTCATATTAGTAAAATTATTTTTATACTACCAAATTCTTCATTTTTGTTATTGATTATTTTATGTTGTAATGATATTTATTGCAATATTTCACCATATTTATCTTATGCAGTAACTTTTTTAAACGAGTCTCTTATCTTCAAGGCAAAAAAAGAAAAATCGAAATAAAAATATGTAATGAATTTATTGCATTACTCAGTTGTAGCTTTTTCTTTATAAATTTAAATGTTAAATGTAGTTCATTTTTTAATTGAATGGTGTCCTGTTACAAGTTAAAATAAGATGAGATGTAAAGATTTGTATTGTCAAATACCTTAATAGGTTTAAAAGCTAGAGTAAAATTTAATTCACATTCTTCAAAATTAAAATCTTCTCGCTATAACTGAAAACTCGTATTTAATACAATATCTACACTCGTTATACCTAATTAGTTTTAATGGAAAGTAAAATATTAATTATTGCAATCATGAGAAAATAGAATTCATCTTTATGGTAATATCTAGAAAGTAAAATAATTGTCAGACAAAAATCATATCCCACAATTGAACGGTAATCACGAGATTGCTTGAAAAGAAGAATTCAAACCATTACCAAATTGTTAATTCCGCAAATGTCAGCAAAAAGATGAAGAAAAAAAAATGGCACATGATCTCCCTCGCGAAACAACCGACCCTTCATTAAAAACCACAGTGTGTCGCAATAAATGTTTGAAAATCCCCAGGAGCGGATCACGTAATTACTGGCTGCGCTAACAGGTCTTTACATATTCGGCTGCTCTTCGAAAGAAGAGGAAGAAGGAAGGAGAGGAAGGTGCGCGCGGTAAAGAATGGCCCCGGAATCGCGGGGCCAAAAGAGGGGTGGGGGGACTGGCATTCGTTGGCGGGGTTTCGATGTGTATGCAATATCATGCTAAGCGACCATCTTGAATATGTCGCTGGTGAATAGAAGAGTACTTTTTAAATCAGCGAACACAAACAAAGACTTGTGGGTTGGCGCATAATTAAAAATTCACACGGCCATAATGCCTCTGTCCCGATTGGTCCTCGGCCACGCAAGATTTTTTCTCGGCCGCATTTCCTCTCCCGATTCATTTCCCCACTAATGTTCACTGCATCCGGCCATGTGCTGCTACTGCTGTTCCTGCCTTGCAATTTGCAAACTGCAAGAGTTGCTTACGAAAAACTGTATTTTAATATGTTTTCATTTTTTTTTTTTGCAGGGGAGTAACAACAGAGAATAGATTAAAATTTGGAAAATACAAATTGTTCCTAATACCGTACTGATTTATAGATGAATATGTTATTATAAAATGAAGAAAACATGTTAAAACGCTTAAATACTTCAATGCAAGGTAAATTAATAATCTTAATTAATAACACATTTGATTAGGAGCATAACTTATTATATTGCTTGATACTGATATAATTTGAAGATTAATTAAACACTTGTGAGAATTTAATTTATCCTATGATACTGATACAATATTTTCTAATCGAAGTCAACAAACAACTAAAAGTTTGATTTATATAAATTTTTTGATACTTAGTATAATAAATTTTGCACAAAAACCCTATTCACATTGGCATTAGTTTTCTCTACATAAGAACTAAACCACATTCCTAATCATAATGATATATATTTTAATAATCAAACGCTGAAACATCAAACCACTAGATTAATTTCTTCTCTCACTTATCTAATCTAAATAAACCCATTTTATTCTATTTCTAAATTAACTTTGTTTAGACTATAAGGTGTTACTGTTCTTTTTCGAGGAAATTGTTTATGTACACCTAAAATGGATATTATCTGTCTTGAAGATTTCAATTTTTAACGATTTGATTATTAAGCTAGGAATGAAATTCTAACTATAACTACGGAATATTTGTGTTATCTATAAATTAGAATAATATGGAACTTGATCCTCTGCCTAAACATCCTCTACGAATTGGGAGAAGTTAAACTCTTATTATGGAATATAACAAGAATTCTACTTCCGAACAAGGGCGTTTCCAGTCAACTGGCTTAGGGGGGGTAATTTGAAAAAATGAAAATATTTTTTTATTCCATAAATAAATAAAATATAATTCTGTACACGCCGGTGGTGGCGCATCGGTTACGGCCCCGAACTGACGTGCAGCAACGTTGATTCGGGTCAGTAGTCGGATGGGTGACCGGTACCATTCACCATTGGGATCCAATTAATGGTGCTTTAAAGTGACGGGGGCGATCCTTTAAAGTAACAAGCTCATTTACACACACACAAATACACAAATGACACATGGCGGAAGGACCACGTGGTCGATAGCCTAACACTACTACTACTACTACTATAATTCTATTATTTTTAAATATAAACAAAATAATATCACACCCGAAATAAATATAGCACATATAAAATCATAATAATATATTTTGTAAAATTTGAAACAGATTTTTGTAACTAAATTATTAAAAAAACGATTTTCTTTGCTTTTTAATAATATTGTCAATATTAATATCCATATATCAATGAATATGTAATACAGCTAACTCGGTTAGACTTTTTTGAGACATAGTGGCTCGCAGCCACCATTTGAATCTTTTCAGTGCAGAAAAACTTCTTTCTGCAGAAGCAACGCTAACAGGAAGAGTACATAATATTTGTAAAATTATTTTTATGTTCAGTCAATATTCGGGTCATATTTTCTGTATACATCTAAAGCATTTTCTGGTAATTGTTCTTTGATTTTCTTTTTCTTTTGCCATTGTAATTTGAAAAATGCCAATTCAGACTTAATTGCTATTGCACATGTTACGTTTTCAGGTAAAATTTTATTTAAATATGTTGCAACAGATTTTGAAGTGACATCTAAATCTTCGCCAGTTTGTTATCAATAGAACACTAGGTATTGTTGTGTTAAATTTGAACAAATTCATCGTGTCTTTATTAAATCTGTATTGCAGATCTGTAATAATATTATTCAGGAGAAGTAAATATATATTAATTCGATAATAATCCTCTGTTCAGTTCAGAGGAACTTAAATCAGCGAACCACGTACATGCAAAAGTCCATAAAAAAGTAAATAAGTAGTGTTAAAATATATAAAACTAAAAGGAAGTGGGAAATAAAGAAACAAATGAGTACAAAAAGAGAAAGAGATATCGACAGCCCTAATTATGGATTCCAAGGATTCCAAATGAGCAATGGAGAATGGAAAAAGATAGAAAAACGAAGCAGTGAAACAAAACGTTGTCATAACAACAGGATACAAAAATAAAACAAAGGAAGATGAAAACAGAAAAAAAAAACTCACGGAGAAGGAAAATCTAAATATATCTAAGAACGATGTGATAATGGAGGAATTAAAGAGCATGTTTAAAGACTCCATGAGAGAAATGACAAAGAACTAAAAGAAGAGAGAGAGAGCAAAAAATATACAGGGGAAAGTATAGAGATGAAAACAGAAACGAAAATGGAAAAACAATTATAGAAAATTATGTATAGCAAACAACCTCATTGTGACAAACACAAAATTCAAATACATACATAAACACACTAGAGAAGTTAGACCAAGAAAAGAGAAATAAAAGACTACTCCTTAATAGACGCAGAAGAATGGAAAAGGTGAAAGATGTTAAAGTAATAAGACAAGCTGAAATAGGGAGCGACCACTACTTGGTAAAAATATAAATTAACACAGAAGCTGAAAACTTGAAGTATACGAAGTCGAAAACAATAATAAAAAAACACATAAAGCCAAAAATTGAAAAGAAAGAAACTAGGAATGAATACCAATCAAAAATAGAGAAAAAGACAAAATAGAAGGAGAAAAGAAAAAGATCAAAGAAATCATAAGTGAAGCAGCCCAAGAAAGATGTGAAACAATCACTATATCAAACAAACAGAGGAAGAAAAACAGGTGATAGTCAGAAGAGGTAAAACAATTTGTAAAAACAAAAGAAGAGAATTGGAAAACTTAAACAAGGAAACAAGGAAAGAATAAGATTATAGAAGATATATAATAGCAAATAAAAGTGTGGAACAAAAATTCAAGATAGCAAAAAAGCAATCCTGGGAGCAGTTCGTTAAGAAACTGAAAGAAACGGTCACAGAAAACAAAAAGATGTTTAACAGCACTATTAAACAAATGAGCAATTAAAATAAATTAACCCAGCCAAGTATAAAAGATAAAAACGTAAATATAATAACAGAAGAAAGGAAGATATTAGAAAGATGGAAAGAATTCTTTAATGAAATAACCAAAACAGACCAGCACGGAGATATAGAAGGTGAAACAAATGGAGGAATCAACGAAATAAGAATCGAATAACTGGAGGCAGCAAACAAAAAAATAAAACTAGGAAAATCTCCAGGTATAGATGACATCACAGCCGAAATGATAAAATATATATTGGGAAAGGGGAAGGAAGAATTCTTGGAAATAGTAAATGACATTATCAAAAATCACAAGATACCCGAGGAATGGAACAAGGGAATTATAATATCCATACACAAAAAGGAGACACAAAAATATATGATAACTACAGAGGTATTACACTCACAATCAAACCAGGGAAAATTTTTACTAGGTTAATAGAAGCAAGAATAAGAGGAAAATTAGATCAACAGCAGGGAGAAGAACAACACGGATTCAGAAAAATAGAAGCAAACAAGATTTAATATACATAATGAGACAATTAACAGAAAAGATGATTAAAAAGGGAAAAGATTTACACATATGCTTCATCAACCTAAAAAAGCGTATTACAGGGTAAGAAGAGAGGACATATGGCATATACTCGAGACAAGAAGGATAAAAAAAGCATTATAAATATAATAAAGTAATAACAAAAATAAAGTAAGAATAGGAAATAAATAATCAGAGGAGTTCAAGACCAAAACAGGACTGAGACAAGGATGTATATTAACCCCGTTACTATTTGCATCACTTAATGACGAAGCAATAAGAAATAGCAAACAAAGAGCCGAAAGCACGAAGATAGGGTATATAAATATTAAAAACTATTAAAAATGCAAATATGTATTAATGTTTGCCGACGACATAACATTAATAGCAGATTCAGAAGAAAACCTGGAAATATTCAAAAAAGAGCTGGAAAAGATAAATATAATATCATCAAAAGAGAGCAATAACAAAATAGGGTTAAATACCTGGGATCAACAATAGAGGAAACAGGGAAGATAGAATCAGAAAAAGATGAAAAACTAGGCAAAGCAGGAATGATCTACAACACAATAAAGAAAACATTCCTAGAGAAAAAAGAGATTGCAAAAACAATAAAAACAGAAGTATATAAAAGACATTAACTGCTATATATAGTCCATCCGTTGGATGTTCCGTCCTACGTCACAAAATATCGCTTCGAGAAACGACACAAAAACATTCAGTCTGATAAAGTAAACCAAATGGGTTAGAAAAAGAACGCACTGTAAAACTTTCGTTTTTTGAAGCGATAGTTTGTGACGTAGGACAGAAGATCCAACGGAGGGACTATAGTAGTGAATCGTGAGTAACCACAGAGAGTAATAACAAAAAAACCAATGCAATGGAAATGAGATACCTAAGAAAGATAGAGGGAATTAGGAAGACCAAGGGTTGGAACGAGCAAGTACATCAAGCATCAAGCAGCGGAAAGAAAAGGAATAGAATGGAAAGAAATAAGAAAATAGCACAAGCTACGCAACAGTGGTAAAGAAGTGTAAAAGAAATTAACTGAGACATATTGTAGAAAATAAGTCACCCATAATGGATAAAAGGGAAAAAGATAAATAAAAATAATCTGCTATAATAGGTTTATCCAGGTTTGGTCTATTCCTCTGGCATTTGGTAATTCGCGGTTTTGTCATTTAAATTTGTAATTCGTTTAAAATATTGACTGCATCATTATAAATTGTTTAAAAGATGTGGCAGTATTTTTCCCCTTGTTGGATAAAACATCAATAGTGTTATTTATAAAGTTATTAGAGCAAGATTCATTTTATTTATTCTATTTACTCAAAGTCACTGTATTTCAAGAGACATTTGTGAAATATGTTTAATGGTTTTCCAAATGATTTTTTAAAGTTGTCACCAGATGCAATTCGAAATGTAGAATTTCACAAAAATTGTCCTCGTTTGTAATAGATTTTGTATTTAAGAGAGAACCAGCAGCACGATGATCTCGTAAGGGAATATTTTGTTTCCCCTAAATATGATACTTTTGATTATTGGTTTTAATCTATGTCTATTTTCTTCAATTTGTCGAAGTCTTTCCATATTTAATTTATTTCTTATATCTCGTTATTTTATAAAACAATTTCGCATAAACAATTGAATTTTTATGGTAATATTTTTATAACACAACATTTTTACCTGATAATTTAGAATATTGAGATACTGTCTGAGATACTTATTTTTGCAATGGCACTTGTTGGTGCAACCCACCAAATTTTGTAAAAAAGAAGCAATATTTGCAAAAGAATCTGTTTAAATGATTAGAAAAGATTAACCAATTAAATTGTCTAAAATGTTTTCCAGACAAGTAATATTTAATATCCTTCCTCCTTTTTATGTACAGAATAGGGTAAAACAAAAGTATCTTTTACAATTTAAAATTCGAAATTTCTCAATTTCATTAACATTACTAAATTTAACTATATGAATGTAAATTTTAACATTACTATATGTACATGTTGTATGCTTCTTTTTCTCATGATGGGAACAACCTAGTGAAGATTTCTACTGCTAAATGTCAATGAAGATGTAGATGGATGACTTAAATTGACTGTTGACATAGATCGATCTTTATTTGTTGAAAAATCGTGTTTTTTTTAATTTTCTGAACAAATGAATCCAACGTAGATTATCAATTTTCATTTACTAATTTAATTACAACAAAAATCAGGAATAAATTAATTTAAAAGAATGCATATATTATTCCTAAAATCAAAAATATACCTTATGTATAATTGATCGAATTATAATAAATTGGTAATTTATCAGCAATCACTAAAAATTTAGGATTTACATGCGACGTGTAAACAGTTTCGGTTTCTATCTTTTACATTTAAACCAAGTAAGACAAGAAATATTATAAATTAAACTAAGAAATGTGAATCGCGCTCTTTTAATGTAAAACAATGTAACGATTTACGATACCAAAGAGGCGAATAGTATCAATATATGTCGGGTATTATTAGAAAGGGGAACCCCCCGTGCAAAGGAAGTCATCACTTTTCTAACGGTGCTTGCGCAGATAATTTTAATTTGTGTACATGGAAAAATGCACTGTCATAGATCGCTGACTAGAATTACCAACAGTTAACTTGTTTGTTTGAAATATTAGTATTTTTTAAGAATAAACAAAATAAGCGAATAAATAATTCTTCGGGGGGTAATTACCCAATTAGCCCCCCTGAATACGCCACTGCTTCCGAATTGATGGAATCAAATTTTCAGATTCCATCAAGAGAAGAAGCAGAATAAGTATCGATTATCCTCTACGAAGAAATTTAAAATTTCTTTAGTATTACTGTTTCCCAATCTTCTTGTGAATAAAATATTTAAAATATGAATTCAGAATTCACTCTGCTGCAAAGATGTTTTTTAAGATTTCTTTACTTTTACTCTTTTCCAATATTGTTAACTTATAGAAGTTTTTATTCTTCTTTTTTTTTAATTTTTGGGTTCTTCGAATGTTAAAAACTTTGAATCGTCATAATTTAGACCAACACTTTACAAACTGCTGCTTTGAATAGCCTTGAAAGTGGCGAAAAAAGTGTTGTAAAGTAAACAGCAAAGATAAAATAAACATTATTTTATGTTGATAATATGAATCAGAAGCAGCCTTCCATACATACATTCAGGTGTTTTACCGTAGACATAACAATTTTCAACTTAAATTAGTAATTGATAAAGCTTTCAATTTTTGACAAATTTTGATAATTCAAAATGAAACAAATAACTTTCTTGATATCACTTCTTTAATATCTCTTGTTATATACAAATTTACTGTCTGTTTGATAATGACAAGCTAAAGTTGTCGAAACTATAGTAACATGTGTTATTAAAGAAGTAATACCAAAAAAGTTATTTGTTTTATTTCAAATTTTCAATGTTTCCGATCTATTCTATATGATATTACACTGTGCTCAGTTGTTTTTGCTACATAGCCTCCAAGAATATTAACGCAGAAACACAGAAGTATTTATCAAAGCTTTAAAACAAAAATGCGCAAACATTTGAAGCAATGTACCAAATTGTGGCAGGTGATGAGGTTTGGGTCTTGCATTATACACCAGAAAATTTGCAACAGTCTTTTGAGTATATCTATGCTCATCGTCTTACAATACCAAGAAAATTCTGGAAAGTACTTCCTGCTTTGAAAGTTATGGCAACAATCTTCTGTAGATCTATGCAATAACTGTTGATACTATAACTAAAACAATAATCTCTTGAGTGGTATCATGCTTACCTTAAAAAACAAGAAATTTCAAGGAAGCTACATTACTTAGGAAGTGACGGCTCAGTTAGGAAATGCATATTATCGTAAAGTTTTTGTTGTAACGAGTAACAATAAATGCTTTTCAGTATTGTAACTTCAGCCTACAATACAAAATGAACTAATTGCACCGAACATAGTCCAATGATTTTGGTTATTGCAGAAAATAAAAAAATTGTGAAACAAAACCAAGTGTTTCAATCAATCAAGATAATCCTTATATAGATTTAACTAGATAAAATATATAAATCGTTGGTAAAAATACTCTATAAGCATTACTTTTTGGGTCTGTCAAATGAAAAAATCCCGTATTATTAGTATTCAAATGTTAGATGTCGCCTATAAAGTCTTTAAGATTAGTACCACATCATTGACTGTGTTAGATTTATGAAAAAAGATTTATATTAAAGAATAAATATTTAGGCCTTTTAATAACAAGTAACATGATGTTGATTCATTAAATACTAATATCAAAGTTTGTTGGATGCTTGAAGTCAAAGTGAACTTTGTGATACATCTTGAATCAGGATCTTTATCAATTGATAAAGTACAGATTTATTTATAATCTGTTAAAGTTCCTGATATAAAGGCGGCCTGAAATGTTTCCGAAAATGGCAAGAGATGACGCATGATGGTTGAAGTGGATTCATTGGTCGGCAAGGGCAACCCTTTTTATAGCAAAGGTCAAAATTTCACGTCTACTGTCAATAGTTATTTAAGAGTGTGTTTTGAACAGCAAGTCAGGAAAAATGGATAAAATCGAATTTCGTGCAGTGCTACTTCCTGATGGCTGGGAAAACGCCTAGGGAAATTCAAAATATTTTTCTAAAGATTCAAAGCGGATCTACTCCATCTATTTCGACCATCAGCTTCTGGGTGAGCGAGTTCAAACGTGGCCGCACAAGCACAAGTGACGAACCGCGCAGTGGACATCCAAAAACCGCTACCAACAATGAAATGGTCAACAAAACTTATGATGTCGTATTAGCCGATCGTCGATTAAAGCTAAAATATATAGCAGAGACAACATTCATCTCAGAAGAATGCGTTGGACATATCCTACACGAAATTTTGGAAATGAAAGAGCTTTCCAAGCGATGGGTACCGCGTTTGCTCATACCGGAGCAGAAACACAAACGGGTGACCATTTCGGAGGAGTGTATGGCCAGGATTCTACGCAATACAAAGGATTTCTTCATGCGTTTCGTAACCGTAGATGAGACTTGGATCCACCACCTTGGCCGGAAAGGTCATGGCGACCATTTTCTGGGATTCCCAAAGTGTGATCCTCATCGACTATCTATCATCGAGTGTAGTCTCTCATCCTCCATATTCACCGGACCTAGCAAGCTAACATGGAATCTTTATAAACTTATTTCACAATCACAAAAGTCTCCGTATATGTTTGGTACATTTAGAATGATTATGGAATTGAATTTTCTGTTACTTTAGCTACTTCTACAAAAAAAACTTCATTTGAAAAAACAAAATTTGAAAATAACTTCAATATAACAGATATAATATAATAAGATTTATTTAGATAAAATTTAGAATTTAGCGTTCTTCCTAGAGGTAATAAAAAATGCTTGAAGCATTTTATATCTTATTATAATTATAATATTATAATTACTTTTGACATTAAGATGAGATTTTTAAAATGCACTGTAGAGACTATACGAAAATGTATATATTTTTCTTATGACTTCTTATGTAACACAAGTTTTAAGAAGAAGATGCTATGGTTTCAAAAAAAATTTCTATGGCTATATCCTTTATCTTTCTAAAAGTATAGCTTACTGATCAAATTCGTAGTTTAATTTAATTTTATTAACGTGGATTTTTTTAATTGCAATTATTTTCATTCTACACATTTGTAACCGGTTTTGGCAAGAGGAGAGGAAAAACATCATAGACATTTTTTAAATGGTAGTAATGGACTTCTACTAAAACTAATTCTTAGAGATCGCTTTATGACCATTCTTTTTAATCACGACTTCTTCGAAATTTTTGTCAAGGCTCAGAGATCCGATCGTCAACAATGATGCTTTACTAAGCGTATTACGGTAGTTCAAAGAGTAGTGAGTATAAATTAGTACCAATTATAATATTACGAGGTCTTCGAAGTTTTCTGGCATCAGCTGCATTATATTTCGAAAATTTTATTCTGAAAGCAGGATTTTCATCTATTTTGCTGTAAATTTTAACAGCGTGATTTTTGATAAACTTTAGAACACTGAGATTTTAAGTATCTCAAAGAATTTGCTATTTTACAATTAAAACGACATTTAAGAGAAGCCACATCTTACTCAACATATCTTTGACCGTTTGGATCTCTTGTGGAAATATTTCAAATGTGTAATCGCCATTTATTCGCTTACTTAAAAATAGAGTATACAATACCTATACACATTTTATGCTTGATATAATATGTGTTGTTAATTTTGCAAGATAACCTTTTGTCACAAAAAGTCATCTTTATTTTAATACACAGAAAATTTCAAAGTATTTTGACTGTCATTACCGGATGCAGATTTGAATAGTCGTACAGAGCTAAAGATAGTGTATAGCACAGTACAATATCTACACAGATCTTATGTAATTCTATCTATCTATCTATCATCAAGTTAGACTTCAAATATGAGTCATTTTGAAGCTCGATCAACTCCATTTGTAGGTGAAGCGGAGCATCTTCCACATTACACTTACACGGATTTGAAAAAATATTGAAAATGCTATCCATATTCTTAAAATCGGAAAACCGATCAGTAAGTTGCTCTGGCAGTAGTTTCAGTGCTTTCAGCATAGCGACCGTAATCAATATTTTGGTGACTGGATAAAGTTACAAAAAACAGTTTTTATTTCTCATTTGTGTTTTCCTACAAGCGAATTTTGTTTTGAAATGCTTTAAGATGACTGTACATCTTATTTATCAATTGCCCTTTTTTAAGCTTTAAGTTCAGATCGTTTGAGTGTCCTGCGATGTCTAGCAGGAATGTTGGATGACAAATTTGCGGCAATGGGCTTTCTTTCCTTTCCATAAAATCAGCTCTTTCTTTTCTAAGGTCATAAACTCTTTTTTCATTTTCTGAAAAGAGTTTATTTAAAAATAATGAAATTGATGGTATTTACTACCACATCAATAACGTTCTTTCCTTGCAACGGCAATTCTTCATAAACACCTCATATAAAAATAGCTAACTGGGCTATGTCAGATAAATCTGTACTCTCACCCAAAGCAATAGAAAATGCTTGTAAACCAGCCAACTGATATCAATGTTTTTTTTTTATATGACTAGTCATCATATCTATACGTCGAACAACAGTACGTCGTGACAAGCTCAATTTTTGAAAATTTTTCTTCTTTTCTGGGCACAAAAGTTCTGCAACATCTACTAAACACTCTTTAATAAACTCTCCCTCAGAAAATAACTTCGATGTTTTCGCTATTTTGTACCTAACTATAAAACTAGCTTTAACAACACTGTCTGATTTGATCTTTGTGAATGGAACATTTGTTGCTGCTTCCCTAAATCGGTAATGAGTTTTTTTTAATTTTATCCTTTCTTAACTGGCCTATAAGTAAATTATATTGAGCGAAAAGATTGCTGGAATAATGCCGCTCCATATTGTATTCTTTTAAAACAGAAATTGTTTCATTGCACAGCAAACCACTGTGCATGATAAAAAGTATTCATCCGTCCATTTGTTTTGGAATTGATGATATTCTGTGTCCACTTTTCGCTTTTTTAACCCAGACATCTTGATAGATTTCTTTTCTTCAGAGCTGAATTTGCTTGAATATTTCCCGCGTCTTTTCTTATCAGTTATTAAGAAGTAATGAGTTTGCACGCACATTGAACGGTTTATACAGAGTGGCGCACGATAAGTCACCTGATTTGTGTCATGAATAACACATTTGTTAATAAAGTTAATACTTGTTGCGCTACACTCTTGATGGAAACAGATATTAATATTAGGTGGAGAGTAACACTTGTTTTGTCCCATAATGTTTTTATTCTCAGTTGCCTGACACGTGTTTCGGTCTTCACAGACCATTATCAAAGTTTAACTTTGATAATGGTCTGAAACACGTGTCAGGCAACTGAGAATAAAAACATTATGAAACAAAACAAGTGTTACTCTCCACATAACAAATGTGTTGTTGACAAGATTTATAATTTATTGATGTAAAAGTAAAAATACAGCTTGGAAATACAAACTAATAAATCACATGTTCAATATGACTGCCTTCTTAAAGTCGCACATGTGCTTTTGTGACGACTCTCCCACACAAATCTTCTGGAATGGCGCTCCTTGATGATGGCACTAAGTTGTATTGCATTTTTAGGTTTTCGGTGGTACACCTTCTCTTTAAGGAACCTCAAGAAGTCACATGGGTTAATGTCCGGGCTGTGGGGCGGCCACATTCCTCCTCGCGCATAACGTTCTGAAAATCTGTTTGACAATATTCTAAGGCTAAGTGTTTCGTGTAGGAAATCAACGTTGGCGGTATGGGAGCGTGCTCCATCCTGCATGAACCATTGTGTCTGCAATGACAGACGTAAGGACAACTGGTTTCGCAGCATGTGTAAGTAGCGTTCACTGGTTACTGTAGCATCGAAGAAGAACGGACCTGTGATTCCATGGCTTGATATCGCGACCCACATGCCCACTTTCTCCCCGTAGGGGTCTTTCGTGTTGATTATTCGCGGACGTTCACGTGCCCAAAATCGAACGTTCTGTTTGTTCAAAACATCGTTCACGTAAAAATAAGCTTCGTCTGAAAACCATGTGTAGAACTACCTCTTGGTCTTGCTTAATTGTCCACCTTGCAAACTGCACTCTCCGCTCCTTATCTCTCGCAGTAAGCTTATGCGCTACAGTCATCTTGTATAAATACAAGCGAAGGTCGAATTTAAGAATTCTTTGCACAGATCGGCGTGAAATTCCCAACTCGGCACTGACTATTCTTGTTGATTTACTCGGACTGCGAGTCAAAGCCACTCTAATGCTTTAATGTTTTGCGGCGAACGTACGGTGCATGCATGTGGCAGATCCAGTCCCTTCAAATTTTTGATGTAATCTGCTTATTGTATGTGGGCTGGGAGCCTACGGTGTGCCGAAATGAGCACGAAACCTTATTTTTGTCAATGTAACGCTGTTGGTCGTTGCGAACAGTAACACACTCTTCGTCTTTTGTGCCACGGTCAACGTTATATAACGAATGTAACTATCAGTCGAATTTGTATTTTGATTTGATATTATCATTGATAATCCATCTCCCTTCCTACATGAAACATTTTTACTACTGATATCTTTTCCTTTTCCAACTTTGTTTAATAGAATGTGACAAGAAAATATCTACTGAATTTGGTTGTTGGTTTGAAGGCTCGTTAAAAGTTTTGGATCCAGGCTCCTGCATGATCCAAGGGAGTTTCATTATCATTTAATCGTAACCATTAGAATCGAATTATCCCACAGCTTGGTATTGTATGGTAACACAATGTTTCCTATAAGGATTTTATACTAAAAATTTAAAAACTGTAACTAATATATCCTCTATGTCATCAGCAAAGTTGCCATCATCAGATGGTGATAATCTACATTGTCCTTATAATGGATACAATCATACCCTCTCACTACTAGATATCTCTTAATAGCTTGTACTAAAGCAAGAAGATCAATTTTTACTTTAACTTCTATGAATTTGACGAATAAATCACTAATAACCTTTCTTCAAACTTTTATTTGAATTACCAAATGTACATTTCGGACACAATATTAACATTATCAATGGATTAGCACTGATTTATCTTCTATGAATATTCACGGTTTTATTTGAGTTGTGCGAAATTTTCATTATTGAATTAAAACACAATGTTATTTCCTTCCTTCACTTTCATCTGACATATAAAAATAAATGTGAATGAAGGAAATAACAAAGTGGTTTAATTCAATTATCTTCTATGGTTTAGTGGTTAGTACAATTTCGATGCCTTTGCAGATTACACTTTATTTGATGCGTATTGAAAAATTTAATAGCACTAGTGCAGGTAAATTGTAAATAATAAATATTTATTTAAGAATAATCTATGGATGAATTATTTTTATTTGAATCTCAAATAAAAGATGTCCAAACCTAGTCCAACCCCAATTACAATCTCTATTTAATTACGAAATATCCACCAGCGCTAAATTTCCCCCCGGCATTCACTCTCAATGAAAATAATTAAGAAAATAATAAACGATAATCCGGTAAAGGGTCGGGCCGCCCCTCCTGCCCCCGGGCAGCCAGCCATCCATCTCGAGGGCCCTCCTACGTAAATATAGATATATATAAATTTAAATAACAAGTAAATTGCTGATTGAGCCCTTCGCGTAAATACATAACCGCATATGAATCGGGCATTAAGAAAACCTTTCAATGCAATGCGAAAACCGGGCAGAAACGCGAAATTAATTTAAATTTAGCGGTGACTCTTATAAATTTGCTGAGCGCTGCTTTCGGGCCGCCCTCTCCCAGAACCGCCGCCGCCGCCACCACCTTTTCTTTGAGGAATAATTCGTATTTATATGCGACCGTATCTTTCGGATTAATCTCCAACGGCTCCCCGTTACGGGCTCACGTTTTCAAAAGGGACGACCGGGAATTATTTTCATAAATAAGTGTATTTGCCGGAATTACTTCTTAAATGCTGGTCGGGCATGCGAGAAGAAGAAGGTTTGCTGGGGAATTATTTTTGCGAAGACATCAAGCAATTCGAAACTCGTTAGTTGGAGATGCGGGTGTGTGGTTTTTGTCGATGATCTAAATCAACAAAAATTGATTATCTAAAGATGCAAAAAACTAAATTGGTGCTAGGTCACCAAAATATCATTTGCCAAAAGTTAATTACAACTAAAATTTAATTCATCAAGGACCTATAATATTAATGCAAGTAAAAAAAAATCAAAATTTTACCTAAATAATAAGAGACTATTTGGAGAATTAGTAGTACACAATAAATTGTAGTATAAACCATTAAAAAAGTTTCTTCGCCTGAAGAAGACACAGTGTGTCGAAACAATTGTCGCAAACGGCAAAATATATATTTGAAAGTGTTATCGTATTTCATTTACAAAAATTTACCAAAGTGATTACATTAAAAAAGTGCCTCATGTTTTCCATTAGGTTTTTCTTAGCTAACATTGTTAACCAGATTACTATTTTATTTACTAAAATTTTTCTGAATCATTATTTTCATATGAGTCTTGCAATAAAGAATCCTAGAGTATTGATATCATGAACTTGTCAACAAGAATGTGTGAAACTAGATAAGTATTTTTTGGTTAAGTTATCTTTAAAAATAAAAACAAAAAGTATTAAAAGTCTAAGCGTTAAAAAAAAAATAGAAAAAATATGTTTCATTTAACCTTAAAATTATTTTTTTAAACCGTTTTCGTCGCCCCACTGAATTATTTGATATTTAGATTTTTTGTTAGTATGTTGGTTAAATTAATCATACCTAATAAAATTTCAATTTTTTCAAGAGAATTTTAAAATATGGTTTCAGCAAGTTTTTAATTTTTTTTTAGAATTTCAGTTGATTTTTAACATATTTATTACTAGTTTCTTAATTCTTAATTAATTAGTTTTTCATAATCAATTAGAGTTTGAATTTTTTTCTGTGTTCTTGTATGTATTGTTTTTTGTAGATATTTTCTACATTTAAAAATTGTGTGATAAAATTTCAGGTAATTTTTAGTAAAGTTAATAAACTTTTTTTGATAAATTCAACTTTCTAATTTTAAAGAATATTTAAGAATGTTTTTCCTAGAAAATTTTCTAAAACTATTCAATTATTAGTTTGATAAGAGTATATTTATTTTTTTAATCCAACCATCTTTAGAAATTTTAACTGTTTTGTAATAGATTTTTCATTGTTTTTTGTGACCTTCAAACTAATTTCAAAAAATAATTTGAAATAGTTTCCAAAGGTAAGTTCATTTTCATTTGTTTTTAACTGTTTTGCAATATATTTGCAATTAATAGGTAAAGAATTGATAAACTAAACTCAACCAAGTGTTTATCAATTCTTTACCTATTATTTCATTAAATTTCACCAAGAAATAAGTGAGAAAATAATTCAAGAAATATATTTGTAAATGTTCTTTTCAGTAAAACTTGAACCCTTAAGCTATTTTGTATAAAAATTCCTTTCTTCTCAAATCACATATGTTTTGATTTTAAAATTTAAATTAATTTAAGAGTTTTTTTTTTGTATTCTCTTAATTTTTGTAGACATTTTTCAACTGTTTTTCATTGTAGTTTTTCAATTGTTTTTATTAAACTTTCATAAGTGTTGCTTTTGACGTTTTCGATATAGTTAAATGTTTACTTTTTAAAATATAATTTTAAACTAGATTTTTTGCAAAGAGAAATTCAACATCTACTTTCTAAAAACAAAATTCTCCCATTTTTGAATTACTTTTTCTTTCTCTTGACCTAGAACATTTCCAACTGTTTTTTTCCTAAATTTTTCAAAGTATTTTTCTTATAAAAGTTCAATTCTTTTTTCTTTCCTAAACTAGTCAATTGTTCTTTTGATGAGAATTCAATTGATTTTCTTAATCTAACAATTTTTGGACATTCAACATTTACTTTTTAAGAAATTTTTCATTTCTCGTTTTTTTGAAATACTTTTGCATTTTTTTTTTCTAAAACTTTTTCAACTGTTTTTTTGTCCTAAACTTTTTAAATATTTTTTCTTATAAAATAGGGAAATTTTGTAATTTTTTTCCAGAATAGTTAGTTTTTTAAATCTTTTTAATTCTTTATTGGTAAAACTTTTGAAACAATTTTCTTAGGTGAGTTTAATTGTTTTCAACTATTCTGTAATATATTTTCAATTCATAAAGGTTTTTTTGTATTAAAATTTAGAGAACTTTTATAACAATCCTTTTTTTTTGGTTTTCAATATTTTTATAGAATTTAAACATTTTAATAAGTTTCCAATTATTTTTCTTTGTAGTTTTTCAATTGTTTTTAACAAATCTTTTTTATGTGCTGACTTTTTTAAAGACATTTTCAATATTGTATGGCAAAATTTACAAAAGTATTGTTTTTAATTCCGACTTAAAAAATTTAAAAAACAAAATAATTTCACTTCTCCTTTTTTTTAATTACATTTTTTCTAGAACATTTACCACTGTTTTTTAAACTGTTTAAATAGTTTTTCTCATAGAAGGTAAATTGTTTTTTTATCCAACCATCTTTAAGAAGATCTATTAACTGATGAGGCTGTTATATGTTGAATATTCATATTCACTTGTTTAGTTGTGGAAGTAAAACACTTAAATTTTCAAAACACTTTATTATTGCTTTTTTGAAAACGCAACAATAATAAAGTGTTTTGAAAATTTAAGTGTTTTACTTCCACAACTAAACAAGTGTTTAAGAAGATCATTTGTTCTGATTTAAAAGCTACTGACAGTAGTAAAGAAGATTAATAGAATTCTTATATGTTAAGTAACTATGAAGATATAACTTTTCTTGTTATGTCTTTAGACCTACAAGAAGTTTCAACACCAAAAAAATTAGATTAGAAACTATCAATATATTGTATTCAAATTGTCAGATTTTCTTCTCTTATGCAAGGAAATAAAAAGAACGCGAAAGTGGCTCGAAAGTTTCTAAAGATTTTCGGAATACTTGGTAAGTATTTCAAAATTATTCAAAATAACTTTGCAATTACAATAATTTAAAATCATTCAAATTATTATAATTGATTTTAAAAATAACGAATTTCCAAAGAATTCTAACCTTCACTAAAAAAAGTTCTATTAAAATTGTAATAATTTTTCGAAAAGAGAAATTTCAAAACACTTAATATCAATCCAAAACAAACATGAAATTTCCAAAATGTTCTGACATGATTCGTTTCAAGTTAGGGAAGACTTTTTCTGAGAATACAGTTACCAAGTAAAGCAAAAACTCTACTTAATAAAAGAAACATTTTTGTTACATCATAGTATCTTTTCTTTGAACTAGAATTTTTCCTGAGAATACAGAAACGCAGAAATAAAGCTAAGAATCTTTTTGAAGAAAGACCAGAGTCAATCAGTTCTACTTAGCTCCAAGCAAAATGTTTTAAATTGATTTAATGACAGATTTTTCATTATTTTTGGTTTGAGTTAACGTCAAGTGTTTTGTGAATGAAAATAACACAATAAACACAGTTTATTCCTTACTTCACTTGTAATAATTCATGTTTTCTAATTCTAATTAAATGTTAACAAAATGACCAATTTGAATAGAATTAAAACTCAAGAATCCTTTAAAACTATAATTTACTTTTATACATCTATTTTCAGATTACAATAGCTTTCAACCAAAAATCATGGTAACTTTTTCTTTAATTTCAATAATGAGTTGCTCCTCCAAGATTTCTGGAGCACTCGGCAACTCGCCTAGGAATACTAGAAATAAAATTATCAATGTCAGCCTAAGGAATTGCATCCCAAGCTTCGTGAATTCGCTTCTTAATATCAGGAAAAGTGAGCGGGGGTGGCTGATATTGACCTCGTCTTCTGCCAATTGTATCCCACACGTGTCCAATAGGTGATAGGTCTGGAGAACAAGAAGGCCATAGAAGTAAATCAACCTTAGCTAGTTCCAGGAATTCCATAGTAACCCTAGTTGTATGTGGCTTTGCATTATCCTGTTGGAAAATGGGGCTTTCCAACCTTCTCAGATAGGACATTAATCTTGGTTCTAGAACTGTGTTAATGTAGCAATTTGCGTTGAATGTTCCTGGAATAAACGTAAGAGGATACTTACTTCCATAACCGATCGCTCTCCATTCCATCACTCCGTGTGTAAAGCTTTATGGCGTTCCACAGCAAACTGTAAATTTCCTCGTTCTCCTCGGCGAAGTCTAACCATTTTACGACCATCGTGTAAACTGATCGAACTAAGATTCCTCTCCAGATGTCTCCAATGGCTCTTTTTGTTAAAAATCGATCCAGAAAAGCGACGAGCCGAAGAGCACAATCTTCACGTTCTTCAGTGTTTCTGGGGCGCCCAGGTCGTAATCTACGCCGTTGTTCCTATACCTTGGTCCATCTACGCCAACATCGAGATATTGTACTGACACTTCTGATAATTCGTTGGGCAATATCACGAATTGACAAACCTGCTTCTCTGACGTCAATTACTCTACCGCGTTCAAAATCGCTTAATTGTTGAAATACATCACGCTGGCGAACTCGAGGTATCTTTTGATTTAAATAGGGAACCAGTTAACTGATTTGCACAATAAAATTGCAATGTCACTGCAAAATAACAATAAAATTTCTTTCACATTTTATACTCCAAGGTAAATTGATCAAAAAGTTTTTTCAAATAATTTCTTATTGTTGATTATTTACGTATTACCTGAAATTTTCATAAAAATTGACTGACGAATTCCTAGTGCTCTTTTACTTATGGCGGCCAATATATGTTTGTATACAAATATTTGGACAATTTTTGTTAGAACATTGAAACGTACAATTAGACAATCACATAAAACTAACAATGGCTACAATTCCAGAAAATCCCGAAAAGGTTTGGTGAGGGTGGGACAATCGTAGCCAATTTGAGAGAAATTAAAACTCTATTCAGAACTAAAAAATAAACATACTTGGACACGTTTCTGGTATCATATTATAGCTTTTTTCCAACCAAAGAAAATTAGCTTCGAAGACATGTATTAAATATTTAGATGCTTGTATCCGTCTATTATGTTGGAATTTGTTTTAAGATAATTTATCACTTTGACCTTGACATTTATTAATTAAATATAAAGATAAATAATTTTGTGTGTCTACTAAAATTTTTAATAGATTATCTAACTCTACAAGGTGGTATAATTAAAGCGGATTTTGATAAAAAGCATACTAAAAGTTTTAGTAGTTTTTTAAGAATTTCACTTAAGGGGTATCCAGATTGAATACTTCTACAAAAATACCTTGCAATTAGGAATAAGGCCAAATTATAATTAAATACGTTTTGAATACGCATAAATCAACTTAATAGAATTAGAAAATTAATAAATGCCGAAATTATTGTTTTCGACCTGTAATCAAAAAACTTTGTTTCATTCAAAGGAACATTCTTTTTTTAATTAAATGGATTTTTCTTGCGGAATAAATGTACCATTTCGAGTACCAAATACTACTTTTTGAGGGTTTCACTTAGTTTAGTTAGCTCTAGTAAGCTATTGAAAGTGTAAATTTGGTAGTTGAAATGTTTATTTAGTTTGGTTGTTAGAAACTTGTGAAGAAAGATATATAAATATATTTTATTAATGATCTAAATCTTCACGATACTCAAAACTACATCTATAAAAATGCTTAACTAGTGGTCTGCGAGAAAAATATCGACCAAAGGTGCTTTTATGCTATGTCAATCATGTAGAATCAATCAATCATCAATGCATAAATGTTTAAAATACTGAAATGAAATCAAATGTAGTTGAATGTTTTTTTACTTTCCCTTTATAGAATATATAGAGAAAGTTTTGTTACTTGCGCTGCATCCGTAGTATATATAGGTAAAGTATTGTTTTCAAGATTTTTTTTTATGAAATTATCCGTTTTGAGGTCCCCTGAGTCTATTCCACTCATTTCTAGAAAAAAAATGTGTGTCTGTGTGTGTGTCTGTCTGTCTGTCTGTCGGTAATATATCTCAAAAACGAATTATCTGTTTGAGATGAAACTTTAAACTTAAGGTTTTATAGTCAAAAACTGGAACTGCTTTTGGTAAACATTCATAAACCGGAGTGGTTGTTTACTCGAAGCATTTTTTTGGTTTTTACCGATATTTTTCTAAAAAATGAAGGAATGAAAAAAATGAACAAGTTTATTAAAACATATTTTTCATAAAATTCTTAACTCCAGAATAAAAAAATAAAAATTGAAAAATTTGATATTTTTTGCCAATTACTTCTAAACTATTGGAGCTACATGCAATTTATATAACAAATAATTGTAGAAAATTCAAAAGTGAACAAATTACTAAGAAAAGCCTTTTTGCGTAAACTTCATAGTTTTCGAGAAAATATCATCATTTTTCTCGATACTTTTCTAAATTTGAAAAATGTTACATAACTTTTCAAAACAAGTTAAAGGGAATAAGAAACTAAAGAAGTTTTATTATTATTAATACATGCTTTTCATAAAGTTCTTAACTTGCGAGAAAAAAAAATTAAAAATGTTGGTATTTTTTGCCTATTGCTAATAATAATTGTAAAGACTCCAAAATTGAGCAAATTGTTAAAAATAACCTTTTTTCATAAACCTCATAGTTTTCGAGAAAAGTGTATGGAAGTTATTATGATGGCCACATAACCATTTTATGTTTATTTTCATTTTACAACTTTTAATTAAAACCCTTTCTGATATTTTATTGATTGGAGGGTGGATAGAGGCCACCCACCCACCCTACATATACATGATGATTTTAATTACTAATCGTTGATGATTTTGCTGCTAAAAACAATCAAACCCTTTATGAAATAAAAAATAAAACAAAATCAAAATTTAAGTTTAAATATAAATGACTTTCTATAGCTAATCTTATTTTATTTAGATTTCAAGTCTGCCCACCCATCATGCATCAAATGTTTACTTATTTACTCACTAAAAAATTTGACTATTTTAATTTCTTTTTTTATTCAAAAAGTGTTGTAATTAATTTTATTGGAAACCGCAAGACGATAAGGAATTATAATTTATATGTATATGTAGGGTGGGTGGGTGGCCACTATCCCACCCTCCAATCAGTAAAACATCATCAAAAATTATTTGAAAAATGTGTTTGAATAATTCTTATGAAATTTGCAATAATGTTATGTTTATTTAGGTTTTACAACTTTTAATTAAAATCCTCGTTTATGTTTTACTGATTGGAGGATGGATTAGAGGGCACCCACCCACCCTACACAAACATTATAACTTTAAATACTAATTATTGATGGATTCTTCATCTTTTTTACTTCCCCTATATAGAATTTGAAAAATATTACATAACTTTTCAAACAAAAGTTAAAGGGAATGAGAAACTGAACAAGTTTCATTAAAACATCATTTCCATAAAGCTCTTAACTTAATTTTGACACTTTTTTGCCTATTACTAATAAACTATAGGAGTTGCATGAAATTTAGTTAAAATTAGATTTCGAGAATTGTCCATATTCATAAAAAAGGGATAGCGAAGATTGCTCAAATTATAAATCAATTTCCATTATTCCCATATTCGGAGATTTTGCTCAAGAATAGATTGATTAAATATTTTGGTAAAAATAGCTTTTTTTCTGATTCTCAATACGGATTTAGATCTAACCGAAGCACTTAATCATGATATATTGTTACAAAAACTGCAATTATATAAAAACCATGGATGTGCATTAGACTTTTTTAAATCGTACCTTAGCGATCGTAAGCAATGTGTCTGTATAAATGATAATAAGTCTGATATACAAAAGTTAAATCTTGGGATTCCTCAAGGGTCTGTACTAGGACCCATTCTTTTCATTTATATATATATATACAGGGTGAGTTTTTTTCGATGTTCTCTATGGGGATCTCGGAAACTATAAGAGATAGAGAAATGGTTAAATGGGGAAAGAAGTGTAGATTTACGAGACGAATAAAATTCCACTTTCAAAGTTTTCAAAAAAGTCAAGGGTAACTAGATATTTTGAAAAAAGTAAAAAGTGTCAATTTTTTCAAATCAATATATCTCGGTTATTATAACAGATAGAAAAAAACTGTAAAGGACAATGTTTTAGATAATTTTATGTAGATTAATAAAAAATAATCACAAAATTTTTATCGCCATTATTTTCCGAGATATGACTCAAACTTACATTTTTTTAAATGGAAACCATAGTTGGCTATGACCTCATTCAAAAGGTAATTTTTTTCTCTTTAATCCAATATGACATACGAAATAGTTATTTCTAAAAATAAGTGAGTTATAGTCATTTTAAGTTTTATTATAAATAAAAAAATGGGTAGCCATGAAAAAGATGAAAGTAAAACAATTGCAGTTGTTTATAATAATAGCAATATTGTAATTATTAGTTTTACAAGTTAAACAAAAATGAAAAACCAGCGTAAGATTAATAATTTTGTAATTATCAAATGGCCTACTGTATGTGGTATAAACACATTTCTCAGGAGGATAATACGTTTCTTACAAAAATATTATGAACAGATGAATCGCGGTTCATTAATTGTGGTATTTTTAATCGCCACAATGAACATAGATGAACTCAAGAGAATCCACGAGAAGTTTCACAGAGAAAACTACAAATTAAATTTGGGTTTAATCCATGGTGTGTTTGGATTAATAATTCTCGGTTCATATATTTTTGAAAGCTCACTAAGTGAAAATGATTACTTTCATTTTCTTCAGAAAACATTTGAAGATACTCTCGATTGTTTAAATTTATCATTACAAGCAAGATTTAAATGGTTTCAATATGACGGTGCTCCACCTCATAACATGTTGGCTTTACAAATTATTTAAATGATGCTTTTCCTAACTCATAAGTGGGAAGAAATAAACCAATCCCAGGGCCACCTAGATCTCCCGATCTGCGCGTTTTAGAAATTTTTCTGTGGTGTTATGTAAAAAACAAAGTATATGAAAAATCATATCAATCCGTGGAGGATCATAAACTAGCTGTTATTGAAACATTTTATTTAATTTACATCAGAATAGTCAAAAAGCCATAAATTCAATTTTAAAAAGATATAATTTATGTCATAATAATATTAATAGTGGACTCTTTGACCATATTTTTTAATATTAAAATTTCTCTCCCATTAATATTTTGATAATTAGAGAATTACTTTATGCTGTTGTTTCATTTTGGTTTATCTCTGTAAAACTAATCATTACAATATTGCTATTATTATAAACAACTGCAATTGTTTTACTTTCACCTTTTTCATGGCTACCCATTTTTTATTTATAATAAAATTTAAAATGACTATAACTCACTTATTTTTAGAAATAACTATGTCGTATGCCATATTGAATTAAAGAGAAAAAAATACCTTTTGAATGAGGTCATAGCCAACTATGGGTTCCATTTAAAAAAATGTAAGTTTCCGTCATATCTCGAAAAATAATGGCGATAAAAATTTTCTGATAATTTTTTATTAATCTGCATAAAATTATCTAAAACTTTGTCCTCTACAGTTTTTTTCTATCTGTTATAATAACCGAGATATATTGATTTGAAAAAATTGACACTTTTTACTTTTTTCAAAATATTTAGTTACCCTTGACTTTTTTGAAAACTTTGAAAGTGGAATTTTATTCGTCTCGTAAATCTACACTTCTTTCCCCATTTAACCGTTTCTCTATCTCTTATAGTTTCCGAGATCCCCATAGAAAACATCGAAAGAAACTCACCCTGTATATATATATATATATATACAGGGTGGGCCACGAATAACGACCATTAAAAGTTTACGGGGTTCCTGCAAGAGGAAAAATCTGAAAAAATTCAACATTGTACGGTTGATTGCGATCTCCTCATGGTAAATATTTTTGACTTTCTATCACTTCCGGTTGTACCGGAAATGGCTACCAACTTTGTTATTTTAAATGGAACATACTGTATATTATTTTATTTTTAAATTCCTTGTTCGATTGCCTACCTCTCCATATGGGTTTATGTCCACTTAACTTTTACAGTTTTTTATTTAAAAATTTATTTGTCAAATATTGACCTCAAATAGGCGTTTAGAAAAATGCCTATAACTTCTAGTAGGTACAAGATAGACACACGAGCGGCATCTTGTATTGTACCTAATTGATTCCTCTATAAAGGAAAGAAATTGACATGTGTCAATTTTGACAGTTGGTATTTCAAAAATATCAATATTTCAGCGCCTACTTAAAAACATCATATTTCAAATTTTTCAAATGGAATGACCAATATTTTATCTCATAGTGTTATTCGCAAGACCTTTTGCTACAAAAAAGTATTATACATCACTATATCAAGAGCCAGTAGTTTTTGAGTTATTTCGAAATTAGTTTCAGAATTTTTATTTGAATGATTCCTGTTCTATTTACACGGGCAGCATAGTAGGCTTCTGTCAATATTTGTTGAATCCAACGTATTAATATTTGTGTACGCTTCTTTCGAGTAATAATAAAATGAATACCTATACCAATAAAGAAATTATGAATTTATTTGTCATATATGGCCAGTGCAACAGAATTGTTGAGAGAACTTGCAAAACTTTCAACGAAACTTATCCACACTTACCACCGATGGATAGAAAAAAGTTTCGAAGACTGGAGTCAAATTTTCTACTATTTGGAAAACCAAACGCAGAAAAAATCAACCAAAGCTAATAACCGAGATTGAGGAAATTCAAGTAAATGTTTTGACTGATTTTCAAGCAAATCAACGCGCATCAGGTTGGTAGGAGGATTTGAGAGTAAGCAGAACCCCACTCCAAAGAATTTAGAAAATGTATCGGATGCATAATTATAAATATAAATTATTTTCTCAAGATGCAGAGAACAGGATTGATTTTTGTGAGTTGTTGTTGCTTAAAATTAATATAATTTAGGCGGGAGAATCAAATTTCTCTCATGAAGGTATTTTCAATAGAAAAACCAATCACATGTGTGTTAATTGAAAATCCACATATATCTTTGAGGTCGTATAAAAAATAAAGTTTATGCAAATGCCGACAATACCCGAAAAGAATTGGAAGAAAGGGTGCGAGCTGCATTCGCGGAATATTAATTAAGAAAAAAATTAGGCAAGCAACATAAGAGGGTGACGCAACACGTGCTGCACAGTGTTTACATGTTAATGGTTATCATTTTGAACAATTGTTATAATTTTTTTCTGACAACTTTTTTCAGTTCCTGCATTTAATTACTTATTTAAAAATTATTTTATTCCAGTTTTCTTGCTTCAGTTTTATTTGTAAGTTGTAAATGGGGATAACTATTCATTTTAATAATATTCGGACGAATTTTTCCTAATTCGATTCAATAAATATTGATAGAAGCCTACTATAGTGCCTGTGTGAATATAAGAGGAATTATTGAAATGTGAGAGGAAATAAATTTCGAAATAACTTAAAAACTAGTGGCTCTAGATATAGTGATGTATAATACTTTTTTGTAGCAAATTGTCTTGCGAATCACCCTATAAGATAAAATATTGGTCATTCCATTTGAAAAAATTGAAATATGATGTTTTTAAGTGGGCGCTGAAATATTGATATTTTTGAAATACCAACTGTCAAAATTGACACATGTCAATTTTTTCCGTTGCAGAGGAATCGATTAGGTACAAAACAAGATGCCGCACGTGTGTTTATCTTGCACCTATTAGAAGTTATAGGCATTTTTCTAAACGCCTATTTGAGGTCAATATTTGACAAATAAATTTTTAAATCAAAAACTGTAAAAGTTAAGTTGACATAAATCCATATGGAGAGGTAGGCAATCGAACAAGGAATTTAAAAATAAAATAATATACAGTATGTTCCATTTAAAATAACAAAGTTGGTAGCCATTTCCGGTACAACCGGAAGTGATAGAAAGTCAAAAATATTTTCCATGAGGAGATCGCAATCAACCGTACAATGTTGATTTTTTTCAGATTTTTCCTCTTGCAGGAACCTCGTAAACTTTTAATGGTCGTTATTCGTGGCCCACCCTGTATATATATATAAATGATTTACCAATGTATATGGCCCTGATTAAGGTAATGTTGTTTGCAGATGATCCCTCATTTATTTGCAGTCATCAAAATGCCAGAAACAAGATAACTGAATGGTTTTATGCTCATATAATTAAATTAAACGATTTAAAAACACATAAATTACAGGTCGCCCGACACATAAGAGGTACTGTTACAAACTCAGTGACAGTTCTGGGCATTCGTATTGACAATCAATTAAAGTGGTTAGATCATATTGATAATCTATCCAGAAAAAAACTATGTAGGTCTTTGTTTTTGTTAAGAAAACTTAACAAACTAGTCTTCAAGCCGAAATTAATAACTGCATATCATGGATTATTTTATTGTCATATATGGTTTACGAATGTCGGAAAATTCTAGCGGAACATCCCGTATTTTTATTTTACAAAAAAAGCAGTATGTATATTAGTAGCATTAGACAAAATGGATTAATGTAAGATATATTTCAAACAGTTCAATTTGCTGACGGTGCCTGCTATGTTTATTTAGAAAACATGTGTAAAACAGAACTAAATTCATAAATGTCAACAGATCCCATTCACATTCGACAAAATATGGATCTAATATATTGACATTTAGGGATAAATATGCCCGGGTAGCTGTCAATGAAATTCAAGTAGATTTATATAACAAATTACCAGAACATATTATAAAAATGGCAATAAAGAAATTTAAGTCCAAATTGAAAAGGTACGTCATTGAACTGGAACCATTCTGTGCAAGAATTCTAGCGTATATGATTCTGCCAGATATTAGTGATTGATTTTGATTTTCTAATTGTAAATGTATTGTTTTGTAATTTTTAATATTTGTAATTTATAACTTATATTATTGTTCGTATTAACAATTTGACGTATGTGAAGATTTGTAATCTGTTAACATTAATAAATGATTATTATTATTATTATTAAGAATAACCATTTCGCGTAAACCGCATAATCGCAATTTTATTTTATTTTTATTTTTAGGGATTCAGTACGAGGATAGTAAAATGTTGAATGTTACAGTACGGTAAATAAATAAAAATTGTGAGTATTTTTACAATTTTTTATTTTAAGTATATTCTTTGGACAGAAACTTTTTTCGAATTGAACTTGCAACGCTAAAATTTTGTTTATAGTTAAGTTTATAGTATCAATTGGTTTACAGTATAGTAAATAAATACAAATTGTGAGTATTTTTACAAGTTTTTGATCAATTCTTTGTACAGAAATAGTTTAAGAATTGTTTAATTCAATTATTTTACTCTATAGTAGAGAAATATAGAATCTAAGTATTTTTACAACTTTTCACTTAAATTCTTTGGACAGAAATTTTTTTAGAATGTTTTTAACCTAGAGAAGCGAATTTGGTTTTTTCGAATTGGAATTTTGCAAAGCTGTAATATTGTTTATCTACGATCGTACAGATCGCTTTTTGCATCACTTTTCATTGTAAAAGTGGCTTTTTAAAGCACTAGTGCTTTTTTACGTTTTTATTGCACGGTAATGTCAAATTTGACAGATGAATATATTATAGCACAAATTTTCGACGAAAAACTTATTTTTTTATTAATTGATACAAATAACTAATAAACTATAAATAAAATATATAATACAAACGAAATGGCAGATTTAAGAACTCTGAAGATTTCATTTAATGCAAGTCGAAGCGACTACAATAAAGCGAACATTTTTCCATAAATAATAATGGTGGCCGACATTTGTGCAACTTGTTTACTGGTTGCTAAGTAACGCTTTCATTAGTGCACTGCGGGTAAAATATGTTTTCATTAATTGAATTATTGAAATGACATTAAAATATTACTCAAAAAAATATATTCTTTGAAATCCTTTACGATCGAAGATAAAATTTTGTAAGGCACGCGTGTAAAAAGTTTCTTTATTGCACTCCTGGCTTTAAAAAAACTCGCTCGTTCCAATAAACTATCACTTTTTACACTTGTACCTTAAATAACTATTATAATTAAGTTACATCAACTATTTTACTGTATGGTAGAAAAGTATAGAATCTTAGTTGTTTTACAACTTTTCAAGTAAATTTTTTCGACAGAAATTGTTTAAGAATTTTTTCAATCTAGCGAAGCGAATTTGATATTTTCGAATTAAAATTTTGCAGCGCTGTAATTTTGTTTATATTTAAGTTACATCAATTGTTTTAAAGTATGGTAAATAAATATTAATTGTGAGTATTTTTACAAATTTTTAAGTAAATTCTTTGGACAGAAATTATTTAAGAAATTTCTGAACCAAGCAAAGCGAATTTGATTTCTTCGACTTGAAAATTTGCTGCACTATAATTTTGTTTATAGTTAAGTTACATCAATTGGTCTATAGTATCGTAAATAAATACAAATTATGAGTATTTTACAAGTTTTTAGATACATTTTTTTAGACAGAAATTGTTTAAGAATTTTTTGAACCAAGCGAACAAAATTTGATTTTTTCAAATCGAAAATTTGTAGCGCTGTAATTTTGTTTATTTTTGAGTTACACCAATTGTTTTACATATATTATTATTTATGATACATGAATTTAATTGATAAATAATAAGGTTGTGAACTCTGCAGCATACCGAATTCAATTAATTATTAAGAGTATAGTTAAATTAAAAGAGAAAAAATTATTTCTTCGAGTATATAAGTCAATGTTTGGTGATGTTTTAACACGAGGAGTAGTTTTTACTATGCCGTTAGTTCTTACATAACTCTAAGGCAACGGTGCTGTAATAAATTTTTCTCATCAATACATTTGATTATATATTTTGTTATTTCAGAACTCTTTTATTTGTATCCTTATTGTAAACTGTTTTATCTTTATTGCAAATAATTCTATTTAATGATTTTTAACATAAACCTTACGACATATTTTCGCCAAATGTTGAAGAATTTATATCTGAACTTATGGAATGTTTATACTAGAGATTCCTCTTTTGTTTTTTCTAAACTATATTAGATATAATTTAGTTAATTGTAACTTAGTTTCTTAAGTATTTCTCTGTAATTAGGTTAGTGTACCTGTTGAGAAATAAATAAATAAATAAATGTATCTGATTTTCTTACTTTAATTTATAAAGCCTTTGATTGATGAGGCTGATAAATGTTGAAAATTCGTCTTCATTTTAATACAAATGAAACTATATAAGCACTTTCAAATATATATTGTAAAACGCTACAATTGTTTCGACACACTGTGGCTTCTTCATTTCTTCGCCTGAAGAAGCCACAGTGTGGCGAAACAAATGTATCGTTTTACAATATATATTTGAAAGTGCTTATATAGTTTTATTTATATTAAGGTCATAAAGTCTTATTTTTTAAGATTTGATTTCTTATACACTTGAAGGGATGTGCAACCCAAAACTGCACGTGCTCCCAAAATTAGGACAAAGCGTGCGCTCTTTATCATATTAAGTACCAGTATTAAATGCAATACTGACTTATTCACTTGTAAGGTACACTCGAAGTCAGGTATTATTTGGGTTTGACTTAAAACACCCGCACCCTCATCGTGATTATATGCACCACATCAAATACACAATTGGAATTTTGATACCTCATACATGATCTCACACTTTCCATCAATGTATTTTTATTTATTTAATTTTGGCGAAGAAAAACACTTATTATTATTGTTAACAATATGGAACATAAGAAGTGTTTTTCTTCGCCAAAATTACATATGTATCTGGTTCCATCAAGAGGGTAGCTCAACAACTATCAACTTTGTTTATTTACTTTTATAGATCTTCTATCATTGAATAAATTGTCTGTAAATTATTATTGGAGGTAAATAAAAATTCACACAGTAATTAACGTGTTTCTACGATATATTAAAGTATTAAATGTAGTGAAGTGCACAGTACGGTTGGTCTTGTTAAACAAAATTTACATCATCCACCTCTTGGCTTTGGTCAAAGTTTAGAATCACATCACATGAATCACTTAAATAACTTCCCTAGTAATAATGGAATAGAAATTTATAATTTTAAAAGAGCAGATTTTTCAGAAATTTACACATTGTTTACTGAATGTGACTAAACAGATGTTTAATTGTATAATAACTCAAATGAAACATTTTCGTTATTCTATAATTATTATTCTTTGGCAGAATATATATCATATGCTGATGATATTTTAATGTTGATGTTATTTTAACTGACTTCACAAAAGCTTTTGATTCTATAAGTCAGAAAATTATTTTAAGTAAATCTATTGGATGTCACTCAAATCTTATTAAGTTATTCAGCTCATATTTGTCTAACCGTATTCAATACGTAGAATATCTAGGTTTCCAGTCACAGTGATATTTTGCTTCTAGCGGGTTCTCTCAAGGCTCAAAGCTTTCGCCTCTACTATTAATTTGTTTTATTAATGACATTATGCCGATGATGTTAATTATTCAGAACTATTTTATCAAAACAGGATTGTTATTTTACAATGTGATCTTTTTCTTAACAGCGCTGGTACTTTCAAAACGATCTTCCGCGAAATGTAAATAAATGTCAACGGATAATTTTTACATGTAAATTATCTCAACTTAATCACAACTATATATTAAATAATTTGTCCTTAATGGTCTGAAATTAAGAATCTAAGTGTTATATTTGATAGCAATTTAATCTTCGAAATCAAAAACACAATTTGTTCCGATAGTCATAAATTATTTGGTTTCATTAAGCGCATTAATCTTAGACATATATGAATACACAAATAAACAAGTCGGAAGGACCAATTTTTTGAAAGCTAATTTCTACTTACTGAAAGCAGTATTTGCAAAGTTGATAAAAAAATTTCTTACAAATACAAAACTTTTGAAAAAGCAAACAAGGAATTTACAATTATTTTTATTTGATCGTCAATTTCAATTAAATTGTATTGTCTGGGCTAATAATTTGGTAATAATGTATTAATTGAATTTAGTAGGATTTAATAAAATGTTCGGTGGAAATTAGCTGCAAAATATTTCTTTTTTAGTTATTTTTAAAGTACTATTATTATTGAGGATAGGTAAATTATGCTGCCATGGTTCATTTAAATACTACAGACAGAAATTGAAATAACTGAACGAAAATAGTAGTTGTAAAGAAATCTTTATCCAAATATAAAGTGTATTTTTTTACTTGCACTTTAAACTGATCATTTTAATTTCAATTATTAAAATCATTGGAATTTTTCTGTACATAGATTTTACTTCGTATGACTTTAATTAACTTTAAATATATTATTCTCTAATAAAAATTGTATTTTGTTTATTTTACTTATTATCTGTGAGTACTTGTAATCATAAAATTCAGAAAAATATTTACTGATAGCCACTAATTACATTCCCAAATTTTCGAATTAATTCCAGGAGAATTAATAAAAATTACATTATATTAATATACTAATAGATATAACATATAAAAATCGGTTACTTTTTGTTGATATAATATAACATATATAAATGAAAACACTTTTAATTTAACGTGGACTATAGTTTCGGCATCTTAACCTGCCATTATCAAAACTAAATATAATTTAAACTACAAATTACAAGTGTATATATATGGAAAATATATGGTATCAATAATATAACTTCCATTATTATTTTCAATTTCGAATATATCTTTCATTCACCTACGCCAATGGAACTCTTTGAGGACCACTCATACAGTCGTTTTATCGATGTTTTTACCTTACACTCTGCAATGTCGGTAATGCTAGTAGTTTCGCTACTTGCCGCTGTATTCAAAAGGCGCTCGTCCGCGCGGATTTTGAATAATTTAAATAACTCTCGTCTTTTAACAAATTATTTCCTAACTAGTCGTCGATAGTTCATTTAAATTGAGAATTGTAGAAAAATTTTAGAAATAGACACCGTTTTATTTTCCAATCTCTAAAAATAATTTAGATATTAAATATGGTTAGTTTAGATAAAATCTGAAGAGGCGGACGGATAAAGGAGAGATGGAATTAACCATTCAATATTTTCGTGGAAAACCAGCTATATCCAAAGCTTGCATTTCACCTACAAAAAACCGAATAGAAGAAATATTAGTGTATAATTCCAGAAGGTTTCTCAAGTAAATTACATTAATTTTCTGTATACATATCGATGTGTAAATACGATCTAAATGTAATTTTGGAAACTTGGTTTTCGGAAAAAAAATTGATGGTGAATTAGATATAAAAAATACAACATTATTAGATTAGATCGTAATAATTTAAATAATAATAAATTGTAATCATTGTTTTATTTAGAAAAGTTATCAAAGCAAATTTGTTAACACATACCTTTACACAAGTAGATTAAATTTTTATTAATTTAATCATTAACAATATAAATTATGTTATTGGTGCATTTTATTTTCCGTCGGGCTTGGGCAAAAATTTGATTTTCACTGCTCTACACTTAATAACTTTATGGGTCTTCTAAGTTTTTTTATATATTTTAATTATTTTAAGTGTGTAATTAATGATTTTCTCGCCAACAGAGATTGGATAGGTTTGCTCGAATCCTGTGAAGATTTAAATATCACCTTTAATTTTTTTTATAGTGTACTTTAATTATGTGATCGAACAATACGTTCCAAATAAAATGTTATTTAAAAGCAGATTTTCCAAATGTCTCACTAAAGAATTACAGTTTAAGAAAACAGTTGAACAACTTGCTCATCTTAGATTCAAACAGGGTAATAACTATTTGAACTACATAAGATTTCAAAAACTGCGACGTGATTGTAAACTTGTAAATATGTTAATGACAAAAATCAAACAAATGACTACCCTGAAAATATTTTTTTTTTAAATGAAACCTCTGCTAACAACCTACAAACCTCAGTTAATTTTCTTGTACAGCACCTCTAGAATGTTTATAGTAAAGATCAGACTAATGCCTACTCCTTTATATAGTTATGATTCATGTGTTGATGGTGCGTTTGAGTTTGAGGTTAGTTCTGAGGAGATTTTTTGAAGGCATGTGTTTGTACCTTAATGGATCCTATAACTTATATATTTCAGCGGTTAATTAGTGATCATATCCTTCTTGGTGCATGAAAGAAAGAATTGATTACACCAATATATAAGCAGACAGCTACAATGGCTATCTAAAAACTTTATTGTCACCGAAGAACACCAGTTCATCAGGGTAGATATACAGTCACAAACCAATTAATATACCAAGATTACCTGTCGAAATCCTTGGAAAGTATACGAACTTCTCCAAGGCGTTCAAAAGAGTATCTTCCTCAATTTTATTAAGAAAGTTACAGTATATTGCACTAAATATTTCTATCGTGTGTTGGCTTAAGAGTTACTCAACAGGTAGGAATTGGTAGTTTCTTATCGGAAGCTATTGTAGTTAGTTCTGGTCTACCACAAGGCTCGCATTTAGTACCAGTTCTGTTTTATATATTCATAAACGACATTCCTCATTACCTGAACAATTCCATGTTTTTACTAGTATACGGATGATCTGAAAATATTTCGTTCGGTGAAAAGAGCTGATCACTTCACAGCCTTACAAGCAGATCTTGAAAATTTGTCCCAGTGGTGTACTTTTAATAAATTATTCTTGAATATACCAGTGTAAAGTGATTAGATTTGCCAAAAAAGATATTATAATATTTAAGCTAGTTCAGCTTCAAATGTAGTAGGGATTAAAGACTTGGAAGTTACATTTGATCATTAAAAACACATGTCTATAACATTGCGAATAAATGTCGTAAATTATTAGGTTTCATCTGTAGATTTAGTAAAGACCTCTCACCGCATTCACTAAAACTAAATGTACATTATACATCACATTAGTAAGACCGATTTTGTAGTATGATTCTCCAGTTTGGTCACCGCATCAAAAATATTTAATCAAGCTATTGGAGAAAGTACAAAATAAATCAATTAAATTCATGAAATATAGAATTTCTACTGTGATCCCATACGACATAAATATTGATTCCTTGCAAAATCGTAGAACTAGGAGTGATATCGCGTTCCTGGATTTGTCGACGGGGCTCCACTTTTTTCACTATTTAATTTTGTACATCCACATAAGCTTTAAGAAAGAAGTAAAAGCATTTTTAGAGTGAATTTCCACAGAACTTACTTTGGTCGCATTAACTCAATATCTAGACTTATGTGTAGAGGTAATGAATTTTACGATAGTAATAACTGCGATTTTTTTGGTCCATCGTTAAGCAGTTTTCGTTGTATTATCGAGAGAATAACGTTTTTGTGTTAATTAAATGGTTTTACTACCTCTATATTTGGAATTTAGTAATCTGCCTTTATAATTAGTTTAGTTTATTACTTTACAAGATCTACTAAAAAATACATCAAATACAAATATACAAATTTGAAAGCAGAGTACACGATTTCTAGTGAAACATAAAACAGGAGTAAGTAAGGAGTAATAATTCAAGCAAGAAAAGAAAATATTGTCTAGGTCACCCAGTTTCTAACATGAATATTTCTGAGAGGTTGGTCCAACTTTATAGAGATACGATGGGGACGAATTATGAGCAAGTTTAGTTTAGTTTCTCACTGATGATTTAATAAAATGTGTTTTGGAGCCAAAGAAACGAAGAAGTGAGAAAATGGCTGGTTGCGCAAGAAGATATCAAGTGCACCTCCTTTTTATAGACCAGAAGTAGGCGATTAATGGCTTTTGGAACAATAATTTTGGTGAGAAGGAATATGCCGAAATAAGGGAATGTGTTGTGGCATTCACCGAAAACTAATAGAGAAATCGGAGAGTGTAGAACGATAGAAGTAGATAGAGTGGATTTTAGTGAAGAGAATAGACCGATTTTGATTTAAGCATAACACTTTTAATAAACTATAAAGCAGCTTTTGAGTCTATAAATATTATTTATATTAGATTTTTTATTGTTTGTTTGACTAATCACTTTTCAACACTTCTTAATAGCCTTCAATTCAGCAAGTATTTTTAAAATTTTGTTATAGAAGAGATGATATCTTCAAAAACTACGCGGTAGTGTCGAACTCAGAACCTCCTGGTGTGCCTACCGACTAAAACCTCTCTCCTAGCTGTTGTAGGTGGGATTAGCCTCTTCAGTACAAAATCAAGAGTATGAGTGGAAAATTGGATGGTTATTGGGTGTGGAAGGCGCTTGCTTATTGAAGTGCGAGAATAGCCTTCTCTATGATCTGCTGGACTTCTCTGGGAGATCATCAACGTAGCTCAGCAGCCGTAAGATAAGGTCGAGCATCTTGAGTTTTAGTGAGTAGTATGTCAATGCTGTCTTCCGTAGCTCGATCAGCTGGAGATAGGCGAAGTCGTAGAGGCCTTCGCTTGAGTGGCGGAAGAATAGCTGAAAGCATCTTCTGATTAATGCTTCTTTCCAGGCTGTCGATTTTTTTGTATCTGGTGGTTTGTTGCGGTGATGAGCTGTAGAGTAAAATATTCAATTACTGGACGAATAAACGTCTTGATGCAGGAAGTTAGGGCGCTGATAAGGTTGCATCTGATAGGCTGTGTGTTAAAAGGATGCTTCTGCGAGGTAAATGGAATTTTAAATGATGAAGATTTTCAATGAATGTGGCGCTAGAACAATAAGACTAATTATTAGATCTCAAATCATAATTGTAACATTTTGTCACTTTTGTTGGTCACTTATCAGAAGAGAGAATTCATTAGATAATAATGAAGAATAAGAAATTATTTATAATGACCTAAGTTGTAGGTTATATTTATAAGATGGAAGTGAATAGCACAGCAAAGAGGATACCAGAAAATAATAGGGAATATTAAGATATTAATTGAAGAAGTGAGAATAAATGTTGCCTAATAATGAAAGCATGGTTATGCTTAAAATTTGTTGAGCTTGACTTAGAGAGTTGTTGTAAGGAAAACATTTTAGATTTGGTCGGTTAATAAAAGCCTCTTAAAGATAATGAGCATAAAGGAATGCAACATTCGACCGCTAGTCCTGTAGAATCTGAACAATTTATTGCTACAACTTTTCGTTGTGTGGAGTCGATCCAGATTTTGTGAGGAATTGGTGAAATAACAATTATACCATACTCAATTTTTATCTAATGAAAGTGTTTTTGAATATTAGAAAAGAAGAACGAGATAAACCATTATGACAGTTGAAAAAAGTGCATTTTTAAGTTTTAGTTTATTACCTTTGGTTTTCCTTTCTTGAAAATTACGAGGGTTGATAGGAAATTAGTACCCGCTTGCACCGTTTTAAACGCTGGCAAATAAAGTAGATACCGGATGTGTGCTAACATGTTCAGATGTATTTCTGCTATGTGTGTGCAAAGTTACATCTCGCTCGTATTGAAAATATGTTTTCATACTTTATCGATAAGAAAAAGTAAGGTTAATGGGCAGTAACTAAAAGAGATTAAGGGATACTTTCCAATTTTAAGATAAAATGGAGATAAATCGAGTGAAGCCCTTTCTTTCAAATTAGACATTATTTGCTTATTCTAGGACTGACAAAAGTTTAAAATATCATTGAACAGTTGCAATAAAATTAGTTTGCCTGAATTATAAATATCCAGCATAGAGTATGATATACAATACGAAGAAATCTTTGAGATAAAGCAGAACTGAATTGAGTTCCGCTAAGGTAAAATTAGAGAAGGGATAAGAATTAAAAGATTCTGAAAATTCAAAGAATGGATAAGGATCTACAATAGAAGGTGTGAGATCGCAGGAGAAAATACTAAAAGCATCAATATTGAATTGCTTATTAATATTTGAATTAAAGCGTATAATCAATAATCAAGTGCAAATTAATAGGTTCTATATAAATTGATTATGCAAATCGGGTTGCATATGCTAGACATACTTTTTTATGTAAATGCTAAAAGTCGTTAAACGTTAATAATAAGTATTATGTTTTTATACTCTCGCAAAAGAAGCTTTTTAGGAAAGACATTTAAATCAAATAAAATAATTCTTTTCTGGACTCAATTCTTAAAAGTTGCCCTAACAATGTCTGGAGATGATTTAGGAAAATAAATAATTTTATTGTTTGTAATAAATACCAACAATAATTGAGTGAAAAGGTAAATTAATATAATAAATGTTGCTTTACTATGTAAAAATATCTGCAATAATGATGTTTGTATATATAATAATTGTGCATTTTTATTTTATAAAAAAAAGTAGTTAAATTTGAATTTAAACACGATGTCTTTTGTATTTTATAACTTTTAATTCTTTACTGTGTTTGTTGAATCAGTTGGTTACTATAATGGAATGATTAATACATATTTACAATGTGGATTATACAAGACAGGTAAAAAATATATAAAATGTAGCTTTGGTATTTAGTTTATGAAAATGTACTGCCGGAGTGACCGTTTGGGTCGGCTAAAATTAACATTTGAGTTGATGACAATTCTATAATACCACTGTACATTTTTCAGAATTAGAATATTTTAAGAAAAACCATTTGTACAGTCTTGAGTATAGATATAAAAGAATTATTACTTCGCAGAGAGAAAGTAAAAATAAAGTTGTAGTTGATTGTAAGAAAATATTAACTTCTGAAGGATAGACTCAGGAATAAAGAACAAAAGCAAAATCCTTGGTAACAAATATAATTTTTCCTCAATTTTTTATGCCGATCATCAATTATTGTTTCTTTTTGAGGTAACTTACGTTTCCTATTCCAAAGATTATTGTCATCAAATTTAAAGTGGAAATTGATGATGCTGAGGCAATAGATAATTTGATGAGATAGAGTAGACGAAACAATGTATAATCTATTAGATCATTTGAAGAGTAAGCAAAGGTAGTGAATAATTTATTGGAATATCTAGTCCAGATTTTACTTCGGCAACAATTTTGTGGCTTATAAGTTAGGAAACTGTTATTTTTAAAATTGTAAATTTTGTTGAAAACATACTTTGTATATTCGTAAATAAGTATAAAATAAATAAAGTAAAACATTCTTAAGAATACATTTTCACTTTAAAAGCACATGAAAAATACTGTGATGACCTCTATTTTATATTATCAGCTTTAGGCAGAAAAGTTATGCAACGCCCAAAACTTTTAAACGTCTCTTTCTAACTAAAGTATTTGTAAAAATATTACAAATTATTGTTGAGAAAATCTATTTAGAAGTAAAAAAAAAATCTATTTTTATATATTGTCCTATTCTTTTTTATTTTCCCTATATAGTATATATAGGGGAAGTATCGTGCGTGAAAATGATCCGATTGAGATGAAACTTTAAACTTAAGGTTTTATCGTTCAAAACTGGAACTGAAAAGCTTTTGGGAAACATTCATTAACCGGAAGCTGATGTTTGCCCAAGGCGTTTTTTTTTATTTTTCTCGATATTTTTCCAAATTTGAAATATATTCCATAACTTTTCAAACAAAGGTTAAAGGAAATGAGAAACTGAAGAAGTTTTATTGAGACATGTTTTTCGTAAAATTTTTAATTTGTGAGAAAAAAATTTAAATTTATAAGTTTTCAGAAAACATTTTAAATTTTTCTTTAAAGATTCTTGAAATTTCAGAAATTTCTCCTCCACACTTTTAGTTTTTTATTGGAATTTTCTTTCCAAAGAATTTTCATCGAGAATTCTACAATTTTTTACAAGTTTAGCAGAGGTTTTATTCAAGAGTTTCAAAATTTTTCAGAAAGTCATCATTTATTTTTATTTATAGAAATTTCTTCGTGGTTTTTGTATAATATTTTATTCAACTTTTTCTCTAATTTTCTCAGATGATCCATAATTTTAGTTTTTTTTTACATTGAGGTTTCTAGAATTTTTCACAAGATTTCATTTTAGATTTATAAAACTTTTTTTGAGGATCCTAGAAGTGTACACTAATTTCTTTTTCTTATCTAATAAATACATAGATATTTCCAGAATTTTTAGCAAAGATTTTATTCGAGAGTTCTAGATTTTTCAGAAAGTTCTTTCAAGATTTTGTTTAACTTTACAATTTATTAGGAATTTTTTTTCTAAATTTCTAGAACTTAGTTAGAGGCTTCTGGAAGTTTCAGGAATTTCTTCTCCATATGTTCAGTTTTTTGCATATTCCTTTCCAAAGAATTTTGATCGAGGATTCTAGAAGTTTTCCTTGTAGATTTCTAGAACTTTTTTGGAGGATTCTAAAAGTGTACAGTAATTTCTTCTTCATATTTCCAGAATTTTTAACAAAGGTGTTATTTGGGAGTTTTTTTATAAAGTTCGTTTCAATATTTATAGAATTTTCTTTGAGGCTGTTTCCAGTAATTTCTCTTCCAGATTTTAATATTGTGTTATAAATTGCAAAGATTTCCTTCAGGGCTCAAAAATTAAAAAAACAAATCTTTTCCAGAACTTTAGACTTTTTTCGAGAGTTCAGACATTTCCAGTAACTTTTATTCAGATTTGGAGGCTATAGAAAATCTGTTCCTAGAAATCTAGACTATTTTCAGTGATTTCTCCAGATATCAAGATTGTTTTTTTCAAGCATGACCAGGTAGACCTAGTATTTTCCTCCTTATTTCATTCTGTATAAATAAGTGTTTTGTCGTAGATTAATGTACTTTAAGTTTGATAATGATCAGTTAATGATCGAAACTCGAGTCACTTAAAAAAAAAGTGTGATATAAACAAAGTAAACGTTTTTGTTTAATTTTCCAAAATGTATCACGAAGTTAACGCCTCAACCATTAATCAATTAAAATTTTTTTCTAGAAATGTAGAGAGAACAACATCTTTATTTGGACAAACAAAAATACATTTTCATTTAAAATAAGGGTTAGTCTATCCGTTTGGGCTATCGACCTTCGGTCTTTCTGCCCTGTCTTTATTCTAATTTATGTAAAAAAAAACAAATAAAAATTGCTGTCTAGCTTAACTGTCCGGATGACGCGAGCTAATGAATTGATGAAGAGTGATTGCTGGATGTTTGTGTTTGGGGGGGGTGTGCAAAATTTATTGAGAAGGGTTACATTGAAAGGTTTTTTGGCAAATTTTACACTAAGGCTTATTATTCGTTGGGATATATGGGTGATAGAAATGTAGATTTTTGTAGAATTCAGAAATTGCGAAGATTTAAACGAAGGGTTTTTTTGAAAATTTATTTTTAAAAATCTAGACTTTTTTTTCTAAAGTTTAGGAAATTTCTTGTAATTTCTTCTGCACATTTGAAGATTTTTTCAACTTGTCTTCTAAATCGCAAAGATTTTCTTCTAGAAATCTAGATTATTTTCTCGAAGGTTCAGGAAATTTCTAACAATTTATTCTCTAGAGTTCATGAGTTTTTTGAAGTCGTCTTTTAAATTGCAAAGATTTTCTATGAGGCATTAGGATTTTCTAGATTTTTTTTCTAAAAGTTTAGAGTTTAGAAAATGGCCAATAACTTCTTCCCAAAATTAAATTTTGTTTTCAACTTTTCTTATAAATTGTGAAGATTTTTTTCAGGCTCTAAATGTTTTTTAATTCGTATTCCATTTCAAGAATTCAGGTAAATTTCAGCTATTGCTTCTCTAAAATTCAACATTTTGTTTCAACTAGAGGCTATAAACTTATTTAGAAAGTTCTAAATTGCGGAATTTTTCTTGGAGGGTCTAGATTTTTTTAGAAAATTTTCCCCTAGAATTCTTTTCTTATTTTCGAGAAAGTTTAAAAGAATTTTCACTAATTTCTCTTCCCGATTTCAAGATATTTTTTCAACTGGTCTTCTTAATTTCTTGGAGGCCCTAGAATATTTAGAAAATTTTCATTTAGAAATCTTTTTTTTTCAAGGGTTCAGGAAATTACCAGAAATTTCTCTTCCAGATTTCAAGGTTATCTTTTTGTCTTCTAAATTATAAAGATTTTCTTGGAGGCTCTAGAACTTTTTAGAAAATTTGTTTGTAGAAATCTAGATTTTTCTTGAGGGTTCAAGAAATTTTTAGTATTTTATCTTTTTTGAGGCACTAGATTTTTAGGAATTTTTTTTCACTTTTTCAAGAATTCAAGAAATTTCCACTAATTTCTTCTCTAGGTTTCAAGATTTTTTTTAAATCAACCCACTTTCTAAATTGTGAATATTTTATTGGAAGCTCTAAAATTAAAAAAAATAATTGTTTAGAAATATAGACCTTTTTCAAAAATGTACAAAATTTCTTTCCCGAATTGAAATTCAATATGTTTTAACCACAAATTATCGTAAGTAAGTATGGATTACAACGTAGTAACGGTCGCAACCATTCTCTTTGTCAAAAATGTTTACTTTGTCAATTTTCTTTTATTCAAATTTTGTAATTAAAGTTATTGCAAACCGCGAGGCGATCAGTAATTAAAGTTAATAGTTTTACTGATTGGAGGGTGGGTTAGAGGGCAGTAAAACATAAGCGAGGGTTTTAATTAAAAATTGTAAAACATAAATACACAATATTATTGCAAAATTTAATAGATTTATTCAAACACATTTTGAAATTTAAGAAATTTTGAAAGATAAGACAACAAACAAAAGTTAAAGGAAATGAAAAACTGAAAAAGTTTTATTGAAACATTTTTTTTTTGTTATTAATTTAAAAATTTAATTTTTTTTTTGCTTATTGCTAATAAACTATATGAATGAGCTAAATGAAATTTATATAACAAGTAAATATAAAAAAATTAAAAATTGAGGAAATAATTAAGAAACTATACGGTTAGTTTTCGAGAAAATATAGGGAAAGTATTATGATGGCCACATCACCTTTTATCTTTGTAATGGCATTATGATGATATTATCTTGTAATGATTTTATTTCTTGATGAATTTTAGACAAATAATTCAGCCGGTTTAGATCCTTAGAACAGAACTTCATGGCCAAGACATACGTTTGGATATTGTTGATATATTTAGTCAATCATTTGTTGTTCCGCTTCTTTACGTCAACCTGAAAGGTAGGCATTTCTCTAGAGATATTTAAAAATCTCGAATCATCTGTGATACCTACTATGAAGCAAATCGTCACAAATCAGACGGTGACTATTCCCGAGGGTCTCACCGTGACCACAAAGTCACGTGTGGTAATCGTAAAAGAACCGAGGGGCGTGCTAAAGGGCTCCTTTAAACACTTGGCCCTGGATATCCGAATGCTGAATCCAAGAACACTGAAGGTGGAGAAGTGGTTCGGCAAAAAGAAGAAACTGGCTGTTGTGCGTGCAGTATGTTATCACATTGAAAACATGTTGGAAGGTGTGACAAAGGGGTACCAATACAAAATGCGCGCAGTATATGCCCATTTCCCCATCAACTGCATCACCACCGAGAACAGGAATTAGGAATTTCTTGGGTGAGAAGTACATCCATAGGGTGAAGATGGCCCCCGGCGTGACCATCAACAACTCCGCCAAGCAGAAGGACGAGCTGATCATCGAGGGCAACTCTCTGGAAGACGTCTCGAGGTCGGCCGCCCGCATCCAACAGTCCACCACTGTCAAGAATAAGGATATCCGTAAATTTTGGCCTTTACGTGTCCGAGAAGACCACCGTCGTGCAAGACGAGTGATCGTGTACGTTGTAATTAATAAATTTCTTATATATGATGGAAAATATATTCGTATAAGTGCATAAAAGATTTCAAACCTCGGGATTCAAGTTATTTTAGGAACTTTTGAATCAAAAACAGATTAAGCAGGGGTTTACTATTCCCTTGAACACTCCGAAAGTAAGAACTTTGTACAATTCTAAAGTTGGAAGGTATAACGGATATGAAGCATTATGATTAAATATCTATTGTAAAAATACAGCTCCAGATAAATCATAATTAAAGGAGAAAAAATTCTGCTCAAAACTTCTCCCCACTTCTCTCAAATGAAATACCTGAATCGAGATTGTAGAAATTTACAAGCTAATATCTACTGCATTCTTTAAGATGTAACATTCTTTAATATTGATAACCGTTACTACGTAGTACTCCATCCAGTATCAGATTCTTCATTCATCTTGATGGTTGTGTTGGTTAGCTATACCCAAAAGTTCTGAATAGTAAGTTTTTTAGTTTGAGTTTCATTTCAATTTTTTTATTGCATTGGAATTTTGTTTGCAAGAAATATTTTCAAGGATTAGAAGCTTTACAATAATGTTTCCATTAAAAATCTTTACTTCGGACAATGTGTCCTAGGTGCCTTGAAAAGGTATTTTTTTCCGAAACGTTATTCGAATATAACATTTAAATTATCAATTTCAATAATTTGATTATACCATTAATAAAGTTTTAGCATAACTGAAATTATATCTAAATGGAATAAACTACAATAAAATACTTTTTAATGGAGCACGCACGAGTGCAGTTAATGAGACCTCGTTTTACACCTCAGGCCATATACAATTAAGGAGAGGCCGTGTCATTTCACTGCTTATTTAGTATGAAGAATCGTGACATAATAATAACAAGACAACGGCAATGATGAGCGTGGAGGGTTTTCGGGGGGGAGGGTAGGACGGCTGAAACGAGCGCCGGGCTGCGTCGGGGCGTCAGGCGTCGGGGCGCGCATGTGACGCCCTAATCGTTAATTAACTTAGTTACATTGTTAGTAACTTGTTGAAATTACAGCGAGTGAATTGCGAGAGCACGTACTTTTACCGCACGCACCCGCTGTGACATGTCCCTGTCATATTTAGCAAATATTTTACTAATTACATTCATTTGCGCCTTCCAAGCGACGATCAAGCTTTATTAACACCTAAACTATATTAATCGGATTTGTTATTATCATCTAACGCTTTGCCTCGCTCACATCAACCCGCACACTAACTACATCTAGTGCCAATATATTTATTTCATGAAATTAATCTTTAACATTGTTCACCAAATAATAATCAATTATTTATTACACTATCACCAATAAATTGAATATAAAAATAAATAAATATAATTTTTGTTTCAAATATGCTATCGGATTTTCCTTGGCCTTAACAGGAGCGACAAAATATAGTATAAAATTGATACAATGGCAATAAGTGTGAAAAGACACGTGTAAGGACGTTATAACTTGTTATCGCAAATTGATTGGCCCAACTTGTGAATCCGTGAGGACCGTTCCCCATCCATCCCTATCCATCAGTCAGCAAGATTTATATCTGTAGACACACAACGAACGGGCGATATATAATAAATAAATACAGGTGTTGCACGTTAACCGTCTTGTACGATTTCCTCTCGTTGTTAATTATAATATAACGCCGTTGGATGTCAATCAATCAAGTATTAAACTGGCAGATGTGGACGATGATAAGCTCCAATGACAATACAATTTTCTGTTGGTCGTTATTTCGTTTGTAATTTGATGCATTATATCCGTATTTCGATTAATTCATATTTTAATTTATTAATATTACATAATAAATTAAAATATTTATAGTTTACAAATAATAAATTATTATTATTAAAACCAAAATTATGTAGGAGAACGGTATACCGTTCATTTTCCCCGTCGGAAAACTAAAAAGACTTAACAGGAAATTAATTATATTTTATCAAAGGTATTGTATAATAACTGCTGCCTTCTTAACTTACTCTCAACTACTAACCAAAGTTTACTTTTAAAAAAACGAAGCATCTAATTTTAAATATTTAACCCTGGACAGAAAACAGTTGCTGTCTCTCACTCGAACATTATTTGTACAAGAAGACAACTTACAGTCTACCCTAGACATTTCTTTTGTTTGTGATCGTTCACTGCAAATGAAGTCAGAAGGCATAACTTTGGTAAAGCTGCTTTTATTTCCTAATATCAAGAACTTCTCAATAACTAACAACTTGAATTGAATGATGATGTTAAAGTTATGATTTACTTCAGAAATCGAAGGAAAATTTAGGAGAAAAGTGACTAAAACACATAATCCCATATTCTTTTTAAAGTTTACACTGATTAAATATAATACAATGACACCAAAAAATTTGTTAATCATCGTAATATAGTAGAATCCTTTTGCTTCCTTCCAAAACTTTACACTACCCTCCCTCTTACCATCCTTACCTCAAACATCCAAACAACAAACCTTGAAGGAAAGTCATCAGCCGTCCTACTACTAGATATCCAAAAAACCTTCGACTCTGTCTGGCATCAAGGTGTGTTGTATAAATGCTACCTCCTTAAAATTCATACCCATATTATTTTCATTATCAATCAATTTCTTTCAAACAGATCGCTTAAAGTCAAAATCAAGAACTCTTACTCCCCTCTTTTTTCTCCTGTACAAGGTTTCCCACTATCTTCGCTTCTATACAACATCTTCTGTTTCGACATCTACAATCCCGATCCTCTTCACTTCAATCCCTCTAAATATCTCCTCCAATTTGCAGATGATACAGCCGGAATATCCCACGCACCCACCGTTCCAAAAGCTTTTCAATCCCTTCAGCAACTAATTGACTCCCTGCAACACTGGTTTACTAAATGGCGAATTAAAATCAATCCCCACAAATCCCAGCTTCTAATTCCCTATCACCGTAATAATAATCCTGCAAATAACATTCACATCTCCCGAGCAATTGTTTTCCCCGCAATGTCTATAAAATACCTTGGTATTGCCATAGATCAAAAAGTGAATTTCAAAAAGCACACAGCCTTAAAAAAAACAAAAATCATGACTAGGGCCAAATCATTTAGAAGTCTTTCTTACAAAGTAAACTGTATATCCACAAAAACAGCCGTCAAAATTTATAAAATGATTTGTCGCCCTGTACTTGACTATGGTAATGTCCTTGTTCCCAACTCCTGCAATCTTTCTATCCACAATATCCAAGTTAGCGACCGATCCTCCCTAAGAATTCTAACCAATATCCGCCATCCCAGCAATGCTTTAGACAATCCTTCTAACCAACTCCTATATGACTCTACCTCTGTTATCCCTATCAATATACTTAAGCGAAAAATTCTCGAAAAATCCCTTCAACCAACACATCCTTTTCCTCTACTGTTTGCGCAGAAATCCCAACCTGATCCCAAAATTCAAAACTCCCTCAATCACTACTTTTGAATTCATCGCATCACATTATCAATCATCACCATCATCTTCAAAGACAGACTGACGTGACGTATAGTCAATGACTAACTCCGGGCTGAAAGACCGGTGGTCGATAGCCATTTAACAAACAAACTAACTCACTAACATTCATTGTATCATACACGTATTATATTTAGTTTATTTGTATATTTGTTTGTTAATAAAGATGTATAATAAATCACTGTTGAAATTTTTGAAATTATAAAGTACATACACATATCAATATATAAGCAATGGAAACATTTGCGTTACAAATTTTGTGAGTATGTAAAGAACTATGATTTATTCAAATTGCTACTGTATCGCCACAGTCGGAGGTTGTGTGTATGGGTATGTAGTGTACGGCATAGGGGTCGAAAATTGTTTATAAGGGACCTGGCCGCCTCCTATTGATTGGTAGGCAAAAGGGTTCGCACTGTTAGGCAAGCGACGGGTTTGGAAGAATTTACTGTTTAAAATTGACTGCATCCCGTCTGATGTTGCAGGCCCTGCCGCCATAGGAGTGGAATTAGTTGGTACATTCCTGGACTACTTACTGAAGGTAGTCCAGAATAGTGTTGGCGTTGTTGGTTGTAACGTTGGTTGGTGTATTGGCGCCCATTTTTTCCTACTGGGACAAAGGAATAAATACACATGGGGAAGATGACATAAGAATTGTAAAAATTATTATCTTATGTGATCAGTCAATACTTAATATTATTCCTCGGATGACTTTTTTGTTGATATTTCTGACAATGTCCATTCATCGTATAGCTCTGGCCTCCACTGTTTTGATATTGGTTACTTCCAGTGTAGGTATTGAATGATTGGAAACCATTGCTTTGGATTGATTCATGACATTGTTCTCAGCAGAATTCCTCATGTTGCCACCCATGTTATTCCTCGGCCTTTGATCATTACCATTATTCATCTTATTGTTCCAAGTCTTAGGACGCCCATTAGAACCATTCGAGTTCGGAGATAAATTATCCTTATTCCTATTCCTCCTATTGCACCTATTACGACCGTTTAGGTTATTTCGAGCAGACATCGCAATTTCGTGTAAAGCCGGGTTAATCACCTGCCCAGCCTCCCCCAACGAAACAATTCAGTCCTTGGCCTGTCTTTGATTTTTAGATGTGAAGAAAGCATATGCTGTACCTGCCTGCTGACACATCAGTCGCTCGAATTAGGATAATCATAATTTATAACAAATTTTACATCCTCAACATCTAAGCCTCTGGTAGCAACATCAGTTGCAACAAGTATTGAAAATTTTCCACTGCCGAATTCTGAGAGCACATAATCTCTTTCTGGTTGCAATTTATCACCATGTATGGAAATTGCAGAATATCCTTCACATCGGATTGCCTTGGTTATATCATCAACTTTTTTCTTGGTTTCCACAAATATAATTATTTTATTGTTCCTATCAGAACAAATTCTTTTAGCAGTTGTGATAGTTTGCCCTCTTTCTCAGATTCCTCACACACTTTTATCAAGATTAAGTAGAATTGCAGTCCGGAAATTTATCTTTTGTAATTAATTATTATTATAACTGCTGAATCATTTTATTTTGGGCTTAAATATTTTTTTAATATATCTAAAATATACAAATAATTCAAATACATACCTGAATTCTTCTGCTAACTGTTGATCCTGTTTTGGCCATGTAGCCGACCATATTAAGCTTGTCTATCTGGACGAATTGGTTCAATAATCTTGGAAATCTGTGGTTCGAACCTCATATCTAACATTAGATCAGCCTCATCCAGAACCAAGTACGTATACCTTACAAGATTAGTCGATCCCTTTTCAAGGAAATCAATTAGTCTGCCTGGTGTAGCAATTACAATCTAAACACCACATTCCAAATTTCGGAGATACACCAAAATTGTAAGTATTTCTAATCATCGTTCTATGGCCTAAATCCCTTGGAACTTTTTGTATCTGCTGTGCAAGTTCTCTCATGGAAGTAAGGACTAAAACAATTGGATGCTCACCACATCCTTTGTTGGTTATTTATGTGTACAGTTGCAGGTAGCATATAAACAAGAGTTTTTTCAGAACCAGTTTGTTCTATACCCACCATATCACGTCTTGATAAAGCAATTGGCCATCCATGTGCTTTGATAGCTGTAGGCTCAGCAAATCATTGCTTCAAGATCTCATCCATTACATACTCAGGGAAGTTTCCTTCTTCAAAACTTTCATTTGGATGGGGTGTATTGTTACCTCCCACTGTGATATCCTTCATCTCACGATAATTGTTGATGTGCGCATCTTTTGTGTATTGGCATGGGTAATGTAGGAGTTAAAATAGCTTTACAAACACTTTTTTCAACAACTACAACTATAACCTCACATCCTTCCATCAATTGTAAAGTATAAAAATTACAATTTCTACCTATGAAGGCCTTCCATATAACTTTAAAACAGACGATGGTAACATCTCAAACTTTCTTATTCGATTTTAGTTGGATGCTAGAAGCCATAACTTTGTGATACATCTTGAATTAGGAACGTTATCAGATGATAAATTAACAAAGTACTGTTTTATTTATCATCTGATTTTCTACTTACTCAATTGTTACAAGTCAGTTTTTCCAGTTGCGAAAAAAGAATAATCATTTACCCTATATTTAAGAAATGTGTCATATCTAGATAATTATTGATCTGTTTCAATTTTATCGAACCTGCCTGCACTTCATGAATTATGTTATTGTCACTATATAACTGTTTTAATTTCAATTGATTCTTTAAACATTGTAGTTACTTATGTCTCATTGTATATATAGGGTAGATGGGTGGCCACTATCTTACCCTTCAGTTTTAAATTACAAACGAAAGTATCGTTATAAAAAAAATAAAACATAAAAGCTAAGATGCCAAATCTAGTAGAAAACTGCTTATAGTCAAATTCAACAATGTATGATCTATAGATTATAGGGTGGGATAGGGATTATACATAAATTGTGTTACGTTTACCACTAAAATTATTTTAGTTTTCCAAAACAAAAAAATATGTATAGAATGTTAATCAAATCATTAACAATCTATACATAATCTTTTGCTTTAAGGAACTAAAATAATTATAGTGGTAACAATAACACTATTTATGTAGTATGGACACTATTATAGCTTGTGTTTAATTGTATATGCAGGGTGGGTGGGTGTTAACTGCCATATTATCCAGTATTAAATTAGCAAAGGCAAAAGTTTCTTTATAAAAATTTAAAAAAATGTACATACTAAATTTAGTATAATAAACCTTGTAATCAAATGGCTATTCAGAAAATCACTCAGGTATGATCTATAGGTTGAAGGGTGGGATAGAGAATACTCACTATATGTAGAGTGGGTGGGTACTTTAACAATGTAGTTTCCTAAAACAAAACCAGCTATTATATAGATGCTAATTATTTTTTCAGAAATATTGTAGCCTATATCGAATTGTATATGTAGTGTAGGTGGATGGTTACCCTCTTATCTTACCGGTATTAAATTATAACCGAAGGTTTAATTATAACAACTATTAAAAAATAAAAGATTAAAAACTAAATCTAGTATAAAACTACTTGGTAGCAAACTGGTATTTAGTAAAACATTCATGTGTGATCTATAGAATAGTAGATGGGATAGAGGATTTGCACCAAAAACTTTGCAGATCTTCTGACCAGGAACTAAAGCTTAAGTCTAAAATCATTACAGGTTTTTGTAAGCAAACTTACATGCATTCAAACACAAATCAGATTTGTTTAAAGCTCCTTAAGGCCATTTCGAATATTGCAGAAAATACTTGCTCCCTCATCATCATTATAAAAAGGAACATATTTTAATCCATTTTTTAACGCTGTAACAAATAAGTTGCTCGACCAAACACAAAATTGTCAAAGAACTTTTTCGAAACGTAATGTCATCTTTATATCGTTGTGTACTATTACCCGATACGATGTATACATCGTGAGATTTGTTTGGTTTGTTCAAGGCATCCAACGTAAAACTCTCCGAACTTATTACTTCGCCTAATAGTTTTAGATAAATTTATCGTAGCGACAATTGTTTTCATACTCCTAATATATTATAAATTAATTTAGACTGTATTCAAGGTTATTTTAAGTCATTTAAATCATGCAAAAATCATTTAAGGACAATGGTCCAGTTTTTTAAGGTCGCCTAAGATAATTTAAGGTTTTTACATCGATGTAGCAATCCTTTTTGTAAGATATTGTGAATACATTTAGATTATTAAAAGATCATATAAAGTTCGTAACAGTCATTCAATGTTATTTAAGACCATCCAAGGTTCATTCAAGACCATTCATTCATCAAGTTGATCTAATGATCATTTGAAGTCATATAATCAATTTATTCCTCATTAGCAATACTTATCGATTTGTCGATAGGATAATTGTTTCATAGGACATTGTGAATGTCTGGACTGCATTTTATGTCATTTAAAATGTTCTTATATTCGTTATAGGTTAGTTTAGTTCAGTTTATTTTATTTACTTTAAAAGATCTATAGGAGTAAATATAATACAAACATATATACATAAATATAATTAATCACTTTGAAATTTTTGAAGGCGGAGTTCACACTTTCTCATGTTCTTCAACTCGACCCATTATACTAGTTATAGCAACTGAGGCTATATTTAACCATTTCTGGCATATTAAGAAAGAAAAACTCACCCTGTATATTATATAGTCAATCAAGCTTATCTAATAAACGCTTATTTAAGACCTTCTATGATATATCAAGGTCAATCTTAAGTGATATAAAGATCATTTAAAATCAACCAAGACTTTTAAAATTATCTATGGTCAATTTAAGGCCATTTAACGTCACGTAACCAAATTTATTTGAAATACATTACATTTTTCATAAGAATACATTGCTAACACGTTTCAATTATATTTACAAAAACATAACAAATTTGAAAAGATGGTATAAATAACATGAAAAATTTAACACTACGCAAAATTACTTTACTTTGTTCTAGGTCATCAAATTTTTATTGTCTTGTTTTTTGACAATCATTCAAAATTATTTAATTTTAGGCAATTCTAACATTATTAAAACTTATTCTACTTTCATTCAAAATAACTTAAAATCATACAACGCTCATTAAATATCCCTTAATCTCTTTAAATAACTATTTTGAATCGTTTGGTAAAATTTATTTAAGTCACAGATTTGAATCAAGTAATTTCTCATCGGCAATTCATTTCTACATTTAGATTTTAATAGTATTACTCGAATGTATATATGTTAAATATTATTCAATATCATCAAAAGCACTCGATCCAGTAATTATATTATGGTTAAACTAGATTATTTGAGACTATTGAGGTATTAGGTATTATTATTATTATTTAAGGTCATATAATGAGCAGTCATACATTCGAGGTTATCCGATTATAAATTAAGAAAATTTAGGGTGCAACATTTTTTATGTTTTTATTCTAACCACAACACGTAATATATTATAGAATTGCTATCTGGAAACACATGTTTCGCAGAACCACAGTTCCTCAGTGCAGCTATGCAAAAAGCAAGAAATTAAACCACTTGGAAATCAAATTACAAATCCACTGATTAATGATTAAAAAAAATTGTTAAACTTAGTTGACCAGGAAGTCATGTTGTTATTTCTGTTTATTTTTTATGTATCAATCTTCACATAACTCAAAACACAAACCGGTTTACAGCCTTTAATCCATGAATCCATCACGGACAAAACTTATGACGCAGTTTTGGCACAAATCTGGAATTTCACAAAACAGGAATCTATTCAATCGAATATTGAAAATAGTTTTTGTATATTTATACATTATTCAATACACTGGCATTATTTTGACCTATTTCAATTATTCATTGCTTTATCGTACTCTTGGCCTATCCCAATTAATTGTTCATTGTCATAGCGTACTTTTGGCTTAGGCTAATAAATTATGTTTACTCTTAATGTATCCTTATAAACTATTCTTTGTCTTAGCATAGCCTTTACCTATCCCAATTAAATATTTATTGACCTGGTGCACTCTTGATCTAGGTTAATAAATGATTAATTTTCCTAGCGTACAATTAATCTTGGGATTTTTCATTGCACTGACATACACGCTCCTATTGTACCCTTGACCTATCCCAATTAATTGTCTATTGCCCTAGCGTACTCTTGACCTAGACCAACAAATTATTCATTGCCCTAGCGTACTCTTGACCTATCCCAATTAAATATTTGTTGACCTAGCGTAGTCTTGACCTATCCCAATTAAATATTTATTGACTTAGCGTACTCTTGACCTAGGCTAATAAATAAGTCATTGTCCTAGCGTATACTTAACCATGGGATTCATTGCCATAGGGCGAGGACGTGACCTTTTTTTCATACACGTATCTCTGTAGTCTCTAATTTGGAATAAATTCAGTAAATCATAGAAAGTTTATTTTTTGAAAATATGCTCGAATAGATCGATTAGTATTTATTTATTTATTCCAAATTAGAGACTCGTCCTGTATAAGTAATAATTGAACGTATTTTTTAAATATTGGGAGAAGTAATACACTTGTTATGTTCCATTTGTTTAAAAACAAACAAATGGAACATAACAAGTGTATTACTTCTCCCAATATGAACATTTGGTTCCATCAAGAATGTAGCAAAACAAGTATCGAATGTATTTTTTAAATTTTAAAACTGTAAAATAATAATTTTGATAGGTGAAATTTCAGAGACCAAAATTTAATGTATGATTATTACAACTAATTTTATATAAGTAGTTTTAATATATGTATAAATAAAAAATAATGTTACATATACAATTAAAAAACGTTATTGAGAGATATTCTTTCACAAAAAATGGAGAATATTAATGATCTTTTTATTCTCAGAAGTTTTCTTACTTAATTTTTTTTTATGTATCTAGATTGTTAATTTGATATATAATTGATTTGACCTCAAAGGAAATTGAAACGTTATAATTATATTTTAATGAATTCCATTGCATTTGTAGTGTATTTAAAAAATATTGATTAATTATGTATATTATATTTATTATATAGTTAATATGTTATCAAAAAATGAAAGTCAGATTAATTATTAATTTGTATTAAATGAATAAATTCTATTTTTTTAATTATTATTTTCCAGCGTGTGCGATGAAAAAGTTTCGCAAATAACCTAACTACATCAATCAATCTTAGTTCTATGGAAATTTTATACGTCCCTCAAATGAGATGATTAAAAAAGTTGCATTTAGGTAATGTGATAATGTTCTATAAAAATATCGCTCGAATTAAATTAAACGATGTCGCGGGCTCACCGGCGCAGGAGGGTGTTTGGGGTGGGGTAGAATAGGAGCAATATGATACTCCTCAAAAATGATAATCAAAAGAATCTAAGGGTTGAAACATTTAATATACGATCAAAAGAATATATTATGACGTCATTATGTTTTAAGAAGACATCAATATATACACAATTACGTTCGAGACGATTTTCTCCTTTTCAATGCTGTATTTTTAGCGTTCAGCTTGTTTCTTTTTTTTTAATTCCAACGAAAGCGTGCATGTTTTTATTTAGAAAATAATATCCACAAGATGAAACTCCATAACATATTTCAATAGAAAAATAATATACGTGCTGTGAGTTAACAATGCCGCTCGTAAATAATAATTTAAGAAGTAACAACTTACGCCCTCTATTAATATGCGAATTAAATATTAAAATTCGTAGTGCAGTTATTAATGAAAATTAATAGTGAGATAAATTAAATATCTATGAGCATTACTGCACTTATGTTTTACAATAAATGTAAAAACTCCAGTTAACAGTTAAAACAACTACTCCCCGTACTAAAGCACCGTCAGGCATTGAATGACATAACTGTTAACTGTCGTTACATGTCTGAAAATTATTCAGCACGATGTAACTATTTTGTGGTGTTATCATTTTTTTAACCGCTTCTCGAAAAGTGTTATGTAATGACTATCTGCAGACACGTGTTTCGCTGTATCACAGCTCATCAGTGCAGCTATGTCATAACTACGCGCGTCCTTTCTGGTGAAAGGCCGTCGCGATTAATTTTCAGACATGTAACGACAGTTAACAGTTATGTCATTCAATGCCTGACGGTGCTTTAGTACGGGGAGTAGTTGTTTTAACTGTTAACTGGAGTTTTTACATTTATTGTAAAACATAAGTGCAGTAATGCTCATAGATATTTAATTTATCTCACTATTAATTAGCCCTCTATTAAGATTTTAATTCACTGATTCATATTTTTTTTGAGAACGAGTTGATGACTGTAGTGGATATGATAATTGGTATTGATTGAGAATTTATAATAATTAGAAAAGAACTCAAAACTTCTTTATTTTATTTCAATTAGAGTTTCCACAATATGGAAAACTTTTTTATTATTCATTTTACGATAAAAAGTTATTCTTTATAAAAAGTTCTGCATGGTCCAAAACTTAAAATGCAATCATCAGATATGAATTTTTTAAGCCGTATTCGAGTAATGTCAAAAAATATGAATTCTGCTTAAGAGTAGAGTACCTTTATTTGAGACAACATCGAAAATTTTAATTATGAAAAGTTGTTCAGAATGAAAAATTATGTTTTAATATACAATTATATCCAATTACATGGAAAACATGTTGTTTTCTTATTTTTATCTACAATAACAATGCAAATGTAACTGTAGTTACGTGAAATCTAGGATGCACTGATAAACAAATGATTTCTTGATAGCAAGAATTGTTTGACAGTGAACATCAAATCAAATAAAATTTGTTAACATGCCGGTAATATTGAGTGTGGAAGAAAAAGTAGAATTGTTTTAATCATTTTTTTAATGTGTATAACATTAATGACGTATTTAAGAAATTCTTCAATTTTCAACGTTAAGTAGCATCGAAGTCTATAATAGTTCAAATTGGCTAAAAGTTTCATTCTGGAAAATCTAAATTATTTCAAATTATTCGAGTAACGAATTTGTACGCTGGACTCTTTTCATTTAATTTGTATTCCTTGCTAGTTTACAACTTTTTTCTATTTTAAAGAGATAAAGAAAGAGAAGGCACAAAACATTTTGAATGAAAGCATAAAACAACAAAGAAATAATTGCATATTCCTATTTTTTTAGGACTTTTAGGTATCTAATAGAGATGAAATATAAACATTATATTTAAAAATACTTAAACAGTGAAATTTGATGCCAAACAGAATGGACAGCTATTTTTTTACATCCAGAATAAAAGTACAGAAGCCTGACCTTCAAGGTGAGTATTTTGCAAATTGGTCAATACGATAGTAATTAATATTATTAATATTTTACTGCTGCATGTTTTAATAACGACTTCTATGTGAAAATAGACATTTTGCACACTATTACCTGTTATTGGAAAATTGTATGAATCCCTTCTTAAAAACAAAATTTCTAACCACATCCCTAAATACCAATTTGGATTTCTTCTCTTCCTCTAACCATCCTAGCCTACAATATTAAGACTACCCACCCTAAAGGTAAAGCTTCTACAGTCCTATTTTTGGATGTCCAGAAAGCTTTTGACTCTGTCTGGCATCAAGGCTTATTGTGCAAGTGTCACCTCCTAAATCTCCCTCCTCGTATCAATTTTATCATAAAACAATTCTTCTCTAATAGATCCCTAAAAGTAAAACTCCACAACTCTTTCTCTTCTACTTTTACCCCTAAACAAAGACTTCTCAAAGGCTCTCCTTTTTCACCTCTGTAATACAAAAGTTTTAGCGTCGATACCTATAACTCTAATCCTCTTTACTTCAATCCTTCCTGCAATTTGCTGATAATACTGCCCTGATGATACAGGCTCCCACATTACCAATAGCCTTCCAATTCCTTCAAGAGCTTATTGACTCTCTTCAACATTGGTTTGCAAAATGGCGCATTATAATTAATGCTCACAAATCACAGGGTCAATATCTATTTGGACATTTTATAAATTGGTAAGTGCAAAAGACATTAATTGCCTAAAAGAAATTAAATTTGATAATTAGAGGCAAAAGGTAGATTTTAGATTACTCGAACTGATGTCATATAAATTTTAAAGTTTCCAAAATTTATAATATGTGGTAACGTACAGTGTCTTTTATTTGTTCAGAAATGAATTACTTGAATTTTGAACAAATTTTTTGCTTTCACCATCAAATCTTATAATTCAAGAAATTAGTCACAAAATATTAACAAATTTAATAATTTCAGAGAAAAGAGTAAAAGCTTCTTATGGAAAAATCGTGGCCGAAAGAAAAAGAATTTGTGATTTTACTTTAAAAGAACTAATAGAGACATTTCTTAATGGATATTATAAAGGATTTTTAGAGATAATATAGAAAGTATTGATGTCATGGTTCAATAGCAAATTTGACATTCAATGCGAATTTTTGTACAAGTACAATGAGTTATAAGTAAGATTTCGATTTACAAAAGTTAAAGTAATTGAAGTGTGTAATTGTGATCAACAAATTTATATATCTTATATATTCAACTTTAAATTTTGTTTGTACCAAAGTGTATATTATGTAGAATCTGTATTATTGGTTTGTACTTTTATTATTTACTTTGTATTTTATTTGTGACGAATGTATCTATATAAAAGATAAGTAAATAAATAAATAAACCCACATCACATATTTTTGGATTCGAATGCTCTTTATAAAATCTTTAAAACATCATAATAAAAATATCAGATTTATTGCTGAAACCAAAACAGTAACAATGGCAAAGGTATTAAATATTATGAAGAGTTGATGAGTGGTCATAAGCCATTATTTTAATTGGTTCTTACTAAGGGCCTCCTAACTTATGTAACTTTATAAACTGGTCAAGTTATCATAAATTAAAATTTCTATTATGTAGTAATATATTTTCACAGAAAAATATGATTAAAGAAGTGATGCTTTGCGGTAATGCCAAAATTTTATAATATTATAATACCAAAATAGGTGATGTAGAATACAAAGTCACAATTCAGAAACCTTTCAATTACACTGATATAGATTACTGTAAACCATTCCACATTAAAGAGGAAACTAGAAAACAAAAATGTTAGAAAGGCCAAAGGTTTAATATTTATTTGCATGGTAACTAAAGCTGTTCTCTTAAAAGTTATTATCAATTTCTTAACCGAAGCTTAGTGTTTATAATAGAAAAATAATTTATTTTTATTGATTAAACCCGATGATATTGAATTTCTTGACATACGAGGCTGAATCAAATATAAACCGGAATTTAGTTAAAAAAGTTTTTATGTATTGTTATAAATAAACTAATATGTTTTTTTTATGTACCTATTTTTCCCAGCGAGGCGGAAATTTCTTGATGCCATTATCAAAGAATGTAGTTGGTCATGTCTTCAGCCAACTGCTCAAAAACGATTCCACTTCTTGGTCACTGTGAAAACGACGTCCTCCCAATTCCTCCTTGAATGGACTAAGGAACACGGGGACAATTCGAGGCTATAGAGCGGGTGTTAAAATATTTCCCAATGAATTTTCTCTAATTAGTCTCAGGTAAAAGCAGCTGTGTGTGGCTGAATTTTGACATGAAGGAGAATCAAACTTCAGATGAGCATGCCTCGTCTTTTCTGTTGATAAGCCAGTTTGGCTTCGTCAAGGAGATTGCAATAATATTCAGAATTGACTGAACATCGCTCATGAAAAAAATCAACAAGCAGTATGCCTTTTTTATCCCAAAGACAGTTGCAATAACTTTTCCTGCAGACAGACAGGTTTTGACTTTTCGAGGTGGAGCTTCTTCAAGTTGTCTCCACTCCATGCTTGCACTTTAGATTCTGGGGTGTAATAATGCACCCACGTTTCATCACAAGTGACAATTTGACTTTAAAAATTTTCACCCCCTGCTTGGTATCGCGCCAAAAGCCTTCCACAGACAACAAGAAGGTTTGCTTTGTGATCAGTAGGCGAGGAACCCACTCTGCCGACAATTTTCGGCATCCTAACTTATTGGAAATAACTAATTGAGCACAATACGATATTCCTACCTCTGCTAGTTGCCGGTCAGTTTTAATCAGCTCACGGATAGCACGAATGTACGCCTCAATAATGCTGTCGACGTGCATGACGCACGTTTTTTTCGAAAGCGTATTATCAGCGAAATGTGACAATCACCTTCAACACATTCAACTGTACCCCGAATAATAATTCACTTAACGACATATAAATTTAAAAAATCAGGTTTATATTTGATCCACCCTCGTATAAATTAGCCAAGTTATTTTGCTACATATTGAATTTCTATATTAAAAAAACTGATTAGATAACGACCACACACCTACCCTACATATACTTCTTCCTTTTAGGCCCATTTAAATTTTATTTTCCTTTTTGCGTTTTATTGTGAATACTTTAGGATTAAATGTTTAATTGTGGAGGCGTTTATTTTGTGGTACATCTTAAATATAATGAAGAAGGAGGCACGATTACTTTGTGGTAAAATAAAGTAATCGTGTCTCTTTCTTCATTATTCTTTAGGATTATTCTATTTTTAAGGTGAACGGGTGGTTTCTAAATTCCCTAAAATAATGTATTTATATACAAAAACTGTTTTTTTCCAAAAGAATTTAATTAACAAAATATCATAAAGTCTTTCAAATAAATAAAATACTAACAACATTGAAGATTATTGTTTTGTCAAAACTAGATGATGAGCTTTAAGGAAGCGAAAGTTTTGGACTTGTTTAGAAGTATTTTCCCATTAATACTAATAATATTCTAAACCAATCATTATTATTTGCAAGGTTTATAAATCATCATTCAATTGATATCTATAGAACATTTTTGATCAAAAAAATAATTATCAGATTGAAATAGAGAAACAGGCAGCAATGGGTTGGCCTTGAAGAAACCGAAACAAAAATAAATAAATATTTTGGATAAAGCGGAAGGTGGAGTTAAAATCAAAAGTAAATATGCATGATTATGGAGAATTATTGAGAAGATCGGTTTTTAGCATATCTGGAAATATTCCAAGTTCAAAAGATTCATTTATTAAACGCTGTTTAGGTTTAACTAAAGTGTAACCAGCTTTCTTGATTATAATATTAGAGAATTCATCAAAACCACATTACCTTTTGGTCTGTGTATGGTTTTAAAAATATTAAATTAGATTGTGTATTTCCAATGTATATTTGACGATTTGAATTAGGTAGATTTTGAGTTAAATTACTATGCCTGTAGTTAAAAAAGTATTAAATAAATTGCTAACAATCTTTGGATCATCTTGAATGTCGTTTAAGTTAATTTGTATATTTGTGTTAGTTTTAGTCTTATCTGAAAGTTAGTTTATAATTTTCCAAGAAGTCTTGGTCTTGTTATGTTTGCAAAAAGGGAATTGAAATTTTAAAAAATATAATAGATTACAAGAGAAAGGGAACGAAAATTATTCTTCTTGGATTTTCTTGATGTTCTCGGTTTTAAGGTCTTCTGTTTCCATTTTCGTTTTTTGTCTCTTGTCACAATTCAAATTTACTAACTCAATCATTTCTTGATCAAAATTTAATATTCAAATTTTGATCAAGAAATGACTAAGTTAGAAAATTTGAATTGTGATAAGAGATTGAAAACGAAAATAGAAACACCTTGAAAGAACAGAATATCAAGAAAATCCAAAAAGAATATGCAAAGTAAAGAGCGTGGGAAAAGAGGATAATAGAGGTCTAATTAGTTGGGACTCGAAATTTTAAATGAATACATAGAAGTGTTGGCCGTTGGTGCTCTAAGAAACGATGTAAGAGAGTATAGCTTTAATAGTACATGAAGTTCAGATCTCTTTCTTGTATCTGTGATAGCATAGGATGGAAGTTAGTCAATAAGTCAGTAAATAGTGGAGAGATAAAAATGGACATAAATACGCCAGCAATGGCCAAAATATTGCTAGTACAGCAAAAATACTTCGCTGACAGAGAATTCCGTCATCTGAAGCAGAAGAAGGGACCAGAGTGGAAGAACACATTGTGAACTCCGCCCGCAAGTCCTGTAACCTAAATTTTAGTAACTATTAATATATATTTATACATAGTAAAAACAGGATTTTGTAAAGTGAAATATAAATATAAATATAATATCAATATATTCGGAAAAAAACCATAAATACATACATGATTGCAAATATCATCCGAATCAGTTGAATACGTATTTTTATTTAATTATTGAACGAAACACATTTCCTTGACAAAAAAAATTATTCCGTTTTGTGTTACGCTATTGTAATTTATGAGATTACTTTATTTCCAAAATATACATAAAATCGGACTTGTTACACACACTGAAATACAAAACTATACTAAGTTTGAACATTTCCTGGTATTCGCACTAAATAAAAAAAACAAATAAATACATTATTCTATATATCATACCTCATTCCATAGTATTGATTGCTAGCAATGTCAAAATACTTTAATAAGACTGTTAAAAAAATTAATAAGGAATGGGCACTGCACAAAATAAAAACTATTTTTGAGCGCGGCCGTTCATTAATTACCAAACTAATTATTTTCAGGATACTGAACTCCCAGGAGCTCGGCCTCCCTTCTGGTGCATTTTTTGTTCTGGCCGTTTCCAAAGAAGGACTTTCCATCATGGTGCATTTCATTGTTAAAACAATTTTTGGGGGAGATCCGGTCTTGCACACCTCCTCGTAGATTGTATTTGGGTACATTTGATACAAAAGCATGACTGGATTCATTTGTTCAGGGTGCTCTGGCATCTTCTTAGAAGGGTCCATCTCTGGAGGGATCTTCTGGGGTGGATTTATTTGTATTGAATCATAGGGTATTGATGCCGTTGATAAATTCATATGAGAATTTGACCCACTCATGATCTTTCCACCATCATGAAATGGCAATAAGAGATATTATCTTATTTTTCCTTAACTTCCATCTTTTCTCCACCACTCTCTTCGCCGTTCACACCAGGTTTTACATGTTCCTCAGATGCTGGTGCTGGTTCAATAATCCTGGATTAGTTCAACACCTGAGATTTTTCTAAACTTTAGCAAACCTGGACGAAATGGCAGATCAAATTTTAGAGCCTGAATAATTAATCCTCAATTTATTGATTCAAATACTTGTCATATTAGACAAATTAAACTTATTAAACTTTTTTCAAAAACTTATTTTTCTAAAGAAGTTTGATGAAGTGGACCATGAGATATTGTTTAATAAACTGAATTACCTTGAAATCGATGTAACATCTCTATCACTGTTAAATTCAATTCTTATCAATGTTAGAGTCGATAACTTCTTGTCATCTCCAATATCAGCTATTTCAGGGGGTATTTTAAGGTACAATTTTGTTATTTATGGGTGTTGTATTGTTTGATGAATGCCTGATGTATGCAGTTGATCTTAGTCGGAGAAGAAATCCAAATTGATAATTGAGAATGCTTATAAAATCAAATAAAAGATTTTAAGCTCCTCTAACTGTTATAAATTTTCCAGTTTTTGAAAATTAAAAGTTTTCATTTAAACAAAATGCTTACTTTTTTGATATCACCAACGTAAGCGTTTTTGTTTGAATTTTCAAGATATATCATGAAATTAACGCGTCGGCCATTAATCAATTGAAAGTTGTAGTTGTTTTTCAAAAAACCTAAATTTGTTATAACATAGAAAGTTTCAAAAATATATTGTAAGACGCTACAATTGTTTCGTCACACTGTGGCTTCTTCAGGCGAAGAAATGATGAAATAATTGTAGCGTCTTACAATATATTTTTGAAAGTACTTATATAGTTTTATTCATATAAATTAAAGATGAACTGTCAACATCTATCAGCCTCATCAATCAACATAGAAAGTGTTTCAGAACAATCTGAAAATTATTTTTTACATAAATGCGCAGTTACGCTCATCGAGGATTTACCAGAATTTAATCAACTGATTTTAAACAAATGTGTACCTATCATCAATAAACCTACGTATCATCAAAATCTTTCTACTAGGGGTGTTCAAATGAAAAAGTACGAAACGACACTGTGGGTACAAATAAAGTCTTTATTCAATGTATACACCATAGGCCATGTTCTCCGAACTCTTATGGCCGTGACGAAATCCAGTCCTTCGCAGGATCCTTGAATTCGTCGTCCGAGTTGAAATCGCAGGGTGATGGAACAGTGTGGATAATTGAATCGTTCGCCCGAATAAAGGTCTAAATGGAAAAGGGATCTATATATTATTCTCTTTCGTAAGCTGACATATATCGTCATGTATTGCAATTAGTTTATATACAGCGCTCTGTTGAAGATATCGGTGCGTGGAATACAGGTCTATATCCAACCCAAGATGGCAGCCTACAGCAACATCGTGTTGACAGAAGCAGATTTAAATTGCGATAATAAGTGTAATAAAAGGAAAAGGAATGTGCCTGAGTGGAAAGATGTTAAATGTAAGAAGCTGAGGGAGAATGGGAAAGAGCATGTATCTCGAAAGGGAACTGATGTTCCAGCAAAAGACCCCCAAAAGAGGTAAGTGTTGTTACGTGAAATAAGGGTCTAAATCCAGTCTACTTTATGATTGACTGTTAAAAAGCGAAGTAATGTTTACAATATGGGTTCGATATAGTGAATCTATATATAATAGAAACGTATATAAATTACCATATCCGAGTTTTACACTACACTGAAAGTGAACAATAGATTACATGCTTTCAGGATCGAGTTTATAAATGCAAATCGTATGATGGATGTTTGAAACTGACCAAGAATCAGAAGTCAAAATCAATAGTCGGCCACGCTGTTTGCCCCCATCGCTAACGTTGCTATTTCACGTAGGTGACCCGGGGCACCAGCTGAATAATCAAGACGCCAGGCAAGCTTCTCGTAATCAGTTCTAGTGGAGGGTAAAAGAATGCAAATGTGTCAAAAACTTTTATGCAACATATTTGCCGTTAGTCATAAACGAATATAAAACTTGCAGACCAAGATGAAGATTGCCATTATGACACCCGTTGATGCAAAGGGAAAGCACAAGAACAGACCACATGCAATCCCTGATGAAACACGCCAACAAATTAAAGAGCATATTGCGTCGTTCCCAACCCATGAATGATTACTCTCGCAAAAGGTGAATGAAGAACGTCGATACCTGAGTCCCTCTCTCAACCTCACAGAGATTTATCGTCTGTTTAAAAATAAATTTCCAAACACCGCAGCAAAGGTATGGCTGTATCGAGAAGTTTTTAGAAAACACTTCAACCTCAAGTTCGGTCAACCCCGCTCGGATACTTGCAAAGTATGTGATCGGTTGTACATACAGCTTGTTGCAGGTGACATACCCGAGAAGCAAGCGGATATTAAGGCACAAACTAACCTACATCACCAAAAAGCTGAGAAAGGATACAATACTCTTGGGAGTGATACAGAAAGTGCTAAAGAGACTCCGAATACTTTAGTTTTGTGTATGAACTTGCAGCAAGTCATCTTCTTGCCAACCCTGACTCACAGCACAATATTTTACCAAAGACAGCTGCCTTGTTACAACTTTGCAGTCCACAACCCATCAACAAAGCAAGCCACCATGTTTGTGTGGGATCAATCTGTAGCAAAGCATGGTTCAACAGACATCGCATCTTGTCTACGTGCCTATGTTGAAGAACATTTTGATGTACTTCCCCTGCTAGGTGAGTGGAAACTCATCTTGTGGTTAGACCGGTGCAAAGGGCAAAATAATAATCTCAACCATCTTATATTTCATCCGCCAACGCTACTTCTCTAACGCAGAACAAAAATTTCTAGTCAGTGGGGATTCATTTCTTCCATGTGACAGAGATTTTGCATTGATTGAAAGGCGTGTGAAATCGAGTGGAATACTATACGTTTCAGGCCAACTGGAGGAAGTTATTAAGGCTGCGAGACCATCCAATCCATTTGAAGTCCGCTTAATGAAGCAAGTTGACTTCAAACAGTTTGATGCAGTTGAGTCAAAGTTAAAGAAGGATCCTAAGCTGAAGATCACAAGTGCTTCGTGGCTGCTATTGAGAACTGATGACCCAAGCAGTAATGTACCGGTTAACAAAAAGACACAACGGCCAACCCGTGCGCTCCACATCCCAGCCGAACTGTCTTAAGTCTTTAAAGCCGGAGAAGAAGAAAGACATAGGAGATATGTTACAATACATACCAGACATGTACCATGCTTTTTATGCCTCACTTATGGTTTAATATGGGTTCAGAAAAACATCTACAGCACTACATAATATTCTTCATTGACATATATTATAAAAATAAATATTCTATAAAAAATGGCATAAAATACATGATTTATTTTATCTTATCGTTACTGTTGAAAATGGGGGAAAATGCTTAATTTTTTTTTGCCTTAAAGTAAGTAGCAGTAAATAAAATAACATTTTAACATATTTACATAAAGTTTGGTTCATTATTGTTGAGAAAACAACGTTTTTCATTTTATAAAGAAATATGATATCACGATTCTTCACGACAGTCTGTTTCGGTATCATGAAGACTCTGCTTTCTTAGTGCCGATCGTCACAAATGAAGAGAGCTGATACATTAATACGAGCCAAAAACAAAGCATTTCAGCATATAGTGAAAGCTTGCATAGTCACCTCCCCCCAAAAAGTTCAATGTCTTGGCGTTGGCGATCAAGGTGCTGATCACCGTCTTTTTAAGTTTAAGGTGAATTCTTGGAACACATAAGAACTATTAACTGCAATGTATACTGACAATCACTCCGAAAACTCACAGGTCTATCAAGAACAAAAGTCAGGAGCTGCTCACAGATGGTGTGTTTCTGCTCCACAAACGCAAAACTGCCCAAATTAAAGCGGAAGCAGTTTTTCCATCTACTCTACAACCCAGACATGTTGTCCGGCTATTTTCATATGTTTTATACTTGAAAAAACATCTAAATGGGCAATAGCTTTTTAGATACCTAGGTTCAAAAGCTCGATCTTCCAGGTAAGTACTTTGTACATTGATTAGTGGAAGAGTAATTGATGTTCGGCGAAGGAATCCAGATTGATCTTCTTTTAGTTAAACAAAATAAATAAATAGAGAAAAACAAAGAAGAAAGAATTCTTGAATCAATAATTTAATTGTTTAATAATGAAGATTATATGAAAAGGCATATTTGAACATCTATAATCAAGCTGCAGAAATTTGACATTCACGGTGAGTTATTGTACATTAGTAATTGATTGTCGGAAATGGAATCAAAATTGACATTTGGGAACGCAAAAATTTATATAAAAAATAATTGTAAGAAAAAAGTATTTTGCTTAGTTTGCAGGTTTTCCGAGAAAAGTGTGGCGAAAATGGTCACATAATTTTTAATCAAGTTCGCATTCATATGTCAATAAATTTCTACTGTCAGTTATCAGCATAATCATGGATTTCCATTTGATTAGAAAGTAGTTTTTAGACAGTATGATATAGCGACAGTTCTGGATTAACATTAATGGCCTCAAAGCAAGGTAAGGAATAGGGCCCGCACTATCTATATTATAATTTGCCAGGTTTGTATCTTTAAAATTAAATTCTGTTTCAAAATGACAGTTTTAAATATAAGCTGTTATTATGTTACCGGAATGGGAGGGTCTACTCTAAGTTATTTTTGGTTTTTTTCATATTTCCTTCTAAATACGAAAAAGGGAGTTCATTCTAAATATGAAAAATCTGTTTTGAGACACGTTAAATTTATATAAAAGTAATTGTAAAGTATAATAAAATAATTAATACAGGGAAAGTAGTATAATTTCCACATTATAATTTTCATGATAATCATTAACCCCTTAACGATGGAGGCTTCTACTTCACTATACATACTTTAAACAAACTTTTAGATTGTTTGCATAAGAAGATTTTTATTCGGTTACCCAATGAATGTTCAAAAAAAAAAATACAAAATAACTTTCTAATTAAGAAAATAATTATAAGCTGTGGGCTGACTGTCTGGGTGTAGTGAAATTATAAAAAGCCTCATAGATATGCATTCATAAGTTTTCTTTATAAGAAGGTGTAATGTAGTATAATTCAAAGTTCATTTAAAATAATAAGTATGCATTCACACATCCTGCAAATGAAGGTATGTTGAGTACGATAATCAGTTGCATCGTAATAACGAAAAACGTCCACGCCTCATCATTGATCTTTGCATAGTTTCCCAACTGAACGTAGAAATATAAAACTGATCATCGCTTCGAAAATTCCACCAATTCCCAATTCTAATTGGAACAATTAAAAGTTTAAAGCGTTAGCAAACGACTATTATAATGTATATAATATAAATGATGTCGGTAGAGTGCAGTTTCGCTCTCCTCTCGCCACCCCCCACGCGCCCCCCCGCTAAAGGCCGAATGGAAATCCACTTACCATTAAGGGAGTAGTATAGCTCAAAGTATACATAACAAGTATGATGAGCCGCGGATGATGATCTGACGCCGATCTACCGATCTCTAATTCGACTTATTTGGCAGATCACCTCTCGACGGCGGATATTAAATTACAATCATTTGCTTCGGAAATGAATCTGGAATTCGGATCGTGTTTGAGTCGCGGTAGGCTTGTTAAATCGAGAGGTGACGGATCCAGACCGCTTCGCTTTTCTGCGTGTTTCCCATTTAGGTGTGCTCCTCTCCTTTTTCGTTTCGCTTCCTATCAATTTACTCTTCGAAAATTGCTGGATTTCCGCGATCGCTCTCAATGCGATTATTAATCGTGTTACTCGTTATTTTCAAATGATCGTGAAATTCTTTGCGGAATATCGTCGCCTCATATAAATTTATATGCGTAATAACCGAAGGCTATGGATGTTAAACGTAGCCTTAAATAATAAATTCGAAAAATTATATCTTCCTCCTATTATTAGTTAAAAATCCATATCTTAATTTTAAAAACCAGAACACTACCGATTATTTAAATTTGGAAATGTCTACACCACTCATCTCAAAATTTAGATTGCTCATATATCAGTATATTTTATCTTGAGCAAGTAATTATGTCTATACATAATTATAATATTATAATTACTTGCTCAAGATAAAATATTTTGTACAGATCAGTAGTATCTTCACTTAGGATGCAACTTATTGGAGATTCAGATTGTCCATGGCTTCATCAAGCAGATGGATACAGTATTCTGACCTGATGAAGCCAGTGTGTGACGAAACATATTTCAACAATAAACATTGTTCATATCGCGAACTTTATTAAAATTTATGATTAGAGTTTTGACACAATTGAGTTAGTCAATCTGAAACTAAGTATATAAACTATGTTAAATTGCGTTTTTTTAATTCATAAAAATGAATCACAAGAATTTAAAATCAGATTTAAAGCAATCATTAAGAGAAAGCTTAAATTTGTTATAAGAGAATTCTTTTTTTTGTATAAGAAACATTAGTCCGAGAACTTTCGCTTAGATTTAAAGTCTTCTAGAATTACTTTAGTTTAGATATTCCTTAATTAAGATAGCTATAGGCTGTCTTAAAGGTTTAAAGTGTGAATAATTTTTTTATACAGGAAATAAACCGCAATAAAGACATACCTTTTGATAAGAAAAGTTAATTGAAGAATTCAAGATTAAAATTGGCATATCTAAGTATCCGGCTTAATCGCGGTTCGTGCTTTATTTATTATATACACAAATACATTCTAGAATCTTACAAAGGATCCTTTAAATTTCAAAGTGAACGATAAATGGCAATTATTATTTCCTGTCAACAACAACCACGAACCGGTTTGATCTATTTTGAATCTCATCAGCGCACAGTGGGCAAAAGCATGAAATATCCTGGTCAAAATATGAAGACGTGTAAGAATATTCTTCAAATTGTGTCCTATATGGTTGTTGGGATCGCTGATTACCAATTTTATATCAAAAACATGTGCATAGCGGATACATTAATGACCACTTTTTACTGTTTACGGTTAGCTTACCGGGCCATACAAAGTGGCGACTGTAATGTCATTCCAGCACTGAATTCGTGTACCCAGTGCATTCTACATCTAATTTTATGAACTAGTACTCGGTTAATAAACTTTTCTCTTTTCATTTAGGCCAGGTGCTTCATGAAGACAGGGAAACGGGGTTTTCCTTTGGAGTATTTAACTCTTCAAGTAAACCATTAGTCAAGCATTATCAATTACATTATTATTGTTATTGTTGTAACTGTTGACAATTCTCTATGATTTTTAAGTTGTTATCCACCCAAACAGGAATCTAGCGCAACGCTAAAACAATAGATGGCACATTTATGATAATATTTTGAAGGATAAATAGTTTTATGTTTATGTTTGCATTATTATATTTAGATCTTCCCCAATACGATTACAAAACTACCAAATTAAATAAGTTTAAGGAAATATAAAATAAAAATTAAAAAAAATTTAAAAACTCAAAGATTACAGCCAAATAAAAAATGGAATTTTCAACGTGACATAACACATTTACTAATAAAGTTTCATTTCACTATAGAAATAATTAATGGCAGCAGAGCCACTTTTGCCCAATTATACGCAAGAGTGGAAGTTAATATAATTATGAAAAAGATGCTCAACATAAAGTTTGTCCAGTACAGTGGTTTGAACTAATCCAAGACGAGGAAGCAGCAAGCTAATTAACATGTTATGAGTGGAAGTACATTAGTTAATTCATCCATCTAATTCTAGAGTGATCAAAATTTATGTGCAAATTTATATGTGTATCAAATTTGAAATCTTTTGTTAGCACTTGCACTTTACCACAATTACCAATATTTGTTAGAACTAAAATTAATCTTGTAAGATATAAAAAATGTTTGCATGAAATCTTACGGCAAATTGAACCGTATACAGAATTTATATGCTGTCATTTAAATTCTATTATTTTTTACGATTTCTAGTATCAAGTGGTGGCTAGTAGTATTCATATAATTGTACGTGTTATTGTTATATTGTCTACTTTTTATTGGAATAAAGCTTATTATTATTATTATAGCATATGTTTGTTGGATAAATTTCGTTAACTAACTAGACAAACCACCTAAATTTAAGAAACTGTCAACAGCGACAACCACCCAATAATGTTTACCATTGTTATTGTTAATCATTGCAGTTAACAGTTCTCTGGTTGTCTTAATGGTATGTCGATCCATAATGAAGAACTAAATACTTTTAAACTCTAGAGTAAAATTCCGTTTCCCACTTCCTCAAATGCCACAGGTAACGCTGCTTCTTTCGAAAAGAGCGCTACCTAAACCGAATCGAGGGATTTGAAGAAATCTTAGCGATTCTTTGAGCTTCTGACTAAAAAAAGAACGATGGTCCGTACGAGTCCGCGCTAACGAGGCCCAAAAAGTTAGCTGATGTTGACAGGGAAACAATAATTTAATTAATAAATAATTATAATACGTTCGCATCAACAAATGTATTGTTTTCACAAGTTTTTTCAATCTCCTTAAGGTTATCGTTGCTGGTAAAAAAGGTGAGTTATCTGGCAAGAAATAAGAAGATAATCATCTATCTACCGAAGTTATTCAGATTAATTTAAAAATTTCTAAATATTAAACATTTCAAATATTCACATTAAAAAAATAAGAATCTTGTGGCAATTATGTTTTTTCTATAAATGTTACTAAATATTATAACTAAAAAATACAATTTTTAATTACCTACAATCTGTGCTAAAATAATTTTATATCCTAATTCTAATTATATAAATTTATGAAAGCAATAATTTTCAAATTGTAACCAATCAAAAGAAACTTAAAAAACCAAAAAAAAAATTAAGATAAACCTCTAAACGTACGAAATCTAAAAAAGCATAAAAAAATAATTTTATTTCGGAATAGTTTTCAGCAACAATATATGCCCACCACTGTTTAGAAAATGTTATATAAATAATGGCAACTCAATGAGATAGGAATATCACTAAAAATGACCTTTATATTTGTTCTAACCACTCTCATAAATTCGTATCTAGAGCGGTTCGTTTTTTTGGTCTTTTTAATTTTTTCTTAGTTAGAGAAAACATTGAACTAATTTTTGGTTATATCCCCAGACCTCATCGAGTTGGCAATTTTTATATAACTCTTTCTAAAGTTAAAATATATATTTAAAATATTATTCATATTTAAATTATTTTAAGTTTTGTTCTAAAATATTTAGAGACTTGATTTTTTAACCATAGCATACACTATTATGTTATAAATAATTATGTATAATATTATATTGATATTACACCTACTGTCCATATAATAAATCATTTAATTTTGCGCATGAAATAGCGTAAAATTAAAATTTTCTAGATAGATCAAGTTTAAGCTTTAAGTGCTAATAATATAGGGGGTTAAAAAAACATAAATATGCAAGATCCAAAGGGTTTCATGTGTCTACAATCGAGTGGGTATGATTTATTTTTCGAAATTTTCAATTTTTTTCTCTCAGGGGAGGGGGGGCACTCGCACTCAAATTTCGCACACTGTGCGGCGTTTGTTTTATTTTATTAATTAAATTGAAAATTATAAATATTTGTTAAAACTGTAGAGACTAATTCTGTAAAATTTTGGATGTAGATAATTTGTAAAATCATCATATTTTAGTTCCAGGAATCTATGGTTAAGATATTTCTACAAATTCCAATTACAATTCGAGTTAAATCTTCGAATTATCAAGTTTTAACGGTTCTGAAAAATATGAATCCTCTACAAGCGACGGTCGTTGAAAACTGCAGTAAAACCTTAAATAGGTTGTAAGTAGAGCAGTAAATTCATCATGTCACTGTTCTTCCTTTTTTGCAATAGATTAACGTTTTATGTAGTGGTTCCATAATGATTTTGCAAAGCAGTGAAAATAAAAGGTTATCCTCCATGCTTGTTACAAAAAAATATAGCCTTAATTTCTTCTAAATATCCAAAATAAATCTGGCTTTTTTTCTTCGTTTGAATTTTTATAGCTGATTCATATTTTTTCTTCTTCCTCGTCAAGACAAAATTGATTAGCAGTATATAACTCATTATTTTTCTTTTATGCCATTTCTACTACTCTAAAAGATTTATCATTTGGAAGAAACTAATAAACCAATAATAAAAAAATATATTTATGTCCCTTTAAAGCGCCAATAAAATAATACCAGTAAAACTACGTGATGTTAATAGATTAAATAACCTTTTTATAGATTCTATTCCGAACACAGCAAATAATTGTATTACCATTATAAATTTTTATATTAATGAAAATTATAATTCAATTGGCCCTAAATTTAGGTTTCGCCCTGTAGATTAATACCTCGTCTATTGGCACAGATCATATTAGTTCAAATATACTAAAACATTGTTTACCTAATATATTACTTTACATAACCCATATAATAAATACTGTATTACTTTTAATATTTTTCCTGATGCGTGAAAATCTGTTATTATTCTACCTCTTACCAAGCATTCAAATCCCATAAATTATAATGACTTACGCCCCATCAGCATCCGAGAATTTACGTGAATTTTTAAATCAAATAACATCATTCCTGAAAATTAGTCAGGATTTAGGCCTGGTTTGCTAAAGGTCACAAATGACATTATTTCAGCATCTGATAAAGATATGCTCTCCATACATTCTACAATGTAAGAATTTTCTATTTGAGTTATGTGAATACGTATAATTGCTTTCATAATGTCAAAAACTTTGAATGTTATTTTAAAGTCAGCTACAAGTTCTTCGTTCTTCTTACTTTTTGCATGTAAACATTTCCCCTAGAGGGACAGATTTTTTTACATACTGCCGATGTCCCTATCAACTGCCACTGTCAACTATTACAGTAATTGACACTGTAAACTGTCAACTATTACTACCAACTGTCATTGTAATTATCAACTGTCGCTGTCAGCTAACACTGTTAGTTAATTGCCACTCGCAACTGTCACTGTCAACTGTCAATATTGATATATTCACTGTCTATTATCGCGATCTACTGTCGCTGTCAATAACTGTTACTATCGACGCTAAGTATCAACTGTTATTGATAACTGCCAATATAAACTGTCAACGTCACTATTAACAATCGCTGTCACCTGTCACAGTTAATTATCAAATTTCTGTAGCTATGAACTGTCACCATCATTTGTCACTATCAATTGCCACACTTAACAGTTAATTGTCAAAATAAATTGACACTGTCAACTGTCACTATTACTATTAACTGTTGCTGTCAACTATCACTGTCAACTGACAATTGTAGCTATCCACTGTCACTGTAATTATCAACTGTTGCTGAGCGTTATAACTGTCAGCTGTTAACTGTCAACTGTCAATAATAAAGGTTAGTATCGATTATCACGTTCAACTGATAGTGTCCATTAACTGTACTCTGAACGGTCTCTCAACTGTTATTGTTAACTACCACTATCAACTGCCATCATCACTGTCAACTGTCACCATCATTTGTCACTATCAATTGTCATTCTCAACAGTTAACTGTCAAAATAAATTTACAGTCAATTGTCGCTATTTCTTTCCACTATTGCTGTCAGCTATTACTGTCAACTGACAATTGTAACTTTTAACCATCAACTGACGCTGTCAATTAACTGTTACTATCGACGGTCACTATTAACTGTTATTGTTAACTGCTACTATCAACTGCCAGTGTCAACTATCACTGTCACTGTCAACTGTAAACTGTCAACTGTCAACTCTCAACTGTCACTGTCAACTGTCACTGTTATTGTAAACTATCAATGTTAACTGCCACTATCAACTGTAATTAATAAATTAAAAAATACGAAAACATTTCGTGGATCTACAACAATGAGTCTTCAAATTAATTTGAAACAACTACTTCTCTGGCTAATACCTCGACAGACATTGAATAAAACAAAATTAATTTGCGTGTTACGAATAGTACAACTATCAAAGCAACACTAATTTGAATGAAATTATTTCTGTTGAATATACTAATATGTTTTAAATTAATTTGTTTTGTAGTCTTAGTAAGACTCACTGTTGTAGATTCACGAAATGTTTTCGTATTTTTTAATTTATTATTTAATTTTCTACAACGAACTAAAGGATTTTAATACATTTTATTATTCAATCAACTGTAATAATTAATAGTCACTATCAACTGTCCATTTCAATTGTCACTTTAATATCGCGATAAACTGTCATTGTCAATTAACTCTTATCGACGGTCACCATCAACTGTTATTGTCACTTATCACTGTCAGCTGTTGTTTAATTGCCACTCAGAAGTATTGTCAACTGTCAATTCTCAATATTAACAGTTACTATCGATTATCACGATCAACTGCAACTGTCAATTAACTGTTACTATGGACGATCTCTATAAACTGTTATTGTTAACGTCCACTATCAACTGCCATTGTCAACTATTATTGTGAACTGTCATTTTCAACTTTCACCATTAACTTTGATTATCAACTGTCACATTACCTGTCACCATCACTATCAAATGTTGTTGTCACAGTCAAATATCAATTTACAGTAACTATAAACAAACAAACAAAATAAACTGTCAACTATCAATTTACTATCACTGCCAACTGTCATGGTCAATTGTAAACGTAATTATCCACTGTCACTGTCAGCTGTACTATCAACTGTCGCTAACATCCGTTACTATCAATTGTCACCCTCAACTGCTAACTGTCATAGAGGTAACAGTTATCAGGCTATTATAAAAAACAGTTAGAAACTTTTAATTTTAATGGGAGATGTCATATTAGATGCCAGTTAACAAATAATAGGTGCCAGAAGACAGACAAGTGCTAAATAAAAGATAAGAGGCAATAGATAATAAATAATAGCAATGACAAAAAACACTTACAAAATGTCAAATGATATATTGCTGATAGATAGATTAATATGACTGATAACAAATAATATATGCTAACGGTAACAGCTGATTTCAGTAACAGATAAGAGGTGTTAGATGACAAATGCCGATTGATAGTTGACAGATTATAGATTACAGTAACTAACAGCATAAATTATTTGTATGTAGAATCAAATTTTTACTAAAAATATCTTGATTATGATTGATTCTTGCTTTGCTACACTCATGATGAAACATATAACTCACTGGATAGGAATTAGGAATGATACACTTGTTTTGTTTCATATGTTTATTATCAGTTACCTGACACGTGTTTCGGAAAACTGATAATAAATATATGAAACAAAACAAGTGTATCATTCATAATTCCTATCCAATATCTTGATTGTTTTTTCTTATCTATTTATAAAGTATATAGATATGGTATGTACTAACGTCAAAGCAGAAAAACAAATGGCAGATTTTTAGGTTTATTAAATAGTATACCTTACCTGGGCAAACTCGACAAATTTCTATTTACTGATTTATTATGTGGGTTTAAACATCTGTTTTATCATCATTGCATGCATTTAAATTTAATACTTTTAAAGGTTTTCATTTACAGTAATTTTTAAATAAACTTTATTAAAATAAAGATTCTAAAGAATATATGGTATATAAAAGTTTCAGGATGTGGATAAGGATTACTGCCTTTCCAACATGATGGTGCAAGAAGTATTCGAGTGGAAGATATTATTTGTAATAAATTTGTTTTTATGTTTATTTTTTCATGAAAGAAGACCAAAATTCTAAAATTCTAAAATAAACAAATAACTCTTTTTGTAAAATTCTTTTAATTACTTAACATAAAGCATTATCCATTGAATGTAGTCATTATAAATTTCAATAGAATGCATCCATACGTTCCTAAAATTGCTATAAACTAATTTTAATTCTTGATCAAGTTAATAGCTCTGTCTGAAAATTTCAGTTTTTGTTAAAAATCACGTTTGATGAATTAAATCATTAATTTCAACACCCATTATGCTTTATTTTACGTGAGAGTATGATTTCCCACCTAGTAACAGTTACTACCTCTGATAATGTTTAAAAAATCATTATAAATTATTATACTTAAGTATAATATTTTTTTTTAATGTACATTTACTTAAAATAGTAAAGTATTTTCAGTTTTGATTACTTTTACTTAGTGTTTAGGCTAACAATGTTACTGAATTTTTCAACAGTATTCAGTTTCCATGAATTGTATTACGTATTATTATTTTTATTTTTGGATGTAAATAATATTATATTATACTATATAATAGGAATAATAACTATAATAACTTAATTAATTATTTTTATAATTAAATCCACAGTTTATTTTCTGTTAAGTATTAATTTTGCCGATTATAATTCCACAATTGCCTTACACTTGTGTATGAACTAATAGTTACCAGTTATTACTATTTCCTGTATCTAAATGCCGCCGGATATTGAATTACATCACAAACAACTGCCGTTACTCAAATGAAATCATTACCAGTATGTTATTTTCATGCTGATATTTTTTTTTTCGCGCATCATAGGTTTTACATAATTATAATCCCTTAAAAATCAATATATGGACCCGTGATTCGATCTCTTAAAACTCACAAGTGTTGCTATATTGGCAATTATATAAGGTTCTTGCTACGCGAAACTCAAGCGAGAATGATTCGATTTAAAATGAAAAATTATCACTCTAAGCATTTTAATATAAATTAAATATATCATAAATAAAAAGATTTTAACTTTGTTTGTATAACACTGACTTTATTTAGTGACTCTAGTTTCGACAATTTTAACTAGAACTTCTAGTTTGATAATGACAAGTTAAAATTGTCGAAACTATAGTCGCTAAATAAAGTCAGTGTTATACAAAGTTAAAAGTTTTTTTTTTTATTTGTGGAGAATAATGTATAACAAAGTAGAAGCCTCCACCGTTAACAGTTTAAATATAGCATAATTTATCCATGCAGCATTATTGTATAATTAAACTGATTTTTAAATTTTATTTATTACTTGACAAAGTAAATGTTTTCCATAAATTCGATACTTGTTTTGCTACATTCTTGATGGAACCAAATTTTCATATTGGGAGAAGTGTATTACTTCTCCCAATATAAATGTTTTCCACACCAATATAATTAATTATAAATTAAACCACGAATCAAATGACTATACTATTAACTCCTGCAAGTAAAATTCATTATTTTGGGAGAATTAATTGATAATTAACAAGTAGAAGTAATCGACGTCAACCTATTGTGTTTAGATAATTCAAAAATGCCCTTAATAAGAAGTGGTAAACGAAGTCGTAAAACCGAATTAAAAGTAATCGCGTTAAGTTCTTCTAGCACACGAGAGCTCAATATGCACCTCATCCCACAAATGAATAAAATTACGGCGGCAGAAGGCGTACGCTTTTGCCCCGGAGTGTACTCTCAGGAAATTTAAATACGAATAAGTCAGTCGCAGCATTGAAAAACCGCCCTACCCTCCTCATTCCAAACGCCCAACTCACTATTCGCACTCATTAGATAACTTTAAAGCAGTTTCTAATTGTCCCGCACTATTATTATTCACGCCTGAAATATGAATCAAAAACGTGCACTCGCCCAATCAGACCAAGCCATCTTTTACATCTCCCGTCCACCAATCGTAATCCAAGAAACGCCAAGGTGTTCCATTACGCTTTTTATTCCATATTTGACATATGTGTAGTTTTTTTTTGTTCCCTTTCATGCACGCCGGCCGTCCGATTTTCAGCCCTATAGGAGGGTCGATTAAGGGAGGCAAGGTGTGCGAATTACGCATCAAAAATAAAGGGGAGATCTGTAATCAGAGGTAGACATATTTGTGGGTAAATATGGCGACCGACTTTATATCCCTCCTAGGGGTGCACCGCGATTATTACAGTTATTATTCATTGGGTTTACGAATTATGTAACGAATTTCATACAACAGCTCATTGTAAATAATTGAAATGTAATAATAGAATCAGGAAGAAAACATTAATTATGAAATGTCTATACAATAATAACGGACTATGGGAAAACATAAATAGATTCTAAATATAAATTATATTAATGTCAACCAATGTGTGTACAGTTGAAAGAATGGATAATTGAGAATCCTATAATTTATACATGTAATCGAATAAACAAAAAATAATATACACAACAAGAACTTGAAAATAAATAGTTTGAGCTACTGGCTTAAGAACTGCAGCTTGGCAGTTTGGTATGCATTTTTTCTTTAGATCTTTCTATAGTACTAATATTTAAATCAGATGTTAAAATTTACGGATAAATAATTTCTATGCAAAAACTGTATTCAAATTTACAATGACAACCCAAATCATGATCAAGCATGAACACTCTATTACATCTATTATCGTGAAAAAAAATTATAAATATAATCATTAATATAGATAAATATAAGTTTTTAATACCACACTTTCCTAGTAAGTTCTTACAAATAGAGGGAAAGATGAACTACATTTTTAGTTTGTAGTTCATCTTGATTTACAGAAATTTTTGACCAAATTAAAGAGCCCTACTACGAGAAGCAATTCACAAAACATATTGGGTTCTGACCCAGTCCGACAAGCAACTTCTCACACTTCGCCTTCTACTCTCAAACAAAATTCACCGCACACTTTGGGCACTTTAAACCAACTCTTTCAATTCAGGGCCGAAACTACCAAAGCACTTTGACTGACAAACTAGAAAAGAAATACAAAAAACTAGCACCACCAAAACTTCTAAAACCCAACACCGCAAAATTGTTTCCAACTTGTCCGATCAACCCCTAGACAAAGTCTCCATAGGTGCCCTATCAAAAGGCAATTGTTTTGCTTAATTTCTGTAGACGATATTATATGCAATAAAAGAATCCAGTCTTTACAAAACCTACAGTGCCACTTCCGAAATAATTCGACAAGAAGTGGTCCATATAAAACAAAACAAAAAACATAATCATCTTACGGACAAAGGGAACGCCAGAATATCAACAAAAAATTAACAACTTGTTGGCCGACATCAGCTATAAATTGATTAATTCTTATCCAATAACCAATCTGGAAAACATTACCAAAACCAAAGTCGTCACAGTGAAAGCAAACAATATATATTTCTTCTGTGTGGTATTTTTGAAACTCCTGGAAAAGACCAGGTTTCCTGGAACATGTTTCGCAAAACCATACGGTTTCAGGTCTACATCCTTTTTCTATTTCTGCAAACTGCACAATCCTTCGAAGAACCTTCCAATTTAGCTATAAAATGTGGTTTACCATCAAGCCTTTCTTCTTCATGTAGGGAACTGGGTCTTCCTCTTTTCCTTGATAGTCTTTCGTCACTAGTATGTCCTACTAATTATAAAATTAGCTCTTTTCTAAACTTCTGGTGTTTCACTTTGGTTTTATTGTTTTGCTTAAGGCGTTGATTGTAAATTATGAAACTGCTAATAAAACTAATTTCTAAGTTTTCTTCACAACTTAAGGGTCCTTCTTTAAAAAGGGTAACTGGTATAATAATGGTCCGCTCTATTCACAGCTCTCATTTTAACAGTGCAATCAATGATTGTTACCGATTTGAATTTTTTCCTGTTGCTTCTGATACACAAGCTTAATATCTGTCTACAGTTTCCACATCCGAATTATGGAAAGAAGACAACAAATTGACAACTATCCTGTAATTCTAAAGCACTTAGGTTTTAAGTTGTATATGCTTTGATTTCAACTTTAGAGTATTTTATTTTATTATTTCAACTAGGCATTACAGTTCCTATCAAATGAACTTTCAGCTTTTCTAACTCTTGAGCTAGTTGACACTTGTATTGAATCTGCCGCTATATAAGTGAAAAACTATTGTGCCAATGGAAATAAGTAGTTTATTCAAATTTCTGGACGTAAATGGTAAATCACTTCGGTCCAATTTTTCCGTCGTTTTTCCACTTGCACTGTCTGCCAAAACATACACTCTTACCCTAAATTTCTGCGCTTTTAAGGATTACAAACCTTGAAGGTCGCCTTCCTTTTGAATCCAACAGTGGATTCGTCAAACGCATTTTTTGGTATGGTGAAAATACATCTCTGCATTTTGAATCCAGATATTGCACAAGATTTTGAGTTTTATGACCTCTTGGAGTATTTCTCTCCGCCGGGGGATTAATATGTAAACTCCAAAATATTTTTGGAAAACCTCGTGTTTGTCATAATGACATCCGAGTTACCGCGCTAGTTAATTAATGTCGGCGATGAGCCGACATACGAGTGCTAAGGGTTAATTATAAGCGAGAAGTCCTATAAATGTCCCAAGCTATACGGTCCACCCAAAATACATAAATCTGACAGACCACTCCGGCCCATCGTCAGTTCTTCACACCCACAAAAAAATTAGCTTAATTTTTAGCCAGACAACTCCAACCAATTGCCGAACAAGAAGAGTTTTTAACTTAATATTCTATGATAAAAACTCACACTTTCTTGACCTCATCAAACCCATAAAGCTATCTAATACAGACATTCCGGTTAGTTCTTGAAACAAGTTCCCATCAAGAAAACCATTAATCTTTTACGAACTAAATACCAACAGCTACCCCAACTATAGACCTCATTAACACCTACTTTATGTTCAACGGAAATCGCTATAAACAAATTGAAGCAGCACCAATGGGATCCCCACTCTCACATGTGATCTCCAATCTGTTGGTGGAGGATTTCGAGAACATCGCACTAGTTTCAGCCCCTTATACTCCATTCCTCTGCGTTATTTTGATGCCACCTTCGTCATTTGGCCCTATAGTAAAGACAAGCTCAATAATTTCCTAGAGCACATAAACAATATCCATTCCTAAATTAAATTCAAAATGGAACCAGAACAAAACAACCGATTTCCTTTCATCGACATATTAATCAATAAAAAATTCGACGTATTTCTCGTCCACATCGTATATAGAAAAACAACTCACGTAAATAGATATATAGATGCTGCTCCTCATCATCATCCTGTCCAAGTCCGTTCTGTGGCAAAAACTCTCTTAACTCGCTCCCTCCAACTAACAGATAAATCCAATCTAGATAATGAACTAATCTAGAGACTTCTCTTGTCCAAAACGCTTTCTCTCCAAGCACACTAACATTTTTACTAAAACAAAAATCCCACCCCAAACACACCGACACGTCCCAAGAATTTTAACATTAACATATAACATTTCTTACGTACGTACGAGGTACCACAGAAAAAATCTCCAAAATATTGAAAAGACACAACAAAACTATTTTACCACTTCGCGTTTAATTCCTCAAAAGAAATTATTCCTCTTGAAAATCAAGGTGTATTTAAAATCATCTGTGCCAACTGTAATAAAGTTTATATCGGACAAACCAACAGACGCTTAAACTTACAGCGAGACGAACACGTAAGAGTCATCGAAAATGATCTACCCTACTCATCTGTGGCCGAAAACTCCAAATCCACGGGACTCAAGATAAATTTCGACCACTTCTATCGCAGCATTAGATCATTTCACGAGGGGGATTATCCGGCAGGCAAACGAAATAGAAAAAATTCGATAATCTTAATAAACGCGATGACGCCCAACGACTTAGAAATCCATTTTACGCAACAAGCATATCTCATCACCCTCACCACACATATTCATCCCCACAGGTAACACCAACGAAATCCCTGTTAATCCGTCCGATCCAATCACATCAACCGCACATCAACTGACAGCACAGCAGGTTTAAATAGCGAAATTTTGAAACTTTAGCTTCACCTATATTCGTAAAATTTTCAAACGATATTTACTTGCAAACTACATCATTTAATGAAGCCGAAGAATAAATAAAATGGCAATAACCGAAGGTTTATAGGTGAGATCATCTAAAAAATCTAATATTGAGAATTTTATCAAATGATATTTAATCTCAAAATATTTTTATGAAGCCAACGAGAGCCAAAATAGTAAAACCGAAAGCTTGTAGGTAAGATTACCAAATTACCAAACAGATCCAATAGAAGCTCACTTAGTAAAATATTATTTTACTCTATCTCCATGCTGCATTTACAAATATTAGTTTCATACGTTTCATTTAAAATAAATTTATTAGGTTTATTTCATCAAAGGTATAGTTTCATAAAATTTTAGCTTACCTTATGTAAACTATCAATATTGAAATTTTGAGTAACTTATAAGCCAAAGAATGAAAAATTGCAATTAACTAAAATACTAACAGAAATAATAATAGCTAAACTAAAAACTGCTTATACAGACTTTGAGGTTATTTTGCAATATAAACATATAAACTTTGTAAATAGGTAAATATACTTACTTTTAAGTACCACAAAAAATACTGAGTTAAAAAAATCATGAAAAAGTACTCGGTAAACTGACACCTGAATTGCCTATAATAACTTGGTATCCAGCTTCAATGACCTCCTCACACAACCTAAACAATTGAAGCTGATATGTGGATATTCCAGAACATGGGCTATTCAACAGAATTCCAATGATGCACAATGCTCAAATGAAACAGCGAAACAAAGAAAATATTGGACTATTATCTTGTAAACTTCTCTTAAAACTTGATTTTAAAAACAAAACAAAGTTTTTAATACAATTAAATATATCCAATTTATTAATTCATTCTAAAAATCTAACTTGGCTGAGGAGAACTCTTGCTTAAATAAAAGATAATGTAGTATGTATAAAAATACATAGGTATTATTGGCCTAGTCCACTCAAGGATTTATCCATGAACTTCTTTTTAGAGAAACACAGCCTTCACTTACTCGGTATGACCTCACATACTCTCAAGCCTAGGTACAACCTCATGAACTCTGCTTCTCATGCAGATTCAGGCTTTTCTAGACAGACTCATTGACGATGGAGGCTTCTACTTCGTTATAAATATTTAATGATAAAATTAAACACAATAATCACTTTGTTTTGTATAACCGTTATTTATTTATATGGTGACCAATGGTTTCAATACATCAGCGTATCATTTTCAAACCGAAAGTTTCGGTTTGATCAGCGTATCATTTTCAAACCGAAAGTTTCGGTTTGAAAATGATACGCTGATGTATTGAAACCATTGGTCACCATATAAATAAATAACGGTTATACAAAACAAAGTGATTATTGTGTTTAATTTTTTCTAGACAGATTTCAGGGGGAAACCAGGTTCATCGGGAATATCAAAACGTGGTATTGCCAGGATGTACATCTCGTTCTGTCTTAAGGTCAACAAGATGCAAAGCAAGAGCCTGCCCGCCTCTGATTTAATCTCGTATGTCCTAAAGAACATGTTTACCTTGAAATAATACAGGGCTTCATCGATGACATCATTTTAAATATTCATAGCTTGAGGAGCCGGTCGTGTGAACTGCGTCCTGAAGAGAAGAATTGCCGTGTTTCCTACCACCTGTTGGTAGTCTTTTAGTAGAATTTTTGTCTCAAGAAAGTATACTTAGATAAACTTAAGAAGGAAGGAACACTAATGGAATATGAGAAAGATATAAAAAGTATAAAAAATTATATAAGATAAATAAGAGTACGTTTGGAAAAAGTGGTAAAACAATTAACAAAAAAACTAATTTTTAGTTAGTGAATATTTGTAATGATGATTTTTAAATGTTTCCATCAATATTTAGTTGCAAAATAATGCTAATCTGGGAAATGTTCACTTAGTAGAATATCGTTCCACTTTATCACCATATATTACTGCATCTTCGTATATTTCGATGATCTTACCTAAACCTACAAAAATTTGATTATTGTCATTTTGTCATTCATCATCATCATCATTTTGTGATTAAATATCGATAATATTATACATATTAGTTTTTCCAAATATTAATATTACTAATGGAAATACTAACACTAATTTTATCATGTACACCTCGAATTTCAAAAACGAATAGCAGTTAATGCCAAAATGACAGTAACAAAAATTTGTAGGAACGATCGACAAATTAAGAGATGTGGGATAACTTCACGAGTAACATACCCTTCTACTTCCAAACTTCCAAATCTTGTCAATGATCTTATGTTGCAGGTTTATAGGAAGAATATTAAAAGATTTTGAAATGTAGCGTAAGGTCTGAAATTTTAGATTTATTTATTTGAACATTATGAAAAGTGTTAATTTCCGACATATTGTCGTTTTGTGTAATAAGTTTCTGAAAGTTTTAGCTTAACTTATGTAAAATATAGATGTTGAAATTTTCGATTATTCCTTGAATTTCAAGAAACTAACATTCATTAAATTTTCAAACGAAATTTACTCGCAAAATACAGCATATAATGAAACCAAATATTTGAAAAAAATGGCAATAACGAATGTCCGTAAGTAAGATCATTACAAGATTTAGAAGGACATTATAATAAGAAAATTAATAAATCACTGGATAGTCGAGGCTAATATTTATTAAATATTTACGAATGTTTCAAATATGATTTTTTTTACAAATCAGTTATAATTTGGCATTATGTGAGAAAAACAAATATATTACAGAATGATTGACGATAAAAAATAAAGAAAGAAGAAAGTAATAAAATATTGAATATTAGGTTCATAATTTATTCAAACTAGTATTAACGAAAATTTGTAGGTAAGATTATTAAATCAACAGATCTGGATGTAGTTTACTTAGTTAAATGTTCTCTAACTTTGAAAAAAATGACATTAACAAAGGTTTGTAGGTAAGCTTATCAAAGGAAACTAATATTTATAAATTTATCAAACGATATTTAGTCAACAAATAATGTTTCTTATTAAGCCAACGAATGTCAAAATAGCAATAAAGAACTTTTGTAGGTAAGATTTTAAAATAAAAAGTTTATGCCTGTTAATTACGCGGGTTCGCGTTTTGGTTTTAAAATTACAAATACCAGTATATTGAATAAATGTATTTATTTCAACTACTGACTAACAAATAATAACAAGTAACAAAAAGGGATAAAGACAAGACTTAGAAAAATAATAATAAAGAATTGAAATAATATAGCGCGGACACGACCGAATGGTAATATGTTTCTTTCACGGCAGTTTAGACAACACTCACTTAGGAAAAATGGTTAAAGTTCGAGGTTTGGGGAAGAAATGCAGCGATTGGTCAGATTAGAAGAAAGAGGGAGTTTGCGGAAGGAAATAGATATAGTATTTTATTCAAGAAAGACAAGGATCGTAGATTGCGGGGTGGAAATTACCGAGGGTTTTCAGGTCTGGCGTTTGGGCGAAGAAAGGTCGTTTACAACTTAAGCCTTCGCGCGCGGATTAGCCCTCATAGCCCCCAATTGAGCACGAATTTAACACGATGAAAAGAAATACAGAAAATTGTACACAATGGTTTATTACCCTTCGGTCATGTCCGTAATGCGCAAGAAAACACTAAAATCACGTTTTGAAATAATGCAAATTGTTCGAAATATAAATGTATAATTTCGCGTTAACATTCCGCGCCCCATTGAATGTCAACCATTCAATTATATTTAGATGCACTAATTTCACCATAATTTCACAATGGGGTGCACAAATGAACCGGTGCTGGTCTTCACTGTTGCACTCCGGACGACCCCATCGGAACCTGGGTGAATTGCCTCGTCTCTCGCGAGGCGCTACTGAAGGGGGCACGTTATCTCCACGGATAATGACCAAACGATCGAAGCTGCCACCGGAAGTCCCGTCCTGCTGCCACTTGTTCCGTTTGTGTACCTCGGAAAAATACTCCTTCTCCCAACGTTTCCATACGTGCTGTCGTAATTTTGAGACGTATTGAAGATCCATTGGTTCCTTGATGACTTTGTAATAGTCTGGTACTTCATTAGGATTCACTGGTTCCATAAACGACCAAGCGCTTTTTACTGCAGCCCTCTCGTTCGCAGTCGACTTCGTCGGCGGGTTTTTTGGCGACGTCGCGTTACTATCTCTCCGGTGTACGATTCTCGAGGCCACCACCTCGAGACTCTCGTCCATTTTCAGCACGTACCTAACTGAATCCGACTTCTCCACTACGCCCTTGACCTTAGGCGAGCTGGGCGGTAAGAGGTCGTCGAAGTCCTCGAATGAATTCTTTGAATTGCTCGACGGTACCGAGCACTGGCTCACGTTGCTCTTGTTGCTCAGCGAACGCTCCCTGAAGCTCTGCATGCGCTCGAAGTTTGGCCTCTGGATGGAGGAATGTCGGTCGTTGACGCTGGCACTTAGTAGGGTAGAACCCGTCAACGCCGATGTCTCCGCTTCCCCCAACACCTTGGGGACCACCTCCTTGTTCTGCTGGAGTATCCACTTCTCCACGTCGTCGTTGCACCTTCTCGCGAAGAGCACCTCGTTCTCCGTCCTCAATCTCGTCGTCTCTTCGTTCTGCTGGAGTTTCCACTTCTCCATGCCGTCGTTGCATTTGCTCGCGAAGAGCGCCTCGTTCTCTGTCCGCAATCTCGTCGTCTCCTCGTTCTGCTGGAGTTTACACTTCTCCATGCCGTTGTTGCATCTGCTCGCGAAGAGCGCCTCGTTCTCCTCCTGCAATCTCGCCGCCTCCTCCTGAGCCACCGCCAACTGCTCCTTGTAGCCGACCTCTTTGGCCACGTAGTCCTTGCGCAGTTTCTCGCTCTCGGATCGGTACGCCTCCAGCTCGCGGATCCTCGCGTTTTTCTCGTCGATTTCCTCGCGCGCCACCGCCAACTGCTCCTTGTAGCCGACCTCTTTGGCCACGTAGTCCTTGCGCAGTTTCTCGCTCTCGGAACGGTACGCCTCCAGATCGCGGATCCTCGCGTTCTTCTCGTCGATTTCCTCGCGTGCCACCGCCAACTGCTCCTTGTAGCCGACCTCTTTGGCCACGTAGTCCTTGCGCAGTTTCTCGCTCTCGCAACGGTACGCCTCCAGGTCGCGGATCCTCGCGTTCTTCTCGTCGATTTCCTGGCAAATGGTGTCATTCTTCTTGAAGAGAATGTCCATACTTTCCTCGTGCGTCTTCTGCCGCTTGTCTATCTCGTTCTTGAGGACGCACATCTGTTCCTCGTGTTGCTTAGTCGTTGCCTCCTTTTCGTTTTGTAATAACTTCATTGATTCTTCGTGTTGCAAATTCAATTGAATAATTTCGTTCTGGTGCCTTGCGATGAGCTGCCTGATTTCCGCTTTGCACTTGCTCCTTTCATCCTTGACGACGTCCAGATGACGCTGTCTCTCCTCGTCCAGCATCTCCTCCAACTGTTTGCACGATAGGCGCGCTTCCTCCGCGTCCAGGCGCATACTCTCCGCAGTCCTGGGAGCGGGCGGCTTAAAGGGGGCCCATGGTTGTGCGTGGGGCCGAGTGCTGGGCGAAACTCGACCCTCTTTCACCGTACATTTTTCAATTTCTTCCGCGGGATCCTTTTTCACGGTAGGAAGTTGCTTCTTGAAAATGAAACGCTCGCTCTGGTACCGCTTTTTTAATTGAGTCCACACTGTTTCATATGAGGCATCGGACAACTGAATTGTTTTAAGCATTTGAGCTGCTTCACCTTTAAGTAAGCTTCGTAGATAATACAACTTTTGCACATTACCTAGCGAAAAGTTGTTGTGTATTAGGGATGTAAAGGCATCACAAAATCTCTGCCACTCGTCATATTTCCCGCTGAAAGTCGGTAACTCGATCACTGGTAATTTCACCTGTGGTGCTTCGTTGTGTTTTGATAAATGGATATTGTTGTCTATGACCGCAGCTTGTGTTGCACACTTGATTTTGCAATAATCACATTTGAATTGCAGAAGTTCATTCGCGATATCCACATCGTTGTCGAAGAGCTCACTTGCAATCACTTTGAAATTGTTGAGACTTGGTTCAAACTTAATCCATTTTTGCACGATTAAATTTTTATCACGATTCGTGTCCGCGAGGAGTAACTGGAGTGTGTCCTTTTCACTGATGATGTTTTGCTTTTGGCACTGTAGCCTTTTAACAATCACTGCCATGTTGATGATTTTCACGAAAAATACACAAAGAGTTCTGGTAGAATTGTTCGTTTACGTACGGTTGTAGCTTAGATAACTCACGCAATAACACAACACAAAAACGGAGAGTTACTTAAGACGGTGTACTTATAAACGACGCGAAGTTCCACCAGTGACTTTGCACGTTTGCAAAGTCCACAAAAGTTCACAAAAAAACACTGTAGCTGTAAAATACACAAGGAGTTCAGGTAGAATTGTTCGTTTACGTACGGTTGTAGCTTAGATAACTCACGCAATAACACAACACAAAAACGGAGAGTTACTTAAGACGGTGTACTTATAAACGAAGCGAAGTTCCACCAATGACTTTGCACGTTTGCAAAGTCCACAAAAGTTCACGAAAAAACACTAAACCTTACTTTATCCGGTTCGAAGGACCATGTTAATTACGCGGGTTCGCGTTTTGGTTTTAAAATTACAAATACCAGTATATTGAATAAATGTATTTATTTCAACTACTGACTAACAAATAATAACAAGTAACAAAAAGGGATAAAGACAAGACTTAGAAAAATAATAATAAAGAATTGAAATAATATAGCGCGGACACGACCGAATGGTAATATGTTTCTTTCACGGCAGTTTAGACAACACTCACTTAGGAAAAATGGTTAAAGTTCGAGGTTTGGGGAAGAAATGCAGCGATTGGTCAGATTAGAAGAAAGAGGGAGTTTGCGGAAGGAAATAGATATAGTATTTTATTCAAGAAAGACAAGGATCGTAGATTGCGGGGTGGAAATTACCGAGGGTTTTCAGGTCTGGCGTTTGGGCGAAGAAAGGTCGTTTACAACTTAAGCCTTCGCGCGCGGATTAGCCCTCATAGCCCCCAATTGAGCACGAATTTAACACGATGAAAAGAAATACAGAAAATTGTACACAATGGTTTATTACCCTTCGGTCATGTCCGTAATGCGCAAGAAAACACTAAAATCACGTTTTGAAATAATGCAAATTGTTCGAAATATAAATGTATAATTTCGCGTTAACAATGCCATTCTTTACCTTCATTAAGACGTTACTTTGCGACTAAGTTAACTATAGATACTAAAATGTTTGTTTTTAACTTGAATTTTGAGAAACGAATAATTAGTTTCAAAATGATGCTATTTGAACACCCTCCAGTGACTCTACATCAATTCATTAGTTCGAATCACCCAGACAGTTAAGCTAGCTAGCAAAGATATTTATTTTTCACACATAACTTAGAGTCAAAACAGGGCAGAAAGACAGGACAGACAGACCCATTATCCATCACTTGTAAAAGCTTTTAAATTGTATATAGTTATATGTTCGAATAAATATGTTATTCTCTCTGATTCTATTTGTGAAGCTAAAGAATACAAAAATAGCACAAATATATTTTGTTTTGATCATCAACAGATTTGAAAGTGCGGAGTGGGGATAGAGTGAAAGGATATTCCCTCAAGTTAACTTCTTTCAGATCTGTTGAGTTGATGATTTATACAGGGTCCAGCAAAGAATGTTTTCCGAATGTTTTCGGAAAGCATATAACTCAGCCCAGGGGCAACCTAACGTTTAGTCCTTGCCATTTTGTTTGGTTTAGTCGCTATGAGACCGTGACCACTAGAGCAGCGCGTATTTGGCCGTTGTGCGGTTGCTACACAGCGCATATTTCGAAAATAATTCAATCTTGGAATCCACGGTCATGTTCCTACGCGAAACAGCATTCTGAAATGGGGGAGTGGTATTAGAGGATAGTTAAAGCCTGGAGTACCTCGAGCTTGAGAAAGAGGTGTCAGAACTTCTGAAAATGTGGCTTTGGAAGCAAGTCCCCATGTTGCGTGATTTCTTACTTCCAGAAATGCCAAGGCATAATGTTGATATTAGAAGAGTCTTTTTTAGCACGATGAGGCAACTTACGACACCTCAAGGGAGCCTATGGCATTTTCGAGAAAACAATTTCCAGGACTACGCATTTCGCCACATGGGGACACCGAGTGCCCCTTACGATCGCCTTATCTTACGCCCTGAGATTTTTTCTGTGGGGTATTTTAAGGCCTGCCCTTAATCAGCTGTCCAATGCTATCACCCGAGAAATTCAAGTGATTCCGGCCAACATGTTAGAAGTATAAACAACTTCTCAACTCGACTTCAGGAGTGTGTGTAAAAGAACGGAGATCACTTAGATGACATGTTTTAACCCTTTCTTTGATATGAATACAAAATGGCATCCACACCTACCTATTAAACAAAACAATATTTGATTTAATTGAAAATTCTCCGAACCCTGATGAAGAAATGAAGAATGATTAAAAAAGAACAAAGAGAATGAAAGAGACAAATGTAATAAAATTATAAAAAATCTATGAAAGACAAATCTATGGTAAAATTACAACAGATTGCCAAATAATAATACTGAACAAAAAATATGGTTAATATGTTCCTTGTAAATTGAATATCTGTTATGTTTATTATATATCTAGGTCTTATATAATATTATCGCTTCGAGATGATATTAAATTCTTCAATATCTGTTATTCTACTTTAGAGATTTTGTAAATGATATAGCTAACTCTGCTCTTAACCGTTTTACCAATTACACTCAATGTATATTAATTTGTTTAATATCAACAAAGAACCTAATATAAAATAACTTGTAAACACTTTATTCACTTTCAATGCTATTAAAAATGTCTACATCTTAAACTAAATGAACATTTAACAAAATAAAAATAAAATGTGGAGAAAGTGATTGCAAGCTATTTTATATTGCATCATCTTTACATACATAACAAAGAAAGTATTTTTATTTTAATTGTTTAAAAATATTTTAAAGTTAACATCTTAACCGTTAATCATTTAGAAAATATGATGATAATATTAACCACAACAACAAGAACAACAGAAATCTATTCGATATACTACTAATAAAGACAGATGAAAAATATAAAAGGCATACAATAAAAATTAAAACTGAAAAGATGCGTTACGTGAATATAAACTTGATTATAAAATATAGCATTAAAAACTTTTCTTCACACCAAGTATATATTTCGGACCCAAAGTGACCATTGTCAAGGGTTTAATACTGTAATTAGAAAGATCAGTCGTCGAGTTTAACAAAAAAGAGGAAACAAGTCCACAATAAAATTATTATCAATGTTAAAGGAACTTTAATAAAACAGAGGATTATGACAAAAAGTAAGATCTAAAATTATTTTGTTTTTATGGTAGATATAAGGGTATTAAGTAAAGATTTTTAATTCTAAATATTCTAATGATAAACTTAATTGGTGTTGCCAAAAAAAAACATTCACGGTGCTTTCTTTCTGCTTTAGGTAGTTACTACTTTTGTACTTTTTAGCCAATTTCCAAATCCTTTTTTTACTCAAATGCACTACTTTTATCTTATTTCATTCTTATACCCAACCACAAAAACCACCACCATTATCCATTCCAAAAAAATAAAATTTACTTAAATACACTTAATACCTTATAAAAGTTTGCCAAATACTGACTTGTTCTATTTGCAACTTTATACCTAGCAGTACCCTTACTACGTCATCATCCACTAATTTTTAATTTCTTCAGGATTTCAACAATATTTATCATTTAACTCTTCTACATATTCTTGCCCATAGAAGGTAAATGAAGTCTCCCAAAAACTGGATATATCCTATTAGTATTTTTACTAACTTAGATTCCACCATTTTTTTTGCAAAAGAACTCGTTTGCACTCTTCTATTAATAAAATTAAATTAAAAATTAGTGTGTTTCTTGTAGTCTAATTGCATACCTATGTTGTAGGTACTATTATAAATTTAGTTTAATTTAATTAGAATTTTTCTTCTGAAAAATAAGAAAATGAAAAGGTACGAAACGACTCTGTGGATGTAAATGAAGTCTTTATTCAAGGTATACACCATAGGTCTGAGCACAATGATTGCATTGATTAATGCGCGGAAGGAAGAACTCCTGTGGCCATGACGAGAACCACTTCTTTACATTTTCATTGAGTTCGTCGTCAAAGTTCTTTCAGATTTTTTCTTTCAGGGGACCAGACACATAAAAAAGTAGGGTGACATGTCCGTACTGTATGGTCAAGGTGTTCTCACTTGAACTTAGTCAATTCTGCGTGTTTGACCCTGGATACGTGAATCATATCCTCCGTGAGCAGCCCCGGTATTTTGTTTTTGATAGATTTGCGTTATCTTCGGAGTGTCTCACAATACACATAGGAGTTAATGTTCTTCTGTGCTCGAAGATTTCAATTAGTGGGGAGCAGCGATTAACTGCGACAACGAACTCAAAGACACAATGACAGAATGTGTCTTGTCCAAACAGGAGTTCTGAGATCAAGGAATCCTTCAGCTCGTTAATCAAAGAAGTCGTTGTACACAAGCCTATGGGTCATACTTTGAATAAGGAAATCCCTTTTTCATTTGAACAGCATTATATATATTTAGAATATGATGCACTCATTATTAATATCTTTTATCAGCTAAAAACATACATCTAGCGTTATAAATTAATGGTGAAGAAAGTGTTTTGTATTTTATTTTAATATTTCTTAACAGAGGACCTACATGCGAGCCTAGTAGTACTTCAGATATGAAGGTGAACCAATGTTTGATATGTAATTACTAATTTTGAGTCGATCAACGTAAATATAATTCCAAATTAGCGATCGATCGTTCCTAAGAATCTATCTAAACTCCTTTATATAATCTTTCCTTCAACTCCTATAAGATTCTACCTCTGTTATTCCCAACAATGAATGGCTTTTATACCTATACCTAAGTATTTTTTTACTCAAAATGTCCCTTCAATCAACTGTACCTACACTGCTTGCGCAAAAATCAGAAGCAAAACCTAATTATCAAAACCTCTTCACTCACATAACTGAAAAACCGTTATTCGATAGCCATTTAACAGACTAACCGACTATATATTATATATATATATATATATATATATATATATATATATATATATATATATATATATATTATTGTACATATAATATAATTATATTGTTTGTATTGTTTTAACATTTAATTAAACACTTTATGGAGTATCTTTCACAATCAAAATATTTTCTGAAAGGCATATAATTGAATAATATTTATCTCCCCTTTTACAGCTCTGCGTGAGATATTATCTAAATGGTTACTAAATTTCTCATTCAATCCATTTAAAAACATATTATGTATTATTTTCATCCATTAACAACAAAAACAATAGTTTTTTAATCAATCGAAATTCTGTTTCTATGTTCTCGTGTTTTTAGGTTTAACTTAAATGAAGCTTAAGCCTTTAAGATCTGTATTGCTTTTTGTTAAGTATTCATGTTTATAATTTAAGAAGTTTTAAAGGTATATTTCTCTCCTTATTTCTTACAACAAACATTAAAGAAACTTTTGTTAAAGCCAAACTATCTTTGCAATGGTCAAAATAGTAACATTTATTTTATCAATCTTCACTGAGAATATTTTAAGAAATGGAAATGGCTGTTGCTGCTATGATTATTAATATTTAAAACAATTTCCTTCCTGATAATGATGATTTCTGTATAATTAACTCATTTATAATCCCCATATCTAACAAGATCTTAAGAACTATCTAAATTATAGTTGAATTATAATTAATTCAGATTATTGCGCACGTTAAAATAGGAGCCTAAATACAAGTTTCTATCCTATAAGAAGTAGCTTAAAGTTTTCCTTTCTGATTCACTCAAAATATTTCACAGTTTAAAGGAAATTACAACATTCTAAGAGCAATCTTGGTTATAGTCAACTTATTTATTATTTACTTGGTCAAAATATGGACATAAGAGAATAGTTATATATGCGGAAATGTCTAATTCTGACTGATACTTCAATGATTAATAAAAATAATAAAAATTAATGTTGTATCTTATTAATTAATAAATTATTATTATTCTATTACTTAAATTACTATTAATTTTTTTTAAATTATTCTTTTTTAAATCTAAAATTACAAATAATGTCTATTGTCCTATAGAAACGACAAAACTGAATCGATCACGTGTTAAACCTAACAAACAACAGCAGCCCTTTCGAAAAACGAACACGAAACGAATCAACACAAATCTCACCATTTACCACTCGCAGGAAATTCAAAATGGGCAATAACCCAATCCCGGATTTCGTACAAATCAATCCGGACGTATCCCATCCATTCAATCCGGCCGAGTTCGAGCCGGAAATCGTTCGCTGGAAATCAAAACAAAACGCATCCCGTACAAAACACCAAAGGATGAAATACAATCTGATCAATCAGACCTGTCACAACACCGGCCCCATCAATTACTATAATGAGATGGGAAGGTGTAGGTGGGCTGTGCCATGTAGATCAAGGGCTGGAAGGGGGAAAACTCTCGGCGCAAACATTAGACGTCAGCACTCATTTCCCATTTTGATAACGTCTCTTATTGATGTCACGAAACAGGATTTGATTTGTATGTCGAATGAGGAAAAAAAATGTATAATGGGAACGGAAATTCAATCGAAGAAATTAAATACGCGCTCCTGGATTGTGTTGATTATGTTTGGACAGGCATTAGTTAATTGACAAGTGGTGCAATTCACGAAGCGTTTGATGTAATTTGATAAGGGAGCAATTATAATTTACTTATTTAAATAACAAAATTATTACCTTTATAATTTATGAAGTAGATTTAAAAACTAGTTGATTTTATCACCCCCAACTATTAATAATAATTCTATTAATTATAAAATAAATAAAATAATAGTTTTGTTACAATCGTGTAAATTATACTAATTCAGAAATCACAATTGATTTTTATCTTACTTCGTAAATTGAAACATTATGTTGGAATTAATTAGGGTCGTTTTGGAAAACCTAGATCTTAAATTGGGCGCAGCTTACCAAATTTCAAAATGATCATACCTAGATCTGTAAACAACATTTTAATTTTAATTATTTAAATGTAAAATTCTTAAGTATTAATGGTTTTGAGTGAAAAAATATTTTTCGTGGCTATTGAAATAATTATGTCTAGTTCTGTGGTACTAGTTCCCTTCAAACCTTTTTCGGCTCCATTCAAGCCTGGTGTTCTGAATGGCGAATCAAAATGAGTTTTTCTAGAGATGGAATATATGTTTCCCTTTTGATAAAAACAACACAATCCAATATGATCACAATTTATACGATTTAAAACTGCCCATTAATTTCTTTACTCAAGTAATCAATATATCAGCCCTTGTTAAATTACAATGCCTCTTTAACCAAATCTGCACATATATTCTTTACCATTTTAAATTTTTTCAAAGATTTGTCCTGAAAATCCTTATAGTACTTAGACAGCCTCTTAATTCACTCCATAATCCCTCGAACGATTATTTGTATGAAACCACTTAAGTCACACCTATGTCCATTTTTTATATAATTCTTTCAACCATCTCGTAATAAATTACTCACGAATATGCCTTAAAAATAGCAGCATCAATTAATTTGTGCTATAAAGTTCAGCTAGCTATATTATTTGTTTACATTTTCATTTCATGGTAGAAATACTGTCTCTTGATCAGAACCATGTTGTCTCTTGGTATTTATTGGATTATGTATTTTCTTGTAGTTCTCTAAATAATTATTGTCATTCTGAAAGTCATTCAGAAATTTAATAGCTAATTTTTCTTATGATCTACAACTTGAAACAAAATAAAAATAGTTAAAATCGATAATGCCGTAAGATCAAATGACATTTAAAATAGTTCTCTCACATTATTAGTAATCAATTGAATTAGATAAAATCGACTATGAGAAAATTATTTTATTTAATGTAAATGTCTTCCTAAAATATAAATCCTTTTTCGGTTTTCATAATTCTAAGGATATTTTGATTTAATAATAATTATAATAATCATTTATTTCCCCACAGACATAAAAATATCCAATTATAGGGAAATAATAAATTCCTTAATAGATTAAGTAGAAGTAGAGGTACAAAAGTAAGAAAGAAAAATACAATAATAAAAAATTATGCAAGAATTAAATAATTAGTTAAAGTAATAAAGTATTTACAAGGTCTACTATAAGAATTCGGCTAAATAATGTAAGAAATTGATCAAAGGTTCATTATAAATATCTATGCTATGATGGACACTATTATAAAGAGGAATAATTCTGTTTATCGGATAGTTGAAATGAGCTGCCCTGTTAGATAACGCATAGCTAAAAGCCAAAGTATAACGAGCTGATACTCTTGTAACGTTAAATGCTAGGCGTCCTAAGATATTAGGATCATAAATTAAGCCATTTACAATAGCCCTTAAAAACACATACTATGATCGGGATAAATACCAAAAGCGCGAAAATATAATATAATATATATCACACATAGTGCAACGCTTGAGAAAGCAATGATAACCCTACAACAGCTAATAGATACTTTGCAACACTGGTTTGCAAAACAGCGGATGAAAATTAATTCCAATAAATCCCAGCTCTTCATTCCCTACCACAAACCTTCTCTTTCATCATCTACATTGATAATTAATAACTTGCATATTGCCCCATCCCAGCAATGCTAATATTTAGGTATTTGGTTTGACAACAAACTATCACTCAAACATCATTCCAAAACTATAAAAAGCAAAATGATTACTAGAGCCAAACATTTTGGAGCATTGACGTACAAAAACAATTAAAACGGCAACAATTATTTATAAAACCATTTCCCGTCCCCTCATTGAATATGGCTGCATCCTATACCAACAATCCAGTCCCAAAACAATTAGTAATATGAATGCACTAAGAGTCCTTACTAAAGTCCGCCATCCTAACAATCCTCTCCACAACCCCTCCAACTCTCTTCTATATGAAGAAACCAAAATAATACCCATCGAGGAGCGAATGCTATCCATCATAGGTAAGTTTGCTTCAAAGGTTTCTAACACAATACTGATTCATAAATTCTGCTTACCTCGAAATCCCCCAAATTCAAACATCCCCATATCACTCTTCACAAATTCATAATTTTTTTTAATGTATATACATCACAATCATAATTCATTACATAATAATACCATTGTAAATATATATAAAAAGGGCCGAAAGACTGTTATCGATAGCCCTTTCACAATCGCTACCAGCAATAAATCCAATGTAATGTATAAATTTATATTGTAAACTTTTACTGTGAATAAAATTTTTTATATATAATATTTTAACGAACCTTTTTTGAACATTTTCAATGTTTTTTATATGAACGTGGTAACAAGGTGACCAAACAATTGACGCAAATTCTAGTGTCGATCGGACATAAACATAATATAATTTAATCAATACATTAAAGTTTAGTTTTTAAAATCTTTACAAATCCGGTGAATAAATCCAACTAATTTAATAGCATCATTACAAATATTACTTATTTGAACATTAAATGATAAGCGTGAATCAAATGTAATACCGAGATCGCGAATAGTATTAATTTCTCAAACTGAACCTTATTAGAAGAATTTTAATATCATCTACGTAAATCAAAACCGTGAACTGCAGAATTTTGAATAATATCATTAATAAATATATTATAAATTATTGGTCCCTGATTAGATCCCTGAGGCATACCACACAATATCTGTATGAATAACCCAATAACCCATTTAAATTTATTTGTATATAAAGTGATAAACACCTCAATTAAAATCTCAAAGTGAAGATTCCTATATGTGCCATGCTTCCTAACTCTACTACTTTAAGGTAAGTCGAAATTTTCATTTAAAAAGTTTGTAGAATTTGTGCATAGAACAACGGCATCTTAGTGTCTTTGAAGTCAAAAATCTCTTCCCTTCTATACTTCACAAATCCAACAAATAATAGAAGCAAAGTATTCAAACCCAGAGGAAACATTTAACAATAACACATGTTTTCCAGTATGACTATTTCCAAAATGGTACAACATAATGGGCCTGATTCTAGAATAGAAGATCTGCAAGTAATCATAGAATCGAGGAAGAAATAAGTTGTCGTGGCTCAAACACTAGTCTGGTTTATACAATAAAATAAAATAATTAGAAAAACACGGCAATATTTCGTAAATATACAACAATGAATCTTACAAAAGACTACAAAACAAATAATTTATTGAAACAACTACTTAAGTTAATACCTCGACAGATATTGAATTTAACAAAAGTAATTTGCGTGCTACAAATATCAAGGCTATCAAAGCCGAGAAGAAGTGGATCATATTGTCAGAAAAATCCATTAATGGATAAATTCATCAAAGGAAGAAGAAGATATTAGACACGCAGAGATACTTACAATGCCAAGGATTAAAATCGAAAATACACCTAATCTGTTATATAGTAGTATTCTTTATAATATTTTACATTTGTTTTTACCAACTATAAATAACTTTAACTCCTCTTTGACCTCATAGTTAACAAATTTATTCGTAATACTTTATTAATAAGTCATTTGAAAATCAGACAAAAACGAATAAAAGCTCATTAAACCCCATACAAATAAACCAGATGAAAACGTATAGAAGATACATAAAGCAAACAAACGTTAAACAAGTGACAAACGAATTACAAAAAAGAGCAGTTATAATATAAACCAAATTCAAATGTAACAGCTCTTCGACGACATTCTAATTTTTTTCTTATGACTTCAAGATTTTATGGGGTTAATGTCCAATTCCTCTTCAACAAATGAAAAGTTTGTTTCTGGCGCTGTTTAACTGATCTTGACAACTTTTATATATTCTGACAGTTTTTGACATTTTTGTCTATTTATCAACCGCTTCTTTTACATGATATTTAAATGTAGAGAGAAAACATCTTTATTAATAGAAGTAAGTATTTATACAGTTTTTATGAAGTGAACTGAGTACAGACTTGAGGTTTCTTCTAATCATCGGCTATCGACCCGCGGTCTTTCAGCCTGGATTTAACTGTCAAAAACGTCATGATTACTAATGTCTTACGAAGTTAACTGTCTTCTGTCATTCCAAGGTTATGATCGCTAATGTCATTATGAACTGATGAGATGAATTGATGAATGGTGATTTGTGGATGTTTTGGTTTTGGGTTGACTAAAGGGTTACGAGGATTACACAACTGGTTAAGGATTTCAAGGTTGTGGGGATTTGTGGCAAATTTTTGGGATAGATATTTCAGACGCTCTTCAATAGGGATTACTTGGGTTAATTCATATAGGAGGGTATTAGATGGGTTATGAATGGGATTAAGAGGATGTCTAATTTTAGTAAGGATGCGAAGGGCTGATCGTTCTGCTACCTGAAGGTTTTTTAAGACGGCGGGACGGGGATTATGAAATAGGATAGCGGAGTATTCAAGAAGAGGCCGACAAATCGTTTTGTAAATATGGACGGCTGTGTGTGTCGATATGCCTTGATTTTGATACGTTAATATTCTAAAATGTCTTGCTCTCTTCTTGACACTCGCTTTAAGGTTTTGGGTGTGGGATTTGAAGGTTAATTTGGGGTCAAATGATATACCTAGGTATTTGCAGGATTGAGAAGGTGTTAGTATGTGGTTACTTATTGTTATTGTGTATTGAGAATTGTGAGGTCGATGAAAGGAAATGAGGAGTTGGAATTTATTTGGATTAAATTTAAATGTATTTTAATAGAATTATATATTTTTAGAAAATATTTAAACCCAGTTTGGTGATATTCATATTTTCTATACTGTTTACCTCTTTCTGACAGCTTCAACCATCTAAGCAATATTTATTGGCGCAATTAGCTAATTTCAACTGTTTTTAGATAATCTTATCTAACATTGACTTTGTTCGTTTTTCCACTTTCCAAAAGCACATTTCAGAATATTTCTTTTTTATATTACCTGTATCCATATATGAGTAATATGATAGGTCAACATACTACTTATCAGTATAGTTCAGAAGTTCACTAGGATAATGAATAATTTATTATCCCAGGTCAAGAGTATGCTAGGGCTATACGTGATTTATTAGGATACGTCAAAGGTACGCTAGGGCAATGAATAATTTATTAGGATAGGTCAAGGGTACGCTAGGAAAATAAGCAATTTATTAGGATTAAATTAAAGCACAGGTCTTAAAATCTGAATTATGCATATTATTCAAGTTAGAGCTGCATGAAACACTAAGTGAATTAAACAACCGCTTCATTATTTATTGCACGTTCCGCTCAAAAGCAAACAGAACAAAATCTATAGGATGAGGAGTTTTAATTGACGTTAGCAATAAGATACCACCATATCATATTTTAACAGTTAATAGAGTTAGTTATAGTAAAACTTAGCTTTAGCAATAAATATAATCAATTGAACACAGTTATATTTAATTTAATAATTAACTATTGATAATGAACATATATTGTTCGAAATATACAGTGATTAAATAAAATAATGAAGTAAGAAATATAACTTTGTTTAATTAAATATATAGTTAACTTCACATAACTCACAAATACATATTTTAGCGATAAATGTCTTATTATTTTCTGTTGTTATATTCCATCTAATTCATGTATTGAGGTCTACGAAAATCACATGTCTGCTATTGAGGCTGTGAAGTCTAACTATTTGGCCAGCGATTTTATTTTAGTAAGTGACTTTAATTTACCTCATATCAAATGGATGCCAGAGGAGGAGGATGTCGGTCTTTTACCAACCAACTTAACTTCATCTTCCGAAATTTTATTTTCAGAAGAAATTGGGGCTTTGGATTTAAATCAATTCAATACAATCATTAATCCATCTGTAGTAATGCTTGATTTTGCTATGCTAACCTAGCTGGGCTGTTGGTCAACCAAAATAAACCAATTATTCAATGTGATAAACATAATCCTTTTTTTAGTGTGAATATTGATACATGTTTAGAGGAAATAACTTTAGTTCATTATATTAAATGGACTTCAGCAAGGCGTTCGATTGTGTCAACCATTCCATTCTTGTACAAAAATTAAAATCTTATGGAGTCTGTGATCCTCTTTGAAATGGCTTTCCTCTTACTTAACTGGCAGAACACAATTCGTTAAAATTAAATCTAATTAATTATTTGCAGCTACATCTAGGGCTCTGCTCTTCTCCATATTTATCACTGACCTAAACATTATCAAGAACTGTATAAAACGAAATGTACATGTAGCACATAAAAAATAAACTGTGAAGAGAAGTGATTAGAATTATTTTTTAGTATATGTCTATATGTAATTCACCATTAATATTATTTCCGATTGGGTTTTATATAACATATAGCAAATTTTTTGTATAAACTTTAGCACTAAAAATATTATTACTGTTTTCGTAATAATTACTTGATTAACATTTGAACGATTCCCTCATTATATGTATTTAATAGATAAGACTCTAGTACATAGTAGCGCATTATGCATTATTTTCTTGTGGCGCCGGTTCCCTGCAGTTTACCCCGTATAAAAGATTTTATGCAGTTCATTGAAATATCAAATCAAATAGAAAATTTCAACGTCCATTTCACCGGAGTGCAATACGGCGGAGGAGAAAAGACTTTCCGATTTTCCACGGCGAGTGAAACTTTCCTTAATGCTCCATCTATCCCATCTATAGAAAGCGACCGCAGGAAGAGTCTGAAAGGCGAGCTATCTCTCAGGTCCTAACACAACAATGATAAAATAAATTGGATTAAAGGCTGCTCCTGCTAGTGACTTGTAGAGTTTTCACAATAGCTCATCATTTTCTAGGCGAACTCATTTCGATTTTGCACCGTACGGCGTACCGGGGATAAGGGCCAAGTCCCCTTGAAACTGTTTACCGACCTGTCAGCCTGGGGAAATGTCTTGGAAAGCATTTTCTACTAACGCGCAGGGAGACGGGAAAACACTTATCCAATCTCGCCGCCTCCCGACACGAAAACCGTACGGACTAAATCCCGATATAATGTCTTTAAATAAATAACAGGGTCGCTATGATACACCGCACACTATTCTTTATTGACAAATACGAACAGAAATTAATTATGACATACATTACGAATTTAATATCATATATTAAATTTTATATTACATATTTGTAATTAATTCTTCAGATGAAGAAGAATATTTATTTGATTATGTTTATAAGGTGGTATATTCGATATTAACTATTAATTTATACATAAATATTTCACATAGACTGTGGTTCTTTCTGTGTGGTCTTTCATCAGTCATTGTAAAAAAAGTACATTGTCAAAGGTGACAGGTTTTCTTCCTTAATTCTTTATTCGATATTAACTTTCCAATATGTGTAAGTCAGTAGCAGCAAAGAAGACAATAAAAGTTGCAGAAAAAAACCTGGATAAAAGAAGAACTCAAATCCTGGTTCATTAAACGTGAAATATACTTCACCTATATCAAGGTCCTGCACACCGAGCTGGCATACACTCTTCACCCTGTTGAATTCTACCTCCTAGAAGACTAAAATGAAAAGGTTAGCTACATCGCCCACAAGAAATGTCTAACGCAGAGGAAGAAACTGAAACACCTAAAACGGCAAGCAGAAAACGTACACGTAAATATAACGCCATCAACCACCGACCACTCTTTCCTAAATGTATTTAATTTATTTTACCCAATACAACCAATTAGGTCTAAAAAATAGTTATATCTAACAATTTCAAAAAATAATGTATGATGGTGGCTGCAGCCACTGTAGTCACTAAATCCATAAACTATCCTAAGTGTGAAAAATCATGACACCCCTGCTACATAGACCATCACGAAATAATACCACTCTTACTGATTATAGTGCTGTATTATCACTATGAGCGAAGTAGCGATGAACTACATAAGGAGAATGTCGAATTGAAAAACTTTCAATCGTTGTGGTGAAAACGTCTGAAGAACTCATCACAAGATATTTTGGAGATTAAAATATTCATAACACTACAATGCTACAATATTGCAAATTGCAAATATTATTCCATAAATTATTATTTATCGTGAACTCAAGAAGTAAAATATAATTATTTATGGATAAGTCGAATCCAGCTCTAAATTAAGCTAGGGCCATCTTGATAGGGACATAATCAGTACCAAAAAGATATTATTGTTGCTCCAACTTAATCAAGAACTTTCAAAACATCTCAGACTTGAACAAATCATTAATATTAACGTTGAACAGATAATTTTTAAAATGTTTTAACCCCAAATAATTTATTTGTGGTTAAAACATAGTGAATTTTTAAATTCAGTGTAAGTATGGATTACCACGTAGTAACGGTTGCAACCATTCTCTTTATTTTTAAAATGCATATATTTAACTGAGAAAATTGAAAATGGCGTAGGTGCATTTAGTTTATTTCCCAATCGCATTAATCTACCAAGAGGACTATTGTGACAATAATTACATATATTCAATACTTCTTCTGCTACTTTCTTGATGGAACCATATATTCAAAATATCTGGAGTAAAACACTTGTTTTGTTCCATGATTTTATTATCAGTTTCCTGACACGTGTTTCGATCCGTTACAATCGAAGTGTTTTACTCCACCCATTTTGACAATAATTACTTCTAGAAAAGTTATACCTAAGTATTATTTTGGCTCTAGTTTGCACACATGTTGCCCAAAAAATTATTTTAAATAATAACTCTTGACAAACAATGCGGTTGTTTAAAACATTATGTTAAAAACACATGTCAGCGAAAAATCATCTATTAATAAGCGATTATTATCTATTATAAAGGCGACAAGTTAAATATCCATAATTGATTGAGGTTAATGGGATTCCCCATTTGAAAGCAATAAATTTAAAATATTTTCTTTGAATCTTATCTAATCACAGACGCGTACTTCAAGAACGGTATAATAATTTTAAGGGGAGATTTGTTCTTTAAAAATGATACAAATTTACATTTAGGAATATTTAATTGTAAAAAATTATTTACGCACCATTTAAATACAGCATTTAAATCGTGTTGCAGAAGGTTATGAACTGTGCTCTTTTCTATTGTTTGAAATACTTTAATGTCGTCTGTATAAAGTAAAAGTTGAGGAAAACGTACATGTGAAATTATATCATTAATAAAAATATTAAACAAAAGGGACCTAAATGAAATTCTTGTGGTACCGATGATTTGACCTTGAAATCTTTGTATACTACCGTTGATTCTACACATTGACTCCTAACCGAAATAATGCTACTCATCTAATTGACAATGCTATGGTTGAAATATTAAATAATATCTTGTGGCTAACTCTGTCAAAAGCTTTTGAGAAATCAGTATAAATAACTTCTACTTGATTGTGATTCTCAAAACACAAAATTTTGTAAAAAAATTAAGTTGGCTATAATAGACTTTCTAGAAACCATGTTGCTGATCTGATATAAAATGATTACATAACCAACGCATCTGTTGTGATAGAATTAAGTCTAAAATTTTAGGAATCACTGATTATAGATACACAGCCCTGTAATATGTGACCTTATCGACCTTACCAGATTTGAATGGAGTTGTTGTATAACTCTGTTTCCCTAAGTTGGGAAATGTTACCTGTTTAATTGATGTCTCAAAAATAAGGGTGATTGGACAAGATTGTGCAAAGATACAATTAAAAAAAACAGACTGGAAATTCCATCTGGACCACAAGTGAACATTGTTAATTGCTTCAAACACTTACGCTAAATTTATAATTAAAATTTATAGATGAGTTATAAATTGGGAAACTTCAACGACAATAGCTGTACGTGAATGTTCTACAAAATAATTAACTGTTTGCAGCATATTAGTAGTAGTTTGGCCCTTATATTTCATTATAAGTTTATAAAAGACTAAAAGTTGTTTTTTTTGATGACTCAATCTTGAATATGTAGTCCAAATATAGTTTTTTTCACACTGGTTTCTTAAACCTTGAATTATTAAATAATTAGAATGTCAACGTTGATTTAATTTTTTTATAATCCTGTTTCTTAGCAGAGTCTAATTTAATTAATTCTTGGTTAAACCATTTGGGGTAATTATGGAGATATCTTTTTTTGAATGACACAAACTTATTGACAACGTAATGCCATCAGAGAATAAAAACATGGAACAACTTCATTTATATCCTCACATGGTTCAAAACATTTCGACGGGTTGACAGATGATAAAAATACATTTAATTGAGCATAATTGGCTTGTGAGAAATTTAAACTGGAACTTTCTACCGCTTTTTCTGGTAATTGATGACATTTCTAATTAATTGAATATCCAATACATTAATACGGAATCACTCGCAGCACTAACTTCTGTACAATCACAACGACCAAACAGCAAGTCTAGAAATACACCACGTTAGTTCGGACACTTGTTTCGTTGATGCATATTCAAAATAGAAGCCATTTCCATCAACAGTTGAGCACTTTCGTTTGAATTAAAATTTATATCCTCTTCTAGGTTGTCTTTACTCCAATAAATATCCTAGAGATTCTAGTCTCCACAAATTTAAAGTTTGGGTACATTATTTTGCTCAGCTACCTCCTCTAACACTTTGCAATGGACGGACTAATATTAGGTAGGGCTATTAGGTAGTATATCCTCCAATTATATACGAATTTCCATTTAAAGTAAATTTCACCATAACTTGTTATTCTAGTTAGGTGTAAATATTTTTTAACTCCCGCCTCTTGTTTTTGTTCTGTATAAAATTGATCGAACACATTTAAAAATTGTAAATAACTAATATACAAATGAATATGGATTTTCAACACCTCAACGCCTTATCTATCAATCAACATTTAAAAATGTTATAGTTATAGGTAATTCATTACTCTTAATATTATCTGTGAAAAATGTTTCCACGATTATAAAAATATTATTCTTTTTATTATTTACTTATGGAAATTAATTGCCTTTATTTTACATATAGAGTCCTAAGTATATATGTTATTTAATTAAGTAATAAAAATGTATTAAAGTCCTTTACGTTGTAAAAAATTAAATAATAAAATAATAATTTAATTCAGCTTGACGAGACACTATTTCTTTGTTTTAATATACATTATCCTGTAATCATTTCTCAACACTCTTAACTTAGTGGTATTGGAGTTTGTTATAAGCCTCAGATATTAAACATATTTCTGAGATTATTTCGTTAAATCATCTCTTTAACTGTCTGTCTTAACTTAGAACAATTAATCACTTACAAACTATTTTAACGTACATTCAATCATTTTTAGTTCATTTTACAGAAAGAAATACGTTCAAACTAGTGTTGCTTTGATAGCCTTGCTATTTTTTAACACGCAAATTACTTTTGTATTATTCAATGTCTGTCGAAGTATTAGCTAGAGAAGTAGTTGTTTCAAAAGTGATTTGTTCTTGTAGTCTTAATAAGACTCATTTGTTGTAGATTTTACGAATATGTTTTCGTGTTTTTTCTATTTATTAGTGAATTATCTACAACGTAAAGGACTTATATATTTTATTAATATTATGCTTACTTAGGTGCTTGTTTTCTGAATTTACATAACTTTTTCCAGTATGTTTTTTATTGTTGATAGTAGTGATATTGGTCTTTTATTTTCGGGGTTAGACGTATCAACTTTTTTGAGTACTAGTATTATAAATGCATTCTTCATATATTCTGGGTAACATACTTCATCCAGTACTTTATTTATTATTTTAACTAGTACATGTATTAGTGCTCTTTTGTTTTGTTTTATCAGGTAATTTGTAATTTTGTCAAATCCAGTTATTTTTTTGTGATCTTTTAGTCCAATTACTATATTATTGACTTCTTCGTAATTTCTATGTTTAAAAGTCAATGCAGTATTTTTTTTTTCGTTTTTGTCGTAGTCGGTGTCCTTTTTTGAATCCATGATTTATTCGGCTAATTGTTTGCCTATATTTGCTAAATAATAATTGATTTTATTCGAAATCTCTGTTTTGTTTTTTGTGAGTGTTCCATTTTGTTTCATTATTTCATCAATTTTCCTTTTTTTTTCTTTCCTTCTAATTTATTTGATTGTTTATTATTTTCAATAGTTTACTTGGGTCGTTTTTGTTTATTTCGAATTTACTTCGATAATATCGTTTTTAATGTTTTTTATCGATGTTGTAATTGTTTTCTTTTGTTACGAGTATTGTTCTTTTATAATTTCGTTGTTGGAATTTTTATGGAATCTTTTATATAGTTTAGTACTAATGTTAATTTGATTTATATTTTCGTTTATTCAAAGGTTTTCTTCTCTTCTCTTTATATTTTTGATTTTTTTATTATTTTGTATTATATTTTTTAATTTGACTGATAGTTATCTAAAATTGTGATTTTATTAATATCTATATGCTTTATTTGATTTGTTATTTGTTCATAGTTCAAGTTCAAGTTTATAATTATATCACCTAGTATGATGTGACTATTCTTTTTCTTAAAAATATGATTTTTAATGTATTTTTCCAAGATATGTAAAAGTATTGTTAGAAATTGTATTTTTTAATTGAAATTAATACTTCTTAGGCTACACTCTTGATGGAACTGGTATTTCACAGGGTTAATAAAATTATGACACTTCCATGTTTTTATTGGCAGTTTCCTGATACGTCAGTATGAGGTTTGTACTCCTTTGAAAATTAGTGTAATAACTCGAAACACGTGTCAAAAAACTGCCAATAAAAACATGGACACAACAAGTGTTTTTTTTAATGGTTTTATTTGCTATTGTCTTATAGCCAATGTCAATTTTTATATATATATATATATTGCTATTCCTCCTCCTCCTGAATCTCTTGAGTTGAATTCGGCTTTATAATTATGTAGTTTAAATAAGTGTTTGTTATTAAGACTTAATAATATTTCAGTTATTGCGATTATGCTCGGGTTATTTTGTATTTTTGGTAGTATTTCTATTTCATGAAATTTGTTTTTTATACTTCTAGCAGACTCTTTATTTTAATTTTGTTGCTTGTTTTAGTTTTCTTGATATATATGATTCCATCTCTTGTCCATAGAAACTTATATTTGTTTTTTTTTTAGTTCTTTGGTTTTATAAAAAAATGTCTTTGTTAATGGAGTGAGTTGTTCATTTTTCATTTATGTATATTTTGTTTGTTTTCCCTTTAAGAGCACATTCTGTGTTAGTTATTAAACCAATTATTTTTTTGTCGTGCAATATCTTTTCTTTCGTATCTTTAGCTGTATTAACTTATATTTGGTCTAGATAAATAATATATAAAAATGTTTCATTGTTAATTGTTCTGGACCTTTGAAAAGTTTTTAATTTTTTGCTTCTGTTTATTAGTTTTCTTTTTAATGTGGCTTCCAACAATCCGTTACTTAGAACGATATGGTTAAATTCTGTATTATAATTTGTTTTTGAGAGCTGGTATTCATCTGTGCAATATTGAATACTGCTAATAATAAGGCCTAAAAATATTGATTTAAATACATGGAGAAGTTGACTAGAATATCATCCAATATAAAGAATTTTTAAAGAAATTATATTTTTCTATTATGATTTTAGGCATTGAATATTTTGTTCAATAAGGAGTTTAAAGTATTATCCATCACTGAAACGTCGATTTATTGGTAAAACATAGGATTAAATATTTTTGTTCTTAATACTTCACCTAAAATATGTCCTTTAAGATTCCAATACCTCAGTTGGGGAAATTCTGGTAAATAAATTTACGACGTAAGAACTGAACAATTGTTGGGTGTTTAAAATGCTTAGGTTTAAATTTTGTATATTCTATAATAGTACGATGTTAAATAAAGTTTTTGATTTTTTCTACATGGTGCTGCTATATACATACTACCGATTTAATGAATTTCTCTGGTTTGTGTAGTTTAATAAAATCGTATAATTTCGGTGGTCTCGGATTCGCTGATACAGAAAACCATTTTTGAACTCTCGTTAAGAAGTACATTATTATCGGAAATATGCTATTTTAGTTATATTTGGAATTTACTTCTTGGAAATTCGCATTGAAAAAAATGGTTACCTTATTGTTGTATTTCGTACCAGATATTCCGATAATTTTGAAAAATTAATGTTATTTTTAGCTGCTTTGATTCTAATATCCTTAGAAATTTGAATTATTTTTATTGACTAGTTTGATGAGAATTTTATATACTGGATTCTACTCGGCATTTGTTATTTATTGCCGAAATGACTCAAATCACTTAATGATATTCTAATCATTTCGGCTTCTACTACAAAATTTTTAATCTGGATATTTGATAAAAATGTTTTAATTAGATTTTAAAAGTTTTGATAATAAATTAGTTTACATTAGGAAAAAAGTAGATATTCTCTCAAGGTTCTTAAATTTTACAATGATTCCTTTTTCAAGGTTTTTAGAACTTTTCAGTAATTTTACTTCCAGATACTGGTTTATAAAGTTATATTTAGAAATCTGTAAGGAAGATAATTTGCTGGTTATTAAATCATTAGCAAGGTTCTAATGGTAAGATTATGATTTTTTGTGAATAATTGGATGTATTTTGACCCTAACTGATTCAGATAAATTATCAAATTATCTAAAAGTTAACTCAGAGTTGATATAAAGAGCATTTCTTATCATTAGGGCACATTTGAATTCGTCAAGTAATTATGTCTTCTTGCCTTCTTAAACTATTGATGGTTTGAGTTTACCTGAAGGGTTTTGAAAATAACACTCAGTTTATTCCTTACTTCACTGTTTTACTTAAACTATCTTTACTGCTATTCTCGATTTTTGTTATGGCCCCATCGACACAGGAATTTGCATTTGAACAAAAGTAAAATATTTGTTCACCATCATTTCTTGAAACTTCATTGCCGCTTATTTACATTTATAAATAAATTACCAAACATTGTATTGCATTTTAAACTTAGAATGGTTATGGTTTATTACGTTTTAAATTTTAATAACTTTATTTTGTAAGCTACGTCAATAGTGTGGACTTTTCCAATTACTTTTTTACAGAGAAATGGCATTCAAGGTTTTACATTTAAATCAGAAATATTTCTATGGACAAATACCTAAACCGATAATGTATATAATTTTTCTTTAAAAAAAATGGTCACCACATTCACACACAATAACCATAGGGGTGCGAGGACCAGCTCCAAGCATCTGCCATCCAACGAGCGCCGCTCTAATGGCGGGGGTGAGAATAAAATTTAATAACCGCATAAACGGCTCTTTCTGTATTAAAAACGAAAATATGCAGAGGCCCGATTAATGGTCGCTTTAATGAAAAGAGAAAAGAGGAGAAAAAATAATAATCGCCATGATGAAAGGATACTGAGGAATCAGTAATGATACCTGGCGCACATATGCAGGATGCAATGCGACCAGCATGAATAATTGATGTGTGTGACGTCTCTAATGGTGTTTGACTGCACAGTGCGACTGTGATTTTGATTTAAAAGCTTCGCGTTTTCATGTTTTTTTCTCTCCTGTTTGTTTTTGTTCCTGATCAGAATGGAAGTGCGGTCTTAATTGCAATATTTTAATGAGGAAAGTGCATTGGTGCGGCGCCGAACCCTTAAACATCACACAGCCCAGATATCCAAGGATGATGAGACGCCATTTTGTATGTGTTATCATGTATATATTTGATAACTATTCTAATATAATAATTACATAAAAAAATACACAAAAATAAACTCTTAGGAAAACATAATAAACGAAATTCTAAAAATAAAGTAAGAATAATACTTTGTATTTCCAATGAATGATTAGCAATATCATAGAAGAGGTTTCTAGCTGAACCACATTGGATTCCCTAAAATATTTTATTATAATGTACAATTGTAATTTAATTTATAAATTGCAATAAAACAACACAGTTGGGAGGGTTTCACATTTATTGTTGAACACTGCAACATGTTTCGCCACACAGTGGCTTCATCAGGCAAATGAATAATGAAATAAATTATAAATGCTTTGTTAAGTTTAAATACATTTAGAGTATCTTATAATATATGCTTTTTAAGTACTATACAACATACATTAAATAGATGGAATTATAATTAAAACCCAAGAAATCAATTAATCAAAATTAAGAAATAAAATACAACTTAATAATTTATCTTAGTCCACCGTAATGAATTAATTTCAGCACGATGATTCAATACGATTGCTTGGGTGAATTCGTAATAATTCCATGTAGAATCGATCGTCTTTGGACCCATTCCCCCATTAGTCGGGTGAATTTATGCATGAAATATTAAGTTATTTACATTTCCGTTCTTTAAAATGCGATTGGATGATAGAAGACTTGCACCCCCGGGGCGCACTCCTAACAGCCTATTGGCGACTCTAATTTGATGACAAGACAGCTTTTTAATCAACCGTTCAAAATCGACCCTTCAAAGGGAATGGGCTTTATTCATTTACGGAATTAAAACCCGATTCAGATCCCAGGAGCGGTCCGCCATTCCGAGTCGAGTGTGTGCGTATGTGTGCCCGAGAACCCGTCCCCTGTTGTCATGTAAATATGGATCATAAATAAAATATTATTCGATAAGAGCGTGTTTGGAAAATCTCGTTTCCTCATGGCTGTAAATTGAATTCCGCCAACTTTCGCCTAAAGTGACTATTGAACGTTTTTGCGCCGGGATTTTTTCCATTCACATAGTTCGGGAAATGTCATCATGCTGGCTGAATGCCGGTTTAAAATTTTCACACTTTTTTTTTTCTCGAAAGATTACTGAAGGGAAAATCTCTGTATTATTACGCAGTCGAGTGTGTCGAGTCGCCTTTGATGTTCCTTAAATTCTTTACAACTCTCAAGGATCATTACACATGTATAATGCGTCGTTAGGTTTATTATGTCCTGGCCCTTGGTACAATTTGAAATTATGACATATTCAACGTTATAATTTAACTTAAATCATATAAAGTCCTTATTTTGTTTTTTCGTATTCGCATTCAATTTATTAGGCCATGAAAATTTCAATATGGAATTCGAATTTATATTTTTCATGGATATCCAACTACTAATTATAATTATTTTTTTATTGTTTATTTACATCTTTGCACTCCTCTCTGAAAATAAACCTAAAAACTATATTAGAAAATATAAAAATAGACTCAAAATTTTAATCGAAGGGAGGATGGACAGAGTTCACTTCTTAGAAGGATCCTCCACTGAAACCCATTTATATGCACCATCAATACTACCTTCAGTAGTATCTATTTGTAAATTTAATGTCTAAAAAAAGCACATTGTAGTCTGTTAACATATATTTTCTTTTTATTTAATCTTAATTCTCCTAAAATTTTCTAAAGCCTTTACATTTATCAGAACGTACGTATCTTGGATTTAATGGTGTGGTTGAATCTTATATTTGACATTTGTTGACGTCGTTTGTTAATGGAAAAATATTTAAAACAGGTTGTCTTACGTCAGATCTTCCACAAGGGTCTATTTTAGGGCCATTCTTATTAGCTATTTATACAATTGATATAAGCAAAATCATTAATCAATATTCTTTTTTACTTTCCCTATATAGAATATATAGGGGAAGTATTGTTTTCGTGCATGAAAATGCCTGTGGGTGCTGTATCTCAAAAACGAACGATCTTATTGAAATTAAACTTTAAACTTAAGGTTTTATCGTTAAAAACTGAAACTGAAAAGCTTTAGGTGAACATTCAAAAACCGGAAATGGATGTTTATTCGAGGCCGTTTTTGTTTTGTTTTCGATATTTTTTCTAATATAAAAAATATTACAATAAAATTTTTTTAAACAAAAGTTAAATGGTTTCAGAAACTGAACAAGTTTTATTAAAATATATTTTTCATAAAATTCTTAGCCTTCTAGAAAAACAATGAAAAAATGAAAATTTAGCCATTTTTTGTTTGAATGTAAATTTCTTCCAAAATGAGGAAATCTGGATATAAATCTTATACATTTTGGTTTTCTCAATGGTATTCTCAAATATATAGTGAAATTCTGTTTAATGAGCAGATTTCATGAGTAATTTGTATAGCTATTTACATAATACAACCTCTGATAATAAAGTAGGTGAAATATTAACGAAAGTTAACTTACTGACCTCAATTCTCCAGACTTATTCCTATTCCAACAACTCAAACTCCCTTTGAAAGGAAAGACGTTTGACATTCCAGACATCCAACGAAACGCGACGAGGCTTTTGGACTCCATCCCAAAAGAAGCCTTCTTGAAAAGTTTCTAGGACTGAACGATGCAAAGTTATGGGAGGTGACTATTTCGAAAAAACTTTTGTTAATATTTCAACTACGTTAAAGTTACTAAACTTTATTGTCAGAGTTAGTATTTACAGAGATACGAGAGAGGATAAATTAAGAGAGAAAAATAGATAAGTGATAGAGAAAAAGAGGCCAAAAGAAAGTTCTGAAGTGATGCACAATGATGGAATTCATAATGAAAAGCGGTATAGGCGCTTCATCTAGGATTCTAAAATCTTTCTGGATTTAATTTAATGTTTCTTTTCCACCTGGTTTTAGATGGTTCGCCTCGAAAGTGAATTTCTTCCAATATTAGAAAACAAGATATAAATCTTAAACTTTGTTGGTTTACTTATTGTTATCCTGTGACGTTAAATAAATCTTCTTCTTGGAATGGTGTGAACATGGTGGAATTTTACAAATGCTGCTTCGTGAGAGAATCTAAATTGGTAATAATTATTCTGTATCTCATTGCTAAAACTATTATTGCATAATCACAGGCTATAGACATTTGTTTTCTTCATCTCCTCTTTTCTTCAATATTTTTATCCTTTATTTTATTAAAAATTTCAAATTGTGATATTTTCCAACAATCTCTTTCCACATGCAAATTCTAGATTTTTTTCATTTGTTTTCCAAGAATTTTTCAGCAATTTCACAAATTAGCAACGAGGCTTTATTTTTTGAATTGGAATTTTTCAAACATTTGTAGAAATTTTCTTCTAGTGTTTTAATACTTTCAATCCACCTGGTCTTTTCCAGAAATTTGCCTAATGTCCATAATTTTCAAAATTATTTTATTTTATCAAATTTTTCTAACTATTGCTATTCATTTTTTTTCGTGATTTATTACTTTACTTTATCAATGTTTTTGAGTATTTTCTAATTGTTATATTTTTTCTACGACTTCCCTTAAAAATTATGTGGATTAACTTGAAGTAATTTCTCTTCCAGGTTACTAGATTTCCTTCAAGATTTCTAGAATTTTCGAGAACTTCTTTTCAAATCTGCTAAAATTTTATTTGTGGTTTTCAAATTTTTTTAATAATTTTTTGTTCACATTTCAGGAATTTACAAACATTTCTGATTTCTCCTCCATTTAAAAAACATTTTTTCATTCTTTGATTTATTGGAGAGAGATAAACATCTTTATTGAATGTAGTCTTACAGTAATAAAACATAACAATGTTTATGCTTTTCCTCTTCTCCATTGGCCATCGACCGATGGTCTTTCTGCTCTTTTATTAATAATTTTCAAATTTCGGAATTTTCTTCGAACAACTTCCAGCAATATATTCAGATTTTTTTCAGATTTTCCAAAAAAATATCTTCCCGATTTCTTCTATATTTCTTTTGTTTCATCAAAATTTTCTAACAATTTCTATTACAATTTTTGAAAACTTTCCCTTATTTATTATCCTTATAATTGTTCAAGGGTTCTAAAATTTTACAACTAATATTTTTCTACATATCTAGAATTTTTAGCACCTACTCTTGCATATTGTACAATTTAATTGTGAAAATTATCTTCCAAGGTTCTAATGATTTCCATCAATTTTTTTTTCAGATTTCTAGGCTTTAACAGCAACATACCTTCAACATTTTCATATTTTTCTAGACTTTCTTGTCCTACTTTATCGGAAATTTCCTTATTAAAAAAATTATAATTGTAAAAAAATTTCTTCAGGGATTCTAAAATTTTTCAGCAATTTTTGTTGAAGATTTCTGGGATTTTTCAAAAACTTCTCTTAAAAATGTATGCGTATTATCTTGGATTAAATTCTCTTCATTATTTCTTTTTTTTTAGAAACCTTTTTATTTTTTAATTTCGTTGGAATATTTCAGTCATTTTTAAATTTAAGAAAATTTTCTTCTAACATTTTCTATTTTTCATATTTATCAGAAATATATCATGTAATTATAGAAATTTTCTTCGAGTGTTCTATAATTTATAAAAAAAAATTTTTAGATTTCTAGATTTTTTGGCCATTGCTCCTATAAGTTGAGTGATTTAAAATTGAGGTTTATGAAATGTAAATATTTCTAGAGTTTTCTCTTCCCTAAAAATTTCTAGTTTTTCCTTTCCGCTTTTTTGCTTTTGTTTTGCCTAAATTTACCATTAATTCCTACTCAATCTTTTAAAAGTTTCCAAATTCTGAGAATCTTCTTCTAGGTTATAATAGTTTCCAACAATCTCTACTTCGGGTTTATAGATTTTGCCTGCAATTTATATTTTAGATTGTACTCACTTTCATTCATTCATTCAACATGATGTTATTTTGATTTTTTTGAGTAACTGCCTCATTTGATCTTAATGAACGTGGTGCATCATTTGTGCTCGTACCAAACCAATATTTGATGGTTGAATTCTGTGGGCCGGATGTATCATCAAGAATCAAAGTTTAATCATTCGAGAGCTACAATTTGTGTCAAAGAATGGTCGTGAAATTTTGGCAGCATCTAAGTTAAGATTGGTACTCTATAAGAAATGTAATATTATTGCTAATAAACTGTTGGAGTAACATGCAATTTATATAACAAATAATTGTAGAGAATTCAAAAGTGAACAATTTATTAATAATAGCCTTTTTGCGCAAACCTCATAGTTTTCGAGTAAAATATAGGGAAAGTAATATGATAGCCATATCATTATTTTTACTACGGTGATAATACCAAACTTGTTCTTAATTGTGATGAGGGGAAATTGTTGATATTTTATGCAGGAGTTGTGAGAAGGGATTAATAAATACTACAGATCATATCATACACAGGAATTTCTTTTGCATATAGTAATTCATTTTCGCCTGTGGATATATTACAATTCCTATATTTTAGTTATTAGAAATATTTTCGAAATATAACTAATGCTAATCTACTTAAGGAACAGATTTATTTTATTCACAATTATAAAAACTCTTATAATTACTTTAGTCTCTTCTGAAAACACCGCTAAATAGCTTTTCTTTCAAATCCGTCAAAAAATTTGCTCGAAATTAATCTTCTGACATGTGTGTATCTATTACAACTTAGCCTGAACATCAATAGTTTTAAAAAAACAACACGATCATAATCAATCAGAACTATGAAGAAGTAATATTCTAAAGCCTTCTGAAAGGTAAGCAACACATATCGCTGATAAATGGGACCTACAGACTTGCTTTAAAACACTGAACAGTTAAACATCGGAAAGTTGAGAATCATAAAATTTATTAAAAATAAATAGATGAAACTGCACTTTCTTGTTATGGCATATGTGTATAGTTTTATTTTATCTTAATAATGTCCATAACACTAACAACTTAAGAAATAAATTCTCAACATAAAAGTTATATGGTCAATGTGGGTCTTCTTCATTAAATATTGAATTGACGAGGCTATTATTGGGAAAATTCAATAATTTATAAGGTAAAACAACAACAAATCTATTTGCGTGTAACTTATCCCTAATTCTAGTTTGGTTTAATGTCGCGAGTTATATTTTAGGAACTTGGAAATTACTTTTTAAAAAAGATTATTAATTTATTTTTCAAACTTGTGCTACAGCGAACTAACAGTGGAATGAACACATGAGTGCGGTAAGGTGTATTTATAAGATTATATTATCATTTCTTCGTCAGCGGAATGTCGGCGTGGATGGTGCGATAACTCCTCCATCCGCAGAAGTGACTTCGGGGTTTGCGGCAATTAAAATCCATGTGTTGCTATTTTCAATTCTTATAATTTGGTTTCCAAAATTAGAAATCTTTCGAGGCGAACACGTTCTATGGGTGGCATATGTGAAGAGTTGAACAGGACATGTTTTTTGTTTTATGTTCTTTAAAACTTTTGCTTCACACAAATATTCTAAATAAATACATATTTCGTCTTGTTCAATAAATGTCTTTTCGTTAATTAAAATAAATTTTGAGTTTGGAATTATTATTTCGTTGTTTTCATTTGGTATTGGGTAAAGTTGGTAATATTCATATTTACTTTTTTCGACGAGTGGTATTTTTATTATGAAGTAAATTACAGTTTCTTTTTGATAAGTGTTAATTTTTATTATTTCTTCGTATTTAGGAATGTTTTCTAGCGTCGGTTCGAGTAGGAGTGAAGTATCTTCTAATTTTTGTTGTTTGCTAATTAATTCGTTTTGTAGTTCAGTGGGCTTAATTATGCTGAGGTGCATTTCCATGTGTTTTGCAAATGTTTGTGCTGTTATTATTTGATCCAAATAATCGTTAATTTCATTGATAGATTCGATAAGCGCTAATTGTGTATTTGTTGATATTTTCGTCCAGGCACACTTTGATATTTTTTGTATTGATGCTTTTAATATTTTTATGTCTTCGACAATTATGTTATGGTTTTTTATTAATGTGGAAATTGTTGTATTTGTTTGGTCAATTAATTCCTTGGTAATTGATATTTGATTTTTTATATCGCCTTTTAGCATTTCTTCGTTTTTAAATAAATTGTTAAAATTAGTTTCATATCTTTTTCCATCTTCGGCATCTAAAGTTCCGGTGATTGTTTTTTTGATGGTTCCGATAAAGTCAAAAACTCCTCTTTTATTTCTGTGTGATGGTAATATTTCTTTAATTAAATTGTTTGTGCGTTTTGTCTTCTGTTTTAGCATGGTTAATAGTTGTTTGTTGAGGTCTGTATTTTCAGTGCACGCACTCTCATAGTGGCTAATTTCGTCTTCAAATTCTTTTCTATGTTCTTTGGTTTTACTTAATGTTTCAATGATTGGTGTAATATCAATTGAGTGGATTAATTCCCATTCAGATATTATGTTGCTCGCTGTTCCCATTCGGAATGCTATTAGTCCTGGGTGATTGGGTATTTGCTGAATTGTTTCTGAATTCGTCCTCCATCTGAAATGATGATTTTAAATTACTTAGATGGACTTTTTTATGTTATTTTGTCTTTATTTGAATCTCTGCAACATTGTTCGTGTGGATGGAAATTAATTTATAGGGACCATGATATTTAGCGGTGGTTTTGTGTCCTCTCTTTATTTGTTCTTTGATATAAACGTTTTGGTTCGGCCTAAAGTGTGATATATTACGCAGTTTTTCATTATGATAGTTTATGTATTTCTCCTTTTGTTTTTCGTTGGTCCTTTTTATTGTATCGTGTAGTGTTTGCATTTCTTTTATATGTTTATCAACGATGTTCTCGTTGGTAGCGATTTCGTTTATGTTTTCGATTTCTTCGCCATATAGAAATTCTTGAGGGGTTTTTCCTGTGTTTGTATGTATTATGTTATTGTAGGCAAATAATACGAGTGTTGTTAATTCTTCGATACCTTTGGATTTTGTTTCTTCTTTTAATCTGAATATTCGTATGTGTTCTAATAGAGTTGAATGTAGTCTTTCAATTGGTCCATTTGAATCAGGGTGATCTGGAGTAACGAAGTGAATTTCGACATTGTGTACTTCCAGAATATCTTGTATTAATGTATTTTTAAATTCGGTTCCGTTGTCTGTGGTGATTTTCTTCTTGGTCTTATATATCAAAAAGTATTCTATTAATTCGTTTGCTCTTTGCGTATCCTAATTTTGAAAATGAATCGATGATTGTCAGGAATATTTTTTGTTCCATTTGAATTGTGTCTATAAATAAATGTTCAAAGGGTTTCGTTGATGTTGGGGTTAAATTAAATGGTATTTGTGGTGGATGTCCGTCGTATTTTGCTTTTTGACAAATTTCACAGCTGTTAATGTAGTATTGGATGGTTTTTAGCATGTTATCAAAATAGTAATTTCGCTTTAATTTATTGTATGTTTCAGTAACCCCTCGGTGATTCGTTTTTCCTTCGTGGTACATTGTGATTACTGTTTTTATTTTATGTTCCGTTTTTAAATTTTTATTTTGTTTAGTATGCCAAATTATTTTAGGTTCATTATTATTGAAAATTTCAGAATATAATTTTGATAATTCTGTATATAATTCTTTTCTCGGTGAATACGTATGGAAGTTTTCTTTTTCTGCGGTGTAATTTTTTAAGATGCCTACGAGATTTCTTTTGAGTAGTTGACTTGCAGGTATATTTTTGTAATTCTTCGTTGTCCCAATTTTTCAATCTTTGTTATATATTTTTATTATAATTTGATGTCTCTCTTTATTAATGGGATCTTCACTGATTTTAATCGCATCTTTTGGTTCGTTAGTTCTCGTTGAATGAATTGTATCTGTGGTTTGTTCGTCTATAATTTGTTGGGTTTCCATGAGTTCTTCGATGTTTAATGGAGATTGTGGATTTTGATAGTTGTGTATTATTGGAATTTCGGGTGTGTTTAATGTTTCTCTCTCTGTGATAATTTCGTCTAGTAATCTATCTAGATTTTCATCTGGATTTCCGGCCATTGATAAGTTGCCAATTGGGTGAATTTCGATAGGTGTACGAGATAAAGCGTCGGCATTTGTGTTCAATTTTCCTTTCTTGTAAATTACGTTGTAGTCGAATTCTTCTAATTTAATTCTCCATCGCATTAATTTGCTATTTGGTTCTTTTAAGTTGTAAAGCCATTGGAGGGGACGATGATCGGTATAAATCGTAAATTTGCGTCCATAAAGGTAAGGTCTAAAATATTTTGTTGCCCATACAATTCCTAGTAGTTCCTTTTCTATTGTCGAATAATTTTTTCTGTGTTATTAAGTGTTCTTGATGCGTAAGCGATTGGTTTTTCTTGTCCTACTGTTCCTTGGAATAATACGGCTCCTAGTGCTTCATTGGATGCGTCTGTGGTTCATATGAATGGTTTTGATAAATCGGGAAATTGTAATATTGGACTATTTGTTAAAAGATGTTTACAAGTTTCGAATGCTTTTATAAATTCTGTTGTGTATTCGATTTGAGCTCCCTTTTTTAGGCATGACGTCATTGGTTTAGTTAATTTAGTGTAGTTTTTAATGAATTTACGGTAATATCCAGTTAGTCCTAAAAATGCTTTAATTTGTTTCACTGTTTTCGGTAAAGGGTATTCCAAAACTGCTTTTATCTTATCTGGATTTGGTGATATCCCTTTTTCTGTAATAATGTGTCCAAGGTATTTAACTTCATTTTGTAGGAATTCAGATTTGTCCAGCTGAATCTTAAAATTTGTTGCTCGTAATTTGTCAAATACTTTTCTTAAAATCTGAATGTGCTCTTGTAGGGATGTTGAAAATATAATAACGTCATCTAAGTAAACGAGACATATGTCTTGAAGTCCGGTAAGTACATTCTCCATAGCTCGTTGGAATGTTGCTGATGCATTCTTTAATCCAAAGGGCATTCTAAGGTATTCATAATGTCCTTTATCTGTCGAGAAAGCTGTCTTTTCAATGTCGTCGTTATGCATTTCAATTTGGTGGAAACCGCTAACAAGGTCCAATGTGGTGAAATAGTTGCATTTTCCTAATTTATCAAATATGGAAGTGGGTATTTGTCATCAATAGTTTTTTCGTTGAGTTTTCTATAGTCTATTACTATTCTCCATTTTTACTTTCCCTATATGAAAAAATGGTGATGTGGCCATCATAGTACTTTCCCTATATTTTACTCGAAAACTATGAGGTTTATGCAAAAATGTTACTCTTAATTATTTGTGCAGTTTTGAATTCTCTACAATTATTTGTTATATAAATTTTATGTAACTCCAACAGTTTATTAGCAATTGGCAAAAAATATCAAAATTTTCAATTTTTATTTTTTTTCTCAAAAGTTAAGAATTTTATGAAAAATATGTTCGACTAAAACTTGTTCAGTTTTTTATTGCCTTTAACTTTTGTTAGACCCGTTTTTTTTAAATTCTTCATATTTAGAAAAATAAAACGAAAAAACAAAAAAATGCCTCGAGTAAACATCCACTTCCGGTTTATGAATGTTTACCAAAAGCTTTTCAGTTCCAGTTTTTAACGATAAAACCTTAAGTTTGAAGTTTCATCTCAGACAGATTATTCGTTTTTGAGATACAGCGCCCACCGACAGACAGACAGACACACACACACACACAGACACAGAATTTTTTTTCCCAGAAATTAGTTTTTTGGGTTTAGGGGACCCCAAAACGGATATTTCCGCAAAAAAAAAATTTCAAAAAAAAATCACGAAAACAATACTCCCCCTATATACTACGTGTATAGGGAAAGTAATATAGGGGAAGTATTGCGATCGTGATTTTTTTTTGAAAAATTTTTTTTGCGGAAATATCCGTTTTGGGGTCTCCTGAACCCATTACACTAATTTCTGGAAAAAAAAAATTTGTGTCTGTGTGTGTGTCTGTCTGTCTGTCTGTCTGTCGGTGGGCGCTGTATCTCAAAAATGAATAATCTGATTGAGGTGAAACTTTAAACTTAAGGTTTTATCATTAAAAACTTGAACTGAAAAGCTTTTGGTAAACCTTCATAGACCGGAAGTGGATGTTTACTCGAGACGTTTTTTTGTTTTTTGGTAATATTTTTCGAAATATGAAAAATTTTATAAAACGGTTCAAACAAAAGTTGAAGGAAATGAAAAACTAAATAAGTTTTATTAAAACATATTTTTCATAAAATTCTTAACTTTTGAGAAAAAAAAATAAAAATTGAGAATTTTGAAATTTTTTGCAATCTGCTAATAAAATATTAGAGTTACATGAAACTTGTATTACAAATAATTGTAGAGAATTCAAAAGTGAACAAGTAAAATATAGGGAAAGTACTATGATGGCCACATCACCATTTTTTACGTCCACTTGCGTCGATCTTTTTGGGTACAATCCATAAGGGCGAAGACCATGGTGAGCTGGATGGTCTTATTATACCTTGTTGCATCATTGAGTTAATTTGATTTTCTATTTCTTCTTTGTGGATAGGTGGATACCTATATGTTTTAGTATATATCGGTACGTTATCAGTTGTTCTAATCGAATGTTTGACTTGGTTTGTAAAAGACAAAGGTATTCCAGGGCAGTACATTATATCTCGATATTCATAACATAACTTTCGCACTGCTGTATATTCTTCTTTATTGAGATGTTGTAAACGTAGATTTTTTAAATTTTGTTTTTGTAATGCGTCTAATTCTTTTGGGTCAAAATCTGTCTCATTTTCTGTTGTATCAATGTTGTTTAATTCGAATTGTCCGGGATGAATTCGTAATTCATGTATATCAAATATTATTTGTTCATCTGTTGGATTTATAATAAGGAGATTTGTGCAATTATTTTCAATTTTACAAATTCCGGCAGGTATTTCCAATTTATTTTCGAATGTATAATTATTAATTCTTTCTGTAGTTTCGCAATAATTTGTTAATATAATATCCTTAGTAGGTTTTGGCAAATGTAATGGAATTTGAGCGCCTGGTGTTATAATTAGTTCGTTACTGAAATCAATGACTGCATGTAATTTTTGTAATAAGTCGGTTCCAATTAATCCTTGATAATTTTGGTGATAATTAAATATGTAATGTTTATGTAAAATATCTGGTCGATTAAAAATATGTGAGAGACCTATGTTTATTGAACAATTATGATTTGATGTTTGATGAGGGGTTTTAATTTGGAATGGATCATATTCAATTATATCTGGGAAATATTGTTGAGCGATTTCTTCATTAATTAAAGTCCTTGTTGACCAATCATAAATTTTGCGTTTATTTCTGGTACGACGGTATTACAAACCAGCTACTCAAGGAACTTTTTAGTGATATTGCACCAATACTAACACGACTAATAACAGATATATTAAAAAGAACAACAGTTATATCTATCTTTAAGAAAGGAATTTCTATATATGGTAATTTATGAAAATTTGCGACGTTTATTTCTATATATTCGGATTGGTGTTCGAGGCTTCTGTTGGAAAATTTTCGTTTGTTTATTCATAGTTTTCTTCGTAAATTTCTTCCTTATTATTTTGTTGGTATTCCTCTTGTTGATATTCTTCGTATTCTGGGTGTTCTTGATATTGTTGATAGAATTCGGGGTTATATGCGTCTTCTTGATGGTAAAGTTCTTCTACTGTATATTTCGGTTGTTGTGAATGTTTAAGAGCTGTTGTACCTGATGATACTTCCATTGGTGTTGGTTTAGGTAATTGTCTTGTTTGTGGTCTCTGGAATTGTGTCATTCTAGATGGAGTTCTATTCCATTATTGTTGTTGTTGTCTATTTGGATATTGATTGAATTGCATTGGTCTCGGTGTAAACTGTTGTCTCGGAAATTGCATTGGTCTTGGTTGAAATGAGTTTTGTTGAAATTGATGTTATGTTTGGGTTGGTCTTGGAGCAGGTGTAAAATTTTGTGGTTGATATATGTGTGTGTTTCTCATTGGTAAGGGATTGACTCTTAAATTATGATTTGATTTGTTTATCTTTTGGGTATCTTGCTGTTGACTCGGATGTAGTTGAGCTCGATGATAGTTCATATTTTCTTCTTCTACCGTCATTCTCATTGCATCTTCTATTGTCGCTGGTGTTTTACATCTTAGTAGATGGCTCATGTGGCTATTTAATCCGGCTAAGTAAGCTTTTAGTGTAGTGGCATTATATAAATTTCTTTTTGCTGTTTTAATGTCGATGTGTAAATTTTGGCAATCTAATTTATTCAATAGTAAGCATTTGATATCAATGCATTTTTCGGCAAATTGTAATGGAGTTTCATTTAATTTTTGTTTGAGCATGATTAAATCTCTTAGTAATGATTCTTCATCTCTTTGGTCTCCAAAAAGTGATATTAAAATTTCTTTTAATTCTTGGAATGTATTAAATGGTCTTGCAGCTAACATCATCGCTGCTTTTCCGATTAATTTTGATGTAATATGTAAAAGTGTAAATGTTATTCTTGCTGGGTCGTTATTCGGTGACATCATTTGAAGGACTGATTCGCACGAATTTAAGAATGTTGATAATTTGGTTGGTTCTCCGTCGAATTTTGGAATAATGTCCAAAATGTCTTTAACTGAAATAATTGGTCGTTCATTTACTTACACTGTCAGGATTAAGATGATTCCACTGATTTTCATTGATGTTGGATTTGAATAATTATAATAATAGATTATTAAATGTTTAAGATAAATGATTATTGAATGTTTGTTTATGCTATTGTTTATATATATTTCTATTGTCGTCGATATCGTTTAATTCGATTAAAGCGAACTTAAATCAAACAATGAATTAAGGTTACCTATGGTTTTTGGAAATGTGACTACTTCTTCTTTGCTTCAAGGGCTTATAACATAAAAGCACTTCGACACTTTATATGTTATGTGCAAAGCCTCACGATGTTTTCTTTGTTTCTTTACTGCTTGGGTCCGGTGGAGAGCCTGGTGGATTCCAGAACTCGAACGCGATGTTCCTCTCCGGTGGGTGACTCCAATAGTCAGGGGTTGTTTGTCCGTTGAAGAGACTGGGCGATACCAGATATCCTGAACTTTGATTGTTCCTTTTCAGTGGGTGACTCCAATAGTCACTGATTCGGCTGTTGCTGCTGGCACTGTTGATTTTTGATTTTACACGTAGATTCTTTTTGTTAATTAATTTGTTAAAACAAAAAGAATTGCACTTTTTGGGAATTCTTTAACATCCGCACGACTGCGCCAGTTATATTTTAGGAACTTGGAAATTACTTTTTAAAAAAGATTATTAATTTATTTTTCACATTTGTGCTACAGCGAACTAACAGTGTAATGAATACATGAGTGCGGTAAGGTGTATTTATAAGATTATATTATCATTTCTTCGTCAGCGGAATGTCGGCGTGGGTGGTGCGATAACTTGCGCCTTAGATGAAGAATTTATTAAAGGCGCGACATTAAACCAAACTAGATTTAGGGATAAGTTACATGCAAAGAGATTTTCCCACTCCTTTCTCCTGTATAAATCTCTGTGATGTATTCTTGGCTTACTACCAGATTTGACATGAAAATTTAGTTGGTCGCAGCTCTAAGAATTGTCATTCAGTTTAATTAGTTTAAAAAAGTAAGAATTGATTACAATTTTATTCAGCTCAATTAGTTTAAATACTTACGAAGTAATATCCAAGCATCCGGATGATATAACAAGAGGTTTAGTGGTTTTAACTTAATCGTATGTTCCAATAAGAAAATGCAGATAAAAGTGACTACAATAAAAGTGTCGTAAACTAATTCTTAAGATCTTATCATACCATGATGTATTGCCTAATGTGTTTGTATTTGTCCTGAATTAAATTATAATTTTTTTTTTAAAAGTATGAAGTAAGCTGTACACAGACTTACCAATCGTAAAGCGATTGATCGTCCAGTCCTGACGTAATTTTCAACACAGACCCTGTTAAGGTACACTATTTATTTATTAAAAAGAACTTGAAGGTCCAGTTATTAAAAATTAAGCATGTTTTAAGTTATGGGAAACTCCAATTCATACTTTAAAATGACCTTATATATTTTATGTCGAGTGTTCCACTTGTTTTGAGAAGTCATTTCTTAGCAAAACCAAATCCAGAAAGCTCCGTCACTGACGACATCGGAAGTTTAATATGAAGCAACTAAAGAAACAAGTGCCATTCTTCAAGCTCAAGAAACACAATGATCTATGAAAACTTCAGTCCTTCATGAGAGAATAACATGGACACATTTTAAATATTTCAAAGAATTTAATGGATTAAACTACCTTTTTTAATGAGGTATTAGGTGTGTTTTTATTTTCAACTTATGTGCTACAGAGTAGTATTGGGGTCGCGTAAGATGACCAAGAAGCTATAAGCATCTATTGATTTGGAAGAAGAGATATTTTGAAGCCTACTGACATACACCTCGATGCTGGTGCATTGTCCGAATAGGACAAAATTATTCGCAATTCAAAGTGAAAAATTCACGATACCAGCAAAATATTATAATTCATTTTAGCATTAAAATAATATAATAAATATCGTTTAATTAATAATATAACTAAATATCGTTCAGTTTTTTTTTATTAAAAACAATCCATTTGGACCATAAAAATCAAAATTTAAGCACTAAATACTAAGTTGACACCTTTACTGATCTATATATTTGTACTAAGTTATAGATCATGATTAATCATTGCTGAAAAAATATTATTTTGTCTCCTCATTCGGATATTTCGGATATGACAATTTTTTTACAATTATTTGGAATACGATCGAGCAGATACAACAATTATAATTGTATCTACCCCAACTTAATCCAAACAATTACAAAATGTAAATCATCGGCAAATACTCAAAATACGTTTTGAAAATACACCCTCTCGGAACTATCCAGGTAAGAAATGGTTTTTGAAAGCCTGAAGAAGCCACAGTGTGGCGAAACAATTGTTGCGTGTAATTCCAACAAATAAAAGTTTTTGAAAATTAAAAAAGTGATTTTACTTTAATACTTAACAAGTGATATGAATTTTCAACAAATAACGGCCTCATCAATTAATATATCGTAGTTTTTCAATTTTCTTCTTTTGTGCCTGGGATTTCTTGTAGACGATAGTACTAACTTTGCTCCTTACGTAGTTATCTAAAAGATCAAATTCTACTGAATGTAGATCGAATAGTAGTTCTGTGTGTAGAACTTTGAGTTAAGTAAGGATTATGTCTCTTCTACGGAACTAAAATTTGGATTCTTCTTTAATCCATATTTTCTCTGCTGCTGATTTAGCTTTCCTCCCAGCAATAGAATTGGTGTTAATATTGACACGTACATATTTGGGTACTATCTTGTATTTGAGACATTCTTGATTGAATCTGATATTGATGATTGCTTGTTTGTGTTTCAATCGTAATTTGAAGTATATTTTAGCCTTTTCTGCTACACTAGCTTTAGTTAAATAGGTAATTGTGGTGGCCTCTACTTTGTGATACATTCTTATTAATAAATGATTTTAAATACCTTTTTATATATCACACACTTTTATTTTTAATGTGACTACAGTTTCGACAGATATTCTGTCATTTTCAAACTATACTTCAAATTTGTACAAACAACTTTATAAAACAAATTTACAAACAATTTAGATGACGTTAAACAGAGGGGTATTTATTAGGTAAGTTTGATCATTTATTAGTAGAATTTCAGGGTTACGTTTAATCTTATAAATTTCCAGAGACTCGAGTAAATCCATTTTAAGCCCTTTTCAGCGAAATGAATTATCTGTGTCATCAAAATTGTGATTATTGTTTAGTAAATGATTATCAAAAGTTGATTTTTCGTTTTTATTATTATATGAATTGTACAATTGATTATATCATCTTACTAATTAAACCATTATGGCATATGAGAAAAAGCAAACGACTGGATAAAGTCATCACCTTACATCGAAAAGGCAATCTGTGAAGATAACAGATGATATACATAGATTCATATAATATGCAATGCCGTAGATATCAGTATGGGTGTACCTCAAGGAAACATCTTAGGTCCTCTTCTTTTTATAATTTTTATTAATATCAATAGCATAATATCTCAGAATTGCAAAATAACGTGTTAAGCTAATGACACTAATCTTCTTTTAACAGGATCCTCACTGAAAGATATTACAGAACTTCTATTAAACCCTCACAAGACAAATTTCATTCTATTTAGAGCGAATATCCATACAATACAATAAGAACATAATAAAAGCATTCTATTACTCTAATTTTTATTCAGTAAGTATGGAATAATTTTCTGGGGTAGTTCTAGCAATTAGAATCACACAATAGATGATTCTAAATACAACTTTCTATTCAGACTATATATAATAATACATAAAATTTATTTGGAAACGCAAATCATTATTTGATAATAACCTACAGAGTATGAACAACACCAAGCATTGGATCGAATGTAAGTAACTGAAAAAATAACTCTTTAAAAGACTTCTCGATATTGAAACTTACAATAAGAATTTTAAAATAAAATAAATTAATGCCTATGTAGCACCTCCATTATATTTTCATGTTTCTTTTAACGGTATTTCATGTCAATATTATATTTCTTTATGTATGCTTTATATAAACACAAAAAAAATTTATTATTATTATTATATTACGTGATCCTAATATTTTAATAAGGTCTTCAGCTCTTGCTCCGATTTTTAATATAAATGTCTCTCATCGCAAACACGTTGTTTAATAGTTAGAATTAGAATTTCTTCTCTATTTCGTTCATCTGTTACAATGCCGTTAAAAAATGATTGGCCTATGACCTATGGTACAAAAAAATCGTGCTTTATTTCGCAATGGAGAGATCTTCGACATAAAAATCATCAAACTTTGGACCACCATATTTCACGAATTAACGTATGTAATTAAAAATAAAGATTTTGTCAAGAAGTTCTTTATTCCAGGATAATCATAATTCGGAATAGTCCTTGTACACAAGTTAAAAGACAAGGTTACAAATCCTTTTTCATAGCAGGTACTCAATGATTTTTTACTATTATAGATTAACTTGATAACACTTTTTGACCGAAAGATGCATTTAGCAAAAAATAAACCGAGTGAGAAAAGTGTAAAACTAGTGTTTTAAATTACAGTTTTACTGTCTATGTATCTAAAATGCTAATTTTAAAAAAAGTTGCGAATGAAAACAAAATTCACGTGTACTGAATTCACTAAAAAGATTGGAAAACACAATTTAGAACAAGCCGCTGTAATTATCATCAATTAAATGTAAGATGGTGAAAAAACAAACAAACATAAAAGTATATCAGTGATGTCAGAAATAGGGATTAGATGACAATTGATATATTGCTGCAAAATAGTGTTGATATTTACATGTAAAAATTAGACACTCAACGAATAGAAGGCCTTTTAAGTTAAAAATGATTTACACCATAACTTTAAATCTTTTATTGATAAATCTTGTATTTTGGAAGGCAAGGATTTTGTTCATCTGAATGGGTTAATACGTATAGCACGTATTTCATCTAGAGTCATATTATTATATTATATATATTTTCTTTTATATGCAAGGTCCATTCTAATATGTAAATACCGAAACGATCACTATTTCGAGCATTTTAAAGTGTTCCCTGCAATCGCATCTATAGTTGATGCTCTTCTTCTTTGAACGAGAAATATGTTTGTTATAATAGATTAATGACCCCACAGGATTATACCATACGATAAAGGTAAATAAAATATCAGTAGTATATTGTTTTTAGCATATGTGTCGATATTGATCTTGATACATTTCTTAAAATTTATATTTGTTTTGACAATTTTTCTTCGAGTTCTAGATCATGTTTTGACCATGTTAAATGTAAGTCTATTTGTATAATTAAGAATTTTATTAATGTATTCTCAATTGCTTGATTTCGTTTGAGGGAGGAAAATATCTGAAGTGTTTTATAGCTATTTAGTTTCAACCGATTATAGTCAAACCATGTGTTGATAGTATTCATATCATTTTTTGTATTTGCGATTCAACATTTTGTACAGTTTTTCCTTTAAAAGAGATTGTGGTGTCATGAGCATAATAATTGTTGGCCCATGTGATGGAGAAGGCAAATCATTTATGTAAACTAAAAATAGAAGTGGTCTCAAAATTGAGCCTTGAGGGACACCATGCATCATATATTTTCCTTCTGAAATTGAATTATTTAATAATACTTTTTGCCTCCTATTTGATAGGTACGACGTTAGAACTCATTGGTCTAAAATGGTAAAAATGCAGTTTTTGTTGTAATAATGTATGTGTTAGAAATCGAAAGATTTGCTTAAGTCAAGCAAGCGGCGCGCAAAAGTTTTTAATTTTCAAAACCATCAATCCTAAAATTTATAAATTATTTAATAGCCATTATCGTCGATCTATTTTTCCTGAAGCCATATTGAGAATCCGTCAGTAAATTATTGTTTTCTAAATAAATCATTATTTGCTCGCATAATATATATATACAAATGTTTATTGAAAGAATACATATTGGTAATTATTTGCTTCAGATTTATCCCCTATTTTAAAACCTGGAATGCATTTTACAATTTTTAGGCAATCTGCAAAAACTCCTGTTTTTATACTCCTACTGATTAAATGAGTTATCGGACCTACTTAAAATATCTAAAGCAAATCTTTACTTGATTTATTTTTTAATTTGGATATAACATCACGTACCTTGGCATAGATATTACTTTATAATCAAAGTTTGTTGTGTGAGTTAAGTTAATGTTAGATCTTAACATGAAATTTCATCTCTTTTTTTTAATAGAATTCTTAGATGTTAAATTATTGTTACCATAATTTAGCCTAGAAACAAATTATCATATAGAATGGATAATGTAACATTAAAAAACCATTTCACTTATCTACCGATTCATTAATTTTAGAGGGCGAAAATGGCGGAGGACCAGCCTACCACGAATTGCGGGGGGTCGAAATCTAGCAATCAAACTGCGAACGCCGTAATTCATAATTCGATTAGAGCATTACAATTTGAAGTAAATCGGGCGCGAAAAGTTCAGAAGGAGCCAAAATCGGCATGTAATATTTCCCATGATGTGGTGCAACGAGGCGCGCCTCACTCGGTTATGCAATTGTCGACGCCATTTTAGACTTTAGACAAAGCCGCCCGAAGGGGGAACTTTATTGCATTAAGGGACAGTAATCATTGCACCAATTACGGCTGATTTTTGTTACTGCTTTATTAGCAATTCGTTAGTTTTTTTATCCGTCCCTCGTTACTTGTATTTAGGTAATGTGTAGGAAAAAATGAAAATGTATTTCATACTTGATGAACTGCACTTTAATTGTGGAATATAATATTTGATGCTAATCTATAACCTATAGGATTAAAGAATGAAAAATAGGAAAATATATCTGTAGGCTTCATATCTTCTATGCTGATGTATGCAATGGGATATATAAAATACAATAATACATAAATAAAAATAATATATTATTTCAAAAATATTAATATATTTGCTTCTAAGCAATATCAAGCAATTGATATAAAAATATTAACTAAATGTTTATGTCCTTTTTATGATTTGAGTCAAATCAGCATATGAAAAAATAAAATGGAATGAAAACCTAAATCAAAATCAGGCACATAAAGAAAGTAGATTTTTCTGATGATTTCAAAAATTTACCACGAAGAAACGCCTCTACTATCAAATATTCAGACGGATATCGTTTAAAAATTATAAAAAGGAGTCCTCTTTAAGTTTTTGTAGCTAATAATAGTGGTTATAGTCTGTTCGTTGGATCTTTCGTCGTACGTAACAAATTATCGCTTCGAGAAACGACGCAAAAACATTCAGTCTGATAAAGTAAACCAAATGCGTTAGAAAAAGAACGCACTGTAAAACTTTCGTCGTTTTTTGAAGCGATAGTTTGTGACGTACGACGAAAGATCCAACGAACAGACTATATTGATAATGAACGCCTATCACACGAAATATATATCTAAGGATAGAAAATAAAGTGTGAAGAATGGACACAACAGTGTTATTTATATAAATCTAAAATAGCTACAGATCTGATAAATAGAGTGTATCCAATTATTACAATATACTTAATTAGTAATCATGTTCCTATGGAGGATAAATTGATTATAGATTATTAAAATAAGCAAGATATGCATAGCAATTCGAAGAATGAACATTGTTGAGATACTATAGAAAGTTTATTCCCTCTATGAAGTCTTACGGGCCAAAAAAAGACAAAACCAGGCTCTCTAAGATAGTTGTAAATCAGTTAAGAAGAGAAGGTAGTAAAGACATAATTCGATAACCCTATTTTTGAAATCATATTTATTTGGAGAAAAAATTGATTTTCGACGTTATAAAGAGCATTGCCGTTTTTAGTAAATACATTAATTATATTCATTATCTACTCAATATGAGGTACTTAATTAATAAAATAAATAAGTAAAGCCATGATTCATTGAGCTCACCTCTTTTCGTGATTGAAATAATATTTTAACTTTGTATAAAAAATAAAACAAAATAAAAGGAAAAGATATCAAATAAATCAAACAAGTAGATTACTCGGGATTAAAAATCTAAAAGAATCTCAAATGAGAAGCGCACATCTTTAAAGTACTTCAACAAAATTCCAAAACATTGACAGCAATCGATAAAAATACGTAATGACGTACCTATACCAGCAAAAAAATCAATATATAACGCACTGTTTACTTCAAAAAAATAACTACCTATGTAGCATCTGGGGAAACACAACAAAAACATATATAACAAAAATACAGATACAAAAAAATATAATGTTAAAAATTAGATAAAAGAACTAGTACCATAGAACTATATAGAAAGATACAAGAAACAAAAAAACCTTATAACATTAAACAACCTACTCTTCAATCATGTGCAGTAAATTATGACGATTCATTTTAAATCTTGAATATTATTACGAATATCGAGAATTTGAACTAAAAGTGAAATACGTGAACCAGGTACACTACCAAGGATAACAAATAATAATAAATAAATTTTGAATAGCTATATAAAGCACACATACAATTTTTGTCAAATATTTAATTTTAAATCTTCCTTTTTACAAAATTCACAACTTTTTAAGTTTATTAAATGAACATATTCATCTTTATTCATATGAGTTACTAATTAGTTTTGATACTATACATAATCTTGATTTCATGTCAAAAAAGGTATATTTATTCCATCGCGCAGATTATTATGGTCTGAACTGTTACTTCAATGTAATTAATTGAATTTTTTTTCTGTCAATAATATTGATACCATTGTTGACGAGTTTCATGAAGTCTTATACAATGGGATCGATTGTTACGTTCCTTGGAAAAATAACGAATTAAAAAGGATGATCAGCCACAAGAAAATTGCACATTCTAAATTTAAAAGGAGTGCTTAGATGATTACAACCATTTTGCCAATCGTCGTAAGATATGCAAACAACTTAGTACTTTTCAGTACAATGAACATCTTGATTTTATTAGTGCCAATGTGACTTCTGATCCTAAATATTTGTTGTTATATGTTCGTAACCATTATAAAAAAGAAACACTTCCATCGATTATGGAATATGACGGTGTTGAGGTTTCCAATGGTTGTGATATTGCTAATACATTTAGCGATTACTTTAAAACCATTTATACTACTTACTAATAACAGTAGCAATTCACCATTGGAATTTTCATCAAGCTCTGGTGTCGTTAATTATAGCCAATTATCATTGCCCTATTTTTCATTTAGTCACTAAAATCGGGTATTTTCACGGTTTTTATATTAATAGATCAACAGTTTTGAAACTTATATCCTACAAACAGTATTTATCAGATGCTATGCTTGATCTCAAGCAAGTTGATTCTATCAACTGGAGTTTTGTAAAGCTTTTGATAGAGTGAACCATAGATTACATCTCTAAAAAATTATAATATCTTGGCTTTTGCGATGAAACTGTTACCTGGTTAAGGTCATTTCTTACACAACGAACCCAAATTATTCGGGTAAATAATTTAAAGGCTATACCTATTTCAGTCACATCGGGGGTCCCACAAGTGTCTCATTGTGGACCAATATTATTTATCCTGTTCATCAACGATATATGTAATTTTATTAAAAACTGTAATTTGTTATTGTATGCCCATGACATCAAAATATTTAAAACAGTCGAGTCCATTAATGATTGTGTCTATACAGCGAGATTTAGAAGCAATACTTTTGTGGTATAATTTAAACCAAATGACGCTAAATATTAGCAAGTATTTTTCTTTGTCTTTCTGTAGAAACACATATTTACATCAACATTTATACACACTTCAGTCGATTGAACTGCAGCGCAAAGAGGTTGCTAGGGATTTAGGTGTGATTTTTGATTCGAGTTTAAGTTTTTTGAGGAAATTGGGTTTGGTCTGGTATATTGGTAAGGACTGCCTCAAGATTTTATTCTGTGCACTTGTACTTTGTAAGTTGGAGTATGCTTCTCCCATTTGGCGGCCGTATAAGACTGGAGATGTAGATATACTGGAACGTGTGTAAAACAAGTTCTTCAGATGGATGGAGTTCAAGATGAGTTGTACTCATATTCAGGGAAATTATTCACTCATAAAAATTATACTAAAGATGCATAATTTGAAGGTTAGAATGGATTTTATTATTTCTTGTTACGTCGTCTGATTAATGGAAGTCTGGACAGTGGGTAGTCATTAATGTGTGTCAATGTTCACTTAGCTTCAATAAATCGCTACACTTGATACACTTCCTTATTTAAGATTTCCACATACCTGAAAATATTCGCTTCCAATTTAAAGCCTCTTAATATAATGATGCGCCTTTGTAATAAATATAACGAACGCACCTCGTTTAATATTTTTGATTCTAACTATAATTTATTTAAACTTAACTTTAAGAAGTTAATATGAATATGTCTGTATGTTGTAACATTTATTTATAATTATAATGGATTTTTATAATATACATATATGAATATTTAAGGTAATTAATTTTAGTTTTAGTTATGTCTAAAGATTGTAAATTGTTAATTTAAGTACTTTTGTAAAATGGAGATTTTTCCTTTAATAAATTTATTATTATTATTATTTAAAGAAATAGGTGTATCGCTAACAGATCCCCGAAAGATAAAATTCACAACTCTTTCTTCCTTTGCTTCTTTCACTCCCTAACAAGTACTCACCTAAGATTCTCTTCTTTTATCTTTATTACATAACATTTTGTGTGTAGAAGCCTATAACCCTCATCCTCTGTACTTTAATTCTTCCAAATATCTCCAGCAATTTGTAGATGATACGTCCCTAATCATACATGCTCCCACATTAACAAAAGCACTTCAATTCCTTCTAGAGCTACTGACATCAGCGTTGGTTATAAAATGCGCATTAAAATCAATCCCCACAAATCACAGCTCATAATTCCTTATCATCTCACCAATAATTAATAATAATAATAGACTTTATTATCTCTCATGTTACATGTAACGGGTGTCCAACAATTATTGCAGTCCCGGGTGGCGTTGGAATCAAAAACGTAGGTCAATTATTTCATGTTATTTGTCAAACATAACCTAAATGTGCATTAAAAATGTCAGTTTATTTATTTGCAACATGTAAGAATCGACCTACGTTTTTTATTCCAACGCCACCCGGGACTGCAATAATTGTTGGACACCCGTTATATACAATGGGACATACAAAATTAATTATTGAGAATCATAAGGTGGGATTCAGCTTTGGGTAATAACCCTGCTGTTCTACCATCCAAAGCTTCAATATATGAACAAAGACAAACAACAATGAAGTTATGCAATAACAAGGTTTTTTTCATTCAAACTATCATCTCTCTCTGTTTTTGATAAATACTTAGGCATAGCCACAGATCAAAAAATCAAAATGAAAATGAAATAACTTCTAGGGCAAAATACACTGTGTTCAGCAGTGTTTGATAGGCGTTTCAATTTCCCAATCATTAAAAAAAACTTCTAAGGTTGGTACTTACCAGTGGCAGAACTTGTGGGTATTTAGAGAAATGAAATTTTTTTTAATTTTAATTTTCTATAACATATGTTCAAAGTGTTGCTTATTTTGATCCGAACATAAATATGGCATTTCATGTTGTTGAAGAGATTTATTTATTTTTGTAAAAAAAATGCAGGCTTTCTGACATGTACCGAGCGATACATTTGTGTGTGCAGATAAACATCGGGGCGATTTCTTCGAATGTTGAATATTTGCAATGACTGCATCCGTAAGGACAGTAGAAGACCTGTAGATTTTCCTTTGGATTTATAGAATCTCTTAACAAATATGGCGAACATGTTGCACAAAGCAAAGGTGTGACCGAACTCAAGATCGGGAAACTGCTCATGAAATTGTTCTTCGCATTGTTGATGGGAATAATTCCAATTTCCATCGAAAGTATGCTTTAATAATAAACTTGTTATTTAGCTCAGTGAATATCATTTTTAACCTAAAATCTCATTGCATAATTAACAAGTGCATGTGTTAATGGAGTAATTTTTTAATTACCAACGAAATTTATGCAGTAGGATGATGGTAAAAAACATAAAACGCAAAACTGAATATAAAGCAGGAAGAACTGCAATGACACTTGATGCACGGATGCTAATGATCAAACAAAAAAATTCGCAGGCAAGGTATTTTAAAAATGATAAAGTCGCGCTAAATTCCTATCGCCTATCAAACATTGTTGAACACAGTGTACTTTAGAAATACTTGAGAAACCTAATATACAAAAATACTGGTGTTTCTACCAGAACAGCTGTATAAACATACAAACCGATTTGCTGTCCATTACTTGGCTGTGGTTGTACCCTCTATGCCATTCGCAGCAATCTAACCTCCCGCAATATTCGAAACTTCGGCATCCTCTTAATCCTTTGCATAATCCTTCTAACCAGCTCCTCTATTATACTACATTAATTATCCCCATCCCAGAACGTCTTCGATATCTGAAAATTTTTTCAAAAATCATTTTAACTTCCACATATTATCTCTATACTGTCTTCCTAAAAGTTCCTAAGCCCTAAATTAAAAAAAAACCTTATTCTACCATATTTGATTTTTTTTCATCGTTTCATCCATCTACGCAATAATGACTGACGCCATATGAATAGACACAACTAGGCAGAAGACTTTTAGCATATGAACATAATAACAGATCATTCTTTATTCGTTATTAAAATGTATATATGTATAAATTTGCCAATATCTATGCATATTATTAGATGTACCACCTTCGAGTAGTAGGAAATATTAAACAAGGTTAAGGATTCATAAATAGGAGAACAATTTTGATATAAAATAGTAGAGCCTTGAAGAACGTTTTGGAATAGATAGGAAAGGGAAATAAATAATGAGTTATGAGAAATATATAATCAGGCAGATTAACAGGATTAAAAACAAATAAGTTTTGAATTAGATTGTTAATTAAACAAAGTTATTCTTCACTTGTTTTCACCTTCTATGTACAAAATTTAAACATGTGTTACTATTTATAAAGATTAAAATCAGTTACTAAGGTAATCGAAATTATAGAGATGTAAATATTTAATCAATTTATGCAAAAACGTGTTGCTATAGGAGAACCTTGCGGGACGTATTTTGACCAATAGGAAATTCGAAGTAAAAAATCGCGGCGCTTTAATTCTATTTAAGATTAACTAAATTCTTTAGGCCTTTAATTGAAAATAGTTGGTGTTTTGATAGTTAGCACTAAATAAGCTCTATTAACTCTTGCAAATTTTTTAATTTTTTATGATTAGAATAGTTGGAAAGCATGAATAAAACATCATATTCTTACAAAAAAATCAAACCATTTGCTATTTAAAAGAGTTAATACCTGTGATTAGAATGTACTGTATTAGTAAATTTAATACTTTCCAAGCTACATTCTTGATGGAACAAAAATTTAATAGGTTTGTTTGGATTAATGCACTTGTTGTGTTCCATGTTTTTATTTACAGTTTCCTGACATATATTTCGAATTTCTCAATTCATTTTCAAAGGAGTATAAGTTGTAACTCTTGTAAGTTACAACTCTTGTAAGTTACAACTTATACACCTTTGAAAATGAATTGTGCATTAATCCAAACAAACGTACTGTATTAGTTTTGATGCTTGATGATAGTGAAGAAAGTTCTTTCTTCTACAAAGTTTATTCTTCTACAACAAATAATTGCTTGAGATTTAAAATGTCTCAATCGTTTGAAACAGTACTTATTAAAATCAAGCATTGCAAGTAATATCTAGGCTAGTAAACCAAATCATGAAATCAACGTGGCGAAGAACATCCAAAAGAAAACAATTGAAAATAAAATAATATTTACGAAAGCCGATAAAGGTAATACAGTTGTCGCTGTTTCCGTTCAAGATTATAATGATGAAAGTTAATAATTTCCTTGGTTCAAATAATTTTAAAACTTTGAAAAATTATCCCACAGCTAAATTTCAAAAATAATTAAAAGCAACATTGTCCGCTAATAATGCCCTATATACAAAAACGTAACTTAATCACGATGAACTCTAAAATTATACGGACAAATTAAACTCCAAAAAACCCCACTCAATCAGAACCTTAGAACCAATATTGCTGTACCTTGCAAAAACTTTTCACAATCAGTAATTAAAATTATTTTTGAATTCATCAATTTCAGTTCCAAATACGCTCTAAAAAACACCGAATTAATAACCAAAAATTCCGATATTAAAATTCCAGCTAATTGCTCACTTATATCTTACGACCTAACGAATATGTTTCCAAGCCTACCGTCAAGGGAGGTAATAGATATAATAAAAGAGACGTTTAATAATGGTAATAATCCGGTTATTATATCTGAAATCCTCTATTTTTGGAGATATGTTTGACAAAACTATTTTCAATTTAACGATCGGTTTTACCAATAAACAGACGGATTAGCAATGGGTTATCCGCTAAGTCCACTCCTAGTCGAAATCTTCATATCACTACTATCATCTACTTTAGAAAAAAATAGTTTATTTAAAAATTGTTTATACTGACACAGATATGTAGATAATATTTTGGTCTGTTTCACAAGTAGTGATAGACAATTACAATCACTATTAAATTTCATGAATAGCATACACAGTAACATCGAATTCAAATTGGAAGTAGAGACAAATAACTCAATCAATTTCTAAGACCTAACGATTACCCGAAAGAGCAATAAGCGTGAGTTCAGTATCTTCCATAAACCAACACATACTGATACAATAATCCTTATGCAATCTTTTCATACTAAATCTCATAAATTTGCTTCATTTGTGTCAATTAAATATCCCTTTTATACAGACTTCATGGAACAACTGATGCCAGAAGAATAAATGTAAATGGAAGAACACATATTTTGTGAATTCAAGCCTTTCCAAATACGATCAAAATTTTTCTAGATTATTATTATGTATAATATTATAATATTTTATAGTATGTTGGATAAATAAATACCTAATACCTAATACCTAAAAACTAATATCTTTTCATTCTATGTTATAAATGTCTAATAAACACTCCCATTTCAAAAAGTAATTTTAGTGTTGAACTCGAACGCACAATCGCTGAAAATAATGGCTTCCCAATCTCCTCCATTAAGAACCTTTTACAATCTTCCTCCAATCTCACAACAAAACTCAGAATTCATAAGCATCCGGAGTATATCTGGGAAAATTGTCAGATGGTGTTGCAAAAAACTTAAGAAACCTTAATATCACACACGCACATCCAAAAAAACCCTTGCCAAAATTTACAAACAACGCAAAAGACAAAACAAACAAAAATAAAAAATTGCGTGTATATTTACTAACTTGTGGGGATTATCTAAAAGTCTACGTTGGACAAACTGGTATAAGCTTAGAGCAAAAATTAAAAGAACACAAAAATTGTTTTATCCAAGGAAAATCTAACTTCACATGTGCTGATGATTTAACAGAGCATGGTTCATTTAATGATAATTTCAAAATATTACACAAGCAGAATAAAGGCCTAAAACATTATTAGTAATGTAGAAATCGAAGAACGTATGAGCATATTTGAGTCTTTATCTATTTCATTTGCAAAATGTAAATACCAGTTAAAGCAGAAAAAAACAATATAATGCTTTATTGAAGGCTGAACAAAACAAGTAGTATAAAGATTGCCTAGTCAATTCTGGTAATGAATCAAAGGCTTCGTGGGAATTGATATCAAAATTTACAAATAAAAATAGTACAAAAAAGACTACACTCAAAATTTTCAAATTTTCTGCAGCTGTCTAACAATTTTAATTATTTCTTTAATGAAGTTGCACCAAAAATTATGTCAAAATTCCCAATAGTACACAATATCAGAACATGGCACAACTTTCAAATTCATTTCCAGTTTACACATCGAAATTTAAAAAGCCAAATCGTACATAGCTATGAAACAATTGCTTTCTAAAAAGCTTATTGTATTTGAAGAATTTTACATCAACATTACAGCATAAATGCTTATATATGTATTTTGTGAGAAAATTGAAAATAAAGCTATTATTATTAATATTATTATTAAAATTATACTTATGCAAATATATTCTGCATAATTTGCTTACATACATGATATAAAACGAATTGATTAGTATAACAATACGTTATGGTAACAATATGACCCTCAACATCGAAACGTTAACATTCAATGAAGCCCTGGTAAACATTTTCTTGCGGACGACCATTACGATCTTGAGGGTGCATTAGTAGCCGTACACATTTTAACCGAGGCGATTACTCGGATTCCCCCCCGTACATTTTTCCAAACCGCTCCGCAAAAAAAATCCATTCCCTGCCACTACTAAGGATCCGGGGAGTTGCCGCAAGGGGGCGTTCCTTCGCCGCAAAAGAGTGGGGTAAAAAGTAAGGGAAAAACGCGCGTCCTCTCTTTGAAAAGAACTTGAATTCTAAAGCTCATTCCATTGAGAGCTTTCAGTGATATTTGCATATTTTTGCATGCGAAAGATCAAAATACACGAATGTAATCTCCGCCTTTTTGAATATGTATTTTGCGCCGTCGAAAAGAGACGGCGACAGGGTGGCGTAGGTGTGCACCGTAATTATTGTGTTAGAAGGAGACGCACGGATTATTGCAGCAATGGCTGAAAGTACATTCGGGGACAGAGTTATGAGTTGTGGTTATTTATTTTCTCCCCCTGTAATTATTTTATGCCCAATGATCCTTTGTCCTCGCCGCCACTGTCTTGGGGCCGTCTTTCAATGGCCCTCTGATCAGATAAGATTCGTTTATTGTGAGGAGGTCAAATTGAATCGATTAAGGAGTATTATTGTTAACTCTGACAATTGAATGCATATTCATTTTACAGGATGTAAATTAATTTATTGTACTAATTAATTTTAATGATACAATTATCACAAATACATTATCAATACTTATAACAAATAGTATGTATTACCAATAGCAATGACAGTTATTATTTATAAATCACATCAATGGTAGTAAATCAGTATAAGTAAATAAATAATAAATAAGTATATTATAGACCGGTACCTCCACCAAAATTAACAGTTTAATTATTTTATATTTAGTTCAAAGCTTTAAATGTAATATCGTTAAATAAAACATATGAATAATTTTAATTTTTAAAATTATTTAATTTCATTGCGAAATTTTACAGCATATAATTTAATTTCAGAATATTTTATTAAACTTTGTTCAACTTTATAGAATATAATTATTACACTCTTAATCGGTTTCATATAAAATGATCTTAATAATATGAATAAAAATAAATATTAAATTCAACAAATTAAAGTAAAAGTTTCTTTTATTATCATTCAATATGAGTATTGATAATTTTCAGGTAAAAAATATATTGTACTTTAATTTAATAATCAATTCTTATTTATAACAATATATTAGTTATATAATAATTTGAGAAATATAAAAATTAAATTCATAGTTAAACAAACCATAATATCTAAGTAATTCAAAAGAATTTGCATTATTAAGTATGGAATTCTCTCATTTATTGTATCGCTTTCTTTTGTTATGAATGCTTCTTAAAATATTTTTCAATTAACATTAAGAGTACTCACCGATTGATAATTTACTTTATGCTTAAATAGAATCAATAAATTAATATTGATTGCCATTCTTAAAATAAAGTATTTACTGACACACCTTCATGAAGAAGTCTTAGACAGAATATAGTTTATAATTAAATATTCTTTAATTGTGATAACTAATGTTATTGATATGATACGATTAGGGATGATTTAAAAATGATTCCTATACGAGTATTATTATTTGTTTTGCTCTAACGATAAGTTTTAAAAATAGATACCTAACTTACATAATGTTTAGAACTGTGAAAAAAATATATCTGCATGTATTCATTCATCAAACTGTATTTGTTAATTATTTTCCATTAAAGAATTAAATTTATTTAAAATAAAATTATTGCTGGTTGATTTTAGGTGATAATTATACAGGGTTATTCACGCTATACGGCACGGAATATTGTGGCCAAAATACGTGATTTTCAAAAAGTTTCACTTTGGGGATATATGGGGGTCTATTAAGGCTACTTTTTAAAATTGCTTTCATAATATACAGGGGGTCCTAAAAACCCTAAAAGTATCAAAGTTGTGTTTTTTTAATGAAACACCCTGTATTTTATTGCATTTTTGGATCCTTTGATAAAAATAAGTGTGTGTTTTAATAAGGTTTTTATTACATAAACCTTAAGGTTTTTGAAATAATTTGAATTTTGTAAAAATGTAACCTAATTTTCATGTTTCAAATACTTAAAAAATAATTAAGTTATGCATACCAAATTTACACTGAAATGTAACAATAGATCATATTTTATTTTCCAAGTATAATAAACTTGACATCTTATGCCGGATGTAAAAAAATTGGAAATAAACAAATGAGAACTTTAAATGGCTATAACTTCATTTATTTAAATGGAACGCTATATTTATTAATTTATCAGCAAATGTACGTTTTAATTACCTTTCGAATGATATTTAAATCTTAAGTGTTAAGTCTCCTCGTTTTTGCAGAAAACGCCAAAATATTGTTTATTGCACCGTTTTAGTACTTTTTAAGTAAAAATTTTTATGTATCTAGTTTTCTATGGTATTTAAAAACGTCAGATAATTAATTTAGTCTGTCATTTTAGTTTAAAAAGCCTGTCTTTTGTTATAGTTGTCTTATTTTGCATTTTTGTGTTAGATCGTTAGTAATCGTTATTGTTTGATCATCGCTGTTGTATTTTTTGGTAAAAAATTAAGATTTACTCAAAAGAAGGGGTTATTGGCAAAATTGTTTATTGGCTTGTCGAGTTTATTCTTAAAGGTTTCCCGAAAGAAATCACCCTAAGCCAGCCATTTTTGAGAAAATATTAAACCAGTTTAAAGAAATTGGAAGTGTCAGTTATAAAAACCTCAGTATAAGAAAATCTGTGTAAATTTTCATTTTTTACTATGACATACAACAACGATCGTCAAACAATAACGATTACTAACGATCTAACACAAAAACGCAAAATAACACAACTATAACAAAAGACATCCTTTTTAAATTAAAGTAACAGACTAAATTAATTATCTGACGTTTTTAAATACGATAGAAAACTAGATACATTAAAATTTTTACTTTAAAAGTACTAAAACGGTGCAATAAACAATATTTTGGCGTTTTCTGTAAAAACGAGAAGACTTAACACTTAAGATTTAAATACCATTCGATAGGTAATTAAAACGTGCATTTGCTGATAAATTAATAAATATAGCGTTCCATTTAAATAAATGAAGTTATAGTCATTTAAAGTTCTCATTTGTTTAATTCCAATTTTTTTACACCCGGCATAAGATGTCAAGTTTATTATACTTGGAAAATAAAATATTATCTATTGTTACACTTCAGTGTAAATTTGGTATGCATAACTTAATTATTTTTTAAGTATTTGGAACATGAAAATTAGGTTACATTTTTACAAAATTCAAATTAGTTTAAAAACCTTAAGGTTTATGTAATAAAAACCTTATTAAAACACATACTTATTTTTATAGACGGATCCAAAAATGCAATAAAATACAGGGTGTTTCATTAAAAAAAACACAACTTTGATACTTTTAGGGTTTTTGGGACACCCTGTATATTATGAAAATAATTTTAAAAAGTAGCCCTAATAGACCCCCATATATCCCCAAAGTGAAACTTTTTGAAAGTCACGTATTTTGGCCACAATATTCCGTGCCGTATAGCGTGAATAACCCTGTATATTATTCGATGAATTTATTTCTCACGAGGTGAAACATGTTTGTATTAATTAGATTGTTGAAACAAGTGAAACAAAACTAACCATTTTAATCAACAATTTAATTAATTATATAATGTTTGTAATATACAATGACTACGAATCCCTCATTGTTGAAACAGATTCATTTAAAATTAAGAGGTGTTATTATTGAAAAAACACGACTCTTTTGGTTTGGTGGAATTTAGAAAACATTAATTATTTTTTATGTCAGAAAATGAATAAACTTCCGCATAAAATAAGTTTTTTTACAAGAAGGTTGAGTAAAAAACTTTGTTTAACTCAGATTTAATATTTTGTAACAATTTTAACTTTCCACTTTATATTGACTCAGATTATTTTACTTAAATTAAAACAATTTATAGTTTATTTCATTTTAATGAATTTATTAATGTCTTAAGCGAGCCACTTGATAAAATTAGTAGAAATAAACTTGTAAATTGTAGATGGAGATTTTATGTTAAATTTAATTCTAGCGACACAAAGGCTACTATTGTTTGCGATTTATTTGCAACTTATGACATCAATAGAGTAACATTTAATACAAGTATATAAAATATAATATATACAAATTTTGAACTTACAAATCTGGAAATAAACGCGTTAGATTCATAACTTTCTAATCACACTGGCATTCATGTTATCAGAAATCAAAATATATTAAACAAAAAACGCGTCCAATAACCGAGCTTGGTCGATATAAATTATATTATTTATTAAATAATACTGACTGGAGTTTTATTCAGGATAATACTTGTGACAATAATAAATTTAACAATTTTATGAATATTATAGAAATCTATATTTTGCAATTTTCAAGGCTATCTCAAAGCCATCTAATAAATCTAAGGTTAACTGGTTTAATAATGACCTTCGAGAAATGCGTGAGGTCTTGAGTTTCTTGAGGGAAGCTAGCAGTATAAATCCTGGGTTGAAGGGAGATTACTTAACTTTGAAACGAAACTACAGGCTTGCATTAGCAAATGCCAGGACTTCTTCTAATTATGTTTTTATACAAAATTCTAGTAATCCAACCAGAGCAATGTAGTCTTTAATTAAACCAGTAAATAATTCGAACTGTGATAAAATCTGCTGATGAATGTAATGCTTATTTTATAAATGTGGCCGAAAATATTACAAAAACACTGCCCACTAATAATATAGATCCGATACAATATTTTATTCAAAATTCTACATCATCTAGATCAAATTTTAAGTTTCACGAAGTTGGGCTTAATACCATATGGTAAATAATACATAATCTTAAAAACTCCAATGCTCGTGATATTTATGGTATAAACTCAAGCCAACCAATGTAATTATTTACCCTTTAAATAAACTCATAAATCTTTGTATTTCACATACTGCTTGAAAAGAGCTTGTGTAATATCAATTTTCAAAAAGGGATGTCAAAATGGTATTGATAATTATAGGCCAATCTCACGTTTGCCTGTAATTGCTAAAGTTTTGGAAAGAGTGTTATTCCAGCAATTAATTGAGTTTCTGATAGATCAAGAGGTACTATCAAACGGTTTCCGGGGAGGTAAGTCAATGACCGACGCAATCGTAGCCTTTACGGAAAACATCTATGAGGGTTATGAAACGGGTACTTGCTCTGTATCGACCTTCATGGACTAAACCAAGGCTTTCGATTGCGTCAGTCATGAGGTCCTTCTGCGAAAACTATATTACTACAATGCCGTATGTTCAATTCAAATTTTAACAATCGGTCACAGAGGGTTAAATTTAAAGATTGCTTGTCTAACGAACTTAATCTCTACCACGGGTTACATTAAGGTTCGATTATTGGTCCACTACTTTTTTTAATGTATATGAACGATCTACCTACTTAACCTCTGAATTGTTCACTGATCTTATTTGCTGACGACACGACTGTGAAAAACATATCCGCAAATCGGGTAAATGCATTTTGTGAAAATCAGTCTCCAGTTCTTAGAGTTACTGAATGGTTTAATGCAAATAAATTAGTAGTAAATACAGAGAAGTCGAAAACTGCGATGTTTACATTACAGAAAAACACTGAAATAAGTTCTGCAAAATTTCTTGCAGTCCATCTTAACTCCAAATTAACTTGGGAAACTTATGAAATTGAATTGTCAAGAAAAGTAGTAATATACATCTATTAAGCATGCCTTAAACCTCGCACCCTGATTTTTGTTTAAAATCGGCTAACTTCACACTGCTTGAGACACATTTGTCATACGCTACTTGGCTTGAGATCATTCCAGTATAGTCACTAGATTATTTCTCTACAGAGCAGAGCTATTAGAATTGTGGATAACGTTAAATATAGAACTCCTTTATTAAATTGAGGATACTCACACTACCATGCCTTCATATTTTAGAATGCCTGTACACAAACATATTAAAGAATATAGAATACAAAATCAATTACATAACCATGACACTAGATCATCAACTCAAATATGCCCATCTTGCACACGTTTATCTATAACAAGGGATGGTATTGATTACTATGCGCCTATAATATTCAATACAATCTCCGAAAATGTAAAGTCTCTACCAATAATAAAATTTAGAAAGACTATTAAAGCCTTCTGAATGTTTATCAAGTGGCCTTGCAGATATTGTTATGTAATTTTTATTTGTTAATATGTACATGTTTTATCATTATATTTTCTATATTCCAATCTTTCATATTACCATATTTTCATTTTTTACTATTTTATCTTTTATTTTGATGTTACGTAGGGTATTTTATTTATATGTTTTTATTTATTTATTGAATATTTTATCTTTTACTTCGATTTTATAATTACTAATTTTATTTATACACTGGTTTTATATATTTTTTTAATATGTCATTTTTATTAAGATTTTATTTATACTTTTTACCTTTGTTATTATTTTATCTGCGCTATGACTATATTACTTAAATTTCATATTTACAACTGTTACTTTTTATCAATTCAGTATTTTACTACATGATAATTTATTTTATATAATTTAAACCCTTTGTATTTTCATTTTGATTTTTAATATTTATGTTACCTAATATAATTAATTAATTTATTATTATTGATAATTAGTTATTATTGCATATACGAAATTTAATTTTATTGCTGTTATTCTAATATGGCTAATTAATTGCTTAAGATATTCTTTAGAATAACAATATATTTTTGACTTATGTACATCTTTAGGTAATAACATGAATAAATTTACTTTACTTTATATAATTAAAATTATGTCGTATTCATGAGCCCGATATTTCACTCGTAAACTAATATTTAATTTAAATGATTTCTTCTAGGCTTGATACTGTAAAGTATTGATAAAGAAGATTATAGGACGAATTTAGACCTTTTTCATTGTTACTATACTACATACATATACACAAATATATATTGTTTTAATAAAAATATTTAAAAATGCGTTAAACTATTAGATATAGATTCTACCTATTTTTTCTTAATTGCGAAAGTTTTACTGCGTGATACAATTTAAAAACTTCAATTCAATGAAATGACTTTTTTTATTGAATTTCTTACTAAAGTAACTGCACCTCATCAATAGTGGTAAAGTAGTATTAGGCTATCGACCACGTGTTCCTTATGTCATATTAGCGAAGTCGTAAAATAGTAACATAAAGCAGTATAATTTTAAATATAATAAACCATCAACCAATATACCTTTCCAAACCAAAAGTAGGAGAGAGAGAGAGAAAAGAATACTTTAAGTTGATTATAATTACCCGTGTAGATATTATTACCTTTATATAGGATGTTTCTGTGGCTCGGAGAATAAAATTAACCACATATACTAGAGTGAAAATGATGATGATTTATAAAAATATATATTATAAAAGTCTTCAAATGACCAAGATACATGCCATCAAAGTTAAGAACTTTTAAAACATTTTTTTTTTAATATTTTCAATACCGTTCATGGTAGAGTGCTGTAGAAAATGCTTTAGACAATTTGTCACTTCGATCGAACCGAACGAACATAAAATTTATAACATTCACTTATTTTGGGCACGTAACAAGCGTTGGAAAACTGCAAACCCATGAATTTAAATACTTCATAATAACTTCTGTCGCATCTCTTCATATTTTGTGAAATATAATATAAGTTGTCGCTGTCAAAGTGATTAATGATGTTACTATAGTATTTGGAATACGCAAAACACCTTTATATAATTCAATATCTGTTGTGATATTGGCCAGAAAATTAACGAGCATTCAACAAAAATCGACGACGAAGTTGGCGTTGGATTTCTTGAGTCATGTCACACGAATGAATGCTGGATACAGTTAAACGCTGACATTAGAGGTGTCAACATGCCAACATAACCAACGCGTGTGTTTTTAGCTCAGACATGGTTTTACATTACTTACAATGTACAAAAAACATCAGGGTTAATTTTGCTGCATAATTACAGGTATTTCTTATAAATTACATTATGTTAAAGAGATTAAACAACAAAAAACAGGTATCTAGTATATTAACATCGCGTACAACAGATAGTTTGAATGTATTTATTTCTGTCAAATATACATCAAAAATTGATGAGTGAATTTGGTGTGAAAAAAATTGAATTAATTAATTAACCTGTCATAGTATTAGCCAAGGAAGTAGTTGTTTCAATAATAATAATATATGTTTATTCTTAAAATAATAAAAGGGTTGCAATAGAAATAAACGTGCCTCACAAAAACCAATATCTTGTGCATAAATATGGCATAAGTAACATTTAATATACATTCCAAACAACAATATAAACTTAAATATCTAACTACAATTAATCGAAAATATAAAATACGGATTTATTTACAATTAAAATAACATATAAGTGTAGCAAGTAAAATATCAAATACAATTATAGTTTTAAGAAAGAAAAAGGTAATATAAAACTGAAAAGAATTGAAACGAAAATTTTAAGACCATCCTTTAATAAAACTGTCGCAGTCATAATCGATTGTATAAAGATAAGATATGTTTCTTTAATTCACCTTAAAATTTAAGTTCCGAATTTATGTTTTTGACCTGATCAGGTATTGCAGTGTTAACTTTGGGTAACATGTAGTTAAGTGATCTTTGGCTAAAGAACAAATTCATATTCGAAACCACAGCCATTGTGTTTCCTGTTCTTGTCTTATAATTATGTTTAATTAAATTGGCAGAGGTCTCAAATAATTTTCTATATATTCAAAACAGTGGCTTCTTTAAATAGTAAGTCTGTTGGATATTTTGTAATTTTTGTATGATTAATTGTAGAATCTTCTTCTGAGTTATTTTGAGTGGATTCAGATAAGTGTCCCCGGCTGTGCCCCAACAAGGGCTTCCTACTAGCGAATAATATAATATTTTTAAGACGTTACAATCCAAGAATCCATATAATATTCTTAATTGGCACCAAGTGTATCTCAGTTTTTTGATCACATGTAAGATACGTTTGTTCCACCTTGAATTGTTGGTCAAGAATAAGTAATTTATTTCTTTACTGATACTTATTTTAGTTATATGTCCATCTTCCTCTATTACTAGCTCTCGAAAGGGCGGTAGGATATTGGCATTGCATGAAAAAGGTAAGAATTTTGTTTGACCAACATTTAAGGGTAGAATGTTATACCCTAGTTAATGAAGAATACTTTTAAGATCTTATTCCGACCTTTTCTTTATATCGTTTCAGTTTGTGTCATCATAAAACATTACTATGTCATCTGCAAATGTAGACGAGAAATAATGTGGGTCCAAGAACAGTCCCTTGAGAAACATCGTACTTTTCCGTGCATTCCATATTACGATAACCACCTAACTCTACATTCTTCCATTTAGGTATGAGCTCAATAATTTGTTTGAAATGCCTCTAACGAAAATGTCATGATTAATAGTATCGATCGCTTTCTATAAATCAATGAAGACATCTATGGCCTTACAAATACTGTCGATACTTATGTATACTTTTTGTAGCAGAGTGTGAATAGTATCTTTGGTTGAGATTCCCTTTATAAAACCTAACTGGTTTTTATTTAGTAGTTGAAAAGTATTGAAAAAGTTTTTTAATCTGTTATTTCTAACATACTCAAAGATTTTGGCCAACTTGGATATAAGGGAGATTGGTCTGTAGTTGTTAATTTCTTTTTAAATACAGGTTTAACTAAAGCCGATTTGAAGTGCGAAGTACCTTGGTTTATAGCAGCGTTAATTATTAATGCAAGGGGTAGTGCTATCTCATTTTTAATTTGCAGGTGGGTGTAGCTTTTAATTTGATAATAAATGCTATGACTTCCGATTGCACTTTTATATAAATAAAACTATTTAATCACTTTCAAATATATTGTAAAACGCTACAATTGTTTCGCCACACTGTGGCTTCTTCAGGCGAAGAAATGGTATTACAGATTAGTCGGGTCGGGTATATATACAATTTTTATGGGGGGGTGGCTATTTCAAATGAATTTAAATTTAAAAGAGGTGAATTTGTTAGGTCCGTTTGATTATTGAGGAGATGTCCGGTGTGTTTCCTTTTATTTATTTCCATGCACTCCAGGATGTTAAGTTTGCGGCCTTTAGTTTCCCGGTGTAAAATTTGGAAATTTTCATTAAATTGGTGGTTGTCTTCGATGAGGTGAGTTAATTTTGTTTTGTTCAAAGCTGGTTTTAATTTTTACTTCCGATTGGGTCGTTGGGTGAAGAAACATCGATTTATTGATGACATTTTTAAGCTCATACATATTGCTTCGTCTTTTTATACCAGCGACCAAGTTACTGCCTATATTAATAAAATAATTGTTAAATGCGCTTACAATTTCTTATGTTTATGTTTTACATTCGCCATTGTGTAGGTATTTTTAGCTATAATCATTCTCCTCATTTATGATATTAATGTTAATGTCACCTAAAATTATTATCAAATCATCTGTTTGGATGCTGGCCATGAATTGGAAGAAGTAAAACTCTTGTTATGTTCCATTTATTTATTTTCTGATAACTGACACGTGTTTCGATCCTTGCGGATCATTATCAAAGTTAAAACTGTTAAAACTAATATAAATCAGTTTTAACTTTGATAATAATCCGTAAGGACCAAAACACGGGTCAGTTATCTAAAAATAAAGAAATGGAACATAACGAGAGTTTTACTTCTCAAATTTGAAAATTTGGTTCCATTAAGAGAGTACTAGAACAAGTATCGATTATGTTGGCTATGAATGTTAGAGTTGTTCTATAAATATATCGCCATTTACTTCATGATTCTAGTATACTGCTATTAGACGTATAATATTTTTGTCTAACAATTATTTTTATTTCATCAATAAATATGCACTTATGTGTAAAATTAATTTTGTTGCTTATATAAACACTGATTCCATCAGATTTATTGAATGACCCCTCATTGTATATAATTGTAAAATTGTCTAAGTTATATCAGTGTTTGCTATCTGCCATGTTTCAGTAAGTACCACACAATAAAAAATATCAATACCAGAGTACTCAAGTACATCAAAATTTTTGTTAATACTACGGATATTTTGGTGCATTCATCTGAAGATGTTATTTTCTGTGTTTATATTAAGAATATCATTTAATTTTTTGGAATTTTGTAGCTCCTAGGTCTCAATGGAATCACAATCAAACTCTGAAATAAAAAGGTTCATGTTGGTTAGTAACTAACAAATTTCAGTTTTCCTATGTACATTAAAACTTATTTTTAGTCTTAAAAAGACTACTATGTAATCATAGTGAGACTCATTGTTCTAGATTAACGAAATGTTTTAGTATTTTTAAATTATTATTTAACAATAAAATTTATTAATGTCCTTAGGTTGTTGTAGAAAGTTAACAAATGTAATATGCAATACAGAGTCAAGCAACGTGGGATGAAGTCAATACTTCTATGGGATGGTAAGTAAGTAATTAAGATGAAAATCTTTATCATAATATTGTGTTTTAATAGTATGGATATTAAGAAAATTATGAACAGTTTTTAAATCAATAGCACAAGATACAAATAAATTAAATATACATATTAATAATATGATGTGTTGTCATTTATATTACTCTTCATTACGAATATAATTAACACCTATTTACTGAAAAGTATATGCTTTATTTATTTCCGTACTTAAGAACAAAAATCCTACCGAATTATGTAATTAGGACTCATTAGTATACTCCCTTGTACCCTCTAAAGTTAAAGAATTTGTTATAGATTATCAGTTGAAGCATCATTTATAACAATATAATAGTTTGCTATAGATGTACTGCAACACTTCTAAATATGAATCATTATATATTGCAAGCTATAGTCCATCCGTTGGATCTTCCGTCCTACGTCACAAAATGTCGCTTCGAGAAACGACACAAAAACATTCAGTCTGATAAAGTAAACCAAATGCGTTACAAAAAGAACGCACTGTAAAAGTTTCGTCGTTTTTTGAAGCGATAGTTTGTGACGTACGACGGAAGATCCAACGAACAGACTATAATGATGAAGGTTTTCTTACAACTTTGATACTTTAAGACTATAGTAAACCCGTTTACTATAGGCAGATGATATAAATGGTTAACAAGATCAAAAGTTAATATCCGAGTTCTTATAATCTCCACTCAAATCAAGTCCAAGTTTCTTCTATTTGTGTCAAAAAGAAAACACTCTCTAACAATTAATATTTTGAAAGGTTACTAAATTATATAAATAGTTTAGATAACACCTTTAGGTATCACGAATTTGTAAATAAATGCGTACAGAATTTACCATAATCGATCCATAAACAAACGAACCAAAATATTATCAGTCAGGCAACAATATTATCGCAATTTACATTATGCAAATCTCATCATGTTTGACTCTTATGGACCAGAAAATAAGAGTCAATTTTGATTAAAAATAGTTGAAATTTTTTGTCTTTCTAATTTTGAGCACAGGAATCACAGGCGGGCTTCATTCTTCAAAATGTTCTTCTAATCAAACCTTGACGGAATATTCCCATTTATTCCATTATTTCTTGGAATAATAAACGGGAAATTATTAACACACATTGTTAAAATTAATGAAGAAACATTATAGACAGATTTTTGTGTAAAATCCAATCTAGAAAGAAAGAAATAAATAAGGAAAAATAAATTAGTTTCAACAACATAAAATAATGTTTCATAATAATTTAATTTATAATTTATTTAAGAGAAATAAAGGTTTATAATAGCCTAAATTTTAACATAAAATGTGTGTTTAATAATAACCGAAAAATAAAACTAAAGCTAATAAATTAAATAAACATTAATTTACCGATGCAGTTTGTTGGAAATGAAATTGGTTAATGAGAAGTAGTTATTTACCTAAGCATTTCTGCACAATTATCTCACAAAACATATACAAGGCATAACAGCTAATAGCTAAAACAACTACTCCTCGTGCTAATGCACCGCCTAAATAATAATAAATAGTACTGGACAAAGAATAAAATAGGAATATTATTTTTATAGTCAATGATAATGAACAAATAGTGGTCGAAATGTACAATATAATTGGTCAAAATAAACGAGTGAGATAAGAAATATAACTGTGCTTAATTAGTTAGTTACTCAACTACACATAACATACAAATACAGATTAATTTATACTTTTGTAAATAATTGGTAGCGATTATTAAAAGTAATAGCGCAGTATTTTTGTAAACTTTTTTTAATGTTAAAAAAGTTATAGAATATTTTAACTTCTTTAACATTAAAAAAGTTTACAAAAATGTCATAAATTATAAGTTATAAACGATAGAAGCTTTTATAATTAAATTTGAGTACTTGCCTTGCTTCTACAAGCGTGTGATTTTCTTAGAAATTTAGTTGTATTTTTTTTATTTAATCGTTAATTGAAACACGGGTAATTCAATGGGCGGGTCTTGGAACTTTTATTGTTTTACTTGGGGTATCGGGCCTTTGTTTAAATTAGGGGAAGGTGCTGCCCTTGAATACAGAAATATAATTTTAAAATAGTCGATCGTGAGACGGTTACCAGGCATATCGACCTGACTTTTCCGTTTGATTTTATAATCTCTGACTACAGTGTATTTAAGTGTTAATCTCACATAATAATACTAAACTGTATTGTACTTACAAGATATTAAAAATATATACATAATAAATACAAATTATCCACGGGAGGCCTTCACTTAACTAACATAGTTTAATAGAAAGAAGTTCATAAAAATAAATATTGGTAAGTTTATTATATTATGTTACGTTAGATTTTGATGATTATAAGTTAAAATTGTGAAAACCATTAAAAAATTCATGAAAATAATTTGATTAATTAAATAATTTCATTAATAATAAAGACACTTCTAATCACTTTCTCCACAGTTTAAACTGTGATTACAAGGGTCTTTATTATTACTGTTCATCTTCACGTAACTCAACAATCAATCAAATAATTTCATTGTTATAATAATGGAATAATTCTATGTATTATATATATGTTACACTACGAGTTACATGAAAACTTAATTTAAGAAAAACAAATAATTCATATAATACAATGGTCATAAAGTGCATAGCATTACATTCTCAAAACCTTCTCAATTTAAAGTACTACAAAGTGTTATAAACCCCGATATTCATTTATAAACACCCGGTATTATGCAAACCTTTAAATTTCACATTTTCTCCAAAAATACTATTATTTGTTACGGCAAATATTCTTACTTCTCTTTTAATGGAAAAACTTGTTTAGATAATCTTTGGATGTAAAAGAAACCGATTTCTTATTAGGCTATGATAATGGTCTGCACACACACAGCTACAGTACTTCAAAATAATAATCGTTTTTTTTTTTCTCTTCATATTTTGCTTATTTTGTCCCAAAATTTCTAGAAGTTGAGATGTTATTATTCTGAATATCTTTATATCATCCGCACATAACATACAGTTATCTTGTAAAAAGTAGGTAGATCATTTATAAACATAGTAAAAAATAATGGTGCTAATACGGATCCTTGTGGAACTATACTCAAGGAGATATACTTACTAGGACTAACTTCATGATAATACACGTAATTATCTCTATTATGCAAATATAATGCAATCAGTGCGATAAATCTAATGTCCAGGCCAAAAGTATTTAATTGTGATGTACTTAGTCAAACACTTTATTGAAATCCATATAAACGACATCAACCTGCTGCCTACTATCTAAAGCCTTAGAAACCGAATCAGTAAAGTTACAAAGATTTGTTATAGTTAACCTATTAAATACAAAACCATGCTGATTTAGTGAAATCATATTGCTAACATGCTTGAAAATTATTTTAACATTTTCTCAAATATTTTCGCAAAATTACATATAATTGATATAATGACTTTACTGCTTCTAAATAATCAGCTTCTACAAAAGATTTACTGACAATGTGAGGATATTACATACATTTTGATTAAATGTAAATGTTTTTGAACAGAAAATACACTAGAAAAGTGGGTAGCAAAAGCGTTTGTTATCGGAACCGGAAGTCCAATAATGTGCCCTTGAATTTTAGAACTTCTGGTATTCTAGTTGTGTTCTTTTTATTTTGTATGTATGTCCAGAGTTGTTTCGGGTTATTTTTAAGGTTCTGTTTTGTATGTTTTACATAATTTGTAAAATCATTGTTAATAGATTATCTAACAATATTCCTACAAGTATTAAATCGCATTTTGTATAACAGAACCTTCCTTAGCTTAAACAGTTTTCCATAATGATGTTTCCGTTTAATTTTGTTACATAATTGTCATCGATAAGAACCTTGCAGGATAACGAGATGGTTTCTTCTTAGTTAGACAGCTAAATTCGATGGTTTTAGGAAGATTAAGCATCTTCAATTATTTTCAGTCTCTTTTAGATTCATAAAAAAACGAATTCGTTTAAGTTGCATATGTCATTGAATTAAAATGTTGCTTAGTTAACATAAAAAAGATTATCACAGGAAGGTTTTAGTTTTTTACTTTCATTGGAAGAAAAATACAATCAGATACTTGTGGAAATTAATGGTGACAATGCTTCAAGTAATCAATTATATTGCAATGGTTTCGACGGTTTAAGAACGGTAATTTCAGCAAAAAGAAAAGCCTGACTCTTGACAGTAAAAAAAATAAAGATAATAAAAGCGTACAAATATATTTAAAAACGCGTTAGCTGCATATTGCAAAATGTGAGGGAAAATATTGAGTAAAATTAAAGAATACATTTTAATTCTTGTAGAATAAATGCTAAAAAAGGTCTCCTAAAAGTTTGTTAAAAATAATTGTTAATACTGTCAATTTTAAACATTTTTTATTAACCATCGTTATACCTAAATTCATTAGTTTAGATATCGACGTTTCAAATAATAACGAATAACAATGCGATATTCGAACATAATCATAGTTACTTGACCATTAGGTATGGCCTTGGAAAATAATCTGAAAATCAAGTCCTGTCAAAATTAAACAAACAATGAAAATTTTATTAATCATATGTTACACCTACATTCATTAGTTTCCTAGATATCATGACGTTTTGATCAGTTACAAAACTCAAAATAAATTCCAATAACCAATTTAATCAGTTGACATAAGATAATAGGTATAATAAATCATAGAAAAAAGGCTTTATTTTTTAATAAATGTTGAAAATGGCCCACATTTATTAAATAGTGATATAAATTGTCGCAAAAAGTTGTTGGGTATGTAAAACTATTTCCCTTGTTAATTTCTCACTTTCATTTAAAATTTTAATTCTTAGTTCTTCCAAATTATTGGATTTGTTCGGATAAACATTATTTATCAAGTAGAAATCTAAGGGCGAAAGATCGGGAGGCCATGAAGGCCATTCGCTAGGCCCCTTTCTTCCTATCCATCTATTTGGGACTGAGGCATCCAAAAATTCTCTAACTTCCCGAGAAAAATGCGGAGGAGCTCCATCTTGCTGATATCAGGTTAAATTAATATTAGGAGTTAAAGGAGTTGGAGATATAGTGCACCGGCCAAATTTCTCTCAAAAAAATGGGTCCAATTACATGTCCAGCAAACAATCCAGCCCAGACATTAACTTTTTCTGGGAACTGTGTACGCAGTTCTTCATACCAGTTTAGGTTATTTCGCCCCTAGTAACGGTAATTTTGTTTATTGACCATTCCGTGTAGTTTACCTTCATCCAAAAAAAACAATATTGTTTAGAAAATGCATGTTCTCTTTAATCTCTCTCATAATTATTTCACAAAATTGTATCCTCGGCCATAGTCAATGTCACAAAGTTCTTTTACAACATTAACTTTGTTTGGATTCATTTTATCGCATGAAGAATGTTTCTTACAAATTTTTGATCAATTTCATGATCCGAAACAATGTGATTGGTGGATTGTCTGCGATTTTCTTATATTGAAAGCAGAATTTATCATGGGCGGTAGCACTTCTAGGTCTTGGTGCAAATTTTTATATCACATACCTCCTGATTTTATCTCTCTTTATCGCTAAAATTAAAGAATCAATTCTTCTGTTTCAGATGTTTAATTAAAACGCTTGATTTGGTAGCGACATGGCTCCAGATTCTACCATTGTCAAATCTTTCTACATCAAAAAAAAATGATGGTTGAATACTTTTTTGGAGACGGTTTCTTTACTGCGGTTTTCAAAGCAATCTTCGCCCTCTTTGGCTTTTGGTTTATCGTAGGACCGCTCTAGGTAGTCTTTTTGGCTTTCGGCGAGGACGTCGACTTCGCATTCGGTTTTACTACCTTCTTCTCAGAAACAGCGGGAATAGATGAAGCTTTTTTAGACTTTCCGGTCGACTATTTCTTTTCTTCTGCCTCGGCCACCACATTTCGGTAGACTTTTAGGTGATTTTGCCGCCTTCGTGGTTGTGGACAACAAGTGAAACAAAACCAAACGTTTTAATTAACAATCTAATTTGAATTAATAAAACACGGATGTTTTAGTGTTTTGCTTTATTATTAAATGTAAAATCACTGCTACAATTGTTTCACCGCACCGTGACTTCATCAGGCAGATGATATTACTACTGTGTTTTATTAATTTAAATACATAATGGAGTTTCACCAAATAAAAGCCTCATCATCAATCCAACAATCTAATTTAAGTTGCAGATTTTATGACAACTTGACGGTTTATACATTTCCGTATTTTAATCTTAAAAAAAACTGTTGTCCTGCTTTTAACTTAAACAAACTCTTCTTAAATACCACACGTTTGCGAATGTTTTAACTTTAATAAGACTAACAATATGGAATTAGAATATAGATAATCTAAAATTGTCATGAAGATACTACTAAATTATTGTTATAACACTTGATGATGACAACTATTATTAAGTGAACATAATATAGTTTTACTAGTTTTTACTACAATAGCTGATAATTCATTGCACATAGTCTAATTAAATGCTGATAATCATTAAGCCTACTAAAAACATATATATTGGGTGTAGAATATGATGAGCGCAAATGTAAAAATTCTCCTCCTGATTCTTTATTTAAGTAAATATATACATAAATCAATACGAAAATGTTGGCCGCAGGAATCACAGGCGAAGCTCACTGCTTCTCAATGATTTATAGATTTTCTAGCTATTTATTGTTGTTCTATTTACAACTTTGGTTTGTCCTAGAGTACCCGAGACAATCAATCAGGTAGCCAATTGTACTTGGCTTAATCCAGATACAGAAGCCATAGTTGAATTTTGTAGAAGTGATGCCACATACGCAATGTATTTAGTGGTATACTTGGAGTAGCAGCAGCACTAGTAACTGTACTAGTTGTTGTGAACTGCACTATTGTAACTTGAGCAGGAGAAACCTGTGTGTGATTGCTCAAAAGTGCTGATGCTAAGGTCACAACAATATTAGAGGTTTGTGCATCTGGTTCTGGTTTAAATCCGCCGCATATAGGCTGAAGTGGGCCCTTTGTGCGTCTTCCCATTTGAGTCCTCATCCCTTGCTATGGTCAAGCCAACCCAAAGACATTGGCAAACGCCAGGACTGCAGCGAGAGGGACTCTTAGGATGTCTGATGGCTTTAGATATTCCTCTTCCATTGTGGATTTACGTAGGTAAGATAATACTTGGCAGTCTAAAAGTACATGCCCCGCGGTTTCCTCTTCGGCTTTACACCCTCTGCATATAGGGCTAGATGGTAGTCCCAGTTTGTTCAGATGTGATTGTAAATTGCCCTACGATCTTCCGTAGGTTTTCTCTGGACAGTTGCATATAATATCTGACGGTTTTGGTGTTCATTGAGATGAAGTTTTTTGAAACTCTACAGCCAGGTGTGTTGTCCCATCTATCCTTGTGGCATCTGATTGATGCAGTTTTCAGTAGAGTACTCAGATCTAGCAGGGAGGGCAGCTTCCTCGTCAAACCATCTGCTATTCTGTTACCTCTGCTGTTGTTGTATCCTTTTGCCCAGCATAGGGTCACATTGTTGTCACGAGCCACTTCTTCTAAGGCTTCGCAGCATTCCAGCGTTAATGCTGAGGTAATTTTGCAGCTGGAAATGGACAAGATTGCCGCTCTGCTGTCCGGAATGATGTATATGTTTTGATATAACCTATAATATTTGCAGCTTTTGAACAACAACCAACTGATCAGGAGTCAGTGTCTTTTTCTTTCTAGCAACTCTCTTGCTGCTACTTGAACAGGTAGTACATGGTGATCTAAATCCTCACTTGAAACTGATGCATGTTTTGGATTTTTAAAAAAAGCTCCATATAAAATGGCCAAAATATTGCCTATATGGCAAAAATACTTCGCTGACAGAGATTTCCGTCATCTGAAGAAGAAAGAGGGGTCAGAGTGAACGTCGGCCGCAAAGCCTGTGACCTAAATTTTTGTAATCATTAATGTATAACTTAAAATTTTTATATACCTAATAATAACAGAATATTGTAAAGTGAAATACATAATACTACTATTACCAAGAGGATTATTAACAAAAGTTTTTGTTATTGTACTTTTCTTCACTGCTATACTTTTTAAATCATCATCATCATATCTTTGAGCTAATATCTGAGAAAATGCAGCATTATTATATTGTGTTAATAATTGGGAAGTCCTCATAGGTCTATTTGATTTCTGTTACACAAAAAATTTATATAAACTACCCTTTTGCTTCTTTTTTCTAGGAGAAATATCAGAAACTTGCTTCCCTTCTTCTCTTGGAACTAAAACATTCTAATACCGATTCCTACGTTGCTTAGGTGACCTGTATGTTATTGAAACTGTGTTAACATAATCAGCAACAAAATCCCAATTAGATATGTGTCTATTCCTTCCTGAACCTGTGATCATCGGGTTCATATTTAGACCTTGATAAGTTTGTATTACTTTTAAAATTGCCATATCTTCATGTATGCCACTACATTTGTGTCATAAAGGAACGACATTGATTGATCTAAATACATGTCACCATCTTGTTGAGGTGGAGTTAGGGGACTCGACATCGTGGTCCAATTATGGAAAAAATATTTGATAGCGATTACTTCGTGGTTCATCTTGAATGAGTTGTAATTGAAACAAAACACGATAACTTTGTTTGACCACTATATTTTGGATAGTATAGTAACTATAGTCACTGTGTAATTTCAAAATATAGTAGTAAAACAAAGTTATCGTGTTTCAATTACAATTACGTAAACATGGTGGCTCAACTGTAGGTTTGGAAAGTATTAACTTCATGCCCGGCATGGAAACTGGTGGTCGAATTAGACCTCTATATTTTTGTAGCTTCAGATTTCGCCTCATTTTTAGCAGAATTGATGTAGGTGTATTTTCAAAACTCGACGGTTCTCGATGAGACATAAAATAGAGGTAACTGAGTTTCTGCCATTACATTTGTGTCATAAAGGAACGACATTGATTGATCTAAATCCATGTCACCATCTTGTTGAGATGGAGTTGGGGGACACGACATTGGTTCATTTGTGTTATGGGAAACTGGTTTGTAGCGTCCTCCCAGGAAAATGTCAGTATATCAATTTTTTCCTCCAGCTCACAAGCTCTTCTCTCTTCCTCCTCACGATTATTTTTGACATGATTTACAAACAATACATAAAATTAATTAAAACTGTCTATTGATACACTCTAAATAACTTCAGCTTCAAATAGTAACTTTTCTCTAATGATATTTAGCGGTCCATTGCCTTCATCATCGTAACCATCACTAGAGTAAAATATTTTTTTCCCAATTTTTTTGATTATTGATTAAAGGCATTCCACGCTATATCTAAATTGCTTTATGTAAAGTTTTTAGCTTTAAGGATTCAGAAATGTTTTTGGTAACACATAAGGAAGTAGAAATTTTCGAAAATATAACCTTGTAATTCTGATTACATTTTGACTCATGGGTTAGTTCCTTAATTGTTCTGCTGAAAGATTACCGAGATTGACAACTCCTTTATTGGAAGATTTTGATTCTTGAAGAAATTTATCACTTACAAATTGAAATTGTTTTATTGCTATATCTGAGCGATAAAGTACTTATAGAGCAATTTCCGAAAAATATCTTAGTTATTTAATCAAATTTTGAAGAGTCATTATAAACGAAATTCTAAATACTCTAAATGAATGCAGATTTTTTTAGCCTTATATATCTTTTAAGCACATTTTTAAACCCCAAAATTCCGTATTTTTTTTGCCCAGAAGCCTTCAAAATAAACAATATTAATTTTTTTTAAATACATGTATAGAAAAAATCTTATGGTAATAATGTACCAATAGTAAAATGAAATAAAATATAGTTATTTAAAGTCTGCATCTATTATTATTTATGGGTTATTCATTATTTTAATTCTGTAATAAGATTGGGATGCCATCTATGAACCAAAACGGTACTACTTTTAGAACCCTACTCCCATCACAAGGATTAAGAAAGGCGCACGTTATGTAAAAGACGCTTATCTTCATTGGAATTATATTTATAAAATTTACGTGCAAAACATACAAGGCCAGAACGTTAAAGATCCTCCAGGAAATATGAAAACCTTCAAGACTCACATAAAATAATTGATGTGAATTGAATGTATCCGCATGACAATACGGCGATCGCTAAGAACCTCTGGCGCATTGTTCAAGAACAGGAAGGTACAATATACGTTCTCGTATGTCATTTGTAAGGCAACAGTTTGTATCCAAACATTTCACAATTCATCGGTAAGATATGGATGTGTGCTCGCACGTATTATCACGCATAATAATATGCGGCCGAGGTATTCAGGCCCCATTATATAAAGCGTGAGTGGTTTGTCAGACGGTGATGAGGGCCCCCATTGTGCGCGGGAGCCTTTTCCCACTAAATTAGCTACACTTGTTTAAACCAATGCAGATGCTGTCCTGACAGGTAAATGCTTTCAGTTGTCATTCCACTAAATACATACGAAATTACTGTATACAAGGTTTTGTCCGATCGTGAAATTGTGGTGTAAATGTCGAGATAAGATGAACATCTGCAACCTTACCTCTAATTGTAAGATGTCTCCTTTTTTATTCGTTCTCGATCGACTGCTAGCTCCGTTGTATTGGATCATTTGATGATCATAAAGGATGGGTTCGATTTTTATATAATAAGGTGGGCATTGTGTACACGTTCGATTTGTAATTTAGTTAGTGGTTATTATAATGGCTAGTAAAGAAGGCGTTAAATTCACTCTAATTACATGTCTTTAAGTCTTTAAATTTTAAGATTGCTTTATATTTATCTATTATTAGTATGTAAAATTATAAAAAGATAGAGAGATACTCATTACATAATGGTATTTAATCTATATCTACATGCATTACTTAAATAAATATATAATTAACAGATGAAGTGAACAGAAAGAGAAAACTTACAAAGAGTTAAAATTAAAAAAGTTATTGAAAAATTCTTCAAAACAAGATATTTTCTTCATCTGAAGAAGCCACAGTGTGACGAAACATGTAGTGTTTAAAATTAACCAAATTTGAAAATCTAACATTGTCGTTATCTTAATTTTGGAAATGGATTTTCAACGCTCTAAACAATCAAACAATTCTTAAAAAATAGTTAAACATTAATATATACAAGAAAAGTTGCTCTAAAATGCTTTGTCTAAACCAAAAAAACATAATGAAATAAAAAGAATCATAGGGATCTGGAAGAGAAATTGCTAAAAATATTCCAAAAATACGTTTTTGAAAAATTGCCTAAGGTAATTGCCGAAATTTGAGAAAGAAACTAGAAAAAATTGAAACTTTGAAAAAAAAACTTCCTTGAAAACCAATCAAATATAGCAAAAAGTAAATTTTAGAGTTTTTTTTTTTGAAAATTCTATAACAATAGAATTAAATTCTGGAAATTCGGAATTTAAAAGCTTGCTGAAAAATTCTTGAGTTCTATAAAGAACTGGGAGAGAAATTGCTAAAAAATTATAAAATCCTAGAAAAACTCTAAGAAACTTGAAGAGATTTTTTAGTTTTTAGAACCCTTGAAAAAAATTTTAGAAAGCTGAATGAGTCATTTCCGAATACATCTAAAAATCTTAAAGACATTTAATAGGAAGTTGGCTGAATATTTTTGAACCCTCAGAGAAAATTCTAATAATAATTAATAATAATAATAATAATTCTTTATTGGTGTCATAACAAAGTTTACACAGGTCACAGGTAGACTAGTGTAGATAAGTACAAAGATAATATACAAATAAACACAAGATAAATATATAAAAAGGAATTAGATCAGTGTGTAGAGACAGTATGTATATAAAATATATTTAATTATAAAATTTTTAAAATTAGTCTGAGTATAAGATTTCAAAAATGTCTTGATCGTATGACTTACACAGATAAATATAGAAATATAGAATTAGAATAATTGCTGAAAATATTTAAAAAATTGTGTAAGAGAAACTTCATGGCACACTATTTAAGATATTTGTGGATATTTGGGAAAGAAATTCTAGAATTCTTAAAGACTTAAAATACCTAAAACCTTTGTGAAAAATTCTTAATTTCTTTAAAAAAACTATAAATAAAATTGGCAAAAGATTCTAGATCCCCTGAAAATTAAAAAAATTCTAGAAATCTTGAGTTTTTTATTTACTTTCTATAACCCTTGAAGAAAATTTTAAGAAGTTGGAAGAGGCATTTCTAAAGAGTTATAGAACTCTCAAAGAAACCTTGAAATATTTTTAAGTATTTGCAATCACAACTGTTTGAAAACTCTGAAACCCTCATTTGAAAAAGAAATTATAAACCTTTGCAAAAATATTTGGAAAAAAATTCTTGAAAATTTTTGGAATAATTGAATTAAATTTTAGAAATTCTAGAATTCTTAAAATCTTAAAACACCTAAAACCTTCGTGAAAAGTTCTTAAGTTCTCTAAATAAAACTATAAATGAAATTGGCAAAAAATAAAACCTTTTAAAGAATCTTCAAGGGTTTCTTACATTTAAGAAAATTTTAAGACGTTGAAAGATGCATTGCTGAAGAGTTATAGAGCTCTCAAAGAACACTTCAGATATTTTTAAGTATTTGGAATCACAATTGCTTGAAAATTCTAAAAACCTCATTAAACATTCTGTAAATAAAAAGGATTAATTATTTGACAAATCTAGAAGTTACGAAGAATATTTTGAAAATCCCTGGAAAATCCAAGAACCTGCACAAAAAATCTAAAAACTTGCATGAAAAATTCTTTAGTTCTCTAAAAAACTGGAAAATACATTGTTAAAAAATTCCAGAACTTTTAAAATTTTGAAGAGATTAATCATAGAAATCTTTAAGAGATTTTTTTACTTGCTATAACCATTGAAGAAAATTCTCGAACGCTGGAAGAGAACATTCTAAAAATAATTAGAATACTGTGTGGAAATATTAAAAAAATTCTGTAAAAGAAACTTCTTGGGAAACTATCTAAGATATTTGTAGATATTTGGGAAAGATACTAGAAGAATTTATAAAAAGAAAAGTTTTGGAAAAAATTCTTAAAAACTCTCTGAAAATGTTTTAATAATTGAATTAAATTCTAGAAATTCTAGAATACTTCAAAATATTTCTTGAAATCTTAAAATAGCCAAAACCTTCGTGAAAACTTCTTAAGTTCTCTAAAAAAAACTTTAAATGAAATTGGCAAAAAATTCTAGAACCCTTGGAAGGACTGTAAAAATCTTCAAAAGATAAGAGTTTTTTTTTACTTTTTATAACCCTTCAAGGAAATTTTAAGAAGTTGGAAGAGGCGTTTCTGAAGAGTTATAGAACTCTCAATGAACTTTTGAGATTATTTGGAATCACAATTACTTGAAAATTCTGAAACATTTATTGAAAATTCTGGAAATAATAAGGATAAGTTATTTGACAATTCTAGAACTTAGGAAAATGAAAATCTCTGGAAAATTCAAGAAAAAATGTAAAAACTTGTACGAGAAATTCGTGAGTTCTCTAAAATAACTGGCAAATAAATTGCTAAAAAATTCCAGAACTTTTGAAAAAACTTTTAAAATCTTGAAGAGATTAATCCTAGAAATATTAAAGAGATTTTTTTTACTTGCTCTAATCCTTGAAGAAAATTTTAGAAATCTGGAAGGGACATTTCTAAAGAATAGTACTCTCAAATAAGTATGATAGGAAATTGGCTGAAATAATATAGAACCCTTTGAAGATATTTGTACCAGCATGAAATCAAAATTGCTTAAACATTTTGTAACCATTATAGAAAATTAGAAAATAGAATTAAATTCTAGAAATTTGGAATTTTAGAACTCTTAACAATATTTCTTAAAATCTTAAAAATATAAAATATTACTGAAAAACTCTTGAGTTCTCTAGAAAACTGGGATGAAATTACTAAAAAATTATAGAAACCTATAACAAACTCTAAAAAACCTGAAGAGATCAATTCTAGAAATTTTGAGATTTTTAAGTTTTTAGAACCCTTGAAGAAAATTTTCGAATGCTAGATGAGACATTTTCGAACCCATCTAGAAATCTTAAAGACATTTGATAAGAAGTTGGCTGAACATTTTTAGAACCCTCAGAGAAAATTCTAAAAAAAATTAGAATAATTGCTGAAAATATTCAAAAGTTTTACAAGAGAAACATCTTGGTAAATATAATAGGGAAAGAAACTAGAAGAATTTATAAAACTTTGCAAAAATTTTGGAAAAAAATTCTCGAAAACCCTTTGAAAATTTGTTTGGTTTCATAACGACCATTCTCAAAGGAATTACAAAATTAACTTAATTTTCGTCATTGACCGAAACACGTGTCAGGAAACTAAATATACCAATATGAAACTAAACAATTGTCTTATTTCAAAATCAGATAATATTCTATTTTCTAATAAAATATATAAGTCCTTACGTTGTAGAAAATTTACTAATAATTAGAAAAAACATGAAAATATTTCGTAAAATCTACAACAAATGAGTCTTATTAAGACTACAAGAAACAAATCACTTTTGAAACAACTACTTCGCTAGCTAATACTTCGACAGACATTGAATGATACAAAAGTAATTTGCGTGTTACAAAATAGCAAGGGTATCAAAGCAACACTAGTTTGAACATATTTCTTTCTGTAAAATGAACTAAAAATGATTGAATGTACGTTAAATAGTTTATGAGTGACTATACTATGGTAAATTTGGAATAAGAAATGAATTTAGGATGATGTAATTTAAAATAAATTAGCAAAAGCAATTAAATAATTAAATACTCAATTTTATAACCATCTGCAGACACGTGTTGAAAGTTCGAACTATAAAAACTTTAAGAAACTTGTAGAGATAAATTATAGAAATTATGAATTTTTTTTAGTTTTTAGAACCCTTGAAGAAAATTTTAGAAAGCCGGATGAGACATTTCCGAACACATCTAGAAATCTTAAAGACATTTGATAGGAAGTTGGCTGAATATTTTAGAACCCTCATAGAACATTTTAAAAATAATTAGAATAATTCCTGAAAATATTTAAAAAAAAAATCTGTAAGAGAAACTTCTTGGGAAACTATCTAAGATATTTATATATAAAACTTTGCAAAACATTTTGAAAAAATTATTCTTGAAAATTTTTGGAATAATTGAATTAAATTCTAGAAATTCTAGAATGCTTAAATATATTTCTTGAAATCTTAAAATACCTAAAAATTTGTGAAAAATTCTTAAAAAAAACTATAAATGAAATTGGCAAAAAATCTAGAACGCTTGAAAGGACTTAAAGAGATAAATTCTAGAAATCTTAAAGAGTTGTTTTAATTTCTATAACCCTTGAAGAAAATTTTAAGAAGTTGGAAGAGGCATTTCTAAAGAGTTATAGAACTCTCAAAGAACCCTTGAAATATTTTTAAGTAAGCTTGAAAATTCTGAAACTCTCATTGAAAATTCTGGAAATCATAAGAGTAAATCATTTAACAATTTCAAGATCCTGCAGCAAAAAAATCTAAAAACTTCTGTGAGAAATTCTTGAGTTCTCTAAAAAAAACTGGTAAATAAACTAATATAAACTAATAAAAATTCAAGAACTTTTGACAAAACTTTTAAAATCTTAGAGAGATTAATGCTAAAAATTTTAAGAGATTTTTTTACTTGCTATTGAAGAAAATTTTAGAAAGCTGGAAGAGATATTTCTGAAGATAGTACTTTTAAATACATATGACGGGAAATTGGTTAAAAAATTATAGAACCCTTGAAGATATCTGTACAACCAAGGAATCAAAATTGCTTAAAAATTCTGGACCATCAAAGAAAATTCTAGAAATTATAAGGATAAATTATTGAGCAGTTCTAGAAACCATGAACAAAATTTTAAAAATGTATTTATTTATTTAACTTGTAGAAAAAATTATTGATATAAACACTTAAATAAAACACTTACTATATTTTTTACCATTAAAATTAATTGTAATGTATATAAATATATTTCAAGAACACGACTTAAGTTTCGACGATTGAAGTCATTATTAAGTGAAATTATTGAGTTCTCAAAAAAAGCTCGCAAAGAAATTGCTAAAAGATTCTAAAACAGACTCGAAGCACTTTCAAAACCGATATTCATTAGAAAAAGTGATGCTGACAGTTTTGTGGGATTTCAACGAAATTGTTTCTACTTGTACCGTACAACAGAACTGTCAATTTTAAAGTGTACTGTGTCGTCAGTCATCAGAAAAATTGGATGAAAAGAAAAGACGTAATGTTACCCCAAAATAACGAAAGACTTTTCAACTCGTCATTAGCTTCTACAGCTTCAAAGCTTTAATTGAATATACTACCACACTCACCATATTCTCCAATATTCATTAAAACAAAAGGTGATGCTGTCATTTTTGAAGGGTTTCAAAGAAATCGTTTTTACTTCTACCGGGCAAGACAATTTTGAAGTGTACTGTATCATCAGTTAAAAAAATTAGATGTAAAGAAAGGATGTAATGTTACGCCAAAATAGCAAGAGACCTCATAAAAGATTTTCAACTCAACAGCTTCTACAGCTTGAATAGAATATACTACCACACCCACCAAATTCTCCAGATCTGGCCCCGAGATCAGAACGAATAATGATCAGTTTTCTACAAAATTATTTAGATGGTAAAACCTTTACTTGAAATGAGAAGTCGAAAGTAACTGGTTTAATTTTGTTTCTAGCAATATATTAAAACTATGCCCTACTGCCAAAACAATTGCAAAACCATTAACCAAAATTGACAATATATTTATTCACTATAAGAAAATTGTATTTTATTTTCATAAAAAACAAAAAATTAAATTACTTTCATGTTCATACTGATCTTCTTAACACGATGGCAAACATGTACAAACATAAACAATTTGGCCAGTCATTGGTTTTTTCTTTTGATAAAAAATACATTTTGTTATTAATTTAGTAAGTTTGACGAATCCAATGGTATATAATAATCTACAATTTTCTGAAAAAGAAGTTTCTGAAGATACTTTTGTTTTTTTACGTGATAAATTTTTGAAAATTTTATAACGGAAATATCCAGAGAAAAAAATTAACCCAAGGCAGACAATTCAGGAACTTCTAATTTTGTCCTTTCGGTAATGAATAAAATAGATCAAGAGAACGCAAGGACAATAAATAATTTATTAGGATAGGTCAAGAGTACGCTACGCCAATGAACAATTAGTTGGTGTAGGTCAAGAGTACTCAAGGCAATAAATTATTTATTACCCTAGGTCAAAAAATGTTTAACGTGCCAAGGTCAAGAGAGCTAGTGCCTATTAACAATTCTAAAGAAATTACTTACTAACATAATTAATTTAGGAACTTTAGAAGACTAAAAATTTTTATATCAGTCAGATGTTGAAGTAACACTATGTTCTGGAAGGCCACAATAAAGGTATTAATTATTAGAAAAAGGCAAATATAAATTAGTGAGATCGCCAAGAGATTAAATTTATGGTATTCGACCTACATGATCTTTTGAAACGCTTCAACGCTCAAAAATGAAATGCTTTGTCTACAATAATGTTAAACCCAAAAGATAATAAAGTAAAAAGAAAGAAAAGCCGACTCAAAGGACTTCCAAAACCGATATTCATTATAAAAGATAAAGCTGATGGTTTTGGAGAGTTTCAAAGAAATCGATTTTGAAAGTATTGACCATGTTTTTTACTTCTACCGGGCGACTCAATAAAAGATTTGCAACTCGCCATTATCTTCTACTATCAAAACTGTAGAAGATAATGGCGAGTTGCAAATCTTATACGCTACCATATTCTCCAGATCTGGCCCCTTCTGATTATTATTCGTTCAGATCTCTAAAAATGTATTTAAACGGTAAAACCTTTACGTAAAATGAGAAGGTCTAAATAAACTGACCCAATTTTCTGCTAGCAAGAAATAAAATTATGCATTACTACCAAAAGACATTGACTAGAATTGACAATAAATTTATTAACTATAAGAAAATTGTATTTTATTTTCATAAAACACTAAAATAACGAAATTGCGTTCATTTCATTAGCCAATAATTTAATTTTCGTTATAAATTTTAATAAGTATATTGTTATATTAATAATAAAGCTCTACTAATGAGATCAAGAGATAGAAACGTGTTATATTTTGATTAATTGTTTGATTTAGTATAAAGTTTTAAAATAACATAGGTCTTTCTGTTAAGTCTTCACAATAAAAATTTGAACGAGATAACATACAGTATTTTTCATGTGGTGCATGTGTATGATGACAGCCTGTCGCTGCGATTTTGTTTTGGGCAGCGTCTGTCTACTCTGCTGTTATTGTTCAGTCACTGGCGCCAAATGACCATGGCATGTTTGATTGAGAATGATAACAATTTAGTACAAAAATGAGTGTTCGTTAATGAAAAAATTCGAGACGCTGTAAGTGAAAGTGCGCAGAACAATCCAAGCCTTGTACAAGAACTCGGCCTTTCGTAAATTTCAATTTAGCGAATTTCGCGTCGGAACTTGGCCCCCAGACGTATTAGATCTAACTGACCTATAGATAGTTCCCTTTGAGTGGGGAGTATTTAGAAGACCCCAATTTCACCGAAAAATCATCTTAAGCGACGAGATGCATTTTTTGACGATTTACTATACTAGCAAGCATAATTGTCTTATATGACAAGACGTTAACATACACCAGGTCCATCGGGATAAAAAGTTACCGTTTTGGGTCAAGGGCGTTATTGATCAGTACCTTTTCAAACAACTAAACAAAAAAATTAAATAAAAACTTATATACAAGATTGTGTATGTAAAAAGGGATATCTGCTCCCTCAGCATTATGAAAATTGACAGGGGGTGATTGGAAGAACACAATTTACGATTGTAAACTCCGACTGTGCTTCTTTCGCCCAATATTTGATGTATGTTCTTTTAAACTTGATTAGTTATATTTGTATTTTCTTAGAAAGTAGACCGAAGTTAAATAAATAAATAAAATATATAAATAAGTAAAACGATATTAGTACCGCTACAAAACGATAATAACCAATTTTTCTGGACCAAATTGAAAGGTATGGATGTGGTTCTAGCACGACGACGCCACGTGTCACACAGAGGACGCCATTATGGACATTCTGCATGAACGACTAGAAGATATGATTATCTCTTGCAGAAGTGACATGAATTTCTCCCCAAAACCGTGCGATTTGGCTACACTATACATTTTCTAGTGGGGTTTTCTTGGAGTTGCAGATCTGTGCCAATAAGTCACAATCGACCAATAATAATAATACTTTCAAACTTTAAATAAAATATGTATCACAAAGTGAAAGCCTTTACAATCAAGTATTTAATAATAATTTAATTTATTACCCAACAGGAAATATACCTAAATGTACAAACAATACAATAAATAATTAAATAATATATAACTTGAAGCATACAAATAGTACAGTTAAAAATAATTAAAATGTATATTAAAACAAATTGCGAAAAAAGCAGCCACAATAATAAATTTTGAATGTTTGGCTTACGGAGTTCATTAAAGAATATGCCACCGTAGACCTTATCAGCATTATGGCACATATGAGTAAGTGGAATTGGTTCTTGGTGTAGCAGCCTGGATCGTACTGTTGAAACCTGACAATTGGCAAGGCACGTGGAAATTCATTCCTGAAAACAAGGCACAGAAATCTATTTTATTATTCTAGTTTCCATGCAAAATTGGCTGTTATCTGCGATCTTGAAGGGATATGTAAATGTGAATCAATGTTCCGAACTGGGTTCATCGCCATCTAATTTAACCCTCTATGGGCCGAATTTTTGTTTTAAATCCAAAAAATTTGCTTATAGATTTCTAGAATTTTTCAGAAAATTTCATTAACGATTTTTCTAAAGGGTTCTTGAATTTTGTAGATATATAGAATTTTTTTTAGAAAGTGTCAATCAGTTTTTCAGGATTTTTCATAAAGAGTTCTAGAATTTTCTTCAGTTTTTTTATAGATTTCTAGAAGTTTCCAATAACTTTCATTAAATTTTTTAAGAATTTTCTTATTTGCCTCCAGAATTTTTCTTATTTTTTTTTTGTAGATTTATAGATCGATTTGGTAACTTTTATTACATTTTATGAGCTCAAGAATTTTCCTAATTTTTTTGTAGATTTCTAAAATATTTTAGAAAATTTGATTCAGTTTTTCAGGAATTTTCTTAGAGACTTCTAGAATTTTCTTCAGTTATTTTTGTTGGTTCGTAGAACCCTTTTTCATTCCACATTTCAAGCATTTACTTATGGGCCTCTAGAATATCAATTTTTTTTTTGTAGATTTCAAGAACTTATCACAGCAACTTACATTACATTTATGAAGAACTTTTCTAAAGGGTTCTAGAATTTTTTAGAAAGTTTCTTCGGGTAATCAAGAATGTTGAAGTGTGTTCTAGAATTTTCTTCAGTTTGTTTTTTTTATAGATGTCTAGAACTTTCCAGTAACTTGCCTTCCACGCTTCAAGAATTTTTATAGTGTTATAAAACTTTCTTTAGATTTTTTGTGGGTTTCTAGAAGTTTTCGGCCACTTTCATCACATTTTTGAAGAATTATTCTAGAGAGTTCTTGATTTTTTTCAATACTCTTTGTAGATTTCTAGAACTTTTCAGTTACTTTCATTCTATCTTTCAGGAATTTTCCTTAACTTCCTTCCTGATTTTTTAGAAATTTTTCTTAGAGTTCTAAAATTGTCTTCATTTTTTTGTAGTTTCCAGTATCTTTCATTCCTTTTTTTAATAATATTCTTAAAGAATATTTTTTCAACTTGTTTGGTAGATTATTAGAACTTTTCAGTATTTTTAGAACGTTCCGCCGACTTTCAATAATTTATTTATTTTTTAGAGGGTTCAAGAATTTTCCTCATGGTTTTTTTTGTAGATTTCTTTAACATTCCAGAATTTGTATTCACATCATACACTTTATTATTTCAGGTTGATGAGCCTAGCAATGGTCATAAATATTGATATTAGTTGTCTGACAACGTTATAGGAGTAAGATTTGTGCGCCATCTCATAAAAAAAAGCTATAAGTATTTGGTAAAATGTCGATAAATTAAAATGTGACCTGAAAGTTACACAAACCTATAGAGGATTAAATGAGAGAAATTTTAGGAAGCGACATTAAATTTTCTCAACCACTAGCTGTTGATTAGTATAGTATGGAAACCATATTATTGCAGCATATTTCAATTTACTGACAACGAAGGCATGGTATGATGTGGTTATAAATCCTTATTAACTCTTATGTTGGGAAAACAATCTTTTAGCCAAAAGAACACCAAGATCCTTAATAATTGTATTTTTGCTGAGAACATTACCCCCTATTTTGTTCTGTGATGAAAATTTATACAGAACTGCGTTTCTTAACATTTAATCCCAGCTTAATTTTAATGTACCAATCCACTACAGTCATAATATTAAGTTGAAGTGCGTCAACATCACTTTGGTTAGATATGGTATTATAAATTTTAATATCGCCAGCATAAGCATATTTTTACGTATAAAATACAAACATTTGCTCTACATCTATTAAATATTAAAAGTAATGTAAAACATTCAATGAATGTGTTATTATTATTATTATCTAATGGTTTAAATATTTTTTCAACAACAAGAATAATTATAATCTACGAATCCATTATTTTGTGGAACTTAATTTACCTTAATAAATAATTATTAAATGGACTAAAGGAATTGTCGAATGACTTTATAAGAATATGTATTATTTCATATCTATGTTAGAATAAGTTAAGGATTAATATATTTGTTTTTTTTAAACTAATTTTTTTTGTTTTCTTATTTTAACCTATTATAAATATGTATTTTTTATATATATAACATATTGTTATTAATCAGAAGGAATGAATTTAAAGAAAAGTGATATTAAAAAAAACGGTTTCAATTCCTGAAATGTAATCCTGCCGTCGGATGGTGTGAAACCGGGGCGCGTCAGCGGCAGCCGCAGAGGACGGAATCTGTCCGCTCTGCGAATCCGCAGATCGCTTCAATTATTCAACAAATAGAGAAGCAGCCATTTGGCCATTTCCGTTAATATCCGGCGGCGGATTATAATCCACTCAATCCGGATCCGTTTCACGTGGAACCGACTCAAAGTGAAACATCCGAAGCGATTAAACCGCGTTACAATAATCCGCCTCTCGCCCTCGAAAGCCTCCCAAAGCCGCGAGACGCTTCTTGGTCTCGCCTAATGGTCTCAGGACAGATTCCGGCGCATCAAACGTACTAACCACCCACCGAACGATTTTGAATTTTAAATTTTGCTCCGAATTAATTTCCCTCTTTCATCTAATAGGCGACGAGGACGCGGCGACGGCTCCTACAGAAGTATCAATCGGTGCGGCAGCTCTACTTTAACAGTATTTCAAATTCCTAACAAATTTTTAGTTATGAATTCCGTACATATACAAACGATTTTGTAATATCACTATTAATAATATAATATTGAGTGTAATTTTTAAGTGTATGAAATAGCAAGCTTACTATACAATATTGAAGTTTTTCATTTGATTTTAAAATTTAAACCATTTGGGCCTTTAGTAATAAATGATTTATGTTAACCTTTCGCATTTTTGTAATATATAAATGATTAAAATTTTTTATATAAAGGATATGCCCGTAAATAAAGTAATAATAATAATGATTTTAATAAGGATTTTTCTATCAATGTCTGCTACAAATCATGACCTTGTTTAGGTATCTAGTATTCTCAATTCTTAATATTACCGAATATTTATAGAGAGAGAAAACATCTCTATTGTAGATAGTATCACAGTATATAGTTATAATAATTTTTGTGTTTCTTCGTCTTCTTTTGGCTATCTAGGTCTTTCAGCCTAAACATTTATATATACTATGTATGAAGAGAATTTTATTCAAACAAAAGATACACTAGTTTTAATACTTGATTGTAGAGGCTTTTACTTCGTGATACATTTTAATAACCTTCTATAGCTACTCTTATCTAAGCTTAATTTAAAGCCTTTCCACGTGTCATGTATAAGATATTTTTGTAAATTTACACACTCACAAATTTTACTTTGTCAACTTCTTTTATTCAAATTTTGTAATTAAAGTTATTGCAAACCACGACGCAATCAGTAACTAAAGCTAATATGTTTGTGTAGGGTGGGTGGGTGGTCTCTATCCCACCCTCCAGCCAGTAAAACATCATCAAAAATTATTTGTATGAATACATCAGTTGAAAAATTGAATTATTTTGTGTTTGTTTACATTTTACAACTTCTAACTAAAACCCTCGATTATGTTTTACTGATTGGAGGGTGGATAGAGGCCACCCACCCACCCTACATATACATGATAACTTTAATTGCTAATCGTTGATGATTTTGCTGCTAAAAACAATGAAACCCTTTATGTAATAAAAAATAAAACAAAATCAAAATTTAAGTGACTTTCCTTAGCTACCTTATCTAATTTAGATTTAAAGTCTGCCCACCCATCATTCATCAAATTTTTACTAATTTACTCACTCGAAAATTTTACCTTTTCAATTTCGTCTTTATTCAAAAAGTTTTGTAATTAATTTTATTGGAAACCGCGAGACGATAACGAATTAAAGTTTATATGTATATGCAGGGTGGGTGGGTGTCCTCTATCCCACCAAGTAAAACATCAGCAAAAATTATTAATCTATTAAAATTTGCAATAATGTTATGTTTATTTATGTTTTACAACTTTAAATTAAAACCCTCGCTTATGTTTTACTAATCGGAGGGTCGGTTAGAAACCACCCACCCACTCTACACATAAATGACAACGTTAATTACTAATTAATTACATCGTTTTTACTTTCCCTTTATAGAATTTGAAAAATATTACATTTTCAAACAAAAGTTAATTAGAATGAGAAACTGAACAAGTTTTATTAAAAAAATTTTTTCATAAAGTTCTTAAGTTCCGAGAAAAAAAATAAAAATTAATATAATGTTGATATTTCTTTCCTAGTGTTAAACTATAGGAACATGAAATTTATATAACAAGTATCAGGAGTATGCATTAATTCATGCGTTTTTCTTTTTCGAAAATTAAGGCTTTATTGTGAAAAAATGGTTATACACTCAATGATCAAAGTATTGTCCATCGGAAGCTACAACATTTGCTCATCTTTCTGGCAGTTTGTGGATTCCATTCCAAAAGAACTTCTCCGGCTTGGTGGTGAAGAATGAATAGAACCAATTTTTGAAACCCTGTTCTGAAGTGAGACGTATTCCGGTGAGGGCATTCTGCATTGATCTGAACAAGTAGTAATCAGAAGGGGCTATGTCTGGGCTATAAACCCACCCACTGTTTTCCAAATAGTTTTGAACCGGTCTTGAAACATGTGGCCGAGCGTTGTCATGATGAAAAATTATGGATTCGTGTCTGATTGCATATTCTGGTCATTTTTCCGCAATAGCTCTCTTCAAACGAATTAATTGTGTTCGCTCCCCTTTGATCGTCTGACCCGATGTCAACCGCTCATAATACAACACACCCTTCTGATCCCACCAAATACAGAGCATTACCTTGCCGCCATGGATATTCGGCTTAGCCGTGGATGTTGATGGTTGGCCGGGCTTCACATACGATTTCTTGCGCTTGGGGTTATCGTAATGAATCCATTTTTCATCACCAGTGACAATCCGATGCAAAAATGACTTCGCTTTGTGGCGTTGAAGCAACATTTCAGAACTCCCCGCAAAAACACTTTTTCTGGCATTTCTTCCAGTTAGGAAACGTAAACTTTAGAAATCTGGAAAAGAAGAAAACATTTTCGAATCATCAAAACTTTGGAAATCTAAACAAAAATTATAGAAAAAACATAAAGAAAATTGTAGATTTACTAAAAATAATGTTTAATTCTTCCAATTAGGAAACGAAAATTATAGAAATCTGGAAAAGAAATTGCTAAAAAATTTTGGTAATCTAATCAGAAAATATAGAAAAGCATAATATATTTTATCAAACCTTCCACGAATTTCTATTTCAGTTTGCAAAAGTTTCCAAAATTTAACAGTGATAGTTTTACTGCCAAATTTTAGAAACTTGGGAGAATATTTTTACAACCTTTAAGAGAAATTCCTGGAAGACCTGATGAGATACTTCCTTCAATGAATATTCTTTCATTTAGAAAAAGAAACTTCTAAAAATCCGAAAGAGAAGTTGCTGAATCATTTAAGAAATCTAGAAAAATCCTTAAATTCAAGAAACCTCAATGAAAATTATTGTAATTAAACGTAAAAGAGAAATGTCTCAAGAAATTCAGAAAGCATATAATTCAAGCTTTCTTCTTCTTTAGAAGAAAAAACAATACGAAAATCTCTTAAAAATTTTAAAACCTTTTAAAACATTTTCGCAGCTTGTAAAAGTAATTTCTGGAAAATTTCGATAATATAGAACAATGACAGAAACTGTTGAACAATTCTAAATAATAAAAGAAAAATTTCTTTCAATAAAAATTCTTCCAATTAGTAAGGGAAAAATTCTATATTCACCAAAAAAATAAATAAACCGAGAGAGGATAGTGACCACTAATTCTAAAAGCCTAAATAAAAATTATTCGAGTTTTGAAACGAAATCTGGCAAATAAATTGCTGAAATTTTTTTGAATTATCGAAATTTTGGAAATCTAAACAAAAATTATGGAAAAACAGAATTGCTCTATCTTGTCAGATCTTCCAGGAATTTCTTTTCAAGTTTGCAAAAATTTTCTCTAAGTTTCTAAAATTTAACAGTTATAGTTTTACTAGAAAGTTTTAGAAATTTTTTGTGACCTTGAAGAGAAATTCCTGGAAGATCTGATAAAATAGAGAAATAGAGGAATTGTTGAAAAATTCTAGAAATATGGAGAATATTTTCTTTAAATTTTTAGATTCCTCATTCTTTCAATTAAAAAAAGAAAATCTGGAAGAATCTAGAATTATCGAAGAAATTTTTAAAATCTTGGGGGAAACAACTAGCACTAGAATTTTTTTGTAACATTAAAGAATTTTTTTACAATTTGAAATAAAAATTCTTAGCAAATTTTCATAGGACAGTAGAATTCTTGAAATATTCTAGAAATCTGAAAGAAAATTTTCTTAAAAATTTACAGTTACAAAAGTTCGACATGTTCAAATGAATAGAAATAAATGTTTACGATTCAATGAAATTACATATACTGAAAAAAACGCGCAATAGCAGTAGCTTTCAAATGAATATAGCCACGACGCGAAATAATACTAGTAACGCCCTCTCTTATAAAACCGTATTAATTAATGCATACTCCGATAATTGTAAAGAATCCAAAATTGAGCAAATTATTAATAACAACAATTTTGCGTAAACCTCATAGTTTTCGAGAAAAATCTATTGAAAGTACTATGATGGCCACATCACATCATAACACATTTTTCCACTTAATCCACAAATCTTTCTTGAAATTCGTACGTTGCAAAATATTTCGAGTAATTCCATTTAAAAAATTCTAATGGAGAAACAATATGTTGCCAAAAAATTTGCAAAAAAAAGGCTGAAAGATTATAGGTCGATGGCCAATGAAGATGAAAAAGAAGCAGCTTAATAATTGTTTTGTCGTATCATTATAGTAATCTTAAATGAATATGTTTATATCCCTCTGCAAAATTCCTGTTAAAAAGCTAAATAAATCCGGACGCAAAAAATATTATTGATTCTTGAGGCTTCTACTTCGTTATACATTTTGAAAATTAATGAAAATACTTTTTTAACTTTATTTTTATATCACTTTTTATTTGACGTTGAGTGTAGTTTCGGCAAATTATAGGAAATCCTTTTGTTCGTTGTAGAAAATTAACTTATAATTTTAAAATACGAAAATATTTCGTGAATCTACAACAATGAGTCTTACTAAGACTACAATACAAATTACTTGTTGAAATGACTACTTCTCTGGCTTATACCTCGACAGATATTGAATGATACACGAAAATTACTTTTATATATATATAAATATATATATATATATATATATATATATATATTAAAAACTAACATTTTGAAGATAAAAATTAAAGAGAGATAAGGAGAATAGCAAGAGACTTTCCGCTTCTCAAAGAAAAAAACGCACATGAGCCCGAAAGTAAACAGCAATCCATTGTATAGATTTTTAAGATAAGCCAAATTAAATAAACTAAGCACTTCGAAGGCAACTGTATCATTAGTGCAATATCGGGCGGTCATCTTTGAATGGTACACATCCATTTGTTTGGCAAAAGTTTTTTGAAAAATAATATAATAAAAAGTCTAGTGTAAAGTAATGATGATATTTTGAAAAACAAAACCATGTACAATGATTTATTTATTTTTTTGTTCTTTATTCCCGAAATATAAACACAATCCTTACATTACTCTATTTTAGTTTTCCACTCTCACATTAAGATCTCCTAATAGGTATATATGACCTCCTGTTTTTTTTTTACTCTATTTTTAATTTCAAAACTTGGATAGATAAATTCAGAGAAGTCAGGCAACGAAAATTTTGCGCTCATTAAATTCCATCGATTCAATTGACTCGAAAATGGGTACAGTAGTTCGAGAAGACAGGTTCAACAATGAATCAACCAAGATCCAGCCGACCTAGAACATTAAGAGATCCTGAAAACGTCGGGCGTGTAAGAGCGTCTATTCGTGAAAATCATGAACTCTCTACTCGAAAGCGGTCCAACGCCTTAGGTGTGCCCAGAACATCTTTGATTCGTATTTTTCACAAAGACTTACTTTTACATCCGTACAAAATCCAAATAGTACAGGAATTAAAGCCTCAAGATCACGCTCACAGGCTCCAATTTGCAAACGAAATGTTAGAGAGGTTCAACATTTTTTTCTCAGACGAGGCACACTTCCATATAAATGGGCATGTGATTAGGCAAAATTGCAGGTATTGGAGTGACACTAATACTAAATTGAAGCATCAAAAACCTCTGCATTCACCCAACGTTACTGTATGGGCAGTTTTGTCAGCAAGAGGCATTATTGGTACAGGCTTTTTTGAAGATCGCTGAAGAAATGCTGTTAGAGTGAATACAGAGCAGTATATTGCCATGCTACAGAACTTTTTTTCACCAGCGCTTCAAGGATTTCGATGGTTTTAATCAACGATCGTAGTTTCAGCAAGAAGGGGTAACTTGCCACACTTCCAACGACTCATTAAGTGCTGTCCGCGAAATTTTTAGACAAAAGGTGATATCCAAAAGAGGTGCCACTACATAGCCTGGACTTATCCCCATTGGACTTCTTTCTTTGGGGATACATTAAAAGTAAAGTTTTAAACAGCAATCCAGTGTCCCTAGAGGAATTAAAGGAAAATATTCGAAAAGAAATGCAAAACATTTCACGAAACATTGAAAATTTCCGCTCCAGGTTGCAGCAGTGTTAAAATAGTCACGGATCACATATGGATGATGTAGTTTTTAATAAATAAAATCATTATTTGTGTGCTTTAGTAATAAATAGAAATTTTTTATCTCAAATATCTAGTTTCTTTTAAATCATCATTTGAAATGTAAACGAACTTTTGGTCCAACCTGTATTTTTTTATTATCATAAATGCTTTTATAGAATTTTAACAAAAATTGGCACCAAAAACTATATACATGATGGCCACATCACTATTTTTTGTTGTTTCTTTTCCTTTACACTTAACAATAAATTTGAAGAAATAAAAAGCAGTCAGTGTATAATTAACTGTCAATAGTTGGTTCAAGATTTTCTACTGAACTTGAGAATAATGCAAAAAGTACGTCAACATCAACATTTTTTCCAATGAACTGATTTTGAATGTGGCCGTGTTTTTGGCATGGGAAAGGCCGAACTTTCAAAAATAGATATTGATCTTCGTGTAAACAGAAATGTTACAACGATATTGGTTCAAATGATTCGAGGAAGGGGTTCAAAACCGTCGCCCTGGATCCTGGTCGCTTAAGACTTTTGGCCACAAGAGACAGATTTTAAACAACTCGATCAGTTGCCAATGATTGGATCAGAGGTGTAGGACGCAGAATGTTAATGCCATCTGCTTATAGTCTGATAAGGTATTATGGGCGTTCATATCGTCCGTTTTTATGTCTTCCTTTTACACCACTTCACCATGTACGCAGGCTAGAGAGAAGCAACGAAAGAGCGAATTGGGTGCAAGAATGGCATCAAATTGTTGTCTCGATTTTGCTTGTGGGCCAACAATAGTGGTAGGAGAATCAAACGGATGCGCGAAGAACATAAAAATACAATATTTTTTTGTAGAATGCAATTCAAGAAGTGATGATATGAGGTGCAATATGCTATTGTAGTAGACCACCCTTAGTCTTCATTCACAGCTGGTTACATTACCAATGTGCTAGAACCCGTTACACTTCTATATCTTCAGAGGCTGGAAAATCCCACTTTCCAACAGGATAAAGTGCGCCCTCATACGGCAACAACACGTTTCTTGGAAGAAGCTAACATTACAGTCCTCGACGACTCAACTGTATGGTATGCGACCGTAATACGACTTACCGCAATGAATACAATATTTATATTTGAATAAATTAAATAATCATTATTTACCTGTGAATGTTAATTTAAATTGCTTCATCAAGAGGATCAATACTTTTTCTAGTGCTTATAATATTTTTAAAGATACAACTTTATGAATTTTAATATTGTTGGCACACACTTATAACGTACTGAATTGATCAAAAGTTTCTGACAATTTTTAAATGTGCTCTTAGATATCTTTATTCTTTACTCTTTAGTACTTTGTTATTCTGCTTATACTCATAAAATTCACTATGTTTTAACCACAAATAATTATTGTAAAAATATTATATAACGTGTAGGCACAATTATAAAAATAACACAGCACGACGTTTCGACGTTATATCGTCATTATCAACTTGATACAATTAAATCTCCTGTAGACCACTAGAGTTGCCCAATTGTATGAATGTGAATGAAAACACACTATTCAAGAAGAAGTATTGTAATATATTTTTATCATGGTTGATCAAAATTATATCGACTTCCGCCTAGAATTTGTTGAATGATTTTATTGAAATTTTCATATAACGTCTATTTTCATGAAAGTAAAGATTAAAATTTAAAAACAAAAGAACCAGAAGTTCAATAAAGAGTTCCTCCGTCGCGATTCGTAATGCACTCAGTTATACGGTGTGGCATGCTATCAATCAAGTAATCTATAGTTTTCTGTGGTATATCGACCCGAAATTCTTAAATCCGAAACTGGAGATCGTGTAAGTTATTTGGAAGGTGTGGTAAATTACTCAGTCATCTACCGAACGCAACCCATAGAGTTAAATGGTAGAAAAATCAGGCCAATGCTAGCTTCTTCCCAAAAAAAAGGTGCTGTAACCCTTGCCGTATGAGGGTGTGCATTATCCAGTTGGAAAATGGGATTTTCCAGTCTCTGAGGACTACTAGCTCACTGGCAATGTAACCAGCTGCGTTTAGTTTGCCATCAATGAAGACCAAAATCTGCTACAATAACTAATTACAGCTCATATCATCACTTCTTGTGTGAGGGCTGTGTTACATTCTACAAAAACTGTTGGATTTTTACATTCTCCGCGCATCCGTCTTACCCTCCTACCACTATTGTGGGCCCACAAGCAAAATCAGGATTTGTCACTAAACACAATTTGATGCCACTCCTGCAACTTTATTCTAGCCTACGTAGACGGTGAAGAGATAGAAATGGATGATATAAACGCAGTCCATATTCTGGGTCCTACACCTCCCATCTAATCATTTGCAATTGATCGAGTTATTGAAAATTTGTCTCTTGTGGCCGAAAGTTTTTGAACCCTTTCCTCATACCATTTGAACCAATATCTCAATACCGTTGTAATATTTCGGTTTACACGGCGAGCAGTATCTCTTAGCTAATGTCTGGCCTCTCCCATGCCAATAATATGGCCACATTCAAAATCAGTTCATTGATGTTGACGTACACTTTGCATTATTCTCAAGTTCAGAAGGAAATCGTTAACAAACTATTTGCAAAATTAGCAGATAATTACACACTGAATGGTTTATTTAATTTATAGTTAAGTGCAAAGGAAAAAAACAACAAAAAATAGTGATGTAGCCATCATAGTACTTTCCCTATATTTTCTGGAAAACTCTGAGATTTACGCAAAATGGCTATTCTTCATAATTTGCCCAAGTTTTCATTCTTTACAATTACTTGTTATATAAATTTCATGTTTATCAAAAACCAAAAGCATTTCGGTTCCAGTTTTTAACGATAAAACCTTAAGTTTAAAATTTAATCTCAAAATGACAAGCGCCCACCGACGGAGACACAGACGTAGATGAAGTAGATGTTTACTAGAGGCGTTTTTTTTTTGTGTTTCCCGATATTTTTCTAAATTTGAAAAATATTACATAAATTTTCAAACAAAAATTAAAGGCAATGAGAAAGTTTTTTACTTTATTAGAATCCATCAACAATTAGTAATTAAAGTTATCATTAATTAAAGTTATCATGTATGTGTAGGGTGGTAAAAAAAAAAGTAAAACATTAGCAAGGGTTTTAATTAAAAGTAGCAAAACGTAAACTATCATAAATTAATTAAATTAACATAGGTTTTTTCAAACAAATTTTTCAAATAATTTTTGATGATGTTTTACTTGATTAAAGGGTGGGACAGATGCCACCCACCCACCCTACATATACATATAAACTTCAATATCTTATCGTCTCGCGATTACAAAACTGTTTGAATAAAAAGGAAATTAAAAAGGTAAAATTTTTGAGTAAATTAGTAAAGACTTAAAAATCTAAATTAGATAATTAGTTATAGAAAGTCATTTATATTTAAACTTAAATTTTGATTTTGTTTTATTTTTGATTATATAAAAGGTTTGATTGTTTTTAGCAGCAAAATCATCAACGATTAGCAATTAAAGTTGTCATGTATATGTAGGGTGGGTGGGTGTCCTCTATCCCGACCTACAATCAGTAAAACGCAAGCGAGAGTTTTAGTTAAAAGTTGTAAAATGTAAACAAACTAATTGCATTTTTTAATTGATGTATTCATACAAATACTTCAAATAACTTTTAATGATATTTTACTGACTGGAGGGGGGAATAGAGGCCACACACCCACTAATATTTTCTTTCATCATTTAAATTTTACATTTCACGAGCATTTTTTTTGAGTGAATTCGGGAAAACGGCATTCTACCCGATTTTAAATATCTCTGACTGACTAATCCAATTAAACATCGTTAGTTAATCTGGCGGCCGCCACTTGAAGAGCAAAAGGGGGAGGGCGGGGGGTAGAGAATGCTGCAGCTCTAATTATCTCTAATTGTAAACCCCTATTAAGAGTCGCGCTATTCTGCATGCCTTTACTACTTTGCACCCAAGCCATGCCCATACATTTATATAATAAATATAATGCATATTCAGAAAATCCTGAATGCATATGCATCTGCGGTAATGATTCGTCTATTTCGCCTTAAGTTTCACACATAAAGGCCACTATTTCTCGAGTGGCGGAGCGGCACAGAGGGGGGGTAAGGGCCGCGGAATGTGAATTGTGATTAGACTGCTTCCGGTCTGGCAGGTATCTTAGACGGCCGCGTTTAATTGATAGAGTAATTAAGGAGTTGTTTTCTACGGCGCGAAAATATGTGCAAATTGGCGGCAATTGAGGAGGGTGTGAAAAATTCAATATATTCGTAATAAGCCAGCACACACAATACTTCACTTAATTACTTTCCCTATATAGATATATAGGGAAAGTATTGTTTTCGTGAATGAGAATGTCTGTGGGCTGTATCTCAAAAACAAATGGTTTGTTTGAGATGAAACTTTAAACTTAAGGTTTTGCCGCTAAAAATTGTAGTTGAAAAGCTTTTGGGGAACATTCATAAACCGGATGTGGATGTTTACTCGAAGCGTTTTTTGTTATTTGTTGATATTTTTCTAAATATAAAAAATATAACAAAACCATTCAAACAAAAGTTAAAAAGAATGAGAAACTGAACGTTTTATTAAAACATTTTTTCCATAAAGTTCTTAACTTAAAATTTTGATATTTTTTGCCTACTGCTAATAAACTGTAGGAGTTACATGAAATGTATATAACAAGTAATTGTAAAGAATCCAAAATTGAGCAAATTATCAAAAACAACCTCATAGTTTACGAGAAAAATGTAAAGAAAGTACTATGATGGCCACATCACCATTTTTTTAGTTTTTTTTTACAGTAGTAGTAGTGTTAGGCTATCGACCACGTGGTCCTTCCGCCATGTGTCATTTGTGTATTTGTGTGTGTGTGTAAATGAGCTTGTTACTTTAAAGGATCGCCCCCGTCACTCTAAAGCACCATTAATTGTATCCCAATGGTGAATGGTACCGGTCACCCATCCGACTACTGACCCGAATCAACGTTGCTGCACACCACCGGCGTGTTTTTTTTTTACATTTTACAACTTTTAATTAAAACCTAGCTTATGATTTATTGATTGGAGGGTGTTAGTTATTACAACATTGACAAGATCAATCACATAATAATTCCAATATATGACCTTGAAATTGGCTTGAAGTTCTAACTATAGGAAGTAGTATCCTGTACAATTAATACTCCAAGCTATTTTCAAGGACAATTGTCTGCACTTTTTTGCATAGTGTCACAAACCTTCTAATATGTATAATATATTCAACTGTGCTACGCTAATAAGATAAAAAATTAATTGAAATCATATATGTGTCAAAAATTTTGTGCCTTGTTCTAAAAATTATTAGAGAAAAATAAAATATGGTGGTAAATCAAAATTGGTCATCATTTCATATTCCAAATGCTCTTAATATAAATTGAGATTCGGCAATTTAACTTCCAATAAAAATTAAAAATCTTAAGTCGCCGTTTTTTGAGATGATACGATTAGGAAATTGTTCCTGCAACAAGTTCATTGTCTCACGAGCAGTCTGTGCCGTAAGATGGTGCTTGCTGAAACCATATGGTGCCAATGTTGTTGTCCGCTTGCAAGAGTGCTAAGAAGAAGTCTTTAAGCATTGTTCTGTAGCGATCTCCATTGATGGTGTCGTTTGCAGCTGCTAAATTTTCAAAGAAATATGCTCCATACATCCTACGTGACGTTATGCCACACCAACAGTCAAACGAAGTGAGTGTAATGAAAATTTCTGAACATTTTGGGGATTCTGTGTGCCCCAAAATCTACAGTTTTGCTTGTTAACAAAACCACTTAAGTGAAAGTGCGCCTCGCCGGTCATCATCAAATTTTCCAAAAACTCTTAATCATTCTCACTGAGATTAAGAACAGCTCTGCAATATTCAAAACGTAATGCCAGGTCACCAGGGGAGATCTATTGAACTTACTGGATTTTGTAGCGGTATAATTGCAGATCTTTTTTCATAATTTGGCGAAACGTGCCATGCGGTATAGACAACTGTGTTGAACGTCGCCGTTTCGATGTTTCAGAATTTTCTACAACACTTTGTCTAACGAGCTCGATATCTCCAACATTTCCATATCGCTCAAATTTAACCACCATAGTATGAGTAGTGGGAGTTGTTGATGCAGTGCAAACGTTGAGTGGCAATTACAGACCGGCCGTTTTCAAAAATGATGCATCGTTCCATATTACAATCTTCCAAGTGTATTGTCTGCAACAAAAAGAAAAATTACCAAAAAATATTCACAAACAAACGAGATATGATTTTTTTTTATTCATAAAACTATTTTTTTGCCCACCCTATACAAGCTTCCAAATTTAAGCGTTTGATATTAAATTTCCAGTATTCTTGCAAAGTACTGTTTCCCTACCTTGCTTTATAAATGCTTTGAAATTTAAGCCTCTTGGGATTTTAGAGACACGTAGTTCACCAAAATTTCTTGAAGCACCATAAGTTGCATTAAATCCAATAATCTTAAGGTGAAACATCACATTTTTAGGATGTTTTTCGTATCTTGGTTAAATTTGAAAAGTAAAATTACTAGAGAAAAATATTAAATAATATTTCTAGTATTTCTGGATTGCATGATTTTCAAATTCCAATTTTGTATTTGAATAATTTCTACAACTACTATAGTTTCAAGTCTTTAAAGTCTAATTTTTAAACATATAAAACGTAGATTTTAAATGATATCGATACTTATTCTGCTACTCTCTTGATTGAATTAAATTGTCAAATTTGATTTTAAATGTATTAAATTCACACAAATACGAAATAGAAAATATTTCAAGTAGACGAACTTCACATTTCTTATTTTTGGCAGTTGATTTAATAGTTGATATTTATTACGATTATCAATAATGTAACAATTGACGTTTCTTTGGCTGTTGAAACCTTTATATTTTGCGTGCTGCCATCTTGTAGGAAGCACACCTTTCTTAAGAAGACAGCTGGCGAATTCGTTGACTTGTACTGCCCTAGGAAATTCTCTGCCAGTAACAGAATCTTATCACTTTCTTCACAAAAATACAATTTACTATATAATAATCTCCACGTAACTTAAAAAATATATTTCTACAGTAACAGAATCGTTCCACGCCAAAGACCATGCCTCCATCCAACTCTCCCTGGTCAACGTCAACCCACAAACTGGCAGAATGACTGAAACCGTAAAGAACTAGGCCCTTTGCGGAGGTATCCGCAGGATGGGAGAGTCTGATAACTGCATTGTGAGGTTGGCCAAAAGAAAGGCATTCTGTCAAAGAATTTCTTTGTTTATTAAATGGAGAGTACAAAGAGAGTACATGCTGCCTTCTCTTGTCGTTAAATAAATCTTTATATTGACATTCTTATTTATTTGGCAGTGGACATTTTTTATTTTAACAGTTGATGAGATTTTGTTGTCATTTAAATTTGTTGACAGGTTATATTTCTTATTTCTGATATTCTTAGTTCTTGGCAGTTGATAATATGACTTTATATTTGTGACGGCATTATTAATTATATATTTCTAATAATAACTGATTTTCTTATTTTTTGCAGTTAGCTTTTGACAGTTGATAAAACTTTATAGTTGTGTCAGAATTTTCAATTTTTGACAGTTTTTATTTAAAATTGACATTTCTATTATTGTTATTTATATCTATTTTTTGAAATTTAAAGATTTTTTCTTTTGACAGATGATGAAAACATGTAATTTCTAATTTTTGAAAGTTGATATCTTTTACAAAAATTATTCTTATTACATTTATACTTTTTTGGGGACATAACAATTATGAACTTCTTTGTCTTTATCTTTTTGACTATCTACTATTGCCTGGAATATTCTCATTTTTTTGGCAGAAGGGGGAACTAACCGATTCTAGAACCTCCTATGATCTTGAGGGTGTAAGGAGATTCAAGAATCGGCTAGTTCAAAGTCTAAGGGTGTGCTTGACCTTGACCTTCATATGACCTTCATATTCAAATGACCCTGATATTAAAAAGACCTTGATATTCAAATGATCTTCACCTTTATGTGGCTTTAAAATCCAAGTGACCTTGACATTTAAATGACCTGTCATTCAAATGATCTTTAACTTGTAACCTTGATCTTTAAAACACGTGTTATCCTTTTCAATTAGGAGATAGGAAAGGCTGGAATTAAAAGTTGAATGGCAATAGATAATCGAATTGAGTTTTGAAAAGCGTGTTACCCATATTATTTTTATCTGTTTATTTGCAATTCAAAAATATTAATCCAGTTTGGTTGCCAAGAGTAGGTATCGGAGAATCTTACAGCCTGCTGTTTATAGTTATGAAAGTAATATGTTTTCGAATTTTGGAAAATATATTCCAAGTTAACGAACTTGTAGTGTAGAGTCACATTCCGAAGCCATTGGGATGTATGATGGAGCAGTGGTGGAAACACCTGAACTGGGTATTATGATGACAGACCACTGAAGTTTTATGGGGAACACCGCCACGGGCTACCTTTCAGTTATGGTGTTAGATTGAAGATATACTATATCAGTCGTCTTATTTGTTTGAAAATTTTGGAAAGCTTATGAATATTTCTTGGAGTCTGAGATATATTGTAGTGGTTAAGAAGAAATCTGTGTGGGCAAAGGCGTGCATTGTAGGAGCCTCGCCTACCGCCAGCCAGCACGTATAAAGTTTTGTAGGGCGAGGTACTCTAAAACTGTTTTAATGTACTTGAATTCATTCAACAGGAAAAAAAGTACTGTGATTTCTGTTTTACCATGCCACTATTTGAGCTTGACTGTACAGATTTATTTCCACGGATGTCTAGTACGAATTAGTCAGACTTTGATGGTGACGTGGTATATTATGAGGTATCAAGTATATCTGATACAGATATACTATATATACTATACAGTATCAACAATGACTGTACTTTCGAAGATTAGATTATAAATAAAATTGCTTTTCTAAAGTTTACATTCACTAAAAGTTAAACCTAGAGTGAAAGTTTAACTTTTGAATTAAGTTCTAGAATCATTTAAAAATACGAAAACAATTAGTCTTACTAAGACTATAAAACAAATCACTTATTGAAACAATTACTTCTCTGACTAATACCTCCACATGTATTGAATTTTAAGTTCTAGAATATCTACAAAGTATAATACTGGCGAAAATAAATTAACACATTGGCTGAAATCTTCGGATTTCTGAGTTGATATTGTCATTAGTATTTCTTTTGCAGTTAGCTTTTATTATTTTGACAGATGATAAAAATGTCTTATGTCTAATTTTTGACAGTTGATATTATTACTGATATTTTTAGAGAAACAAGAAACCATCTTTATTAAAGATAGTAGATACATTTTTTGTGATTCGTCATAGTTGACGTTTCCATTTTTTAACCGTTGATATTTTTATATTACTGACATTTTTTTTAATTATAACAGTTGATGAGACTTTATATTTCATACAGTTGATATTTAAAAGTTTTGACAGTTGATAATAAGATTATTACTGATATTCTTATTTTTTGGTAGTTAATAAGACTTCATATTTATGACAGTATTTTTAATTATATATTTCTTATTACTGATATTCTCATATTTTGCAGTTAGCTTTTGATAGTTTATAAGACTTTATATTTGCAATAATATTTATTTTTAATTTTTGACAGCTGTTATTTATAATTTTTGGAGGTTGGTATTTTTTTACAACTAATATTCTTATTACATGTATTACTTGTTTGAAGACATAGCAATAATGAAACCTTTTTGTCCTTGTCTTCTTATATTCTTATTTTTGACCATCTTTGACAGTTTTCTTTACATTTGACAATGGAGTTATAGAATATCTATAAATTATAATACTTTTGAATATGAATTAACAAATTAGCTGCAATCTTCGAATTTTTCAGGTATTTCTCGTTACTAGAATTCTTATTTTTTGACAGATAACTTTTATACTTTTGAAGATATATGTTGAAAAAGTTACACACTTAATATTTCTCATTACTGATATTCTTCTTTTATTCCAGGTTAGCATTTTTTTTTTCATTTTTGATAGTGTTTTGATGAGACTGTTTACATTTTTAATTTTTGACGGTTGTTATTGTTGATTTTTGATAGTTTTGGCATATTTTTTTTACTTTTGGCCATTAACATATTTAATTTTTGACAGTTCTCATCTAATTTTTGACAGACGACATTTATAATTTATGACAGTTATTCATTCTTAATACTAACATTTCTATTTTTTGCGGTTGGAATTACTGATGAATGGTCAATTAATTTTTCACTGAATACGTGGTAACTGGCATATTTTTTGATGTAACTCTAAAATAAACCAGTTTAAAATGTTTTTCTCTAAATAAAAAATATGAAAATTTTGTTTAAAACAATGTTATATTAGCTTTTCATTATCTATAACTTTTATTCAAAAATTTTGTAAAGTTTCAGTAGTACTTTAGGAAAAATTTGAAAAAAACAAAAACGACCTACTTTATGCTAAAAGATTTTTAGGTCTTTTGACAAAGAAAAGCTCCAGTATCAAAACTTTAACGGTTCTTCAGATAGAGACAAATGGCCTATTAGACTGAGGGGGCCTCAAAACATATACGTTCGTTGAAATTTTGAATTGGAAAAAAAAATTACAATTATTTGTGTTTAAAACATAGTGAATTTTTCAATTCAGTGTAATTCGAGTATGACTCGTAGTAACGGTCGCAACCATTGTCTTTATTAAAATTACAATACTTCCTCGTACTTACTACAGAGACTAAGTAAGTAAAAAAATATAATACCTCTATACAAAAACTAAGCATATGCGAAATATGCAAAACCAATCGTTTATTTAACATATAGGCTTCAGCTTCATTATCCTTATAACATTTTAATATTCTTCAAACAAAATGAAAGAAAGATGTTTAGATAATCTCTTATATATTGATGAACTCGATAAATCATAAGTGAAGCAAGGAATTTTATTGGGTTGATCATTATAAAATACTTCACATTATTCAACCCAAAACTTAGTAATCTCTTATATATTGATGAGTAAACATTTCAAACAAAAATTACTGTTAAACCTGTATAAATTCAAAAATGTAAGTTTTTTGCATTTGTATTTAATATTTTTAGAATTTCAACACCTACTCTTTTAAGGAATATTTTTCGACAGGAACTTTAAATATTGAATTATAATATTAAAATTTTGAATCTTTAATCTTCTAAAAGAAATTCCGATCAAGATTGTAAATTTAAATCCCAAACATGGTCATTTAGAACTAGTAATTAAAAGAAGAGTATGATTTCGTTGAAAAGGTAGTGCCTACACATTATTATTATTATTATCTTTATCATTTTTTTCTTTAAGCTAAATCCGAAGTAACGATAATATTTAAGTTCTTATCAAAATACTATACAAATACTGGTACAGATAATTTATTGTATGTTTTAATAACAATTTGTAATAAGTATATTTATATTTCTTGAATGATTTTCTCATTTACCTCTTGGTAAAACATTGTGAAATAGTAGGTAAAATTAAATTAAATTAATTGAATTGTGAAATCTTCAGTGAAAAAGACAAGTGTTTTTAATTTAATTTTACCTATTAAGTATATTTATAGTTTAAAACCTTATATAAACTAATATAATAGTTAATTTAATTTAAACATTCACGATGTATCACGAAGTGAATGCCTCAACCATTAATCAATTAATATATATTTTTAAAATGTTTATATAAATTCTTTAGTGTGATTTTTTCCCATCTATGATAATTATTTTGGGTCTACTGCTACTCCCAGCGCAGACACGCCGATATAGAAAGAACGTCGTCTTTGATGTCTCCTTTGAGATGGGTGTTTCAGATGGAAAGTTCATCTCGCACGTGAGATTGATGCATATGTAAGTATTGTGTGTACGGGCACAAAGTGAAGAAGTGTTGTAGAGGTCTCCGCGGGTGCCAGAAGGGCACAAGAAGGGCCGAATGCTGTTGACGGGTTGTTTGACAAGCGCTCTATGGCTGTCCACACCTCTTCTGAATGGCCGTCTCCGATCCACAATTATTGGACACGACAACCGCACAATGCACCTGCCCTTCAACCATCACCGAGCTCCTTCTTTTCTGCCTTTAAGCGCGGACTTTTCCACGTTAGAAACGCCATCCGCACCACCGTAAAAATATCGAATAACTACACCCAGGAACTGTTAGGGGGTCCTCGTAAACTCCCGACGATAAAAACATGTTATAAAACAATATTTACATAATTTAAATGTCATAATACACGCGTTTTATGCTCCTGTGAAATTTATGATTTCATAATAGTTTTACAAAATGTGTTTTTATTGACGGTAATATTATTTAAAACTTAAAATAGTTGATGTCATCATAAACTATAATAGTTCAATGTATTCATATATTAATCTTAATATTTTCACATTACTTAATCTATTGAAGAATAATTATATTTTATGAAAACATTAAATTATTATTTATTATTAACAACTGGCACTGACTGGTTTTGATCTATTATAGTTGTAAAAAGTACAGGAAAACCACACCATCATTTTCTTATTGGAAATAGTTCAGATCAACACCCCAAACAGAGGTAACTTCAGAATTATTATTAAGATTACGTAATTTAATGTATTACCTTGTTTAGTTTCGGACTGTGTGGTTTATGGCTCTTGCTGGAACATCGTGTCTTCATTATCTGGAAAGCAATCGAGTTGTGGTGATAGGAAGTTCCGAATCATTGCTACGTATCGCTACGAATTAACTGTCACTGCATATTCATCCTCATCCTAGAAAAAACAAGGACCTATAATGTATTGATCGATATCTCACACCAGACTCTGACTCTTTGAACATGAAGAGATGGGTATGCTGAATTTCCGTCGAGAGTCACGTCGCGTTTGTACTAAACTCTCGCCATTTTGATAATAAGCTCTAACTGCGTAGCCTCATTGTTCATCCGCCCAACGATTCATTGTAAACTAAATGGCAGACTATACAGATTTTAACAGAGCGACAACTGATGTTTAAACTATTTCGCCACGAGCTACCAAACTCAAATCTTTATCATTTGATAAAGTTCCTGATTCAAATCTTTCCGTTTCACTGGCAGGCCCTACATAATGACTTAATATCAAATAAAAATTGAAATAACGTAAATGATGTAGATGAAGTTTCTCAATTTCTGTACTCTGGACTATACAAAGATTTAGATGCGAATATTTCAAAATACAGCTTCTAAATTAAGTAATCTCAAGAAAGATGATCCTCGGTGGTTTGATCTGGAACTGATTCGTGATATCAAAAGAAAAAATATTTTTCAGGCTAAATATTTACGAACAAAAAATGAAATTGATAAGAGGGAATACCAAGACATGCGGAGATTCATTAAAAACAATTTAAAAGTAAAGCGCCACAACTTTATTCGTTCGTCTGAAAAATCAATCAAAACTGATCCGACTGATCAATTAAAATTAATTTTTATATTATTAATATAAAAACAGATAATGCCACCCACTCCAGTCTTAATGATATCGTGAATGCGATTGCGAATCACTAAATCATCATATCCATCTACCTGAAATAGTCATAATGCCACAAATTCTACTATTCAGGATGTAATGGGATTATTTTATATTTTTTATTTGTTAGTTTGTCAGATAATAAAATATATAAGTCTTTTACGTTGTAGAAAATTAACTAATAATTAGAAAAAAACACAAAAATATTTCGTAAAATCTACAACAAATGAGTCTTATTAAGACTACAAGAACAAACCACTTTTGAAACAACTACTTCTCTAGCTAATACTTCGACAGACATTGAATAATACAAAAGTAATTTTCGTGTTACAAAATAGCAAGGCTATCAAAGCAACACTAGTTTGAACGTATTTCTTTCTGTAAAATGAACTAAAAATGATTGAATGTACGTTAAATAATTTGTGACTGACTATATTATGATAAATTTGGAACAAGAAATTAATTTTGGTTGGTATAATTAAAATTACTTTTGTATTATTCAATGTCTGTCGAATTATTAGCTAGAGAAGTAGTTGTTTCAAAAGTGGTTTGTTCTTGTAGTCTTAATAAGACTCATTTGTTGTAGATTTTACGAAATATTTTCGTGTTTTTTCTAATTGTTTGTCAGATGTCCTTCGGCAGTTTAAATGAATTAAACCTAAAATGACAGCTGGTTCAGACGTCTTATTAAACGATTGCTGTTATGTTTTATAAGCAAGTTAAGATAGTACCTGTTCATAAATCAGGGGAACGTAATTAAATTGCAAACTACAGGGCAATTTCTCTATTGAGTAATTTCTCTAAAATATTTGAAGGTATTTTGAGCAAACAGATATATTTTAATGCAAATCACCCATTTTCCATAAATCAGCATGGTTTTATGGCTGGTCGATCCACAAGAACTAATTCCATCAATACCACCCAGACAATTTTCGAACATCTGGATATGTAGTGTCAAATTGATGTAATCTACACTGACCTAACGAAGACATTTGACAACATTTCACATGCCAAATTAGTTTCCATACTTAAGGACCTCATTATTGCTTCTAATATCATAAGTATTATTGAATCATATTTAAGAGGACGTACACAAATTATGGAGTATGGGGGCGTTCAATCTTTTCCCTATAGGGCAATTGCTGGTGTACCCCAAGGATCCAACCTAGGACCGCTGATGTTTTTGATTTTTTTATTAATAATGTCTGAACTTCAATTTCCTCAGATATTTTACTGTAGGCAGATGACATCTCCAGGAAGACGTTAATAAATTACATGGTTGGTGTGTTGACAACGGACTTAAATGGAACATAAATAAATGTTGTGTGCTTACTTAGTCAGCTTACTTGCCGAGTTTAATGTGTGGTCAGTAGCCCGCAAACATAAATTTCTTTCAACCTGTAATCTCTATAAACTCATTAACAACAGAGTTGATCAAAATCTTACAGAAAAGCTTTTATTTCATGTACCTAGATTATGCTCACGTAATTCAGACACATTATCAATTTAATTTAAATCATTTAAATTCACCCCTACATAAAATGTATAAATCTTACCAGGATGTTCAAAACTGTGCCGATATTTTTGATCGTAGTTTTAGAAATTTTAAATCTAACGCTTCTTTGATTATGCAGTAAATCATGTATTAAATTGTATAAATCTGTTGAGGAAAACCATACTTTTTCAGACTATGTACTATCGATTATCCATTATGCCAAAAAGGGGCGAAAAATGAACCTGCTAGAATCACTAGAAATACATAAAGGCTGCGCTAATCCGGGAATTCCATTAATTTATGACCAGATTGAACTTATGTGCTGTCTGATTTGCTATGCTATTTTTAAATAATCTTATGTATAAATATTTGCGCATTTCGTAGTTTTAAGTTACTTTTGTTTCGATAATGGCAAGTTGAGTTGCCGAAACCATATTAATAAACATTAAGATTTATACAAACCAAGTTAAAGTGTTTTACTGAAGATCAATAGATAACAGAGGAACAGATATGAGAGAGAACTGAAATCAGAGAAGACAGGGAGAACAGAGAAGATAGAGAAGATAACAGATAGAGGGAATAAAGGAATAAAGAATGGTGAGGACACAGAGAACAGTATACAGAGGGGATAGATGACAGGGAGGACAGATAACAGGGGAAAGAGAGGATAGAAAGACAGAGGACATAAGGCAAAGAAGACAGAGAGGGCAGAGAGGATAAAAAAGAGATAGGACAGAGGATAAAAGAGATCGAAGGCAGAGAAAAGAAGAAAGGGAAGATAGGTATAACAGAAATCGTAGAGACGATAAAGAGGGCAAAGAAAGGATAGAAGACATTGATGACGGAAGACAGAAAGGACAGAGAACATATTAGAGAGCAGACACAAAGAACAGAGGACAGAAGTCAGAGGAAACATAGATAACATAGAAAATATAGAGAACAGATAGGACATAGGGCAGAGAAAATATAGGACAGAGAAGAGAGAGGATGGAGAGGACAGAAGATAGAGAGCACATATAACATAGAGGACAGAGAACTGGGATAAGAGAGAACAGAGAACAGAAAAGATAGAGAGAACAGATAGGATAGAGAGAGAGCAAAGATGACTAAGAGAACAAAGCGGACAGAGCACAGAGGAGAGAGAAAAAAAGGCAAGAAGACAGAGAAACAGTGGTATTTTTTTCCCTTTTTAAATATTTTATAATGTTTGTATGTGTCTATGTCATTAATCTAATTTAAATTTACATTTATTGTATGGCATTTATTGTCTATATTATTATTATGTATTATGTTACCCTGTTATTGAATGTTTGTCTTTTGGCTAATAAAGGCTATTATTTTTACTATTATTATTGTTATGTAAAACCATATGGGCGACCATTGCTGAAGATTTGGTGCACAACGTTTGCACATCCTGGAAATTTAAACAGTAATTGTAAGTAAAGTATCATCATATATGCAGGGTGGGCGAGTGACCTCTAACCCACCCTCCAATCAGTAAAACATAGGCGAGTGTTCAGAGGATAAATATTTATTATAAACAAGTTTGTAGACGATTAATCATTTAAAAGCTACTACTTATAATATATTATATATCTGTCATGCTGATAAACAGCCAAAAAGTTCCTCCTGAATAGTGGACAAAAACATGATATAAGAGAATATATAAAGGTTTTTGCATGTGGATGAGTATACCTGCCTGCCAAACAACATGGTCCAAAAAGAGTTTGAGTGGAAAAACATGAATTTTAAACGTGCTTCTTTCATTCAAAATTTTACGTATGTTTTATGTAATTAATTTGTTTTAATATAAGGTTGTCAAGTATGAAATGGAGCAAACTTCATGTTAATTTTTTCAATCGCACACAACCACATTTAGAAGCCGTATTTTGCCATAATCATAATTTTTTCTCGTGTGAAAGTGCATATTTTCCTCTTCCTAAGGCACATTTCAGTTTGAAAAAATTTGTAATAGTTTTTTTATATAGGCGATTAAGTGAGACCACGGAGATCAACGAAATTCTTGTGTTGATGAACTATGAGTTCCAGCATGAAGCCACAACATGGTTGAGAGTCGCCAATATCAATAGTGTGTTCGGCATTTAAGTGGCTACAAACGCGACTGTAGCTCGTGGGTTTAAAAAATTTCGTTCGGGAGATTTCGACCTGTCTATTGAACCACGTGGTCGATTCAAGACTCAGGCGGATAATGACGTTCTGAAAGCCACTGTGGAAGCAAATCCCAGCCAAAATGCACATGAATTATCATTAATTCACAAAAGCAAACAATCTTGACTCCTTTGGCACAAATTGGCAAAGTGAAAAAGCTGGATAAGTGGATAGGAAACAAAGACTCGGCGCATATCTTTCTCTGCTTTCTCGCAACAAAGCCGAACCATTTTTAATAGAATTGTTACGCATGATGAAAAATGGATCATTTATGATAATTGTAAGCGTTTATCGCAATGGTTGAACAAATATGAATTACCAAAACACTGTCCTAAACGAGATATCCACCAGAAGAAGATGATAGTCACTGTTTGGTGGTCTGGCTCAGGTGTCATTCATCATAGCTTTTGGAACCTGGCCAATCGATCATGACGGATGTCTACTGTTATCAACTAGTCGAAATGATGAGAAATCTTGCGATTAAACAGCCAAAATTAGTTAATCGGATGACTCCAAACCTGCCACATGACAACACTCGACCACATGCCGCACGAATGACCGTGTCGAAGCTACAGGAGTTGGAGTTGGAAATTCTCCGTCACACCCGACCTTGCCCCAACTGATTATCATTTTTTTCAAAATTTTAACAACTTTTTATCTGGAAAAAAAATCAATTCCGCAAAGGCTGTCAAAATGGCGTTGCAAGAGTTCATCGACTCGCGTGATCCAGGCTTCTGCAGCAAAGGGATAAATGAGTTACCTCTAAAACGGAAAAAGTGTATCGATAATATGGGTGCATAATATGATTTAAAATAAAAAGTTCTTATTGAAAAAAAAAGAGAATTAAATTATGTGCAACTTTTGCTCCAATTTATACTTGACGACCTAATATGTATTTTTAAGATATAAGACCAAACATCTAAATAAATTAATTAATTAAATAAATACTTCCAATTTGCAATGTTTTTATTATCCAAATGGTAGTGGTATTATTTTGATTAATAAATGACAGTGACAAAAAGTAAGAAATACTGATTGGAGGGTGGGATAGTGGATACCTACCCTCCCCACATATGCAATAAAAATTTAAATAAAACATTGTTTTATAATTCCTTAACATCAATAGTAATTCATCTACTGTGTTCTGAAAATTTAATCAGTGATGATAAGTGAAGTTGCAAAATGTATTTAGGGTGGGCGGGTGTCCTCTAACCCACTCTCTAGTCTGTAAGTCATAGGAGATTATAATCGAAGGTAATTTTCCATAATAAATAGTATAAACATTTACTTATAATTAATATTTACTTACTTAGACTCACACCAAAGTTTTACTAATTGAGGATGGAATAGAGGCCACCCACCCAACCTACATATGCAATAAAACTTTAAATAAAATGATGTTTTAAAATTGCAGAATGCAAAAGCAGAATTACTGTTGTGTTCGTGGAATAGAAGCTATTCATAAAATTTGTTTCAAATTAATATTTTTTACCTCAAAACCTCGCTTGTAAATAGGCCATATATGGCAACTAAACTGATGAAAGACCATCAAAGAGACCTCTACTGGAAGCAGAGCCATCAAAGCAGCATTGGGCGCGAATGGAAGATCATGTGGACGAAGTCGAAATTTTTGTATTACATAGAATTATTTGTAAGTTTTTAGAAATTGTTATATTCTCACAACGGATAAATAAATAAATATCAATATATATTTTTCTAATAGGAGGGTGGTATAGTGACCATTTATCTACCCTACATATAGTTAAGCTGTTATAGCAACATTAAGTAAATTTTTAAATCATAAATTTCTAAAATAAGTGTCCAAAATTTCTTTCACTCTTGGATGATCGTTCTACTTCCACGTGTAAAAAATCTCTGCAGATTTGATTCGATTCACTTAATCTTAGTCTTCAATATTTAAAATTGCTGTCTTATAGACTCTTTCATTTATCATACATTAAAGAAAAGACAAATAGAGTAAGACAGTCATGGCAACTCATTTCGAAAAAGATTCAAATCATTTTGCCTATAACTTAAATATGGTACAGGTAAAATATCATTAAATGTATTTTGTTTAGTTTGCTTTATAACCGAAATGTGCATTTAATAATAAATATACAGAGAGAAAAAAGTGTTATATTTAAATAGAACGAAAGTTTGCGTAAAATGCTATATATCAAAGTTTGGGTTGGAATTTTCATTCGAAGATTTTGAAAAATTATGACAGATAAACATAGATATTTTTTCGAAAAAAGACTCATACTACCTCAAAACGAATATTTCATTGAAGATACAAAAAATTTTAATAAAAATAATACATACTCGTTTTGTGGGCGAAAAGTTTGGTTGAAGACTTGAGTGTTGTACTACCATATATAGCTTGAAGGCATAACATTTCCAAAATATGAACATCGTCTGTTTCTTTGAGTTAAATTATAATTATATTTGATGATATTTTATAATTAAAAATAGCAAAACATCTTCTCGACCTAACTATAATTTCTGATTTACGAAACTCTCCCAAAAATTCTACATATAAAGAATAGTAGATCATTAGTTATAAGCTATTGATAATGGGTGCATAGTACCCGAAATGTACATCTAGCGAAATAAAAATTAATTGTGAAGAAAGTGTTAGTGTTTTAATCAAGTTTTAATAGTAGATCAAGTTTGAGGGTGGTCACTTACCTTCGGGGTCTATAATAACAATTTGGAATAATCAGCCTGAATTTCTATCCAAATATGTTAATCAGTAAAACACATCAGTAAGTTTGTTTGTATAAGACTTGATTTTTATTAATATGTTGACTATAGTTTCGGAAACTCAAGTTGCCATTATCTAAAAAATAGAAATCAAGTATTATACTGTTTTACTGATTATTAAACATGTATGATGAAGTAGAAGCTTCTTATATTCAAAATATAACCAAATATGATCTCAAGTCAAAGGACCTCGGAAAATTAATTTTAACAACAGAGTTAATATTTAATGACAGGTAAAAGCTGAAATTATTAAACACTTGTAAATAGTGATACCAAAAAGATTTTTGTTTAATATTAAATTATCAAAATGTATACGCACTGAAAAGCTCCACAATTTCCATTTAATCTAAACTAATTTTCCTTAAGGAGGTATAAAATGATTACCTCCTGTTCCTCCAACTGCCGCCTAATAAACACCTTTGATCTAGGGCCAGGGTGGACTTTCAAGCTATAGCAGTAAATTACAAATGAAGTCATTTGTATGAAATTAAGAAATAAGGTCAATTTACAGCAATATTAAGTAAGAGAAGTGTATGATTAACGCATTTATTCCCTTTGATATACATAATAAACATAAGCATAGTTCATTGCAAAGTTGAACAGCAGGATTAAGGAATTTAGTTTGAGTACTTTTTTTGTAATTCACAAATATTTAATGTTACATGAGATTTATTTATTTTAACTGTTAATATATGTAAATAAAAAGGAGTTCTTTAATACTGCTTTTCTATTTTGCAACAAATTATACAATAGAACTTATACAATCAGTGAATATTAACTCTAAATACATATAAAGAGTGTCATTCTTTGCATATTTATTGAGTTTAATTATTATATTACGTTTTTTATTATATCATTAATAAAGAAAATTTGAAATGATATTCAGCGCTAATAAAATTTTTCCATCATTTACCTACCGAAATAAGAGATTTGTCTATAAAATCATTTAAGAATAAGATTAAGAGCTTAATATTAGATGTAACACCATTTTCTGTTGAGGCTTTCCTACTTTCTAATTTTAGTTAAATAAATAATTTAAATGTGTTTGTTACTTTTTATTTTGACTAGTGTACCTTTTGTTTGGCACAATAAACTATTTATTATTTAAATCTACTGCAAATACATTCATAAATACATAAAATAGGACACAATTTTAGATAATTCGAAAATAACTGAGTTATTACGATGAAGAGCCCTGAAATACGAAACTTAGTGGGAAAAGTGGTTATACCATAATAACCCCCCCGTACTCTAGGTGCAGCCATTGTTTGGTCGTGAATTCTAATTGAAATATCAATATGTCAAGCAGACTGCAGAACTTTCAAGTATACTCTTTTTTTCGACCACTGCCGCCTCGCGGTGAAGAGTTGAAAAATTATAGTTTCACATATGGCGAGTTCGGGGCATTCGACTGGTCTTTACATCAAGTATTCGGGTTAAGCGGTTGTAATTAAATATTAATGTATATTAGTAGTTAAAATTAAATGTAACATTATATAAATAACGATATAAAGCAGTTGTGAAGACGTGTAAGCTTTAATTATTCAAAATTGTTTGTTATACAAAATAATATAACTCGGTTTGATTTTTATGAGTTACGTGAAGATAAACTTGATTAATTAAAATAAGCACTAAAAACCTTTCTTCACAATTTTAATTAATATAACTAGGAACTAAAATTTTGTTCGTGAGTTTTTTATGCACTTCTTTTCATTTTCTATCGAGCCTCGAACTAAAAGAATTTATAAAATTGTAAATCAATATTTATTTTACACAATAATTTATAAAATGTTTGTTTTAATCTCTCGAAATTTTCCAGCTATTTTTTTTTAAGTATTTTTAAAATATTTTACTTTATGAAAATTAATAACTGCACTACAAATTTTAATATTTTCCTTTATGTTCGTTAAAAATTTAAATTAAACGAACGTTTCTAAGCTTATCCTTTAATTCATTTTGTAGATTTTAATAATCCTTAGGCCTTTTTTTGCTTTACTTTGCCAGAATTTCTACAATTTTCCATGACAATCTAATTTGTTTCATTGAGTAATTTTAGTTTTACGTTTTCTATAGTTTTCTAGAATTTCTTCCCTTATTGTATCAAAATTTTTAGGCATAACTTGTGATAATCTAATAATCTTAAGAACATAATAGAATAAAATATATATTTGTGTTATTAACAAAGTTTTACACATGCCAGGTACAAAGTTGAAATAATAATATTGAACTGTATAATCTAAAAGTAAGAATAAAAAATCAATTGATAAAGCAGACAATTATAATACATTAAAAAACTAAAGCCGTAGATATCTTTAAAATCAAGTGTATCTACATTTAAATGTTTTTACAATTTTGATGATGTTGAGATTCGATACATCCAATTTATACTCTATTTTTACTCATAAAATTTTCAACAAAGTTATGATTATGATTGCAATATTTTAAAGTATTTTATGGTTACGAATTAGTATATTAAGACATTTAATTATTTTTCTAGGTAAGAATTGATCAAGTCTAAAAAATTTTTAGAAAGTTCCAGAGTTGAAGAAAATTCACGGTATAAACTAAAAAACAGCTAGGAAGAAAGAGATATGATGACTTTGTTTTACCACTTTAAGTCATCGTGTCTCCTTCATAAATTCAAAATGTACCACAAAGTAAACGCCTCCATAATTAAACCTTAAAAAAAGCTAGTTTATCTCGAAGATTTTCGCTAAGATTCTGGAATTTACTAAAATATTTCTTAAATTTTTATTACATATTTTGATTACTTGACACCTCATTTCTAGAATTTTAGAGGTTTTCTTAAAATTTGATGGAATTTATAAATTTTTCCGTGAGAATCTTCTTGCAATTACTTTGAGTCATTTGAGTGTTAACTTTAGGTTTTCTGTAATTTTCAAAAATACCTTCTCTTAATTTATTAAAATGTTTAGCTTATAATCATTCTCCGAATTTAAATATTCTGAATTCTAAATCGTATTGCATGAAATAACTACATATAGTTTAAGAAAATTTTTAGACAACTCCGATATCTTAACGATAAGGTAAATTAAGAATTAATATCACTGGTTTCGCAATTTTTATTTATTTAACTTCCCCAACTAGTTTCGATCATACGATCATTATCAAAGGGGGTTTTTACAACGAGGGAAGTTAAATAAATAAAAATTATGAAACAGGTAAAACCAAATGATATTAATTACTAATTTACCTTATCGTTAAATTGTGTTTCACCAAGTGATAGAAGAAGAAAAAGTTCGTAGTCTGATATCTCAGAGAAAATCCACGAGATGAACTAAGAAAAGTTGGTCCGAGTTTTTTTCTAAAATTTTAAAATTTTCTAATAACTTTATCTACTCATTGTTAGCACTTTCTAGCTAATTTTTAGAACTTTAAAGGTTTTTCCTAAAATTTTTGGCTTTGCTGGAAATTCTACACTTTTTTGTCAAAATCTTCTTGCAATTCAGTAATTTATTTTCCTACAACTTTCTGGAATTTCTTTCCATATTTTTGATTTGACCAAAATTCTTAGGCGAAATTATTTTAATCTAATATTCTTGCAGTATATGTTTTTTCTTACTTACCTTTTTGGAATTTACTAGATTTGTTTGTATTAACATATAATCTTGATGCGAAATCTAAATTATATTTCAAGAGAAAATTGAGTTTTTTTAATTTTACAGTAATTCTAAGTCTACGTTTTCTATAACTTTCCTTAAATTTTTCCCTTACTTTGTTAAAATTTTTAGGCATGACTTGTCCTAATCTACTATTCTTGCAGTATTTGTCTTTTGTCTTTTTTTTTAATTTCCGTTTTGTATTGTTTGAAGTTTTTTATAATAATTTCAATATTTTAAAGCATTTAATCTTAGCTTATAACCTGTAGATCTGGAGATCTAAATTATAATGCAAAAAATAAGTATATACAGTTTAAAAAACTTTTTTGAAAATTCCTGAATCTATTCTGAATCTGAAAAGTTCTCGAAATAAACCAAAAAAGCTATTTTATTAGAATTTACGAAAAGTTTCTTAAACTTTATCAGTTATTATTAGCACTTTTCACCTCATTTCGTAGGACTTTGTAGGTTTTTCTAAAATTTCTGGCTTTGCCTTGCCAGAATTTCTATAATTTAATTAATACTTCTTGTAATTTGTTTTTGATTTACATGAAGATATGATTAATATTTGATTAAAACACTAACTCTTTACTTTCTTGATAATGGGTTAGTGTTTTAATCAAGTATTGTCTTAATCTCATATTCTTGCAGTATTTGTCTTTTGGTGTTGGTTTTTTGTTTTTTAATTTGTCACTTTGAAATTTTATCAATCTCTTATAGTGATTTTAATAATAAAACATAAATATTTTCCTTTTTTTTTCTAATTATTAGTGATTTTAATATTTTAACACATTATAAAGGTTCTAATTTTGGTGCGAATTGAAGTATTAAGTAATTTAAATTTATTTTAAGAAAAAAAATGAATGTGAAGTTTAAGAAAATCTTTTAGAAAATGAAAAATGAGCTAGTCTAAAAAAACCTAAAGCTAGAAAGCTTTAAATTATTAAATCATTTCATAGATTCCTCTAAGATTATGAAATTTTACAAACTTGCCGCAATAAATTTTCTTCGTTGTAGGACATTGGTAATCATTGAGATAGACTATAATTTGCAAATAAGAAATGCCTTGTTTTTGCTATTTTGAAAGAAAAACGTGTTCGAAGGTATAAAAATGCATTGTTAAGCACAATTTATTTGAAACCTTTAAAAATACGGTTTATATTTTCAAAATAAAATATATTTGTTTTTAAATTTAATTTTGAAACTTTGAGAAGAAAAGATCCAGATTAACTTTTCCTTATTTAATTTAAGCACATTAGAAACCTTACCACTTGATTTTTTATTGTATTATCAAATTCTTGTTTTAATTAAATTTCTTTTTATGTTTATTTTAATAAATTTAATTCAATGTAGGGCAGAAATACCTCAGGTCTCTATCCCAGACGGATTGACACCACTTATTTATATTCATGTTAAATCTTATTATGTAAGATTATTGTATTCAATTTGAAAAAATGATAAATGTTTCCAGTGCGTTTTTTTCTTTTATGTTGTCTTCTCATTTTCTACCAAACCTCAGACTAAAAAAAATTATAAAATTTTTGTTTTCTAAACTGACGTTTATAAGCCTCTCTTTTATTTTTGTTGTAGATTTCAAGAATCCCGTCGTTGTTTTTCCATAAGATTCTGGACTTTTCTGAAAAGTTTTTTAAACTTTATCTAGTTATTGTTGACACTTGACATTTAATTTTTTTGTATTTTGCGGTTTTCTTAAAAATTTTCCGGAATACATAGACTTTTCAACCAGAATTTTCAAGAAATTTCTTTGATTTTTCCAGTAAATTTACTTTTACCTTTTCTATAATTTTCCAGAATATCTCCCCTTATTTTCCAAAAATGTTTAGGCATAACTTATTTTAACCTAATATTTTTAAAGTATTTGTCTTTTAATTTTTTAATTTGCCTTTTAATATTTTAAAACATTTCATTTTAGCTTCTAATCTGGGTGCGAATGAAAGAATTATGGAATCTAAATTAAATTGCAAGAAATAAATAGATAAAGTTTAAGAAACCTTTTAGAAAATTCCAGAACCTTGGAGAAAATTCACGAGATAATCTAAAAAAATCATAGATCATCTCGTGGATTTTCTCTAAGATTCTGGAATTTTCTGAAAAGATTTCTTTAACTTTATCTACTCAATTTTATCACTTGACATCTCATTTTTTGGAACTTGGCGGGTTTTCCAAAAATTTTCCGGTATTTATACAATTTTTCATCAAAATCATTTTACAATTTCTTTGTGTTTTCTACTAATTTTATTTTTACGTTTTCTATAAGTTTTTTAGAATATCTAACCTTATTTTACCAAAATTGTTGGCATGAATTGTCTTAATCTAAAATTCTTTGGAAGTTTCTTATAGTGATTTCAATATTTTACACCATTTCATGTTAGCTTATAATACTGGTGCAAATTGCAATATTAAAAACATCTAAATTCTGTTGCAAGAAATTAGTAGATAAACTTTAAGAAACTTTTGGAAATTACAAAATCTTGGAGAAAGTCCACGAGATGAACTATAAACGCCTCATGGATTTCCTTAAGATTCTAAAATTTTCTAAAAAGTTTAAGAAATACCAAAATCTTAGAAAAAGTCCACGAGATGAACTAAAAAGGGGGTAGCTTTCCTTAAGATTCTAAAATTTTCTAAAAAGTTTGTTAAACTTTGTCTATTTATTGTTACTACTTGACACCTCATTTTAAGACTTTATAAGTTTTCGTCATAATCTTCTTTCAATTTCTTTGAGTTTTACACTAATTTTAATTTCACGTTTTCTATAATTTGTCCCCTTACTTTGCCAAAATGTTTAGACATGACTTGCCCTAATCTAATATTATTGTAGTATTTATCTTTTGTTTTTTTTATCTGCCTTTTTGATTTTTTCAAAGTTTTTATAAAGATTTCAATATTTTAATTAAATAAACCATTTTATGTTAGCTTTTAATTTTGTTGCAAATTAGAGTATTAGGAAATCTAAATTATATCTTTAAAAAAAATCCACTAAATGAACTAAAAAAAATCTCTCAAACTCAAAGGTTTTCTCTAAGATTCTGAAATTTTCTAGAAAGGTTTCTTTAACTTTTTCTCCTTTTCTTTCGCCGCATTTTTAAGAATTTGAAGGTTTTCATAAAAAATGCAAGAATTTATTTATATTTTCCATCAGACCCACTCTTCTTGCAATTTCTTTAAATCATTCATTAATTTTTCAATTTTTCCTTAATTTACCAACATAACGTTTTAATATAATATTCTTGTTAAACACTTAACTAACGCACTTACAATGTTTTAACCACTAAAAATTCAATTCATTTTTAGTGGTTAAAACATTGTAAGTGCGTTAGTTAAGTGTTTATCATGAATTACCACGTAGTAACGGTCACCACAATCCTTATGATTAATATTCTTGTATTGTTTTTAACCATTTTGCAATATCAGAAGTTTTTTCAATGATATTAATATATTAAAGCACTTTATGTTAGCTTAAAATCTCGATGAATTGGAGCATTAAGAATTCCAAATTTCATTGCAAGAAATAAGTAGATTCAAAACTTTTAGAAAAGTCAAAAATCTTAAGAAAAATCCACGAGAAAAACTAAACATAGCTAATTCATCTGGTAATTTTCCCTATGGATTTTCTAAAAAGTTTCTTAAACTTTATCTACTCAATATTAGTACTTTATACGTTTTCATAAAATTTGCCGGAACTTACAGCATTATCCATCAGAATCTTCTTTATTTATTCGTATTTTAAAAGTGATTTTAATATTTTAAAGCATTTTATGTTAGCTTATAATCTTGGTGCGGATTTGAGAATTAAGAAATCTAAATTGTATTGCAAGAAATAAGTAGATTAAGTTTAAGATTTTTTTTGAAAAATTCTGTTTTTTAAAGAAAATCCACAATATGAAAAACTACCTTCTTTTAGTTCATCTCTTGGTGTTTTTATACTTTTTTAGCACTTTGCAACTCTTTATTGGAATTTTGAAGGCTTTTCTAAAATTTCTGGTTTACCTTGCCAAAATTTCCAAAAATTTACGTCAGAATCTTCTTGAGTTTTTCAATAATTTTGCTTTAACTTTTTCTATAGTTTTATAAAATTTCTTTCCTCATTTTACTAAAATTTTTAGACTTAATCTAATATTCTTGCCATATTTTTCTTTTGTTTTCTTTTAATTTGTCTGTTTTGATTGTTAGAAGTTTCTTATAATATTTTTTTAATTGTAAAGCATTTTATATTGGATTATAATCTTGGTCGAATTGTAGTATTAAGAAATCTAAATTATATTGCAAGAAATAAGTAGATACAGTACTTTTTATAAAATTCCAAAATCTTAGGGAACATCCACGAGATGAACTGAAGAAACCTTGTTCATTTTGGGAATTTTCTAAAAAGTTTGTTTAATTGGGAGAAGCAATACACTTGTTATGTTTCATATATATTTTATCAGATACTATTACTGAAACGTGTTTCGGTCCTTACCTTACCATTATCAAAGTTTTTTTCTATACTGCGTAGCTAATTTGACATTACTTATGTTTTACTGTATTTAATACTTGCTTCTTTCTTGATGAAACAAAATGTTTGAATTTAATTTTTTTATTTTGCTGTAATAAGTAGATACAGATTAAGAAATTTTTTTAGAAAATTTTAGAATCTAATAACTAAAACAACTGTGAATTTTAGATATTCCACAATCCATCCTAAAAATAAAAGTGTCAAGATTCTGGAATTGTCTAAAAAAGTTTCTTAAACATTATCTACTCAATTTTAGCAATTTCATCATTTTTAGAAATTCCTTAAATTTGGCGGTATTTATAGAATTCTCCATCAAAATAATTTTTCAATTTCTTTGAGTTTTTTTACTAATTTTAGAGAGATAAACATTTTTATTGGAAAATAGTCTTAAATCTGATAATAGAACAATTTCTTTTCTTGTTTTTTTCCACTGGCTTTTAGCCCTACTAATTTCATTTTTACGTTTTCTATAATTTTCTAGAATATCTTCCCTTATTTTACCAAAATTTTAGGCATCACTAATCTTAATCTAAAATTATTGCAATATTTGTCTTTTGTTTGGTTTTCAATTTTTCTTATAGATATTTCAATATTTTAAAACATACTTGCTTCTTTCTTTATGGAACAAAATGTTTAAATTTAAATTTCTTGAACTTTTGAATTTTTTTATTTTGCTAAAATAAGTAGAATCAGATTGAGAAACTTATTTAGAAAATTTCAGATTTTAATAATTAAAAACAACTATGAGCTTCCTAAATTCCTAAATCCACCCTAAAAGTGAAGTGTCAAGTGCTAACAATAAGTAAATAAAGTTTAAGTAACTTTCAGTTAATTCCGGAATCTTAGTGAAAATCCACGAATTGAACTGAAAAATTTTCTAGAATCTAGAATTTTCTAAAAAGTTTCTTTAATTGGGAGAAGTAATACGCTTGCTGTGTTCCATGTATATTTCATCTTTTTTTTCTAAGAAACCAAATTCTAAAATCTTCTAACTAAAAAAACCTATGAAATAGATTATGGATTTTCTCTAAGATTTTGGAATTTTGTAAAATGTTTCTTAAACTTTATCTAGTTACTCCTAACGCGTTCCACTTCATTTTTCAATTTCTTGAAATAAATAAAAATAAATCTTAAAGAAATTTTCAACGCCTTCATTTTATGATTTTCTTGTTGTGAAATAAAACATTTCAACATTTTAAAATATCTGAATAAACTTCTAATCTTGCCAAGATTGGGAGAACTGAAGAATCTAAATTTGAATATAAAAGTTTTATGTTCATTTTTACTAACCTTCATCTTGAAATTCTAGGTATGGTTTTTCAATTAATAAAAACCAAACTTAAAGGATTTTTCCAAACATTACTACTACATTTTGCCAAAATATATTCTATGCCTTCATTTTCTTAGTTTCTTTTCGTGAAATAAAAGCATACGATATTTTAAAATAGTCTGAATAACCTTCCAGTCCGGACAAGATTAGGAAAATTGAGAACTGTAAATTCGAATGGAAGAGTTTTAAGTTTCTCCTTACTTCTGGAAATGTATTTTTTTAAATTCTGGAACTTTTTATCTTGTCGAAATTTCTAGTTTTTTTGCCTTATTTTATCACTTAACTAACTTCTTGGAATTATCTAAATTTTTCTAGAATTTTCTAAAATTTCCTCTCTCATTCTATTAGAATTGTAATCAATACTTTCATCCCATATTATCAGAATATTCTTGTAATTTCAAAGTTACAAAGTAATATTTTTTTAAGTATTATAGATTTTTCTAAAAAGTTTTATTTTTCATTTTACCAAATTAAGAATATTTATAATTTGTCTAAATCTTCTTCAAAGATAAATCATTGTAATTTATTTTCTGCAATATTTGTGTTATATCAAATCCTTTGTCCCTTTGTCTTATAAATGAGTATGAGCAACAATAAAACGATTATATTTAAATTATTAAAATTACAGTTGTATTAATTCACTCAAGAAATATGAAGAAATTTATTAACAAATTATTTATATTTTATTTCTTAACTTTTTAAGACAACTTCTATTAGTAACGAGTTTTGTTTCTAATGACTAAACTAAAACCCTTACTATGTTTTAACAATTGTAATTTTATTACCTAAAAAATACTCAAAGCTTTAGTTTACTCTGAATTATCGCGTAGTAAAGGTCGCAAAATATCGTTTGATCAACAATTAATTTTATTACAAAGTTTGATTTCTTCTACTTACTTAAACATTCAGAAAAACAAGATTAACTTTTTTATGATTTAATAATGAGAATATAGTCAATGCATTATGATAGCAAAAAATGAAAGGGGGCGTTTTTTTATACGAAACGTGTCCGCATATCTCGAATCATTGACTTGTGAAAATGACAATTACAGACCGCCAGATATAAAATGAGTCATTATCAAATCTACGTTGGCAATCCCCGCTTCCGATGGGGACGAGCGCCATTTTGCCTTTTCGCTTCATTGAGCTTCATCGAAAATTATGGCACAGCAATTTTGCGTCTGGTGCTCTTAAGGATAACGTATTTAGAAATAGCCCAATGGAAACATTGATTTCTCACTTCACGTTCATTGCCAATTGAAAATTCTCTGTAGTTTCAGACAGAAGTATAAATTAATAGTCAATAATGTTTAGTATTTATAAATATAAGTTGTAGATTAACCATAATTTGTTTTGGTTTTTCTTGAGCTGGTATTATATTTACCATTAAACAAAAAAATGTTTAATAAATAATATACATTTTCATTTCATTGTAATAGTTTTGGTAGCAACTAATTGTAGAGGCTTTCACGTTGTAATACATTTTAAATATTTTTAACATCACAACCCTCAACGACTATAGTTTCGAAAGCTTGTGCATGTGATATTCAGATTGAATACGTTTTCATGAAAATAATTGCTAAGCTCAAATAATTAAAATAATTAAAAACATTATTTTGGTATTCACTAAAAAGAATTGATTGATTTTTATTAGATTTTGTTTTTTTTTTAATCATTAGCCCTTTTTTATTATTTGATGAGTTACCTGAAAAATTGTAATTGAATTAAAACACTAGTTAAAATTCAGTTATAAATATAAATGATGTAAGTGCATTCTCTCCACGTTTTTAATTTAATTAACCCTTATACATTTTCAGTGTATAGAGTTTTTTTTATTTATGATAATTATAATGAATAATTAAAAATATTATTAAGTAGATGATCATTCAAATATCGAAATGTTTATTTTATTTAGCATATATAATTTCTTTTTAAATGTAAGTTTATTACATTTATGAATGACGTTCGAAAATATTTTCACATGAAATCTCGTGAATTGTAGGAATACAATAGTACAGCATAACAAAGGCTTACTGAGAGCTGAGAAATGACCATTCGTGTCTGTTTTGACAAGATTTGGTAATTTTAAAATTGACCACTGTGTGCCGGACAATGCGATTAAAGTGGATTTATGGACAATGTAAAGTACCTGCAGATGAATGGACATTGTGGTTGGATTTCGGGGGGCTTGTCGGGTGAACAATAATAATATCGATGTAAACCAATTACCGACATTTGAGCCCCTTATTGAGAACATGTCTTTATAAGAATGTTAGAGAAATAAATATAGGATGCAGGTGTACTGCTTAAAATATTCTTGTTAGTTAAAATTTTAATTGTAATTAATTGTTTTAAATGAAAATAGTTATTTGAAATACAATTGGAAATATATGCGTTATTGCGTTATTAATGTGTGCATTATGTGGTAATTTCCACATGAGGCTGCTAGTCTGGGGATTGGAGTAAACATACAATGTGCTAATAATATATCAAATGTCTTACTGTACTGACAAAAAGAAAAGTAGCTACTGCACTTTTATCTGATGATAACAATTTACAAACACTAACTATGTATGTTGAATTTATGAGGTGGATACATGATGAAACTCTTTAATAAATTGAAATTGTCAACATTCTTGAAAAAAAGACAATTAGTTCAATATGTTGAGGAATCAAAGCGCTACGAAATGAACAATTTGGTTTTAGAAAAAGGGCGATGCATCTCAGTTGCAATATTAATGTCAAGTTTTCTAGAATCGTCAAAGGCTTTTGACTGTGTCTCACAACAAATACTACTACGCAATCACTATTTCTACAATGTACATCCGATAGAGTCCTATCAAATGGATATTCATCCAATTCCTTACCAACCACACACGACGCTCCACAGGGCTCCATCTTAGGCCCTCTACTATTTTTAGTATATGTCAATGATGTACCAGACTCAGCTCCAAACGACAATATGATCTTATGTGATACTACGATTATAAATCAATGTAAACAACCAGAGTCAGCCACTAAATTACATATTTATATTTATTATTGAATACTGCAACATTTTTCACTGTAAAGTAGTTTCATCATGCAGATGAATACTGAATATTGTTTTATTTCAACTAATCACTAAAACTTTTATGTAATTTTATGTTTAAATTGCATTATCAAGTATTTTACTTGTATAGTTTACAGTTTATAACATGAGTTACATTTAGCGACCGTACGTCACAATACTAATATTCATAACAATTTACTTTTAATTTAAATTCTTTTTGTGCTTAAATATAATTTTCCTATTTTTATGGATTAAGTTTCTGAGATAATTGACTTAATAGTATTCTGTTAGACAATACTTTATATTATTGATTTATATTCAGGATTCTATTTTTATTATTAAGAGAAAATTATTTCTATTTGATCAAAAGTAATCAACAGTTTTTAATGTTTAATGCCACAATTTGTAATATTGTCCCATTTTACACATGTATGCCTTTATACAAATTAATTACATTTAAATGCATTTTTGTAAAGTTGTAAAATAAATTGCCGATTCAATTATTAGTATTCTATCTAGTATTTTTTAAATGAGCCTAAAGAAAAATTATAACATTCATATGAATTATCAAAATAAAATAAATTTAATTTAATACTTAACATTAATACTAATATACGATTTTATTAATATATAAATAATGGCAAAAATACTACCGCTAACATTTATATACTTCACTTATTAATTTAATAATCAATCAATTTACAATTTTCAAATTTTTAAAGTTTTATTTAATTCATTACAATTGTTTCACCACACTGAGGCTTCTTCAGGTGAAAGATATATACAATTTACTAAGCATTTACTTTTAATAAACATAAGGGAAGAAACAGTGAATATACAACGTAAGTCACCTTCAAATAATACTTGTTAATTCACATATTACACAAAGAAGGAAACAGCGAATAAAACAAGTTTTCATATTACAAATCATCTTATCGTAACTAAACTAATATATACATGTTAATTCAGATCATTTATTGACTACGCCACTGAAATTCCCAAAGTTTTACTACCGCTGAGCAAACAACAGCGCCATCTACCAAAATATAGCCGATTTATATTATTCGATTGTAAGAACAGAAAACTATAATATTCCCAATCGCAAAATCTGTAATATTGCACATAATACATAACCTTCTTTTATTTTCTATGTACATAACCTTACTTACATTAACACATACCTCCTAAGTTTAAAGAAAATGTTAAGTTTAAGGGTGCTTCATGCGGTTAGTAAACCATGCACGAGGACAATTCACATTACACCATCCTGCTCAGAAATCCAAAAATTGACGAGATTGAGGGTTGTGGATAACAGCGAAATTGGGAAGAGAGCGATGGCCGAAGGGAAGCCACCAAAATGCATACATGTTTATAACAAAACAGGAGTTGGTAGAATAGGTATGGTTTAATATTAACCCTCTATTGGCCCATGTAATTTTCAGATTACATTTTAATATAAGTAATTCTTGAATGTTGTTGGCGTTTACTTGGTGGTACATTTTGGTTAAAAATAAATAAAACACTTTTCACTTTATTTTACCACAATAGTTATTTATTGACTGCGACTATGGTTTCGATCATAAACTGATCATTATCAAACATAAACACACACTTTATGTTTCATAATGATCAGTTTATGATCGAAACTATAGTCGCAGTCAATAAATAACTATAGTGGTAAAACAAAGTGAAAAGTATGCAAATTGAATGTTTAAATGTTTAAAAAATGATAACACCACGAAAATTGTTACATCGTGCTGAATATGATTTTATACATGTAACGACAACAAACAGTTATGTCATTTAATGCCCGGTGGTGCTTTAGTAAGGGGAGTAGTTGTTTTAACTGTTAGTTGCAGTTTTTACATTTAATGTAAAACATAAGTGCAGAAATGCTCATGGAGATTTTATTTGTCTCATTATTAATTATCATAAAGTGAAAAGTGTTTTATTTATTTTTAATTTAAGTATCAATATTTTACCAAATAATTATAGCTCTTTCATGAGATAGCGTAGAGATCTTAATTTTTCTAATATTGCCAAGATAACCAATGTCAATATTTATTACTATTACACTAATAGGTTTATAATTACTGATTTTTCGTTTAACTTATTTTTTTTTTTTGGGATTTAAAACAAAAATTCGGTCCCACAGAGGCTTAAAAAGTAAGAATTGTTTATTTATTGTCCCAAAGAGAGAAGACCAAAGATGTAATAAATAAATAAAAGATTCTAAATAATACTTTAAAATAATAGAACTACTTTTATATTGTTTCATATAATTATTCTAAACTATGACACTTTTATAATAAGTGTTATTGTATGGTTGAGGCCGTTACTTAATGAAACTTTATATTCACATTTATTTAAAATAAAATACTTCTTGTTTGATTTTCCACCTTTATTATCATATACACTGCTATGATTGTATCAATCAAATAAAACGTGTTTTATTTATATAAAGTGTTATTACAAAATTGAATTATGTATTGAAACCAATTTCATGGCTAATACCATTATATAAAATAATGTTTATGTTTTGAATATAGTTTGAATATATCGGGTGTCCCGTTAATGTGTAAAAATTACTGTACCATAGATTCCAGAGGTCAAAATAATATTTGGGAACTAGAAAACTAACTTGGGAACTATAACCACGGATTATTTTAAGATTTTAGTGCCCCAATTACGGCATTTTAAATGATTTTATGTTCTTCGTATTTCAATAAAATTTAAGAACATGTGCATACGTTTTTCGGTAACAAAATTTTGTCTGATGTTATCTTAAAAACGTACATTACGTTCCCCATAACTGGTGAGTCACTTTTTCAAGTTTTTACAAATTTGTTTACTAAAAAATTGTAGCAACTTATTCATGCTCTTACAAGACATATATTTACGTTTCCCGTCTTTTAACTCAGTAAAACATCAATCGAAAATATACGTTGTTCGGTCACGGGACCCATTTATACAAAAACATATAGATGCGTTCCTAGTAACAGAAGGGTTAACCGTAAACTTTTGGATATAACGGGTGTCCAACAGTTATTGCAGTCCCGGGTGGATCTGGATCTGGATTGAGTTTGCCAAGGGTGATCAAATCATTGACCAGAGCACTTAGGCCTCACTAGGCCCATTGTGCCAGGTGGCATTGGAATCAAAAACGTAGGTCAATTCTTACATGTGCCAAATAAATTCAACTGACATTTCAAATATGTTTAATTAAATAGGTTAATTTTTATGAAGTAAGAAACGACGTTTTCATGGCCATCCGGGACTGCAATAATTGTTGGACACCCGTTAGATAAGTTGAGTTCAGTCATTATGTTTTGATCCCAGAAATCCATGGTACAACTATTTCCCCACACTAACAGGACACCCAATATATATTTATTTCAATTATAAGAACAGAACACTTTTAACTTCTTTTTCTTAATATGTGTGTAATGGATAAGCTTGGAATAAAACACTAACACTTTCTTCACAATTAATTTTTATTTGAGATAACTGTTTGCTATTGATAATGGTCACTTTATATAAAATAAAAGTTGTTTGTGAAGAAAGTTATGTTATTCCAGGTTTATTAATTAAATTCAAATAGATTTACATATGATTTTTACAATTTTTGTTTATTTTTTGACTCTTTTTAGCTAAGTTGTTGCGTCCAGTGGTCAACATTTTAAGTACAAGTACTTGTTTCATGCTTTCCATTTTGTTTTTCCCTTTTAAATCTCTCTGAACCTACTTACAAATATATTAAATTTTCACATAACTCAAGAACTAATTTTTATGTGTATAATGGCCTTGACAATTATGCCCTAGTGACTAGTACAGTAACTTTAACAGTATTTACTCTTAATAACTTTTGATATAGCATATTTGTCTTCGGTAATACTAATTTTAGGCTATGTTAATAATTTTATTCATATCACTTATAGTTGATATAAGATATAAGATGTTTATGGCTTTTACGGTATTTAACTTTCACTAAGTTTTATGAAAAACCGAATGCAAACTCTCATCCCCAGCCCCCAATAAATGGTCTGAAATGGAGCCTCTTAACGCTGTCCCAGGCTCTGTTTCGGTATTTTTTTATTAAGAGGCCGTCTTAACTCGATTTCTAAATATCTTATAATTTAATAAGATAATATCAAAATAAATAAATAATATTTTTTTATAATATTTTATTTAATTATGAATATTGAATGACAAATAAAATAAAAAAAGAAAATTGACAATAATAAACTACATATCATGTATGCAAAAGTTTTGAACAGTGCCAAATGCACGCTACCACCATTAAAACTCACTAAAAAACTAATCACTTGTGTACCTATCATTGTCGTCACTGGATTCATCGCCCACATATATAATTATATCCGGTACCAGCCTACTTCTATACAGATTTTCTTCACAAATAACATGTTCTACCCAATTTTTCCAGCTGGCATTAGATCTATTTGCGACTTCCTCCTTAATTAATTTGATGGCACCACTGCTAAATTTCAGAGAGGTATTATTTCTCCGCAGATGTTGTTTCAGTTCTTCTCATATGATCTCGATCGGATTAAAATTGCAATAATATGGGGGAAGACAAAGAACTTTAAATCCACTTTATATCTATTGGACAACTATACATTATAGTTTATTTGTTGAAACATCAATTTTTGAATTTTTAAGATTATATCATAGAATGTTATGATGATGAGATTTGTAAAGCTCAAAACTATTTTTAATTTTATTTAATGTTTATTCTAGGTTATAGAGACATTCTTTAAATTCATACATTGTTGACAGCTGTCAACAAACTTTCCAAAAATGAAATAAATTGACATCAAATTTATTTTAATAAAATGGAACTGTAAAAATTTGCAAACGAAATATTTTTTATTAATTTTATAAATTTGCAAACAAAATATTTTTGATTAATTTTATTGTGGTATTATTTTCATTTTATAATTTTAATAACCTATATTGATTAGATGTTTTCGAAATAAAAACCTTTTTATTTTCCATATTGATAAATTGAATTTCCTGTCATGAATTTCTCTATGCATAAAAAAATATCAATGGAGATTACAAAGAATACTAATTGTTACCAAAACAAGAACAGTATGTATATAACAGGGTTTAGATTAAACTCCAGAGATTAAGATGTTAGTTGTGACTATACGCTAATTCTGGTTATTTACTAAACACAAATAATGTTGCATTGTGCCGAATGTGATTTCAGCCATGTAACGACAGCTAACGATTATATAATTTGATATCTGGCAGTGCTTTAGTACGAGGAGTAATTGTTTTAACTGTTAGCTGATAGTTCTTACATGAAAGACAGTGGTGCAGTAACACTAGAAGAAATCATTTTGATGCTTTTCTTTTCTAATTGTTTTGTAATCTACAATTCTTCAATTAGATTGAGTTGGTGCTCTTTCTCAATAATTAGTTTATTGTTCTAAGTACTATCCCATCTTTACATAATGGTCTGTTAATTCTGTAAGTAGTATTTTGTTTTATATGAATTATTTGTGTTTTTTCTACTGTGTTTTTAAATTAAGATTCATTTGTTCAATTTAATAATTATGTATTTAAAACTATCGGTGGCTAAGCTCCCATTATACAGATTATTTTTTCTGTATTTTTTATTAGCTTTCATTTTAATACTGAGAAAACATAGAAGCTTAACCACTAAAGTTTTAAATACTTGGCCATACCGTATCAAAAATACGATTTTTGATAAACTATGGTCGATTCAATCTTACATTCTACACATATAATAAATGTTTTTACCTACCCAAATTATTTATACAATTAAACCTTGCCACATTACTTAATGTATTCAATAATTTATGAAATTTTCAAAAGTTTTATGGAAAACAGTTAAATTATCCTCAATTTCAGTAACTCAGAATTGTTTCACCACATAATTATTTACAATAATTAAATTCAATTAAACATATTTTTAGAGTCATAAATTTATTTTATCTGTACAAAGTACCTAAGGTCCACTTTAATAATAAAAAAAGTAGACAAAACAAATATTTTTTTAACAACTACTTCCTTGGGCAATACTACCTTGGATAATGAATTATACAGAAGTAATTTGGGTGTCTATTTCTTATTGGATATATAAATTTTTATAGCTAATAAATTATACAATTCACATAACCTTATAAATACATTTTATTTACTTTTAGGTGATAAAGTTCTGGTGGCGATTAAAGGTGAAAAAAAGAAGGGCATCCTCGTCGGACTAAAGCAAAATCAAAAAACAAAAGTACCCAAATTCGACAGCAATAATTTAGTGTTGATCGATGACGGCGGTACTCCCCTGGGCACTAGGATCCACGTTCCCATACCGACAATTCTGCGAACGATCCTGAAAGAGAAAACGTTTTCAAAGGGGGCAGATTACACCAAGATATTATCAATTGCTTCGAAATTTGTCTAATAAAATATAATTTATGTTGTATGTGTCTGTAAATTTTTAAGTAAATATTTATGTAGGATTATAATTATTTATTTATTTTATCGTACTATATATGTGTGTGAGTTTGTTACAAAAAAAAGATAAAACCCTGTTATAAATTTGAAGTTGTTATAGGTGTGAGCGGAAATCTACTTTAGCAGCTATAAATATCTTATTTAAAATATAAAAATGTATTGTGGTCATGAAAATTTCTATTTTTTTCAATTGGCATAAGTAAGTAGAATTTTAAATTGTTTTTAGAAAAAGAAAATATGTTAATCTGTTTTTAGTGTATGTAAACACTACTACAAATATAAGGCTTTTATTACTTGCCAGGAGAGCTAAAGAAACATGAATTCTTGAGAGAGGCAAAATTTAAGTAGTTTTTGTCATAAAGATAGGTATAAACATTAAAATTCATCACTAAACTAAGACACTTTACATGTTTTTACCACTAAAAATTTGTGTAATATATGTGCATAATTTTTTAGTGATAAATGTTACAGTTTAATGTTTTTTTATATTACACAAAAACTACAATTGCATCATAAAATGAGTTTCAAGAATAATGTGTTGAATGCAACATGACTGCCTCATTAATTTTAAAAATAGATTAATAAGGTGAATTATTACCAAAATTTATTAGGGATTAGTTGTTTATCTTTGATTTATGATTAATTTGTCCAATATTTCAATCAACGAACATTTATAAATTACAAAATACAAATCTTATAACTGACAATTATGATTTTGTTAAATCATCAACACATTTGTGGCATTTTTAAGGCTTTTACATCTATTATTACTTTATTCGACTACAATTTATTTAAGTCTCAATTAAATATGATAAATTACATTGTATAGTATATTGGGTTGCCGAATTCTACGAGTCTATATAAAGATATTCTCTGGACTTTTTAATATAAATTTATAAATTCGACAAATTTCAATAAATTATAATTAAAACAAGAGTTTTAAATAGTTTCACGACTGTGAAATTTTCAAACGATTTTCAACTCTTACATTCCATTGTTTTGAGGAATTTTTGACTATGTTTTCTTGGTTTAATAAAAATTTAATAATAATAATAATAAACTTTATTTAGCACTGTTGCTATATAAAATATAGTTATAAAATTCATAACAAATATATATATATATATATATATATATGAAATGTCTTATGTTATTAACTTATAATATATCACTTAATCTTAAAAATACAAAATATGCCACACTTATGCTAATTTACTAATATCTGCTGCGTTGCCACTAACTTTGTGCATTAATCTAATTAATTCTACATTAAACTTATCCTATTTTGATACATTTAATATAAACTTAACGTACTCTTGACCTACCTTATTAACCTAGCGTACTCTTGACCTAACACAATAAATTTTATATTATTCTCCATATATTGACCCAGCGTACTCCCGACCTACCATAATACAAAGTGTATTGACCTCGCGTTATCATGACCTATCCTAATAAACCCTGAATTAACTTTTGCGACAGGCCAATGTACGGTATGTTGTGGTAGGTCAAGAGTACGCTAGATTAATGAGAAAAATGTATTAAAAAGAATTTAAAAGTTTACTCGTTGAATAAAAGTGGACAGAAAACAAAAATATTTGATATTTATAAAACAAGTGTAATTAAAAACACCAGTTAACTATTGATAATGAACACAGTGTTAGAAATGTACATTTAGTGATTAAATAAAATAATGAAGTAAGAAATATAACTGTGCTTATTTAATTAAAGTGTAATTAAAAACATTTTGAAAATGTAAAAATGTGCGGAATCAAAACAATTTTAAACTACTTTTTAATATTGCAAGAAAGGTTGGGAATTATTTAAAACAACAGATCAATGAATAGTTAAGAATAGACCGAAATAAAAATAGTAATCAATAGTACACATTTTATCTCAGTAGAATTAATTAATGGTTTCTACTGCTGCATTTTTACAAGTCATTAAGTAAGTAGGAAAAGTAGGAACAGTTGCATAATATGAAATATAGTAACAAGAACTAAGGTGGACGCAGAAAAGAAATAAGTCGGGAAAATATAACTATTTTATCATTCTCTAAAAAATAATAATACATTAAAGAATTTCTAGGTATTTTTAAATCTTATTGAAATTTAAAATATATATTCTATGGTCGCAGGTACACCAGATTAATTTATTTACAATTATTGTTTAACACAAAATATACCATCAAAATGAAAAGGGATAATATCTAAAGACAGGAAATTATAGGAAAATTTTAAATAACAAATAATAATGAAAACGTTTAATTACATTAATGATAATATAACTTTTATATTCAAAAAATTGCACATAAAATATTACAATTTTAAATTGTCTCTGTATCTTAGGCTCTATATCTATAATTCGTCCGTATGTCTGCAACCAAATATACATTTCCTTTGAAATTTTTTTGACGAAAAGTAGTAAAAATAATTAATATTTTTTAAATAAATTTTATAGAAAATATTTGGCAATAATCAGCTGTGAAATGAAAATCACAAATTGCAGTTATAGTTTGCTTCATTTGTATGGATGGCTAAAATACTCTTAAAAATATACAAACCAGTGTGCAGGGTAAGTAATTACGAAAATGTATTTAATTTTTCTCTAAAATTGACTTCTGAAAATTTATTGTCGAAATGTACATTACATCCAATGAATAAAAATTAAACTGGGAAGTAAGTTAATTCTAACCAGGATTCTATTTAATTAAAAAGAACTATATTTTTGAAATTTATATGTACATGTAAAAATTTACTTTTAATCTTTTATTGAACGAAATCAAATAATACAAAATCTATAAAACATAAAAATAACTCAAAAATGTGTTTATATAGGTATTAATTATTAATCTCAAATTCCTAATCTTTTTTCATGACAAACTAAAAAAAAATCTTTTGAATGTAATATGATAAATTTTAAAATACAGCAATTAAGTTAACACTACTTCCTAATAAAGGTTGAGGGGATTGACTGAAGAAGAGAAACATGAATAAATAATGACAAATGATTTTATTGAACTATTTCGAAATATACAAGCAACACAACAAAAGTATGTTTAAAGCACATAACATAAGTTAATCTGTGCTGTAATAAGATGTAAAAAGAAATGGAAAAGAACTACGTCATCCTGCACCTGCACACCGAATTACAAAATGAATTTCGATGTGCAGTCGCCGTTACATTAAAAATTGATCGGCGAGTATCAGAAACCCATCATTTATATAATACTGCACAAGAGTTTTTAATACTCGCCGAGGCAATAATCGTAAGTAAATGAGGTGCTATATAAAAAAGCAATAATATAAACCGAGCTTGTATTAGCTCCCCATGTATCAAAGAACGAAATATCACGTTCAATCATCTAAAATTAGTAAACCTAAGATTATCAATTTAATATAAATACAATCACAGTAACAAACGGGAACCAATTCAAAAAAATCTACAAGAATTTAGATAAATATATTCCTATCAACACTCTAGAATGTCCAAGTAAGAATCAGTCCGATTATATACATCCGAAATTCTTGTAAACGCACTTAAATAATAAAAATTACCTTCAAAAGTAAGTAATTACATAATGTTGGCTGCACGCAGCCAGCAACAATAATGAATTACATATAAGTTTTATTCGCTTATTAATTCATCTTTATTCTAAAATCACCTAATAAACTATTTATTAGTACACCCAGTCTTGTTTTGAAACCATTGCAGCGGACAGAACAAATATTTATATAAGCTGTGCATAGTTAATTTGCAACTGAAGGCCCTAATTGTTATTTATTTAAAAACTGGAGGAACTTTCTTTATATAATTATTAACATATTCGATATATTCAGCGACTGAGTGTCTCATGCCCACTTACATTGGATGAGAGCAAGCATTCCAACAACCAACAATTCTTACAAACCATTCTACCATCCTTCTACAATATAACATAGGATTGTAGAATGCTTCGTAATTTCTCCAAAAACGGTGTTTGGGTTCAGTGTAATGAAGAGAAATACAATAGTATCCAGCAAATAAAAAATGTTAAACCTGAACCATCACAGCGTTGATGGATTTATATTATTACTTTAATCTGCTCACTCGTATTTCAGTACTGTCCCAATGGAACTATTCTCCTCATTTATTTATTTTAATTTTGAACTCACCCACACAAGTAAATACAGATTCATACATCATTTTATTAATCTAGAACATCCATTGCGAGATTAGAGGCCAACAGTGTACCTAAACGAATAAATTTGTAACAATTATTCGTGACATCATATGTGAATCTAAAAATAAGTGCTATTGTCATACTTCTAGTTTAGTAAATGAAAAATTGAGTCAAAACCCACGATTCAGTCCAAAAATAAGAAATCTATCACATAATTTATTGAAGTTTGGCACAGCACTTTTAAAAATGTATCTGTAGAAAAAAATATCGATTTATATTATTGCTGGCCTCTTTCTTGTCAGTGTATAAATGTATGTAAAATAGTAAAATATGCCTGATAGAGAGAGAAGGTGATGATACCCCCAGTACAAAACTGGAAGTCAATCTGTTTAACCAAAATTATATCTATGTTATATAACTATACATATGCATAACAAAAACAATATATTCTCAAACTTCATATCATACGTATACCAAATCTTACTCCATAGTTATGTACATGGTACAAAGTTTTTAAACATAATCCTATCAATGTAGTAATATAATAAAAAAGAAAAAACAACAAAATGTGAAAATAACTGATCAACATACGCGCGCACGCCCATACTATTTAAAAGTGCTAAATCTATAGTCTAAATTGTAAATAATATATGTATGTATGTATATATATATATATAGTATGTATATATGTACAAAAAAGGAACAAAACGTTGCGCTATACTCCCTAACATTATGATAAATATGTTTTTGGCGTTTCAAATAGACGAAACCTTTAGTTTTTAAGTAACAAAAAATAAAAATATGTAGCGCCCCTTGCAGAAAGTGGAATATAGAATGTGTTTGCTGTGTGTGTACAATGCGCAATTTATCATACCTAGGTTTTAATGACTAGAATTGATTAAAATGTTACTCTCCTTAAAACAACGTACTTATTATACCGATATGTTATTTTATTAAATGTAAAATGTGCAGACCAACTCCTATTTATTTTGAAGGTAATGCTCGTCAACATCCCTATGTTATTTCTCGCAATTATTCTTATTTGTAATATATATATTGCTTAAGATTTAAATATTTATTTCTTAGTTTCACAAATTTCCAAAATTTATAATCATGAAATTAATGATCTGGTATTTTATTATATCTCAGTTCAATTTAAATAGTGAATATTTTTGATTCTACTTGAAACAATTAATAAACTAGCACATTGGTAAAATATTTAATGATGGTGGTAAAAGTAGAAAATTATTAATATTTGTTTTTTTTATTAAATAGCTGAATTAAATGTGGAAACTTGTATAGATATTACCACTTAGATATTTCTAAATAAATTGGTTAAATTTCATTCATTTTCAAAGGCATTTTCTAAATTTTAGTTTTATTTATACAATACAGTTTAAGATTGTTTACTATTGCGGTATGTTTAATAATATTATAATAATGTTGGATACATTTTTTGATGAACTGATTTTAACTGTATATTCAAAAAATTAATAATTTAACAATTATTATTTCATCTGAATAAACAGGCAAATCTAAACCCGAATTAAATTTTGTTATTAAGAGTATAATTGAAATGAATGATTGATATAAAATAATAATTTTATAATTATCTACTTTTATCACCATCAAGAGTTGATTATTATTTAATAACTATCTGTAACTTTTATCACTTTCAGTTCATTCGGCCAATAAAACCTTTGATTAACTGTCTTACACAACAAGAAAAACATTGGTAAATAACTACAATGAAATGATGGGTGATTCCCACCATAAAAACTCTTCAATTGCTTTTCATCGGTTAAACTCAATTCTTAAAATTCGACTTTCTGCAAACAGCACGCATTGGTTATGTCATAACAACCACCATGAATAACTAAATATAAATGATAATCGTGATCTGCGAACCGCTCGGACTACTCGCCGGAATCCTTTCAGAAAAACGCGTCCGCCAGAATTGGGGCGAGGAGCGGTTCGGGGCTGTGCAATAATATTTTAACGATGCGCTCCTGCGCGTTCGGTTAACGTTGCCTAAAATTAACTCTACATAATGCGAGATCACGATGATTGTTTACCGACTATGACTCCCGGTCTCGACTGTTGCTGCTGTTGTATGCTCTGGGGGTTGTGGTGGTGAAACTCAATGTAGGGCTGGTTTATCTCGATTTTCAAGTGATGGGTTTGCTGTTGTTGTTCGGGCACAGGCCGTGTAGTTAGCGCTAGAGGGGCTTCTTGTGTTTGGGGCTCGTCACCGAACATATGGTCACCTTCTAGGTGACGGATCGCTTCCACTATTGTCTCTAAGTTTTGCCGTGAAGTGTTTGAAACATACAGTCGTGCTTGAGTATTATCTTCATGGGGAGTACTGGGGGAAGGTAGTCGCTCAACTTCTACCTTAGGTTCCGCCTTTATGGCAGCTTCCAACACTGAAGGTAAACGTTGTTCGGGCACCGTCGGCGCCGGGCTGGGGCTTCGTGATGTCGGTGGGGAACAAACGACGGTCTGCGTATGTCCGACCGGGGGTAAACTGTCGGGGGCAACCAGTTGTAGGCTAATTTCCTCCGGCTCGTCAACATAGAGTTGTTGCTGGTAAAGCTGGCTCTCCAGTTGCCTCTTTTGCTCTTCGAGTAGCAGTCTTATGCCTCGTTCCCTTTCCAGTTGCCGCCTCAATTCAGTTATTGAATCCCCTTGCTGGTTCACTACAGCCACTGACATGACGTTCACCGGTTCGGGAGACATCGAACCCAAACCTTCATCGGATGAATCGGATATCGCTGAGGCGATGATCACTTCCGTCTTGCGCTTCTTCGGGGGAAGCTCTCCTCCCTCGTGCTGGTTCAAGAGTCTCTTTAATTGACAGTTTTGCGATAGTAGCCGTGTTTTCTCCTGCTCCAGAGAGTAGATGTACTCGGCGGTTTGTTGTAAGATTGCGGCCTGAAACAAACAAATTTAAACATTACTATTGATTCTAAATAACAAAAATATTAGTTTTTAGCACTTGACCGAATAGTCAATCGTAGCTTAATTAAACAAAATCAAATCAAAATTCATTTGATATTCACCTAAGTTGTAAGTTATACAATGTTTTAATAAAAACAATTCTACCAAAGTGGCTTAATTAAAGAAAACATACAGATGCGGAATCTCAAACATTTACTAGTTCGATAAGATAACTGACCGGTACTATTTGCCATTAGGATATTAGTAGCCTCAATGCCCATTTTATTAAACATAAACAAACACGCTCACTTTTGATATTAAAAAAAACAATATCTGTTTTGTACGTAAATACATAAATAATACCTCATTACCTATATCTACTTGAATAATCAGAAACCTCCGGAAATAAATATAATTGTGGTTGTTTACAAAAATATTACGTACGTATTATAATTTTTGATGGCGAACGTAATACTCATCCATTGAAAAATGCCGTAAGGCAAATCGTGAGCAATGTTTGTATGTTAATTACGAGAGCGTGATTAAATTGCAAAAATGCACTTCATACACAGGAACATTACAGAAAATTGTGGAAGTGCACATTCTATAATATAGTAATACGAGTAGAATGCAATTGTAGTATATTTTTTTGTGGACATAGCAGTAATTCAAGTAAATAAATAATGCATATATTACATCGTGCAAATATGATAAGTCAACGTTCTATAAAATTACTGATAAACAATGCTTAGTATTTGTTCTTTTTTTTTGTATTTATTATTGACAAAATTCTGCGGAACAATTGGACAGCTGCACCGAACGTCCGCAGGTGCGTTTTAAATTTTAAAGTTGCAAGAAGTTGCGGACAACGGCGGAAAGGTAGGACAGGTGACGGCGACTAGAAACACCGGCGTTCTCTGGATTGAGGTTCAAGTCCGTGACAGTGAAATAATGAATAGAGAGGAGAACGTCTAAATTGGAAATGCGGTGCATTCATGTGTTGAGTAACTGCAATCGAAAGAATTCGTATTCACATTCAACGCAGTTTCATCATACTATCATCTGAGAGGGAAAAAACTGGAAAGGTGAGTCTGTTCTATAAATAGAATGGCGTTGTTACTGAGCGCTGCACGGTGCTGCCGCTAATGCTAACGTCGGAATGCGGTACCGCCAATATCTCGCGGTTCTGTTGTACGTACTACGACGCTGCATCCGCACCGCCGTTCCATATTCGCCATGTGGAAGGTACTACACTACAATACTACCAGCGGCGTAATTATAGAGAAACCGAATGTTGTATATCAATGAATGATCGAAAAAGTTATATTTTAAATTTTAAAACAGCCAGTTTTATTATTTAATCCTACCCCAAAGATCACAAGGTAATTTGGATACAGTAACTAACATCTTAATAAACTAACAGTAGTAGTATGATAAACTAATATATTTTCAGTTTAAACAAAATCATATTTTTAGATTTTTCCTTCCGATTTAATCAATCCCAAGAAATTATTACCAATAATTAAAAGTTAATGTGAGTTACATTTTTGTTAAAGAATGCCACTACAAGTATGAATTTTATTTCCCTTACAGTTAAAGCATTCACTCTGTTCTTTATATTATTGCCATGTTCTTGATTAAATTAAGATTTCTGCAAATGCAAAAATACTATTGTTTCTTCAAAAATAAATACTAAAATTAATTAATTCTTTATCTAGACAATCTTTATCAAATTACAATGCTATCCGTAAAGGAGTAATTTTATTGCACTTATACGAGGGTTGCCCGGAAAGTTATATCCGTTTGCACCGTGCGGAGTGCTGGCGAATACAATAGCCATCGGATGTGTGCTAACATGTAACTATGAGGTTTACACAAAAAGGCTATTCTTAATATATTTTTTTTTAATTTGACTAAAATATACTTTCCCTATATTTTTCTCGAAAACTATGAGGTTTACGCAAAAAGGCTATTCTTAATATATATTTTTTTGAATTTTACTAAAATATAAAATAATTTCAATTTTAATAATCCTGTAAATATTGTATTTATCTATTTTTAAAAATTGTTATCTATGTTATAAAATTGGAGGGTGGAATAGTGGCCACCCACCCACCCAACATAAACATTTGAAGTTTAACTAAAAGCTATGATTTAATTTATTTTCAGGCCACACCAACAGTAATGTAATTGTAGTTTTCAAAAATTTAAAACAGTGTCAATGGTTGATGTAAAATTATATATGTGGGGTGGGTGGGTGGCCACTATCCCACCCTCCAATCCATGCAACATCATAAAGTTTTTTTTTTTAATTTATCTTTACGTTCAAAGCTTCGTCGACGTTCAAATTTTCAACATTCAAATGTCAACGATTAATGTTTCTTAATTTCTAATTACGTTAGAGTAATAATTTAAGAAATAACTTAAAAAATTCTCGTTTATGGTGTCGTGATTAGAGGGTGGGATAGTGGCCACCCACCCACCCTACATATATAATGAAATTTTAATCACTGACACTGTTTTAGTTTCCAGCATTACAAGACAAAATATTGTTGATAATGTTGACTAACTTAAGCAGTGTTTAGATTATTTATAAAGTTATATATAAGGTGGGTGGTGACTATCCCACCCTGCAATTGCATTATCTAAATTACTGTTTTAATTTATTAATAACATCAATTAAATGAATGTTTTATAATTTTTTCAAAGTTGAAACACTGCCAGTAATTGCTGTTTAATTGTAAATGCAGGGTGGGTGGGTGGCCACTATCCCACCGTCCAATTATTAAGTTCACTCGAATCTAATCTTATAATCGTGTGAATATTGTTTCTATTTATTTTGAAAAATTTTAAACTATGTTATAAGGTTGGATACATTTAAACTTCAACTAAAAACTCTGATTTATATTTTTTTTGTCACACTAACAATAATACTGTTGTAGTTTTTAGAAATTTAAAACAGTGTCTGTGGTTAAAGTAAAATTATATATGTAAGGTGGGTGGCCACTATCGTACCCTCCAATTTTCTTTAAGTTCACCCTAATCAACAATTATAAATTTGATTAAAATATAAAATAATTCCAACCTTAATAATCGCGCAAATATGGTTTTTACTTATTTATAAAACTTGTTGTCTATGTTATAAAAATTGGAGGGTGTGATAGTGGCCACCCATCCACCCTACATATACATTTGAACCTTAACTAGAAACTCTGATTTAATTTTTTGGTCACACCAACATTTATACTCGTCAATTTTCAGGAAACTAAATCAGTGTCAGTAGTTAAAGTAAAACCGTATATGTAGGGTGGGTCAGTGGCCACTATCCCACTCTCCAATTCTTTTAAATTTCTTTCCAATTAAAAATTTTAAATTTAACTAAAATATAAAATTATTATAATAAATATTGTATTTATCGATTAAATACAATGTTTATTTAATAAAATTGGAGGGTCTGATAGTGGACACCCACCCACCCTACATATTTATTTAAAACTGCAACATGAAACTCTGATTTAATTTTTATTTTGGCCAGACTAATAGTAATACAGTTGTAGTTTTCAAGAAACTAAAACCGTGACACTGGTTGAAATTTCATTGTATATGTAGGGTGGGTGGGTGGCCTCTATTCCACCCTCCAATCCATGCAAGATCGCAAAGGTTTTTTTTTTAATTTATCATTACGTTCAAAGCTATGCACATGTGTAAATTTTCAACATTCAAATTTCGGCGATTATTGTTTCTTAATTTCTAATTACGTTGAAGTAATTAATTTCGGAAATAACTTAAAGAAACTCTGGTTTATAGTATGGAAGTGTGGGATAGTGGCCACTTACTCACCCTACATATACAATGAAACTACAATTACTGACAGTGTTTTAGTTTCGAGCATTATAAGAAAAAATATGTTAATTGTGTTAATAAACTTAAGCTGTGTTTAAAATTATTTGTAAAGTTATATTTAGGATGGGTGGCGACTATGCGACCCTGCAATTACATTATCTAAATTACTGTTTTAATTTATTAATGACTAAAGAATAAAAGGTGAAAATTTGTAGAAATATTAAGCAAAAGTGCTGGAAAATACTTGGAAATCTTTAACAATTTGGAAGAATCCGAAAATTCACTAGAAATCTAAATGAAAATTTGAAATGAAATTGCTTAAAAAATCGCAATAAATTAAAACAGAATTTTTGGAAAAATCAAGAAATCTCTAGAAAGTTTTTACAATTTGGAAGAGAAGAGAAATTTCTGGAGAACAAAAAATTAGAGACAGTTTTCGAAATTTGGAAGAGAAATTCTGGAGAAATTCTAAAAATCCAGAATAAACATTGTTAGAAAAAAATGTTCTAAAAATTATATGAATCCAGGAATAATTGTTGAAGAATTCTAGAAACCCAGAAAAAAAAATTTGGCTAGAAAATTCTTAGCAAAAACAATATATCTCTAGGAATTTGTAGAAATATTGAAAATAATTGCTAAAAAATTCTAGATATCTTGGGGAAAATTCTAACAATGTGGAAGAGGACAGATATAAAAAGAAAATTTTTGATAATTTCAAATTCCTAACAATTTAATTTTTAAAAAAATCAAGAAAATTTTATAAATTTTTAGAAATATTGAAAAAAAAAATGCTAGGAATTTCTAGAAATCATACCAAAAATTCTAAAAATTTTAAAGTTTGAAATAAAAATTGCTTTAAAATGCTAAACAAAATTAGAGACAACAAATGCTACAAACCCAGAAAAAAATAGCGTCCTTAAAATAATAATCTTGCAATTTTTAATTCTGAAGAATTGTATAAGTAAGGAAGAAAATTTAATAAAAATTATAAAAATCTACAAAAAAAAAATGCTGAGAAATTCTTAACCAAACAAAGAGAAATTTCTGGAAATGTCCTCGCAATTTACTGAACATTTGTAGAAATTTTGAAACAAATTGCTGAAAAATGTTTAAAATTTAGAATAATTTTTGATGGAAAACAGAAATTCGAAAGAAATATTGCTACAAATTGTTAAAAGAAATTTTAGAAATAGCTGAAAAAATTGTCAAAAGCAGAAAAGAAATTGTTGAAAAATTTAAAACCAGCGATATAAATCTTCAAAACTTGTTAGATTAATTTTTTTTTTTAATTCTAGAAACCTTTAAAAAAAAGACTAAAAAAAAATTGCTTGAAATATGGAAGAAAGTTCTTGGAAATACATTTGTTTGATTTGATTGTTTTTTAAGCAGCAAAATTATCAACGATTAGTATTTAAAGTTAATATGTATATGCAGGGTGGGTGGGTGGCCTCTATCTTACCCTCCAATCAGTAAATCATAAGCGAGGGTTTTAATTAAAAGTTGTAAAATGTAAAGATACATAAGAACTACACTACCATGCTTTCCTTACATTTTTCTCGAACACTATGAGATTTATATTTTTAATTTTTTAATTTTTTTGCAAGTTAAGGACTTTAATAACATATTTTAATAAAACTTGTTCAGTTTTTTAAGTCCCTTTAAACTTTATTTGAAAAGTTATGTAATATTTTTCAAATTTCGAGTAAACATCAACGTTTGGTTTATGAATGTTCATTAAAAGCTTTCCAGTTCCAGGTTTTAACAAAAAAACCTTATGTTTAAAGTTTCATCTCAAAAGGATCATTCGTTTTTGAGATACAGCACCCATTAGAATGTCTGTCATTCCCGAAAACAATACTTTCCCTATATATTCAAATAGTGATCTGGTCATCATAGTACTTTACTATATTTTACTCAAGAACTATGAGGTTTGCGCAAAAAATTTACTCTTAATAATTTGTTTAATTTTGAATTCTCTACATTTATTTGTTAAATAAATTTCATGTTACTCCAATAGTTTATTAGCAATTAGCAAAAAATGTCAAATTTTTAAATTTTTTTTTTTTTTCGAAACTTCCTTTCCAAAGAATTTTCATCGAGAATTCTACAAATCTTTACAAGTTTAGCAGAGGTTTTATACAAGAGTTTCAAAATTTTTCAGAAAGTCATCATTTATTTTTATTTATAGAAATTTCTTCGTGGTTTTTGTAGAATATTTTGTTCAACTTTTTCTCTAATTTTCTCAGATGATCCATACTTTTATTTTTTTTTACATTGAGGTTTCTAGAATTTTTCACAAGATTTCATTTTAGATTTATAAAACTTTTTTTGAGGATCCTAGAAGTGTACACTAATTTCTTTTTCTTATCTAATAAATAAAAAGATATTTCCAGAATTTTTAGCAAAGATTTTATTCGAGAGTTCTAGAGTTTTCAGAAAGTTCTTTCAAGATTTTGTTTAACTTTACAATTTATTAGGATTTTTTTTTCTAAATTTCTAGAACTTAGAGGCTTCTGGAAGTTTCAGAAATTTTTTCACCATATGTTCAGTTTTTTGCATATTCCTTTCCAAAGAATTTTGATCCAGAATTCTAGAAGTTTTCCTTATAGATTTCTAGAACTTTTTTGGAGGATTCTAAAAGTGTACAGTAATTTCTTCTTCATATTTCCAGAATTTTTAGCAAAGGTGTTATTCGGGAGTTTTTTAGAAAGTTCGTTTCAATATTTATAGAATTTTCTTTGAGGCTGTTTCCAGTGATTTCTCTTCCAGATTTTAATATTGTGTTATAAATTGCAAAGATTTCCTTCAGAGCTCAAAAAATTTAAAAAAAAACTTTTCCAGAACTTTAGACTTTTTTCGAGAGTTCAGACATTTCCAGTAACTTTTATTCAGATTAGGAGGCTATAGAAAATCTGTTCCTAGAAATCTAGACTATTTTCAGTGATTTCTCCAGATATCAAGATTAATTTTTTAAAGCTGTCTTTTAAATTGCAAAGTTTTAAGAATTATCAAAACAATTTTCTAGAAATGTAGATTTTTGTAGAATTCAGAAAATTTCCAGTAAATTGCGAAGATTTAAACGAAGGCTTTTTTTTAGAAAATTTGTTTTTAAAAATCTAGACTTTTCGAAAGTTTAGGAAATTTCTTGTAATTTCTTCTGCACATTTGAAGATTTTTTCAACTTGTCTTCTAAATCGCAAAGATTTTCTTCTAGAAATCTAGATTATTTTCTCGAGGGTTCAGGAAATTTCTAACAATTTATTCTCTAGAGTTCATGAGTTTTTTGAAGTCGTCTTTTAAACTGCAAAGTTTTTCTATGAGGCATTAGGATTTTCTAGATTTTTTTTTCTAAAAGTTTAGAGTTTAGAAAATGGCCAATAACTTCTTCCCAAAATTAAATTTTGTTTTCAACTTTTCTTATAAATTGTGAAGATTTTTTTCAGGCTCTAAATGTTTTTTTAATTCGTCTTCCCTTTCTAGAATTCAGGTAAATTTCAGCAATTGCTTCTCTAAAATTCAACATTTTGTTTCAACTAGAGGCTATAAACTTATTTAGAAAGTTCTAAATTGCGGAATTTTTCTTGGAGGCTCTAGTTTTTTTTTAGAAAATTACCCCTAGAATTCTTTTCATATTTTCGAGAAAGTTTAAAAGAATTTTCACTAATTTCTCTTCCCGATTTCAAGATATTTTTTCAACCGGTCTTTAAATTTCTAGGAGGCTCTAGAATTTTTAGGAAATTTTCATTTAGAAATCTAGACTTTTTTTTCCAAGGGTTCAGGAAATTTCCAGAAATTTCTCTTCCAGATTTCAAGGTTATCTTCTTGTCTTCTAAATTATAAAGATTTTCTTGGAGGCTCTAGAACTTTTTAGAAAATTTGTTTGTAGAAATCTAGATTTTTCTTAAGGGTTCATTTTTCAGTAACTCATTGACATAATTAATGATAAAATTAAACACAATAATCACTTTGTTTTGTATAACCGTTATTTATTTGTATGGTGACCAATGGTTTCAATACATATTTTCAAACCGAAAGTTCGGTTTGAAAATGATACGCTGATGTATTGAAACCATTGGTCACCATATAAATAAATAACGGTTATACAAATTTTCAGTAATTTACCTTTTTTGGGGCACTAGATTTTTAGGAATTTTTTTTCACTTTTTCAAGAATTCAAGAAATTTCCACTAATTTCTTCTCTAGGTTTCAAGATTTTTTAAATCAACCCACTTTCTAAATTGTAAATATTTTATTGGAAGCTCTAAAATTAAAAAAAGAATTGTTTATAAATATAGACTTTTTTCAAAAATGTACAAAATTTCTTTCCTGAATTGAAATTCAATATGTTTTAACCACAAATTATCGTAAGTAAGTATGGATTACAACGTAGTAACGGACGCAACCATTCTCTTTGTCAAAAATGTTTACTTTGTCAATTTTCTTTTATTCAAATTTTGTAATTAAAGTTATTGCAAACCGCGAGGCGATCAGTAATTAAAGTTAGTAGTTTTACTGATTAGAGGGGTGGATTAGAGGGCCCACCCTCCAATCAGTAAAACATAAGCGAGGGTTTTAATTAAAAATTGTAAAACATAAATAAACAATATTATTGCAAAATTTAATAGATTTATTCAAACAAATTTTGAAATTTTGAAAAATAAGACATAACTTTTCAAGTTAAAGGAAATGAAAAACTGAAAAAGTTTTATTGAAACATTTTTTTTTGTTATTAATTTAAAAATTTTGAATTTTTTTTTCTTATTGCTAATAAACTATATGAATCAGCTAAATGAAATTTATATAACAAGTAAATATAAAAAATCCAAAATGAGGAAATAATTAGGAATAACCTTATAGTTTTCGAGAAAATATAGGGAAAGTATTATGATGGCCACATCACTTTTTAGTTTAGTTTATATAATCGTTCTGTCGTTAGTGTTAACCCATTGAATTTTTTTTAAGCCAAGATTTACACATTTATTTAGAAGAAAAAAAATTTAAACTATATTGGTATGTATAATTGGAATATTATTAAGTAATAAAATGAGCTGTACAGAAGAAATATTAGGACCCGTCCGTATATTTGTTTGTTTGTAGGTTTAAAGCAAAATTCATGATTACAATACTTTCCTGTATTGGGAATGTAAAAATATTATTTTTTTGAGACTTCGTTTATATTTTAACTAAACTATACAGGGTGAGTTTTTTTTGATGTTCTCTATGGGGATCTCGGAAACTATAAGAGATAGAGAAACGGTTAAATGGGGAAAGAAGTGTAGATTTATGAGACGAATAAAATTCCACTTTCAAAGTTTTCAAAAAAGTCAAGGGTAACTAGATATTTTGAAAAAAGTAAAAAGTGTCAATTTTTTCAAATCAATATATCTCGGTTATTATAACAGATAGAAAAAAACTGTAAAAGACAAAGTTTTAGATAATTTTATGTAGATTAATAAAAAATAGTCAGATAATTTTTATCTCCATTATTTTCCGAGATATGATGCAAACTTACATTTTTTTAAATGGAAACCATAGTTGGCTATGGCCTCATTCAAAAGGTAATTTTTTTCTCTTTAATCCAATATGACATACGACATAGTTATTTCTAAAAATAAGTGAGTTATAGTAATTTTAAATTAAATTATAAATAAAAAATGGGTAGCCATGAAAAAGATGGAAGTAAAACAATTGCAGTTGTTTATAATAATAGCAATATTGTAATTATTAGTTCTACAAAGTTAAATAAAAATGAAAAAACAGCATAAGAATAATATTTTTGTAATTATCAAATGGCCTTCTGTATGTGCTATAAACCCATTTGTCAAGAGAGTAATACGTTACTTACAAAAATATTATGAACGGATGAATCGCGATTCACTAATTGTGGTATTTTTAATCGCCACAATGAACAAAAATGAACTTAAGAGAATCCACGAGAAGTTTCACAGAGAAAACTACAAATTAAATTTGGGTTTAATCCATGGTGTGTTTGGATTAATAATTCTCGGTCCATATATTTTTGAAAACTCACTAAGTGAAACTGATTACTTTCATTTTCTTCAGAAAACATTTGAAGATACGCTCGATTATTTAAATTTATCATCACAAGCAAGATTAAAATGGTTTCAATATGATGGTGCTCCACCTCATAACATGTTGGCTTTACAAGTTATTTAAATGATGCTTTTCCTAACTCATAAGTTGGAAGAAATAAACCAATCCCAGGGCCAACTAGATCTCCCGATCTGCTGGTTTTAAAATTGTTTCTGTGGGGTTATGTAAAAAACAAAATATATGAAAAATCATATCAATCTGTGGAGGATCATAAACTAGTTGTTATTGAAACATTTAATTCAATTTACATGAGAATAATCAAAAAGCTATAAATTCAATTTTAAAAAGATATAATTTATGTCATAATAGTATTAATAGTGGACTCTTTGACCATATTTTTTTAATATTAAAATATCTCCCATTGATATATTGATAATTACAGAATTACTTTATGCAGTTGTTTAATTTTGGTTTATCTCTGTAAAACTAATAATTACAATATTGCTAATATTATAAACAACTGCAATTGTTTTACTTTCATCTTTTTCATGGCTACCCATTTTTTATTTATAATAAAAATTAAAATGACTATAATTCACTCATTTTTAGAAATAACTATGTCGTATGCCATATTGGATTAAAGAGAAAAAAATAACCTTTTGAATGAGGTCACAGCCAACTATGGTTTCCATTTAAAAAAATGTAAGTTTGCGTCATATCTCGGAAAATAATGGCGATAAAAATTCTCTGATTATTTTTTATTAATCTTCATAAAATTATCTAAAACTTTGTCGTTTACAGTTTTTTTCTATCTGTTATAATAACCGAGATATATTGATTTGAAAAAATTGACACTTTTTACTTTTTTCAAAATATCTAGTTACCCTTGACTTTTTTGAAAACTTTGAAAGTGGAATTTTATTCGTCTCGTAAATCTACACTTCTTTCCCCATTTAACCGTTTCTCTATCTCTTATAGTTTCCGAGATCCCCATAGAGAACATCGAAAAAAACTCACCCTGTATAATACATACATCTATTGGTAAAAGTATTCATAGCACCGTATAAAACTGAGAATTGTAAATAATAAAATAAAGTGTAATAACTTTAAGCACAAGCAAAAAATTGCCATTTTATGGAAGTAACAACCTCTTTGCGACCTTGAGATATTGCAAAACGTTGCGAAATGCGCACATCGAAAACATGAAACAGCTGACACGTCGGTGCCGACCAAGAGGCGCCCGGCAGCGGCCAAGGTTAGGTTCGCTCACACGTGACCATGTGAAAAAAAAAACCGCGCTCGAAATAGACTCACGGTGTACGTATATGTGTATAGATGTGTACGGAGTGTACACTCCGGCTGTAATTGTAAACGCCGGCTATTTTATGCTTTTGTGGGCGGATCCGCAATTACGACTATTTTTAGAATTCGGATTAGAGAGCGGCGCGTTTTTCCGAAAACCGATCGGAAGCGAAACGCGGCGCGGTTTTTGGCGCACGGCGTGCGATAGTGAGAGCGCGCCGTGATTTTTGGCTGCGAGGCACGCCTCCACGTTTCGGTGTATAACGGCGGTATCATGACTGTTTATTTTGAACGTCAGCTGAGAGAACAGCTGCTCCTACATCAGGTGAAAGACCCACCGTGGCAACAAGCCTTTTAAATTGTTGCAGGACTACGGGCGGCGAGATAGCGCGAGAGAGTCATGCCGTTGGAATTTCCGCACGCTGACGGCATTTATCTTCGGCCGCGGTGTATTGATGCCTTACTTTTATTCACATGGAATGCACGATACTTCGCGCTCACCGCCTCGCGTTTGCGTAAATAACAAGAAAAACAGCTGTTGTACGCAAATAGAACGGATCGGGGGGATACACTCGAATAATCGTCGTTTAGCTGTGTTGCTTAAAACTAAACGCAATTAGAACTGGCGAACTTGTTGAATCTGTGTATCCGGGTCAATACACCCTTTAATACTTACTACTAATCATTTCAAATTTTTGTAACTGCCCTATATGTTAGAAGATATGAAATATAATTAAAGACTTGATGAATCTGTAGGACGAATTTGTTCGCTACAGTGTTTCTTCATTTGTGAGTGTAAATTAGCTTGTTACTTTAAAGAATCACCGTCACTCTAAAGCTCTATTAATTGCATCCCAATGGCGAATGGTACCGGTCACTCATCCAATTGCTGACCTTGACCTAACGATGTTTTTCTCTCACTAACGCTAATTCGGCTGCAACCGTATGCGCCCACAACCGACATTTTGGGTTTCTCTCATTTTGAAAACTATACAACGTTTTTGAGGAAAGTTCTTTTCGCCTTAACTAATAATTTTCACAACTCCAATACTATCTCATTATTGCTAAGAACCTAGTTGACGCATTTTCGCGAGAGACTCTTGAAGTTGCATTTCTAGAAATTTCCAAAATTACGTATTCATATTCAATCCAGTCCTTTGCGAAATCGTGATTCAGTATCTTGTATACCACAAAAGAATTTAATGTTCACAATTTAACACACATAAAGTCTTTTATTTGTACCTATTCGAGAGTTCTTACAGTGTAAAATATTTGCAAGTTTTTCGATATATTTCTAATTTTATCATCATAGATAAATTGAAAGTCAGATAAGAGATATTAGTGGGTAGACCACAAATGGCAGAATTAGAAGAGGCAGATAGTAGCAGTGGAATTATTTAATAGATGATGAATGGCACATCACACTTGACAGATATGTCAGTTGACAGAAATAGATAATACTCTTCAATAGTATTAAATCATTAATAACAAGACAGTTAAAATCTGGCTGCGGATCGAATGCCGTTGATTAGAAGAAAAATCAATGTTGACACCCATTTATAACTTTTCATTGTCCATATATTTCTGTAAATGAAAAATTCATTCTCTAGAAAATAAGTTTAAAAAAAGTCGATAAATGTATTATGTAAAGATAATAATATAATTTTTTTTTTGATAGTATCCCAGAACCACATATTCATCAGCATGCAGAATTTACATGATATTACGAAGACAAATGAAGAAGGATCACTGCAGCTATTTAAGGGGGGAACATTTTCTAAGCCAACAAATTCTACGCCCATATTTTTCTTTTCAGGGCTCTAAAAAAATAACCAATTATTTAACGAAAAACCCATTCGGATAAGAGAGCACAAAAACGAACATGTAAGTATGACTTTCGTGGTGGTATCGGTACCTTACTGGCATTATTCGTGCAGTAATGCAGCTCGGCGAAATTCCTGGTGGATTTTCCAGGCCGGCATAACCCGGATTTTATACGCACAATAGGATCAAGCAGTGTGTTTTGAGGCCGAGTGTATTCACCCCGTGACGTGCACGGTGCGGCCAGCATATCGAGCGTCTGGACGCGCGTCGTGACGTAACTGCGACATCAGCTGGGCGTGGCACCGACCCCGAGTTTAGGCGTCTTGCACAAGAGGACGCCGTAGGTCCGGACGCCAATTATTACTCCAATGTTACGTAAAAGTCAACATAGCCATGTGACCGACGACGACACATTACCAAACTTCGAACTTATTTTATATTTTATTAATTTTCATTTTATTGCGATATAAAAAAAAACAGTAGATAATACATAATATTAATTTAACAAGCAAAAATCGGACTATTTTTTACACTGTCATAGATAGTAGCTAAAAATCAACAAAACACAGTTATGTCAAAAATTATAAATAAATATGTATACACTTTACTTATTTGTGTGCCTGGTAGGAAAAGTGATAAGATATCTATAATATTGTAGCAAAATCTATCAACCATATTAGTCCGAGAGGATGTATTTTTTCTGCAGATAAAATTAAAACAATAGGACATAATATAATTTTGTGGTCTGAAAGACGAGTAGAACCAGAGATCCGGGTTTTGTGGAAAATATTCCGCTTTGCCCATTAATAATTTTACGTAAACCATTATGCAAATCTTTAAAGTTCCTGCATAAAAATGCCAATAAAAGATACATCAAGCACGTTCGTCAGTTATGAATAGGTCAATAGCTCCGCGCCGCCAAGGACGAACGTACTTAAAAAATTACGAGAAGACAACCTCGAGCCCATGTGCGGTGAAAATATCCGCCAGAGTATTTCTTAGTGCCATTGAATGAGACCACACCGAGAAATTCGAAGTGATTGCCGTAAGTGGGGAGAAACACAAAACCGAGTACAAGCCTATGGAATGCGTGACGTCACCGCATGCATCGAGTGACCGACTGGTGCAACGTGGGAAAGACACGGGTTGCAACACTGAAAACAAATCTCGGCATCGGATAAGGCGGGACTCGCGAATCCAAAGACTGATAACACATTATATCACTTAAATTTACGATTATTAATAGCGGAAACATGTGGCGCGAAAGAATTCCAGGGCAATTGCGGTCGACTTTTAATAGTGCCGTGCATTCACGTCGAGAAGGCCTTGTATGGTCATGTGAACGGTGGTTTCACATGCAAGAATGCAGACCAGAAGGGCGTCAATCAAACATGACAGCCGCACGGCTATCTCGGTTCTTCTTACAAACTTGACATCCATCAGGCAGAAACACGCGCGCATCAATAAAATTCCCGTCCCTATATGGTTTTTGCGTCATAATACAGATTAATTATTTACGTGAAATACCTTCGAAGCATGCGTTCCACGTGGGCATATATGCAAACTGGAATTTTTACGTCCGAATAGAAGAAATTCGCGGAAAATCAGAGCACCATCACATTCCTAACTTGAGTTCAACCCCAGTTCCTGCGGCCAAGGTCACATCTGTCGACTCCTGATATACCAGTTGCTATGGTAACCGGTGCTGCTACATTCCTGCTGCTGCAGCAGTCAAAACGACCTGCGGTGTATCCGTACGACGATTCCCGCGCTTATACATGTTTTAGACATTCTGGAAACGTACAATACTACGGCTAATTTCGCATTCGCACGCGAACAACAGTTCAATACCGGATATTCGCATATTTAGAATTTATAATTATCTAGAAAACAAAATGACCTATACATTATATATATTAATTTTAAAACAAAAATTGTCGAAAATTTCGTAATACTTAGAACTTTAGCGTAAACAACCGTACATTCAAAGAATTATTAAAACGAGGAAAATTGCTAGAAGTCGAAGTCAAAGACCGACAATTTTCATATAAATTACGCTTTCTTACAACCCATTGCATACCATACGAACAACACGTGCACGATAAGTACAAAAGGTAATAAAATATGTATTGATTACCGTAATTACGATTACGGGCGTATACGTAAAACGTGCCATTTTGAATAAAACACACAAACATTTTCCCGCCAATTCCTAAAACTAATAATCGCCAGCAAACCTCTACTTGTTCCCGCGCTCCCGGGGTTGTTCGAGTGAACTCTAGGTGAACTTTGACCTTTAACGAAACTCCGCACCGGAGTTGTCTGTTTGAACCCAAATAAACGCGACACGTTTGCATGCAAATGAAATGATATGCATTTTCTCGAAACGCCTATTAAATGCGTAAAACGGGGTTTACAGGGAGGGATAAAAAAATGCATCTTGTGACGTAGCCTTTGTGACCTTGTGCGATTTCGACGCCGGATTTTGTAGCTGCGCGGCTGTCCTTGGACGACGCCCCGACGCCTCTATTGATCGGTACGAGTGCCGCTAAAGGTCATGTGTTTTAAAATTACGTATCGAATCGGTTTAAACGACCGCCCGAGGGTAAATGGGGGATATTTTTATGATTCGGATTATTTATTTTCAATTAAAAACCTCAAATTGGGATCGACGAATCCGAATTGATCAATCAAGTCGAGGGAAATGACGGGTGTGGCTGCAGACGCCCAGGAGTCTGAGTGTTCCCGCCACATGCTGCGGTCGCCATGGTTACTACACCCTTTACAATTCAAGACACGTACGCACTGGCACGGCGTGGAAACCATGCAGCCGAGTTTTCGTAGCTTCTAGAAGGTTCGCAAAACATTACTTATTAGAAATAAAACCGAAAAAATAAATTGTATGTTTTTTTTCAACCTTTTTCGTAACTAATACGAGAACAAATTCTTAGCAATGAAAACTACAAAAAAAGATTATATCTAAAAAAAATCTATAAGAATATTCATGATAAACACTAAACTAAAACACTTACCGTGTAATTAGAAACAGAAAACCAATAAAAGGATAAGAAATGATCAAAGAAAGCATCAAATTAAAAAATATATCTTTAAACATAAGGTCACATATAATAAAAAGGTTTATTTTTGATACATGCAGTCACAATAACAAAAAATCCAAATTTAGATTTAAATTAAAGAATTCTAAATCGAGAAAAAGGTTCGAAAGGAATTGAAAGACATAAAACAGAAAGTTGTAAGGTATTAAATGAGGAAAAAAATAATATATGAAATCTTAAATACAGTTGATATCTTGTAAGGAATTTGGGTCTAACTAATTTTGCTTGACTAATCAAATAAGAGGAACAAAAGACAAAACAGAGACACCTTGCCCTAAAAAGTATAATAGAGTTAATAAAAATGGCAAAAGAGTAGGACCAGAAAAACCCAAATTTATTGATTACGAGTGACTTTCGAAATTAACGATTTATTTGATTTGACGTATCACGTCAATAAAATAGCAAGATTGGAAGCTCCCCTTTAGTGGAAATACTTTATTGGTCAATTAAATTCTGAGACTGATGTATGAACTGGTTGCGTCACATAATGGCACCTAAAAAAGTACATTGCGTGCATCTGGATGCGTGGGAGCAAGAAAATAACGATGTGGAATTAATTGAAGCAGCTCAAAAATATGCCCATAACTCCGTAGTAGTATTTACGATGTTGAATGGCTGTCACGTAATACGTAAAATACACGGGACTGTCCCACACACTACAGCTTCCTACCATATCGATCGATGACGTCAGCACCGGTTGCCTTGCCAACGGAAGAAGAATCATCGATCCGGCCGGAGTACTCTACTCCCAATTTTACAAATCCTCACCTACTGACAGACTGGCGACGGTCATTAGTACGCCAGCGAATTTATATAATTGTATATATGTTTTTTTTTTTTCAAATTAACACGCCATACTTGTACATTTGTAATCAGCGTAGTTTTTGGCGCGAATCCAAAAGGCACGTGACGTAAGCGCGATTGGAGTGAGACGGCGAGCAGGGCGCGGTTTAGAGTGTAAGGCGCGATCGACAGAGAGGAGGATACCCTCTTGTGATATGTCCGCCTCTCTCCCTCGGCAGAGTATAGTATAGCGTAAAATGCATCGTACTACTGCATACATAAATGCAACGAGTCAATAAACGGTTGCAGTGCACCGGTTTCAAAGCGCATGTCTACTAAATACTAGGATTTGAGAGCGCGTTAATAACTACGGCAGACCCGGCGTTTGAAATGATACAAAAAAAAAACTCCAATTAAAAGATACCGAGTAGCAGCACATTCACGGCGCAGTATTATAATAGTATTGCGTAACCGCCGATCGATAAACTATGCTATGGTTCTTACACTAACACCCCTTCAGAAGTTACTACTGCACTATAAATACATGACAAACTAATGTATGACATAATACAAAGGAAACTGATAACAGGAACATCTTCAATGCATTCAAACCATACAATCGACATAATCAATACTGTAGGTGTCATAAGGGCAGCATAGAAATGTTGCTCCATTCCAACCACACTGACAGTTTTTTTTTATTTGATTGCTGAATGGCGGTCGTAAATAATTTTTATTGTATTAGCTGTTATAAATTGCGTGAAGTGGAAAGAATTTATGGGTCACATCTTTTTTTTTATAAAAACTTGCTATACGACCAATGTATGATAATGTTGTAAAGATAATAATAAACAATATTTGTTTCAATGTCAATCTAAATGTAAAAAATTATTTTCAAAAAAATTAACCGCTTAAAGAGGTCTCACAACCGCAGATGAAGGTTTTTTTTCTTATCACACATTTATCAATTATTGCAGCCGAAACCTTTTTGATATAGTACATAAAAAGTAGACAGTTGCGAATTGGTAAAAATAAAACAAACAATTTCATGACGTTAAACCTCAAGCGACATATCTTAATAGGTGGTAAATGTTGATTCAAACCGAATTACAAGAAGCGGTTACGTATCTGGTCCGGGTTGGGTTATAAGGAAGTAGCTGCGTGCCAGGTGCTTGACTACGTTACGTTCCTTTCATCTCCGTGGTCCGCATTAGCATTTGGTAATTGTCTGTTCTTCTCGGAATCGCTTCTTAATGGTCAAGTTGCCAAAATCCGTTAGGCCCGTATTATTCATGACGGATACACCCAAGGATTAGGTGTTGCAACATTAAGCCAAAGACCTACACTACACTTAAATTTGATCCAAAAATAAAAGGTCAGTGTAGTGTCATAATTGCAAAGCGAACGTATGGATAACCGAAAATTGCCACAACCGTAGATGGACAATGTCAAATCTGGTCAGTTTGTTTTCGTTTCGACGTCACCGTCTCCATCTATTTATAACAACGACGTGGAATTATATTATAATAAACCTTGCATAAACAAACTTAATAGTTAGGTAACTAAACATCAAGGGGATTTAAACCGACCGATTGACCCATCAAGCGTTAATTCTTGCCGGCCGCCTCTTAAGTATGTCTAATTAAAAGGATGCCGGCATTACAGTCTGCACCTGCTGGCGCATTAAAACAAAGAGCAGTGGTTTCAGGTGAGCGGCCTATGAGAGGCCCAATTAGTTCTACGTCAGCCAGCCGAGACCTTCATGGTCTGTGCTCTACTACTAAAATGGAGTTCATCATCCTCTCAAGACTAAAAACGTGTATCTATTAAAAAAACGTTGATTTTAATCGCCATTTGAAATTCTGATTTATTTCTTACGCACGTGTTTCGCCGGCGCCATTTGCATATCAAAGCGAAAACACCTGCTTCGCAAAGTGCGGCGCACTTAATTGATTTTTCGTCAAATTGAAGGTCGCACATCGGAAAATGACAAAATGTGTATGAACCGGAGGAGGTCGATTCCGATGTAAAAAAAAGTTTAACCTTGACTCGGCCACAATGCGCCTACGATGGCGGGAAACTGTCTGAAGTTCGGTTCACACATTTCAACGAAAACATGAATATGTAAAGCGTATAATGCATGCGGCCAATTATTAAATATATAAATTAGCTAAGCACCGGCGAGCCGCTTTGCTTCAACATTTATTTGTAACAAAAACAACCAGAGCTCGAAGATCGTTCCTTCGTGGAGGTGGGTGACGATTCTAGACCGACCGGCCGTTTGGTGACTCAGCTTCTACTTACATCATAACCATATACGTACTACATTCCAGACCAAGACCAAACAAACTCCAAGATAATAATATATAATTCGTGTATTTATAAGTCACTAGTAACATGACATATACGTTTATGTTGGGAATGCCATTTACGATTACGGTGGTATAATTTAATACCACACCTATAAACCACTTTGTATTTAATTATATAGACTGTTTTAGCAAAGACTGAATTACAAATTTCTGAATAAACTAATGAAGATTTTTTTAAATGTACCAAATATCAAGTATACAGTTTATATTCTGCACCATCATGTTTGGTAATAGCTTTAAACTTTGACATTAAAAAGTGCAACGGCATATTTAAAGTTACAAGTTGCAAAATTTATTTATGTTCTATTTCCAAAGAATAACATTTAACACAGTTAATTATTAACAACATATGTACATATCAAAATTTATATTTTTAATATAAAAATATAATATTTTTTTCACCCTCAGTTTCCCTGCATGGGATGATTCATTGCTGGTTTATTATTCGCGCCTAGATTTACTCTGCAGCGGAGTCTTTGCATCACACGTATTTTACATCCGGTTTTGGACATGGAATACTAATTTTTGCAAATACCATCTTTAGAAGCGGAAATGAGTTTTTTTAAGGATTTCCAAAAATAGCACTGCTTGAATGAATCATCGTAGACAAATCTTTATAAAAATACATTATTAAGAAACACCCACAGACCAAAAATCTTCGAATATATTAGGAGAAGTAAAAAAATCTGAGCTTTTTCTTTAGTGAGCCATACCATAACCATACGGCAATGTAAAGGTGACATTACACTTATTAAGTGCTTTAACAGATTTGTGTTTTGTTCGTGAACCCAATATAGAGTCGAATGCAATATCAAAGCTATTTCCCGTCCTGAAATATTAGCCAAAAAACAGTTTGGAAATATTTGCGTAAGGCTGATCTCAAGAAAACGCTCGATGTATATTAGATAGCTCGCAAATTGACTCAAAATTAAACCATTTTTTAAAAGGTTAGTGCTTGGTGATGAAAATGGTTCACGTACTAGAAAACAGCTGATTAATACCGTGGTTCAATCGAAATTAGCCGCCCCAAACGATTTTCAAGCCCGGAATAACACGCCCAAGAAAATTTTGTTTGGTGGGGTTAAGAGGGAATCATGGAAACTATGAGCAGCTACTACCGGGCCAAAATCTCAATTCGGACTTCTACTGTCAACAATCAGATCGACGAGAAGCGGCCAAAATTGGCCAAAAGATAACGCAACAATAAACAAATTGAGGCATTCATAATCAATTTTAAAAAAAACGATTGAACCGTATACTTTCAACGTATTAGATAACATGAAATGTCTATTTTTATATGTATCACTAGAGGAAAGTTATTTGATAAAATATCAGCTGACAATTCTGGCGTATTCAAGTTATTTATAGTTGAGAAGGACGGACACAAAAGCATATCATCCATTTAAAATGGACGTACATTTATTATCAAAACGGAAACGTGGTGTGATACTGGGATATCCCCCAATTTGAAGCGTTCTTTCCAACCACGACCTAAATCAGTGATGAATCTAAAATGTGCGTTGCTAGAAAACTTTATTTTTATCTTCAATTGAATAAAGAAAAAAAAAATCGATATTACACAAATTGGTGGATCGAAATATGTGATACTTTCGATAAATTGTATTCTGATTTAAGGTGATTCATAAATAAATATCCGTAACTTATTTATTTACATTACAAAGCAACTTAAATTAGAATACAATTTACAAATTCATTTGCCTGATGAAGTTACTGTGTGGTGAAAAACTTTGCAATGATCAACAATAAAAATAAAACCCTCTTTACTGTGTTCTTTTATTTCAAAGTAAGTTATTATACTTATGCAAAATGAAAGACACAGATATACTTTCCAATTTTAAATATTGAATACTAGTTTTGTAATATATACTCTCCCGGACGGTCGTATCAGAAATTTAAATATTTAATTCCATTTAACTCAAGAATCAACAGGTTGAAAAGAACGGCGGGCTTTGATAAATGCATTTGAAGGTATTTCTGATCGTTCCATGCACGAGAACTGAAATCCCACAATAGTTTGTGATTTCATCGCCGTCATATACGTGACGGCCTCAACAATCGTATTTACATAACGTAATCGTTTACGCGAAGGAAATTTTCTATTCGCCACTGGGAAAATGACTAATTGCAATTGCAGTTACGCCAACGTCGCCTCAGAATAGAATCTTTTATGAATGGTATTGGCGGCCTTGCAAGGTTTTACCCGGCTCCTATCGCCACACATCTTGGCCATTGCTTGCAAGGGACGGTTTAATAAATACCAAGGCTGTCTACGGTTTTGCACTCGACAGAAAGAACTTCAGCGCAATTGCGACGCTGTAGACCTGCCCAAGTATTACGGACGCACTATTTCGCGTTCAAAAATACCCTGACCCAAATTCACGTCTGGCGCACGTTAGGAAAGTCACGGACGCATGATAACCGAAGCCCGGACAAATATTTGTAAGGATTTTTAACAAGATTGGAGAGAAACTGGCAGGTTTTTATCTAATAGTGTGCAGAACATGGGGCATGAATGGAGTTGGAAGCCTTGACACCAGTTAATTGATATCTGAATTTTACATCAATGAATGAGAAGCCCACACGGCAACATCCGCTCTGTAGTGCTTTTTTATTGGTTAATTTATTTTACATATAACTTAGGACGCGGCGGCGTGAGCGTGGACAACATTTAGATTGGAGAACAGAAGTCGCCTTCTATTGGACTATTATGCTATTAAATTAGAAAAAGGAAGTGTAGATAAGACATCCGCAACGTACGATCCTTATATTTCGTCATTCGCAATTTGTGGCACAAAGGCTGCCTAAATTGCAGCCAATATAACAAAGCTGACTCGCAATAGCCGCTATGCCAACAATCGCCGGTATGCGTATGTAATTGTTGTGCTAGGTCTAGTCCTTATTATGTCCAACGTTGTGATAACCGAGTTAATTATCTAGAGTGTACTTTAAACATATGTATTACGTCGATTCCGGTCGCTTACCTACGATAAGTTAATATCGCCTACCATACTTTGACACCCACTTGGGTATCGGGCGTTTACTGACCGCAGGAAACATATGGTTGCTGGCTCTTAATATAAATCACGATAAAACACTCTCGCTCCCACGTGAATCATGCCGTCCAGATTAAAATAAAATTCTGCAAATCGCATTAGTATTATGTAACTGGGTTTTTTCACATAACTATTTTTAGAGTTGAAGCTTTCACTCATTCACACGTGCAAAAAATTTATAACATTAATACCAGAAACATTATACCTTTATTACAATTTAACATAACTTTAATACATGATATTGTATTTGTGTATTTTGATTGAATATATCTCGGAGTATTTTACAGTACCTAAATGACACCTTCTGAGTTAATATCATAAACTTATTTTAAACCAATTTAGATACATTCATTAATGCTTCTAAAAAAGCTCACAAAATAATATATTAGGTACTGCATATCTTTAAAGGGAGAATACATTTGCAGGAATAACAATTGTTTTTTAAACTTCAGTATTTCAATAGGCTTATAGTTGTATGATAGACAAAAAATCTAAAAAAATCTAATTTATTTTAATGGATTAAACAAAAGTACACACAGCGGGTTATTCACCTTAACAACTAAAATTGAAACAGATAGCATGTAGGAGAAACAAAACGGGAAACTTGGCAAGATTTTTCAGCACATGTCTAAAAAAATGTATCAAATATGATGACGATCATTATGATCCATTAAACAGATAAGTTTAACATAAAATTTCTAATATGATTTACGTTAATCTCTTGATCAAAAGATGTTGGTTATTAGGTGAATATAAAAATGATGTATTTATTTGTAAAAATTGTCAAAAAATTGTATAGTGCTGATGATTTACTATTTATTTAAGACATTACTCAATGTATTAGCTATTCACATCAAATTCATTTTAAGCAAACATGTTTCTTATATAATATGTAGATTATTCAATATATCAAATCGATTAAGTGCTCCATTCCAGTTCATGGTCAGTACCAAAATACCGAACAGTTTCAAACGGCATCTCACAGTTCGTTAACCGTTCATACAACAGGATTACTTCAGGATATCTGGCCATATGCCGAAATGTTTCGAAGCAAAAAGGTAACGACTATTTTATCATTGCGCAAATGATTTTTAAAAGATGGGATGAAATCATCAGTAATATCATGTATTGCCTTTAAACAACAACAGATAAAATAACCAATATTTTGCAAGCATTCAAAAATACTACAATAATAATTGAAGGTGACCTATCCAATTGTTGATTTTTTTTTAAAGTAACGTGTTAGGAATTTCAATATTTTAAATCAACTCCTTGAAGTTGTACAGCACCTCCCTCTACATGTTTCCATTTTAGACAAAACATAAACAAACACATATTTGGGATCCTGGATTTAATGTAGGACACTGCCAAAATCTATTTTGAGAATTGGGTTAAAAACTGCTCTCCGAGTCCGAGTAACAGGGAAAGAATTTCACATTTGCAGAACAAGGTCTTCATTGAAACGTACACAAATAATCTCCCATATTATAGATATGAAATAAACTTGCATTTAGAAATTAAAAGAATCGCATGAAAAATGTTTTTCTAGAACGAAAGTTAAGACAAAAAGCAGTAAAATGGTAAAATAACGAAATTAGATTGATTAAAAAAAGCTATACATCATTAAACATAAGTCAGAAAACATGAAACAATTAAGAGTCAAATACAAAAGACAGAATTTGCAATTTGGAAGACAAACAGAAGGAAACTGTAGAAGACAAATGGAAGGAAACAAAAGAACAGCAGTTAATATATAACTTAAATATACCTTTTATATATATTTAAATTAACAGGCAAAAAAACCTGTCCTATGTTTCTGCCTCTTTTGGCTTCTGTTTTAAGTCTTTCCTCTTCTAGCTTCTGTTTTGTCAGCCAAAAAGAGAAGAATTCGGATGACAAAACAGAAGGTAGAAGAGGCAAGACTGAAAACAGAAGCCAGAAGAGGCAGAAACGTAGGATACAAAAGACAGATAAAAGGCAAAAGATGGGAAAAGAAGTATAAAAGGCAGAAAACAAAAGACAAGTGAAACGTTAGACAACAGACGAAAAATCAAAGAACAAAATATAGGAGACCGATGATATATAATAAAGATGATAGATCATCCATAATGGATAATAGGGAACAGAAAACCGAAGACAAAAGTCAAAGAAAAAAAATCGAAAGTAAAGCCAGAAAATAAGAAAAGATAGATGATACTAGATTTACCATCAACTATTAAATATTTTCTGTCTGAAGGATTATAACATAGATCAAAACTATTACAAAAATTTCTTGAACTAAACTTTCCTTTTAAAAATGACTCAGGTATAAACAAATCAAAACCGCGAGATTTTTTTATTAGCAAACATAACTCACAAACAGCTCCCAGTGCCGTCTGATATTTGTTGTTTAATAGCAAAATTAGACAGGAATGTCGGATCGGTCACGCGAACCGGTGGAATTTCTTGGTGTTTGAGGCTACAACCGACCGCCGATCCCACTTTCTACGGCGGCTTAGCAGAGTAATTGGAATCCGGCATTTTTTAAATGCCTCCATGTCCATTTTTCAATTGCGCATATAAAACGGATTCATTGTGAACCGGCGCGGTGGAATGTAGGAAGTCTTTATGTTCCACAGGCGTTGCGGTTTTGCCACGCTTCTAAAAATAGCCGCCTGCACCAGACCGAGATGAAACAAAAGAAGTGAAACTTTAAACACCCGACTGAATGGTGGCGATCAACGTTTTGAGCAACGGTCTTCGCCTGGTCTCTACTTGTTTTTTTTCCTCTCTCGTTACTTAACGGAGCCATGAATGAGTTCCTCGCTTAAATTTGTGACGAATTGTTTACTAAACGTAAGTATGGTAACAGTAAGTGAAAAAAAAAAGAATTTAGAAAAACCAATTATGACTTTAAATTGAAACATTGATTGTAAGTAAATTTTTTGATCACTAATAAGCATACTAGTATTTATTCGCTCTACAATCTTTAAAAAAAGAAGTAGAATACAAATGTGGTGAGAACTAAATAAATGATGTAAAACATGTATCACAAGCTCGTAAATTAAACCTGTTTATTTACATAAATGATCACGACTCGTAATCTGAACGTATTGACGGGCATGTCCAGCTCCCATTTAGTTTCCCTTTTGTAGTTCCGACAATAACTTACGAATTGTGTCATCGAAGGCGGAATGTGTCGAATCACACGAAAATGTGCGGTCTGCACTGAACTCGGAATAGGAGCTACTTAGTAGTGGTCTAGACATGTGATTACTATTTATACCAGAATATCAGCTGAGCAGCAACGAGCCGTGAGTCATAACCAATTGAGTGTGTTATAAGCGAGGGATTATTATGGGTGTCTGAATGGGAGAGACGAAACTTACCTTGCTTAATTTTTCTCCTTCGTGGTGCGGCAGCAGCGACCTCAAGGACTGGAACCCATTGTTTATGCTCTGCATCCGTCTCCGTTCGTTGCTGTTCGCAATTTCTCTGCGAATCCGTTTTTCTGCCTCCATTGTTGGCGTTGGTGGTTCACCGTCTTTGTCTACGATGCTGCTGAAACAAAATACATAATTAAAAGATTATTCATTGAAATTTATCAATAACCAAATATTTAATGGATCAAAATTACAAATGATTTAGAAAAACAGTATTAATGATTTAAAAAAAGCAAAAAATGAAATTCTAAACATACCCTACCCTTAATACACTAAAGGAATTTTAAATTAAATCTTTCCCTAGCATAGAGAGTATAGTAAATAGAGTTTATTGTAGATAAATTATACTCAGTGACATGGAAATCGCAAAACCAAAGAAGGGGTAGGAATTTTTTGACCAAATTTCAATCAGTTTGGATTTGAACCCGGAAGGTTTACAAAAAAAACTCATATTTATTTTTCTATAACAAAATTTTACAGGTTCTCGAAAATAAGAAATTACCGAAGGACACTTTTTGACTTAAGCAAGATTTTCGACTGTGTCCTCCACAATCGTCTGGGATCCTACGTTGGGTTTTGTAGGGCGATTCGAAGGCTTTGGTCATACGTGATAAGAGGAAAAGCGAGTGAGTAATTTTTACCTCCCTAACAAGTCCTCATTATTATCAATACACCAATACCTCTATAAAGTCTTCCTTTGATCCTTTAAAATGAACTAATAGAATCAAAAACTATATACATTTAGTATACTTAATATTTAATCATATACTAGATATAGGTCGAAAACCCTTCTAAATTTAAGAGTCGTCCCGCAGGGATCAATTCTAGGGCCAATATTATGTTTAAGAAATAAAATACATATTTAGGAAAAGAAACGCCGGTGGTTGTAGTATACGGTTGCAGCCGAACTAGCGATAACGAGGGTCCAGGTGGGACTTGTACCAATCACCATTGGGATACAATTAATAGCGCTTTAGAGTAACGGGGGCGATCTTTTAAAGTAACAAGCTCATACAAAGAACTTTGCGGAAGGACCACGTTGTTGCCAAACACTACTACTACTATAGAGGAAAATTATTATTACTTATTATTAATTATAAATATTTTTTATATTACAACGTTTATAAGTAATGACAATCAGATAATCGTAATTAATCCTACCATAATTTTTGGTCACAATAAGAAAATTGTCTACGCTATGGCATACCAGCAAGCGGTCTCAGTTGGGATAGTTCTTAACACACACGTTACTTTGGTATTCAGGTCGTCGAGAGGCATGATTATGTTTTCCCGCGCGGGTTTCCGAGGCGGGTTTTATAGAAAGGAATGAATGGAACATATGACAGGCCACAGGCATAGTAGCATTCGGTGACGTGTTAACCAGCTGAGCGGCTGAACGACTGAGCGTGGTTAACCTTTGCTTCAACCGATAACAAGCGTGATTGCAACATTGAATCAGTGTAGCCAATGTTTATCTGCACGCGAAATGTTAATATCGATCCGATTCATATTCACACCATCAGTCAAATAAACAGAACTTAATAGTCTAACGGATTTGGAGAATTTAATTATAATTATTATATCCCACGTGCGTTTACCAAAGGAGTTTCTTGGTAGGAACACTATTCCGGATGTTTTGGCAAAAATTATCTGCAAAATAAAAAAATTGTGGTATACTATCCTTTAAATTTTTTGTTATACAAATTGTACATAACTCTTGTAGTTCAACATTCAAATTTTACTAAAATTCTTCTGATTCAATAGTTCAAAACCTTTTAGAACCCGTTGAAAATACTTTTTCTAAGCAGCATTAAATTATTGGAGTTTTAATCTATCACCGAAACAATCATAATCATTTAGTAGTAGTTAACTTACCCAACATCGGACGCATTGGATTTACTCAAACTCTCGTCCTAGACACCAACCTAAGCCATTGCAATTTTTTGCCGATAAAGACTTGCATACATCAACGACTAATTAGCGTTGCATAAAAATGCAGGTCAGGGTGAGGCAAATAATAAATCGCATTTGACAAGTGCTCCAATTCCATAAATGAACACATGTTAAACGTTCGAAACGCGAAGCATGTGAAATGTAGTACAAATATTTACTACAAGCTTATGTGAAGCCAAATTGTGCATGTGATTCCGATATAATATGCAAGTAAAATGGCAGCGGAGCTACGTGGCGCCATTATAAGCGTACCGCCGGCGTCTGGACGGACGAATATAGCTCAAGGTCCGAGCCGACCGTGTTAAATGTTACATCCCGTGAGATAACCTACTCGTCGAAAATTTATAGTTGCATCCACCTCCATCGTGAAATAACACTTTGAGGTAGGCATACGTCGAGGTGCTCTATATATCCTTTAAGGCCTCTAAAATGCGAGTTATTAATGCTTAGGTGCCGATAAATCGAAGGTATTATTTAACGGGACTTCCTCGGCGTCTGCATATAAATCAGCTAAAAAAGGAAACTCTGGTTGAAAGGTGACTGCATTACGTGGCGAAACACCTGAAGATAAATAATCCCCTCAATATTGAGTTAGCACTTTTCGGAAAAACTTATAAATCAACAAGTTTGCGGCAGGATCGACCAGCTGCATTCGTCATAAACTTTCTAATGCAAGTTCGGCGTAAAAATATGTATCGGCCTGCAGCTGTGGCATTTTCGTTGAAAAATTAGAGCCCACGTCTCTAGCCCACATTTCAATGCCTAACGGTAATCGTGTACAAAAATATGCATTAGTGAATCATAACCAGCGGGAACTGGATTAGCGTAAATTAAACTGGATGTAATTATTTTTCAGCGCTGTCAAAGACACGCCAAACACGCCATTCAGTTGTACATCGACGCCGTCACAGTAATTAAGTGGCTAATTATGGACACCCCCCCCGGTGAAATTACAATGGAACATTAAACTGTCAGGAAGGTAAACAGGAATCGTCGTGCGGTGCATTTGCGCGGGTGATAAACGAGCCACTTTCGTGCTCGAAAATTTCCTTAATCGTCGATCTCTGTAAATGCACCGCCCCGCTACTCATGCACGTGAAAATTCTCGGTTAAAAGGAATTTTCGAGGCATGACATCAAAGATCAAAGAAATTAACGATTAAATTCATGTATCAAATATGTTAGTACTAGTAAGATAAAGAAGATATATCAAATGTTCCAGTTACTTCTTTGAGTTATTAGTGAATATTTAAATAATCTAAGTTTCTATAGAGGTAAATTAATTATTAACGATGTGCGTATAGAGTGCTGGAAAAGTTTTACTGTATGGGATGCTATAACTTATGGATCCCCATAATTTTCCGTTTCTTGATCTGTTGGAAGACCAACTTTTCCAGACAGACAATGCCCGTCCAAATATTGCAAGAGTTTCTATGTATCAATTTGCGAAGGATAATGTCAACATCTTGCTATGGACACCCTGATCTCCAGATCTTTCCCTCATTCAGCATAGATGGGACATTATGGGAAGAAGAATAAAGAACATTGCAGCATCCTCCGCAGACTCTTCAGCACGAATGCAGATTGCTTGAGATACAATACCATAAAAGATTATTGACCACCTGCTAGAATCGATACCATGAAGAGTAGAGGAGCGAAGTAACTTTTTAACCAATTGCTATCTTTTAATACTTAAACATTTCGTAACTGTTCTTTCTTGATGGACTCATGTTTAGAAGCGCTTTCAAGGTCCCCAGTTCTTGTCACTAATGTAATACTTGCATAGTCTTTATCCACTGAGTATACTTTCCAAAACTGTTTAGCAGTGATGATCTGTTTGTTTCCAGTTTCCGTTTGATCATTCATTGTTTATTAAATTTGTTCAATTCTATGGATTCTAATAGGTTGAGCTTCATTCCCTTGTCACATCTCTGTAAAATCTTTCGTTGGTTACGTCGAATGCTTGGTTATGTTCACGTAGATGATCTGCAAATACGGTGTGTGATTTATTTTGGGTATAACTAATTCTTAATTTTTACAATATACATTTTTGGACAATTCGCCAAATAGATGCCTGATTCCTTACTTAATAAGTCTATTTGATCTTTTGAATTATTGATGTAGTTATATAATTCATTCTACAGAATACTCTTGTACTTAAGCTTAGCTTACCTGTTCTTGTAAAAATTGTATTGCAAACACTTCCTTCGCAAATTTGTGAAGAAAGTGTTGGTATTTGCAATACAATTTTTCCTATAATAATCTTATAATATATTTTTACCTGTTCTTAATTACTATTTTAGCGTTTTACTAAATAATAAGTTCTCCTAAATATATAAAAATGATATACTTTTGGTGAAGACCCTGTAGATCATAGAACCAAAACATGTATTTCATAAATACTTTTACTTTTCGTGCGCATTTTATGCCGTCGATACAAAATAGTAAAATACATTCAGTAAGGTTACTATAGAAATGAACGAAAAGCAAATTAATTTTTCATTCATGCGATATCGATTGTAACACTTTTCGTAATACCCATAGAAAAAACGAGGTTAGTAAACGTACTATTCATAAACTTTTAATTTCAGTGACAATGGTGGAAAAAAATATACATATATATATGTTGGAAACGAGGGAGCGAAATGTGTCAGGTTTAAAATGTGGAGCGCCCCTATTATTTATATATAGGCAGAATGGAAGGCTTCCATCAGGTGTGGCGTCGCGGGCGTCGTGACCCGATTACTACGCCCACTGATAACCTACTATATATACGAGGCTGACGCCAACCAAGTGCGTAGTACACGGAACGGATCGATTGTTACGATTGCATGACTACACCAACAAAACATTCTGCATTTAAACAAAATTAGGAAGTGGAACTTTACCATTTCCGACTCGATTTTATATCCGTTACGCCGCTGCGAACTTTCTTTGGCGTATTTCGTGTGTGGACGAAATCAATTAAAGGCCAGTAATGTGTATATAAACATGCCACGAGGAATTCACAATCTTCAATTATTCGAAATTTAAAATATATATATTATCAACGTTTTTTTAGTAGTAAATCAGTATCAACTCCTCAACTCCACAGAGATTGCTTTATATTAATGTAATGAATTTTAGAAATTCCAAAAATATCTATTAGTTGAAGGAATTAATGTTAAAGGAATTTTAATGTTTCTTGTAATTACTGTATAATTTTGAAAGTTAAAGAAATGTATTATTCCAAATGATTATTTTAGGATACTATGCCTGTCAGGTTTTTATTGTATGTAACTTGTGGATTGTCGAAGATGTAGCACGTTCTGCTTGAAAATGTTGATAAATGCATGGAATTGAAGATTAGTCTGTAATTAGTTTGAAACTATTTGCATAAGGCTAGTTTCAAGAAGAAGATGTATGGGTGCTACACGAATTGACCCAAACGAACTTTTTTAGACAGAATTGATACCTGCAATTCTTTGCTGAAATGTAACGAAATCGATCCAATTTTGAAGCGTTTTGGTGATTGGTAATGAAAAATGGGTCATATATAAAAGAACAACCTAAAAAGATCGTAGTTCAATAGTAGAGAGTTGGATCAAACGATCGTCAACTCCTGATTAACGTCTAAGAAAGTTTGGCTTATTTATGGTAAGATTGTAAAGGAACAATCCACTATGAGCAGCTTATATTGGGCCAAACACCTCTACTGTCAATAACTGAGCAGATTGGACCAAACGATCGATTAGAAGGGACCAGAATTGGCCGATAAGAAGCCTGTTCCATTTAGAACACAACGCACCAGAAGCTCCGAGAGCTTGAATGGGAAGTTCTATCGTAGTCCAGACCTGGCATTATCTCCTTTTCAAGCGCTTGCAAAATTTTCAATTCTGCGGAACTCGCACACATAACACTCAATGATTCAGAAGCACGTTGCTATTACGCCAGCCGAAGAGTGCATCTATTTTAGGGAAGCTGATCAGCTGATTAACATAAATAGACCGGACGGACGCACCGCATTTTGACATTACTCATTGTACGGCGCAGAACGCGCAGATGTTTGGTGTTAAAAAATGCATTCCGATGCATTAACAACTATCCGTGAATCATAGAGTGAGGAATGCGGTCTGTGTATATAATTACACCCGACCTTACGTAAACTACTCGTTTTACCGATGCATTCGAGTGCTGTTTTTATCATTCCGTTTGGCGCCAAACAGCTGTTTCGTTATTATGCATTCGTGTGATAAGATAGTGCGTGCTCCGAAGCCGGTTGCGTGATACAGATAATGATGAATAAAATAACAAAGAATTTTTAATGAGCCACCACACTCGAATTCCTTATCGCTTACGTAACATTGATAATGCGTATATTTAGACGTTTCAGTTATTTACATACGGGGTGAGGTTAATCAATAATTGAAATTCTTACTTTATTTTACTACCCGCGCGTACAAATCTTAGCATTCAATTTATAGCTACCTAATAAATATATCATTGAATTGATTATAAGGTCACGGATTTACAAAATTTATCGCTCGAATACATTATCTAAAATAAATACTGATTAGGGAATTCCTCAACATCCACCAGCGTACTCGCAAAAGTTTGTTTTAAAACGTTGTAAATCTTATTCAAAGTAATTTGGAAGGGAGACGTTTATAAAGACCACCTGGCTAGTGATGCTGAAATACTTGTTGCCAAATCGTAAAAGGTCATCAACATGGAAACGTTAATGTAGCATTATTTTAGAAACTACTTTATAAAAATTGTTTAGCGTTATTCTTTTAACACACAATTATGTCTTAAAGACAATATATTTTATTGTGTCCAAAATCAACATGGCTCACATTAAATTGTGCAATGATTTTTTAGTATCTAATTAAATTTGATGGCATAATTTCTACCTGAAGTTTATATGGACTAAGACGATCGTGCTATGATATGTTTCTAAACTTCATATCGGCAAGTGAATAACATAAACATTTTAATATCATCTTTCAGTCACACATAATACAGCCAACAATAAAAAAGAAAAACATAAATCCGTGCGTATTTATAAATATGTTTCCATTTCCGGTGCTTTCAGATCGGACCAAATGCGTGCTTTTAGAAGGAAACGGGACGGCGAAAGAAGAGAGATGAGGCGAATGTTCAGGATGGTCAGGTACGCGTTACCCAACCCAACCTGTCTCCATTGTGCTGAATTTCTTTGAAGGTTCGACCCTCCACTGTCGTTTACCTGCCGCACAAAAGATACAACCGTGCAGAATAGCAGAAAGCATAAAAGGTCCCTTTTCCCGTATTGAGAGTGCTCTCTGTAAAAATGTTTATCTACAATTGTCTACGTGGGAACATTTACAAAGCCCATTGAAATTCGCGATAGTGCAACATTAAAAAAAAAAATGGAAATTGTTCCCGATCGCTTTCTAACGCAGATTTGTGTAATTTATGCAGTTTTGATGTTTTCGAATCAGATTGAAGACGTTTCTTTTCTAAAATAATATTTTGGTTAGTTTATACAAAACTATAAAATGTATTAAAAGCCTTTACTTTCAGGCTTTTAGAATTATTCTGCCAGGTGCTACTGAATGCATCACGCTTTTACAAACGACTAAAGCTTGCTTGTATTATATTCTCCAACACTGTAATAATTTTTATAATTGCATTAAACCCATGCACTGAAAACCTGATCTTCGCACGATAAGATACATTTGATTTCTCAGAAATTTTTTTATCGCCCTGTAAACATATGAATGATAAAATGACATTTATTCCGGTAGAAAAATCTCGATAGTATCAGAACAAAAACCACTGTAATTGCTAAATTTGCAGTGTTATATTTATCTTATCGCGTTTATAGCGCAGATAAAAATTAGACTCCCTGAAGATATTCAAACGCCGGAAGTTATAAAAAAAAAATGGCGGGCATAAAGAACGTCTCTGTTGTCGGAAGGGATAACAGGCCGCGGCGTTATCTGAATAAATATTACGGGATATCAAATTTCACAGAAAGGGAAACACCGGCGACGCTCGATAAAGGAGAGGAAACGGCGAAACCGAGATAATGCGTGAATAAAGAAAAGGCCGGAGAGTACACCCAACCGTGAACGCGGCGGACTGGTTAATGGATTAATTATTTCACCGAATGTAAACAACTCGCGTTGCACAATAATCCCATTCATAAATCGGGCCGCAGCATTATTATTATAATAATACTACTACAGTGTTTTTTTTTTATCAACGATTACGACAGAGGTCCAGTCACGTAGTTGCCAGAGTATTTCACGGTGGACAGAGATGTCGTTCGGTGTGGTGACAGAAAGAAATCTCGGTGTTATCACTCTACCCGATTAATAAATAGCTTTTTTGGTGATTAGCCGAAATACTCGACGGCCGCGGTGCTGTTGTCGCTGTGTGTATTGCGCCACAGACGAGCGAACAGCTGCACGGCTGGGGGGCCAAAATTAGGGGTGCCGCATCGATTTCTGAATCATCCTCACCGAGGCGCCCGACAGCTGCTAAATTGTATTAATCGAGCGTCATATGGGCACACACACACACACAAACATCCTGACCAAGGTTAATAATAATTGACAGCGAGGACTGAACATTGGATAAAGAAAAGGCGACTGGTTTTCTGTAACCGACCTATCTAATTCAATATTTACTGTGGCTTTTCGATAGTATATTAATAATAGATAATCGTAAATATTAAATAACTCTGCACAATCGCTTTATACGAGCATATAATTACAATTTAATAGGCTATAGGATAATAACCATAAATGACATACAGGTTGAAATATTGTTAGAAATTTATCACTCTGATAATGATTATACCATCCACAGGTTAATGCAGCAATTTCAATTTATAACTGCAAGTATTTTGCCAAATAAATCAAGTCAGATTTTAATCTAACTAATCAACTCTTTAAAACGTAACTGAATTCTATGGTAAATCCTATGACTACTATATATTAATAACTTTGTCTTTACACATCAAATCAATTGTAGAGTTATTAGCAAAGTAAGTTCTTAATGAGAAGATATTGGATGACTTGTAAATAAAATAAAGATTATATTTCAATTTGAAGTGGTTTGTAGAGATGTTGGACAACTCTTGGTTTTTGAATTGCAAAACTATCCTGGCTGTAACCAAAGAAAATAGTTCCAGCAGGATAGCAACGTCAACGTAATTTTCTTTGGCAAATTGATATCCAGGAGGGATAACATAAAAGGCCTTCACGCAATCCTGATTTAACCCCTATAGACTTTTTCCTGTGGGGTTACCGCAAAACAAAAGTTTACCCTAATTCTCTGAGGTATTTCCAAGAAAATACCTATCTGTCATAAGACATTTCGAATCGAATAATTGCAAATACTTTGAATGTAAGTAATGGAACTGTAATAAAAAAGTCTTAAGAGCCTATTTGTTGTACCCATATCATAATCAACGCGTTCAGGCTCTTATGCGCAGATTTTCCTCCACGTATTGCATTCTGGCAATGGCTTTTATACACCCTGCTTAATATTCCTCAACCACCGACGCTGATTCTTTTTATCGATGAAGAAAAATTTTCAAGAAATTTAATAATAACCATGAAACACTTGAAGATCGCTTTCAAGATCAATTCTATTTGAACGTTTGTATTGGAATTGAGGATGACTGGCTAATCGATATTTCTCGTAGGAAGCATCGCAACCTCAGTTTACTTGAAGATCGTTTTCAACATCAACTCTCGTTGAACATTTGGGTTGGAATTGTGGATGGACCGGTATTTCTACCAGGAAGACTTACTAGCGAGGTGTATCGCAACCTCAGTTTCTGTAGGATATACCAGTGGCAACAAGAAATGTAATATAGTTTATGAACAATGGTACACCAGCCCACTTGAATGTAGTTTCTCGTGAGTTTTTAACAGTAACATACAGAGATCGCTGGATCGCTCAATGCCTGCCTGCTCGATCACCGGATTTAAACCCCCTAAATTTCCTACGATGAATATCCAGAATCATTAGTTTACTCTGCTGTAAATGGAAAATGTAGAAGACTTCCGAAATTGGATAATTGCTGGATGTAACACAAATAAAAAACGAATCTGGAGTTTTTAAAAGAGGAGAAAATTAGATTATTGATTATGAAACATTTTTTTTTGTAATCAAATATTATTGTCTAAAATTTTGTTCGCCCTATATCTCGAGTTGAAGCGGGTTTTTAAAAATCATCAAAGAACAAAATATTCAAATAATATTAAACATACCGCAAAAATTCCTGAATTTTTGCGATATCTTTGATACCATCTAAGTTCATCTGAATGTTTATTAAGTTCATGTTCATTTTCATTATTAGTTGGGTGATATATCTTATATTGTAACTTCTTGAGTGACTTTTTCTTCACTTTTTTAAAGTGTGATTTTTTTCAATTTCTTTGAAGTATATTTTTTCACTAGTTGTCCCTAAAGTTCACACGCTTTCTCTTTGCACATGGAGATCCAGAGAAACCATCCTCAACAGTTTTTGACTTTCTCTTTAGAATACTGACTTTTGGTGTTGCCAAAGGACTAGGCACTTCTTTTTCAAATTTGAAAATGTCTTTTCCATTAAACTGCAAGACATCTTCTTCTATAAAATCCGATTCAATCTCCACTTGATTTTGTTCTTCACAGTTTGATCCGCTCTGTTGTTGGTGAGGATACTTGCGGAGCACGAGGTACTGAGTCTAATATAACCTTGTGGGTTTTAATGGGTAGAGCTTGTGGTAAAAGATTCAGCAGTTTTGCTGACCGAGAACTTGGACCTTTCAAAACTACAATATTTGATTTTAAATCGTTCACATCATCATTTTTAGTAGAGGATATGCCAAGAGAATCTTGTTTAATTTCCGTGTCACCATTCTGAGATGAAAAAAATATCTGGGGAAATTTTTCCAAGTGTTTTCTTATCAGTAGCAATCTCAATAGGAGATATATCTAGAGTACTTTTCATAAGTTTTTTATTTCTAGTTGGGGTGACATACGTATCACCATTTTCACTCCTTTCAGGAGTTTTTTCAATAGCCAAATTCAGGGAAATATCACTTAAATCACTGGTAATGTTCATTGTCTCGGTGTCCATTTCACTAACCTTAATACTGGTATTACCTTGACTAATAACTTCCATAGTTTCAGTATCTTTCACAGGGCTGATTTCATTTAGGTGTAAAAGTTTGGTAATTTTTTCAGGTGAATAATAATAATAATAAACATTCGGTATGATATGGGGAAAAACAACTACTTTCTTAAGGCATTTGCGATCATTTTAAAAGATGATAGGTGATATTTGATAGATGATTTGTGATGGCTAATAAATGAGAGATTATAGAGGCTAGATGATGAAAAAACTGAAAAGTTTATCAGATAGTAGGTTTTTGCTCGAGATTGTCATTACTTTTCTGTGATTGTTTATAATCAAGGAATAATATATAATTTGTTGACAAAGGAGGTAAAGCATTAATTTATACCACTTTTTTCAAATCAAAAATAAAATTTAATGATTTTACTATAAAAAATAACCAATAAAACAAAAACATGATTTTGGGAGTTTTAAGACATTTTGAATAAAATAAAACAAGTAAATTTGTTAGTAAAAATAAAAGTTTGTTACTAACAAAGTTATTGGTATTATTTGTGCAATAAAAAATAAGTTTATGTAATTAAAAATGTTTTGATGACCAAATTGTTTTAAAGATTTAAATGATTTGTAATGCTTTCCTAAAAAATCGAATATAAAATCTTTTAAATATAAAATCATTCTTTCTTAACTATGTAATATTAATAAAATTATTAACATCTAAATTAAATAGCTAATACAAACAAAAACAAGTAATTAATTGTGAAGAAAGTGTTAGTGTTTTAATCAAGTTTTAATTATATCTTCACGTAACTCAACAACAAATTTCTATATAAATACAAGTAACAACAAATTAAAATACATGGCTGAAAGACCGCGGGTGATTGCCACTTCACTGTATACAGGGTGACTGACGAAAAACCTTTGGTGCTGTATCGCGCTTATTTTTGATCCGATTTTAATAAATAAAACATCAAATTAAATGATTTTTAAAAGACTTTAATATGAACTGTACTGAAATTTTTTCTTGCATCCAGTTTTTGACAAAAGACGATCAACTTTTTTTTTTTCAAATTGCACTGTATATATATTTTGTACTGATCCGCAAGGAGATTTTTTTCTGAATCTAAATTTGTAAACGATTTTATCCATTCATCAAACCAAAGTCGAGAAATTGAGGATTAAAAAAAAAATTAAAAATCAAATACCCATAGTAAACAATATACAGAGCCTATTACAAATGTCAAAAGTGACAGTGTCAGTCATTGGTACAAGACTGCAATGATTTTTAATAATTTCATAATAAAAATGTTGCAAGATTTCAAAAACTGAAAAACGATTTCTGTAGAAGCACAAAATTCTAGTACAGTGTTTGATATATTGCAACATTTTAATTATGAAATAATTAAAAATCGTTGCAGTATTGTATCAATGGCTGTCACTGTCACTTTTGACATTTAAAATAGAGTCTGTATATTGTTTACAATGGATACTTGACTTTTTATTTATTTTTTAATCTTCAATTTCTCGACTTAAGTTTGATGTATGGATAAATTTGTCTACAATTTTATATTCAGAAAAAAAATCTCCTTGCGAATCAATAAAAATATATATACAGTGCAATTTAAAAAAAATGTTGATCGTATTTTGTCAAAAACTGGGTGCGAGAAAAAATAACAGTTCAGATCCTATTAAAGTCTTTTAAAAATGGTTTAATTTGATGTTTTATTTATTAAAATCGGATAAAAAATGAGATACAGCACCAAAGGTTTTTCGTCAGTCACCCTGTATAAAGATTGAAATAATTACTAATGCTTACCTAAAAAATAGAATATATATTTTTTAAATATAAAATCATTCTTTCTCAACTACGTAAATATAATAAAATTATTAACATCTATATTAAATAACATATAATTGTTAAAACTAAACAAATTAAAATAAATGGCTGAAAGACCTCAGGTCTATAGCCACTGATCAGAAGAAATTCTAAGTCTGCCACTTTACTTTACATTCATAAGGCATAGTTTATAATCACTTCTTAAAATAAATGATTAGGTCCAAAATACATCATTTTGATACAACGATTAATGATATTCTAAATAAAACGATGCCAAGTAAATATGCAATGGCCTTAATAAATAAATAATAGCCTAAATAAATATCTGTGTAATAATAATCCCCCAGCATAATAACATTGTTAACAAATCATGTAAATTATTTAGTTTGATTCGATTAATTTCGATAAACTTTTCTTTCACTGAAATAATTGATAATTGTCACTTAATGACCGAAATATGTATTTGGGCGTGAATAAAAATGTGAAGAAAAGTTTTTAGTATGTATTTTATAAATTTAATGTGCCAAACGATATTTGTCCGACAAGTTATGTAGCAGTAATATAGTTCAAACAATTCAAAGCACCATAAATAAATCAATAAACAATTTACAGAAAATTATATGGAATGAAAAAATAAAATGTTTAAAGTTAAAGCAATTAAACAAGTTTTGATGACGAATTATACAAAAAAGATATGAATGAACAAATAACTCAAATAAATGGCGTGTAATAAAAATAAAACAAATGAAGTTTATGGAATGCACCAAAAAATATAGAAATAAAATAAAAAAATTATAAAAATATAAGATAATTAAAGTATTAAATTTAAAATAATATTTACAATGTAAAATCATTATTTCTTAAGTACACAGAAGATAATTGAAAATGAAAATTTAATTTAAAATTATTCTTCCTTTAAGTACCTTAAGATAATTAATGAAAATAAAAATTAAATAAAAAAATATTAATAATAAGCCCAAGCAATTGTTAAAACGTATGAACAAATTAAAACAAATGATTTAATGCCTAAACATTAGTAGACTACTACGATTAATGTGTGATATTATAAATAAAGTAATATGCAGCGGCCTAAATTGTAGCGACCCGGCAAAATACGCAGCGGAAGTTGCACGCGTTCGTGAAAATAATAAACATTCGAAACGAAAGTAAATTTTCGGGTATATATCCGATATTTCGATGCCGGCATTCGAAAACGGAATTAAACGCGGTGCACACCGTCGAAGGTACGAGGAGCAAGTGAAAAGGTGACGAATGTTTGAATAATGATATGTAACCGGGAAACGCGTGTGTTGAGATAATGCAGTGGACTGGAGTAGCGTTCAAGATCGCTTGAATAGCAGAGCCGTATTCAACATGGCGGGAGCGTAAAGCCGGTTAGTGTTGAATCACGGCGTGGCGCGTTTAAATGGTAAACCGAGGCGCGGCTATTTAACGGCGGCGGCAAAGATGTAAACAAACGTTCGGCACATTACAGATGACGAAAAAAAAAAACGTAAATTGATGCAAACGTCAAAATCATGTGTGCATCAATCACGCCGAAAAACGAGTGAAAACATACCTTCCGATAGCGGCGGCCGCCTCAGCCTGTTCCTCGCTGGACCCGTTGTATATCACCCTCTTCTCGGAAACATACACAGACATAATCTTCATAAAAGTCCAATGTTTGTTATCACTGATTCGAAAGTTTTATTTAATCACTAAATTCCACTATTAAGCGTCAAGCGCGCGGGTCATCCAACATACGCTACGCCTCACAGCGGTTTTCTGGTAACGCTATTTGGCGGGAAACAGCTGAGGACCCAGTTGACGCCAAAGCTATTACATTCATACGCCCAGGCGTCCGAACTTCACCGCTTAAAAACACGAAATTTTCACGAATCCGCGGTGGTACACTGTCCGGATACTTGTTCGATGCACATTTTCATAAAATCCGATCGCTTTTCGGCGTTAATTACGCATTTTCTCGCTGATTACATGCGGGCACTATTTACGGCGCGGAGCAACGGTCCGCCAGGCACCCGCTTCGTCTGCCAGCTGGCGTCCAAGCCCCGCCCAACCGCACATACAAAACGAGCTCTAACCTCGTTTCCTTCCCGCCAACACCGCTCTAGCAGCCATCACATGCGCTTCACTCTCCCTCGCTAGAACACGGCCGAACAATTCCTCACGTTCGCACGAAAATCACCATTGGCCATTAAAAAAAAAACCACGACACTATTATTTACGATTTAAAATAAACATTACAAACGTCTCGACTACCCTATTGTAACGACATCTGTCAAATGCTCATCATTAAAGCTTTACTGGACGACCAAAAGTCAGCTTTCATAAACCAATCCAAAGCTCTAAAAACGTACATTATACTTAAAATTTCATTCTTTAAAGCTTTAAAACATCCAAACGAAAAAATAAAATATAAACAAAATGCTTACCACAGCCACCTATTATTACATTAAAGATTAAAATTAATTTTATTAATATTTAACATTTAACAAAACTTTATCCAATAAAGCAAATAATATTAGCAGGATATGCTTGTTTTAAACAACTAAAATTTTATTGTTTAAATGCTTCCTTGTAGTAAGAACATAATTTTAATTTCTCCAAACTGTTCAAATTTTGTGTTAAAATAATTAATACGACACATTTATTTGATTAAAATACTTTTAAATAAGTTTTTAACTGACGACTCTTAGATTATACTGCTGTGTGTGTAATATTTTAAATATTATAACAGTTATATAAATAAAAATCACAATGGATGGATGACCTGATATAAGTAACAAATTCAATTGTATATAAATGGCCAGTTATAAGGTAGGAATAGAATAAGGAATACAAATATTAATATGACGAAATTAAAATCAGTAACTTTACAACGGATTAATTTTCTACTGACAATAAGATTATTGATTAAAACATTTATCAGATTGATGAGGCTTTTTTGGCAAAATTCCATTATGCAATTATTAAATAAAAACACGACTATTTAGAGTTGTAGCAATGTATCTACAAATTAAAACAAAACTATAAACATTTCTGCTTGAACAAAACTATAAACAGTCGTGTTTTTATTTAATATATTTTTATATTTAAGATACTATATTTTTATTTTGTTAGCATAAGTGTGGCATATTTTGTATTTTTAAGATTAAGTGATATAAGTTAATAACATAAGACATTTCATATATATATATATATATATATATATATATTTGTTATGAATTTTATAACTATATTTTATATAGCAACAGTGCTAAATAAAGTTTATTATTTATTTATAATTAAAACATTTGGTTTTGTTTCATTAAACAGAAAAAACTAAAAACAAGTGAAATAAAACCAAGCATTTTAATCAACAATCTAATTGAAAACTTTGTATAGGAGATAAATAAAACCCAGGCGTTTTATTTATCTCCTATATTATGGAATTTCACCAAGTAAAAGCCAATATTGAAAACTTTGTTTTACCACTATATTTGTATAATTACAAGTGAATAAAGGCACCAGCAAGTTCGAGTTTAATTTCATCATATTGAAGATGCCCCGCAAAAAAATCATTTGATTTCAGAATCAAATATAAAATTGTTAATAAATTCGAAATCTATAAAAGTAAGTGGAGTTATAAAACTGAATATTATACAATATCTAGATGCACAATGGAAAAATAATTACTTTCAATTTTCCATTACTAACAATTATTAGTGGCCAGATACTTTTTTTAAGCAAGAACACAAAAATATTGGCAAACAGTAAACTAAACCAAAGTCTTCAGTAAATTTTTAAATGATTAAATGTATAGAATGAAACACACATAACTTGTTTTTACTTAAGTTTCGGTAACTGCAAACAGAAAGTTTGAAAATGATACGTGCAGTTACCGAAATTTAAGACACAAAAATAAATTACGTGTTATACAAAAAAAAAGTTATGTGTGTTTCATTCTATTCAACATGTATAACGAAGTAGAAGCCTTCAACATCAACAAGATTAAATGTATATTTAATATTCTGCATATTTTTGTGCACGAGATACACAAAGCAGAAATTTAATAAATTAACCACAAAATGACTGCTGCTACTAAAAATAAAAGACATAAATAATTGCTTTATAAAACAAAACTTATAAGGATGGAATAAAATGTAACTTTTTATCTTCAAATTCTTTTAAAAAATGTGCCCTCCAGTGAAATTTTCTAAAAAAATTAACTACTTTATTAAATTCTAACATAAAATTGATGCCTGTTTACAATGATGTACTTCGTTGGTTTCACAATTTTTTACAATTTATTCCGACAAATAATGATGTAAAAGTCGAAACTAGTCGAAATAAATTGTGAAAAGAAGCAAGTGCCTCATCGTAAACAACCCTTAATATTAAAAATGTTTCACCACGTGATAAACGAGAACCAAATTCAACAAATAAAATTGAATAGCAAATATCGTTATACATTGGAACTTTTTAGTCAGCTATTAAAAATTTACACCATAGCTGTAATTATATATATTTAAAAAAATAAGTTGATTAATGAAATATTTAGTCGTAATATTTTGCTGATAGATTTATATACAATACAATAGTACTTGAAGCAAGTTCAGAAATATTTCAAATATTGACAGAAATAAATGGTTAATTTAAAATAATTTAAGATGTAAGAATTCAGCTAATGTTTTCAAACCGAAAAAGCATCCTATTTCAAGAATATTTCATTTAAATCTAAAAATAATCTCTTGAAATAACTAAAACCAAGTGATTCTAATCGTAATTTACCTTATCTTAATTCAGTATTTTAAATTGCAAAATATTGTGACATTTTTTTAGTTTTGAAACTTATCAAAGTTATAATGAAAGCTACAATTTTGAAACATTTTAAAACTAAAAAAATATGGATTAAAAAGTAATCATAGTTCACAATTATTTTTTGTGTTATAGAATTACAAATAATTTAAATTCATTGTGAATTAATTATTACTTGATTTATTATTTTTTTAAGGTCTGTAGATGCATCAATTTTTGTTTTGTTTCAAAGCCTTTTAAAATATTGATGGTGGAATGTGAGTACATTTTAAATTATTTTTGTATTAATGATAATAATTGAACCCTAACATAACAAAATCGTTAAATATCCGAAAACTATATAATCGTGTCATTTTGCTGATGGAATAGTTTCATAGATTTATGATTATCTTAGAACTTTTTCTTCAAGTTAAATAATGTATCAAAAATTTTAAACATAAACAAAACAACAGAAAATAATTATTCTTTTAAGAATTAACACAAAAACAATTCAAAATGTAAGTACATATTCAATTCCACCATCATAATTTTGAAAGGCTTTGAACTTTTTAACAAAAAATGGATTCTTCTATAAACAAATTATAAAGAATACTTGATTTAAATTTTTAATTTTAATTAATTTTTTTTTAATTATTAGTAGTTCTACAATACAAAAAATATATATTGTGAGCTCTCATTAATTTTTACAAGTTATCATAAATTAGATGCTTGAAACAACTAGGAAAAGTTTGTTATAGTTCAAAATACACCCTTTTTAAATAGAAATTCATATTTATATTTTTTTTTATCAACAAATAAGTTGAACGTGATGATACAGGGTGACTGACGAAAAACCTTTGGTGCAGTATCTCGCTTATTTTTGATCCGATTTGAATAAATAAAACATCAAATTAAATGATTTTTAAAAGACTTTAATATGAACTGTACTGATATTTTTTCTTGCATCCAGTTTTTGACAAAAGACGATCAACTTTTTTTTTTCAGATTGCACTGTATATATATTTTGTACTGATCCGCAAGGAGATTTTTTCTGAATCTAAATTTGTAAACGATTTTATCCATTCATCAAACCAAATTGAGGATTAAAAAAAAAATTAAAAATCAAATACCCATAGTAAACAATATACAGAGCCAATTCCAAATGTCAAAAGTGACAGTGTCAGTCATTGGTACAATACTGCAATGATTTTTAATAATTTCATAATAAAAATGTTGCAAGATTTCAAAAACTGAAAAACGATTTCTGTAGAAGCACAAAATTCTAGTACAGTGTTTGAAATATTGCAACATTTTAATTATGAAATAATTAAAAATCGTTGCAGTATTGTATCAATGGCTGTCACTGTCACTTTTGACATTTAAAATAGGGTCTGTATATTGTTTACAATGGATACTTGACTTTTTATTTATTTTTTTAATCCTCAATTTCTCAACTTAAGTTTGATGTATGGATAAATTTGTCTACAATATTATATTCAGAAAAAAAATCTCCTTGCGAAAAACTGGATGCGAGAAAAAATAACAGTTCAGATCCTATTAAAGTCTTTTAAAAATGGTTTAATTTGATGTTTTATTTATTAAAATCTGATAAAAAATAAGTGAGATACAGCACCAAAGGTTTTTCGTCAGTCACCCTGTATAAAATTACAAATAAGCAATTTCTATTTTTACTGAAGTCACTTTATGTGTGTGTGTGTGTGTGTTTGTATGTTTTTTTTATAAAATTGAATTTGTCACTATCAGGCCACACCATTTATTCCTTCCCCGAGGTAAATAGTTTTGGAGATTCTAGTCTAACTAAGACCAACTAGCTTCTTTCCAATAGTGCAATTATACTGTAGCACACACGTACGCTGCATAAACATTTAACATTTAGGCAGACTAGTGTATGTGCTTTTGTGTTTTAATGGCATCTTGTTTCGAAAAAAACTAGTAAGCCAAATTTCGTTAATTGTTTTCATCCATTTGAAATGTGAGAATATTACAAATTCAATTCATCGCATAAGAATGAAAGAATATCACAAACAGGAAATATATATTAAATTCTTAATTTTTCTCGTTTAATAAAATTATGAATTTAAGTGCTTCACATTCACCAAAGTTAAATTTTAATTACTTTTTTATGCCCAGATTGATATTTTTAAGTCTACCAGGCATGTGTAAACATGTGCATTTAAAAATTCCTTATGAAAAGGAATTGTTAAAATAAAAAAAAAAATTATGTTTTTCTGTTGAAAATCAAACTGATGTTTACATCATTTAGTAATTTATTCCTTACAATTATCATAAATATGAAGACTTATTTCCTTATAATTTACTCTTATAAATACATATAAGCATAATATAGTCCCGATGCAACGTATTCACGTCTCCTGTACACAAACGAATCGAGACACATACGTAGCAGCGGTGAGTTACATCTTGGGTAAAAAAATAATATAGGCACTATAAGAACTTTTTGATATTTGCTTTCATATGGCGGGACTGCGAAGGGTATACTTTCATCTTCAGCTGCTGCACCAGGTCGTATATTTTGAGCGATGGACCGACCTTGCCCCCCGTGCACTCGAGGATGTCTTCCTTCTTCAGGTCCAGTAATGTCTTTCCATCGATTCTCTAAAAATAAAACACCACAATTAAAATATTCTCTAACTTTCATCACTATTTATAAGCATTATTTTAATTTAAATAAATGAAGTAAGGAGTAAGAGTGTTTTTATTTATTGTAATTAGTTACTTCACATACAATCATTACTTTCATTATTTCATTATTTAGTACAAAAATAGTATTTAGAGAATAAATTGAATGAAAACTATAAATATATAATATTTATATATAATTTTTCAAAATGTTTTCATAAGCAAATATTATTATAGAATATTACTTCGCTGTTGATCTTTATATTCAGAAATTTCACAAAATATTAATAATAGCACATACCTGTTTGCTGAAGCTATCGCAGTAGTTAGCACAGTCATTAACCCTTAGAAATTGGGCTACGTCGAACACATTCCAGTCATTAGGACACAATTCTGAAGAATCACAGGATCCTCCGCTACTGTCCACTAACCGGGGTATCACTTTTGTAATAGTATTGCTGTTACTTGACTAAAAAAATGTATGTAACAATTATTTTCAATTCAACTTCATAAAAATTTTAGTATTGTATACGAAAATAAAAATAAATGAGAAGAAACATTAACATTTAGTTTAACCAGATAACTGTGTCGCTCCGTTTTGAAATTCGAATTTTGAACGCAAAACACAGAAATTTACACTTTTAAAACGGAGTTAATTGGACAAAAACTAACATCCCACAATCATACACACTCAAAAAATGTATTATATTAACCATTTAACTGTGTCGCTCCGTTTGGAAAGTGCCAATTTCTGTGATCCATGAAAATCGATGACGGATGTATACGTCAAACACAGTTAACTGGTTAATTAATTAACTGCTAGTTCCAAAATAGTCATTATCAGCAATGTTAAGTGATTGGATTACAATCTCAAAGAAATTTATTTTAATTGCATAATAACTTACGGTTATATATGAAGTTGCCTTTCGTTCAGACGGCGGTGTGGGTTCTGTTGAAACCGGCAAACTTTGGTCCGGTCCAGCGGGTTCAGAAGCAGCTTCTGGTTCTTGGACGTCCTCCTCCATCTCTGGTTCCACGTGTTCCACCACAGGCTCCGTCTTAACCAGCCGTAAACTCTCTTCTTTCTTGTAAGCTTTGTTCACTGTGTACTTAGGTGGACTGTCTTTAATCTTTTTCTTCCTGCCTCTCTTCTTGATGCCCTTAGGAGGTGTGAGCACTTTTTGGCCGGTTTTTACGGGCACCGGTGGCCCTTCTAGTTTATGTCCTACACTACTACACCAACCTACTGGATATATATCTGGTGAATCACAATCTAGCCACTGGTCATATTCTTCTTCCCACCCATCAAAATGAACCTTAAATAGTGTAAGATATTTTTATAAAATTGTGAATTTACAAAAAAATCAACCAATTTCTAATAATTTGCACATAAATAATTATATTAAAATAAGTTTAATACCACTAGTTAAGTGGTTAAGTTAGGTAGCCTTATCTCAGAAATGGTAAAACTAAATAAATATTTTAGGTGACAATTTTGTCACTATAAAAAAATGGTAATATTAACATTGATATTGATTAGGGTGGTTCTTTAAGGAATAAAGAAATAGATGAATTACTATATTAAAGCAAAACCCTTACCTTTAATAACCGACCGACAACACGAGCTATCGTGGCGACACACACAAGCCTAGGATCCATTAAATCTGCGGCCTCAATCTTCATACCCACATCAAAACCATGAGGAGGTAAATAGTGAGTTAATAAATTCTCAGGAATAGGCACATTATTGGTGGTACTTAAATAGGTTTGCCAACTAAAATTCTGGGGGTCATAACCTTTGGGTGGAGTAAGGGGGACATTGTTCCTTTCACAGAAACCCACTGGAAATATACACGGTGAACTTTTGTGGTAACAGAACCAGTCGGCACCTGTTGCATCTGACTCGTACGTATCTATCCTTATCATAACATATCCACAGTTTAGAACATCCATGACAGTGGCCGCGCAAATTGAACTAAGATTTAAGGGGTCGATTGCTTCTAGTTTCATCCCTACACAGAAGTCTGTACACTTCTCCGTTGACCCGACTTGAATAGGTTTGAACAGTTCATCGGTGGCATCGTCTTCGTCAAACAACTTCCTGTTGACCTTTTCAAGATAATTCGGGGGCGCAACGATATGGTGCCCAACGCGTTTCGCCCATCCAACGGGATGCAATAACGGTGAATCCTCGTGGCACCAGAATCCCGTATCTTCGGGTGCCATGTCGTAATATTTAACATTTAATCTTTTACCAACTATTTTGTGAACCATAGCCACTTTAACCTGAGATATCCTGTTTTTGTCGACTACTTCTAAATTCAAACCACATGTAAATCTGGACTTTAACGCGTCATTAATTTTGTTCCCATAATTCGAAGGTAACGTTCGAGCTCCTGTTAATCTTTTCCTTAGAAATTCCTTCCAATCGCTGTATTTATTTTCTATGGTTTTTGGAGGGATTAAAGGTTTTCCAATGGTCGCACACCAACCAACTGGGTGGACTTGATTCGAGCATAGAGATACCCAAAAATCTTTGGTAATATTCTGCCCAAAACCCTCATACCTAAGCAACGCTTTATAACCAACTATTTTAATAACAGTCGCCACCCAAAATGAATCTGGAAACGCCTCCGAAACATTATCACAATCAGTATTCTCCACTTCCACCTTCATCCCCACCATAATATTATCCCAAATATCCGACATCGGCGCAGAAGGGAAACATGTAACGGGAGCGGCAATAAATAACGGTTCTTTGAGTAATGGGTCCCAATCGTAACTATTAGCTATATCAGTGTTATTGCGTCTAATTAAAGAGAGATTGTCTTCGAATGGTTGTACTTCTTCTTGTTTCGCTATCTGAGGAAAGGGTTCATCACAATTTAAGCCCTCCATGTCATCCTGGATTTCCATTTTAAAGTGATGTTCAGCGTAAATTGTGTCAGTTTGCGTCTCCATCGAGGAGTTCTTAGGCATCGGTTCTGGGACCAGGCCACTGTAACCTCTCGCGCACGCCATACTACAAAATCTGCGCTCACGCGTATAGAAGGCATGCTTCACACCAATTGCTCCACATTTTTCACAAACGGCTGTAAAATCAATTTTCCAAATTCAATTCTTTAGTTGTAAAATACTTCAATAAATAACTTATTAATAATACAGAAAAAGTGAATTATACTCAGATAAATAGTAGTAGATACAGATGTCGCTTAATGAAATGGTATTTTAATACCAGTAATGCCACTACCCGAGGAAACCCTAAAATTGGTATATTCTCCTATATTTCAGTATTCTAAACTCTCATCATCATGTGTAACGGTTTTTATACATTAAATACAAAGTGTTGTAAGAATAAAATACCAACCTTGTATTAATTTCTGATTAACTTAAAGCAGTAAATTCTTTGCTGAACTATAGCTTAAGTCAGCAAATAAGTAGCTGATACTTTTAAATTATAATTATGTAAGAAATGCAAATTTATTTATTAATCGTTGTATGATGAAATGGAACTAGTTATTAAATATATTTTGAAATAAATATACTGACTTAATGTAAAGTAATTTTAACTAGAATTTAAAATATATTTGCAAGTATAAAATAAATCATAATATTGAAAGCTATCAAAATAATAAAAAGATATATTAAAGTGTGATCAAGTGTTTAATATCTTTAATCAATGAATAAATTATTTATTGCTTTTGCATTAATACATCAAACAAATATAAAATAAAATCCAGATTCAAGTAATTAAAAAAAAATTATCGATTGTATGAATACCTATAAGTATTTTCAATTAATTACTTTCTTTTAATTTCACATTCCCATATTAAAATGTGCTATTTCCAAACAAATCTTTTTTTACATTTTTGTTTTTTTAAACTATTTGGCATTTGTAATAAATGTACGAGCGGTAAAAATTGTCGTTCCCAAAAACTGCAAATCACTTACCAATTCCATCCTTTTGAATCGGAATAACGGAGGGATCAGTATTACTCTGATATGCGATTGGTGTTTTAAGAACCAGGCCAGGATGTTTGACTGGTTTTATTTTCCTCGTAGGACAAGGCAGTGTTTGTGTTGCTGTTGTGATCATATAAACTTGTTGATTGCTATCATCTTCTGTGTAGCTACTATCGTTGCTGTCTCCCATATGTAACATATCTAAACCATCCATAGTCTGAAATAAAATATAGTTAGTTGTCAAACTGCTTAATTACCAAAATATAAAGAACATGTTCTTTGTCACATATATTATTTAGTATAACCATAAAACATCCACCCAAATAATTGAGTAAGTAAAAACTATGAAAAATATTAATATTGCAACTAAAAAAAAATATTGTATAGAAGTGTATTTAAGTAGATAAACAAGACACATAAAAAGTAATCGTTAAAACTTAAAATTTATATTCACATACACTTGTTGTTCTTAGCATCAGTCAAAATTTAAATTTATTATTCGAATTTGATGTCGGAAAAAACACAGAAACGCGCCTATTTAGTGCTTCTTACAATGATGCAGGTCAGTAACGCCTAGGAAACTAAAAGTCATATTTATTATGAATTAATTATTATTAAACAAGTTTCCGATAACAAAAGCGATAAAGCGCGCGGGAACAAGAACAAGTTTTATGTTTCTCGTTCTCAACCAATAACTAGCGACTTTTTTCTGATCATGCGCGTTGTCTTGATACCAAAAGAAAGGGGTATTTCTTCTTTCCAATAATTGGCGAATGATTACTAAACTAATAAATTACATCAAACGTTGCTTACGTTCAAAAAATTTCATTATTGGCTCATATGATATGAACCAGTGACAATTAATCATTTTAATGAAATATGTTTTTTAAATTATTGGTTTTCTATAAACAAAAGTTACGGACGGGTTAGTGACTCGACAGCGCTGCGCATTTGAAGACAGGGAGACGGAACGTTACTACGGAGTAATAAAACTCCAGTTCTCCGTTAAAAATAGTCCACCATTAGGGTTTGTCACAATAGTTGTCACCTTAATGGTGTTTATCTTAGATATCTTTTTAAGATTCCTAATATGGTTATTTATACAAATATTAAAAATCGATTTGTTGCGTATACAGGGTCTATCATGAAAGTAATAAGATTTTAATATGACGCAACTATCCTTCGCAGCTCGTTAAAGGGTCTGCCCTTCCAATGTAGCCGGTCGCCAGTTTGTTTCGAGCACTCTCAGTGAAAACACGTACCTCCACGTAAAGTGTGTTTTTCGACATTATAACACGATGCGATGGAGCGTTCGCTTGAATGCAATCAAGTTTTGTATGCGGCTTGGAAAAAATGTAGACGCTTCAAGAGGGCTTTGGGGACTACATTTCAAGAGCACAGTCCGGGATATGATACAGATATGGCGTTCAAGAAGAGCCGGAGGAGATCGTCTACGAACCCGTTCTGGATGCTCAACAACGACGTCCGAGGAATCGTCCATTTTGAATTTGTACTAACTCAGCGTTTTACCAGCCGGTACTCTAAGAGATTGAAACGCTGAGTCGACATTAAAGACACGGTCAGGCTCCACCATGAAAATACCCCCAGTCATAGGGCTTTCATTGTTCCCAATTTCCTGGCCCGGAGCAACACCCCGGTGGTACCCAGCCTCTTACAGTTCCGGCTCCGTGTGCCATTCTTTTTGTTTCCCCGACTGAAGAGAGAACTGAAAGGAAACCTTGGGAGTCCGTGGAAAACTTCCAAAAGCATGTCACAACGTTCCTAAGAGAGATTAACTTTAACCCTTTCGTCCCGAACGGTACATATATGTACCAATAACTTTTTAAAATACCTAAATGTTCAACTTGTGGTTTAATAGCAGCGATAATTGTACCAGACCGTACTTTTTGGTTTCAGGCATGCGCCTTTTGTGTTAAAATGTGAGGTTAGAGATGTTTTACTGCCCAAGAAAGTATTTTTTGTGGAAGAAAAACATTCTAGTACAATTATAGTCTTTATTTTACTGTTAACTTTTCTGTGTTTTGTGTGTAATACTTCTATAAACGTTGCCAACACTCAGGTATGTATCATTTGTTTCTATTTTGTAAATTCTTTATCATGTTTCGGAGTGGTACATCTATTTACCAGCCAGTATTTTGGTACACATATGGACCATCAGGTATGCAATTCTATTTTTTTAAAATTTTAGTCCTAAGATGAATTGACGTCCTTTGCCTGAAAAGGAGTTGCAAACTATCATCGATGAGCTTAAGGATGATGAAGATCCGTTTTCGTCTAGATCAAGCGACAATTATGAACCAAGTGATGATGACGATGACGAAGCAGATTTATCGGAAGCTACCACTTCAGGCGTTACAAAAACTATCATAACTGAAAAAGAAACAAAAAGTTCTGAATCTGAATCAAGTTTATCAAGTGATTCTGAAGTAGAAAAAGGAAATCTTAGTAACAATAAAATAAATCGTATTCTCGATTGGACGATCCCCGACGATCTGTTTGAACCCATCAAAAAACTTCAACCTGAGAGAGCTTGTGAGTTTGCTGAAGATATTACCAAGAAGTTAAGTCCAATGCAACTGTTTCATAAAGTTTTTCCTCATTCGCTCTACATACAAATAGTCGACTGTACTAATCAGAGACTTGATATGTTGAATAAAGATAAAAGGCGTAAAGAAAAGATGACAGATATAGGAGAAATTCAAAAATTATTAGGATGCATCTTTATTATGTCGTACAATCACCTACCTGGCCTGAAACATTATTGGAGTCAAAAAGAGTCCATGGGAAATCGTACAATCGAAAAGGCGATTTCTCGAGATCGATACATACTCTTAGCTTCAAAACTTTACTTTTCTCCGCCAGACAAACCACCGAATGTGTCAAAAACTTATTACATTGACGAATTGATATCATGTTTGAAATATACATACTCTAGATGCCGTCAAGAGAGTCACTACCAAAGTATCAAAGAGTCCATGACAAAATTCAAAGGCCGCACATCGCTGAAGCAGTACATGCCCCTAAAGCCAATTAAACGAGGAATAAAACTGTGGCTTCGTTGCGACGCAGATTCCGGTTATACTTACGATATCGAAGTGTGCTCCGGTAAAGAATCTCCTACAAGTACTTCTAGTAAGGATGGATCCTTGACTCTTGATGAACGGGTCGTCAAATCTCTTGCTTCAAATCAAATCCATAAATGTTGTTTTGTGCTTTGACAGATTTTTTTACAAGCGTAAATTTATTAGAGACGCTGAATTATGCTGCGTTAGGTATCTGCATGGCAAACCGGAAAAATGTACCCGCTATTGAAGGTAAACTTCAACGTGGACAGTCTGCATTCAGATGTACTTCTACGGGATTGCTGCGTGAAATGGCAAGATACTAAAGAAGTATTGCTACTAAGTAATTGCCACAAGCCTAATTTGACCACAGTTACAAAAAGGACCAAAACTGGTGATCAGGAGATAATTGAGTGTCCAGAAGCAATTCCATTCTATCGCAAGAAAATGGGAGGAGTTGATCGAGCTGATCAATTCATAGGCACGTACGACCACGACAGGAAATCTGCTAAATGGTGAAAAAAAGTGTTTTATACGTGTCTCAGTATGTCTGCAGTAAATGCATGGATTATTTATAATGATTTGAGACGTAAGAATGAACAAATTCCTTATCTTTGTTTCATAGTAACTCTTGCCGAAGAATTAATCACTCAAGGCATGACAATTACCTCCATGCCTCCACTAAAAAAGGGTCCTCCTTCTAAAAAAAGAAAACTTTACGGGGCAACACCTTTGCACCTTCCTGTAGAAGGACAAACAAGAAGAAGATGTTCAAGATGCGCGGGAGAAAAACGACAAAAAAGAACAAAAACAATTTGTAAGGAATGTAATTTGCTTTTGTGCAAAGATTGTTGTGACTATGTTGTATCATACAAAATAGTTTAGCATTTATATAAATTTGAATAAATAAATCATACTAAAAATATGTCTGAGTTTGTAACGGCGCCATTTGAATCCTGCTGGTTCATCTTTGTACCATACAAAAAACCTGTTGGTAAACAGTTGTGCCATAACCCACCGCCCAACCCCCCAACATAATTAAATTTTTTTCAGCTAAATAATATAAGTTGGTACTAAATTGTACCAAATATTTATAATTTTTGTTTCAAAATGAATTTCTTAAATTCAGGGACGAAAGGGTTAAGGAGTTTTAGACAAGGCAGTCATGTTTCCACAAGTGTATTGTAGCTAGGGGAAAGTATTTTGAAAATTTTTGAGCATTTGTACCGGTAAGATCAATAAATATATTTTTCCCAGAAAATGCACATAATTTTTAAAATTAACCTTGCATTGTGGTTGCGTTTCCGTTCCCATTATTGATACGGAATTGTTATGAAATTGCTTTTTTAAATGCATTCTGACACGACTGCGATCTGAAACGCTAAAACCATTTTGTACCTTAACCAAATGATACTCCTTTAACGTACAAATGTGTACATAAATAAACAATTGATTTAAATCACCGCAACAATTTCACCTCCCATTATAGTCACGTAAAATATTACACTTTAAAATATTAGGGTGAAATGTAATATAGTCTGTTCGTTGGATCTTTGGTCGTACGTCACAAATTATCGCTTCGAGAAACGACGCAAAAACATTCAGTCTGATAAAGTAAACCAAATGCGTTAGAAAAAGAACGCACTGTTAAACTTTCGTCGTTTTTTGAAGCGATAGTTTGTGACGTACGACCAAAGATCCAACGAACAGACTATAGATGTCGCTAGCCACATAAACTGATCCTGCAGATGACGGCGCATGCGCAAACGTTTTGTTAGTTGCCCCACTCGCACTTTGTAATCTTTTCTCAATTTTTTGCTGTATTAAAAATAATAATAAACGCGTTTCTCCTCTTGTTCGTGTCCTTTCTTCATAGTGTCACTACCGCGTCAAGAAAGTGTTTCCGACCATTCTATGTGATTTCTATTAAACCCGATAAATATGGCACAAAACTGCTTGCATTAGTAAAGTCTCAAACTTGATTCGAATTTAGATATGTCATGACATCTTTATGAGAATGTGCTAATTGATTTTAAGATCAAATACTTGGTTTAGTCTATTAGTAAGAAAAGAGTTTTTGCAAAATAAAATAATTATTGTAGAAACATTAGAAAATGAGGCAAAACTAGAATGCATACCATAAAAATTGAGGGAAGATACCTTTCAGAATGAAAAATTTTGTTCACTGCATTCTCTACATTTAATATGTAGCCAATACAGTATCTAGGTAATTATGTAGTACATTACACGATTAGTCGTTTGGTTGGTTAATTATTATCGCAGATTGAAATATTCATTTTTTAATAACTATGATTTATGAGTTTAGTTTTTCAATAAATGAACACCATAAAAATTCTCTTTTATTTTAATAATTTAATAATTTTTAATATTTAATAGTAGTATTAATGTTATTGTATTATTTGCAGTTAAAAGACCATAGCTGTTCTAATAAGCTGAAAAACGAACCTGAAACACACACTAGCCACATCCCGAAAAGTATTTAATATTAATGAAAAATAAACAAAGCCACACAAAAAAGAATAAATTAGCCGGAATACCGACTCACAAAAAATAAATTCATTAAAAGACCCAATTACTGAAAATTAAAAGCAAAAGTAGATAAGGCTCTTACAAAACTCTACTTTTTAGATGTAAACATTGTTAATGATCAAATAAGAACAGCTTACATAACTTCGGGCTGAAAACTTTGTCAACAACAAACACAACCAATGAAGAAATGATATATACATTATATTTAAAAAGAAGCTAGCCTTGTAACCAGTTAACTGAATTTGACAAGTGTACTCGTCATCGATAGATTTTTGTGCCACAGAAATTCGCAGTTTCAAAACGGAGCGACACAGTTAACTGATTGAATATTTTTTAAGTGTGTATGGTTGTGGGGTGTTTTTGTCCAGATAACTGTGTCGCTCCTTTTAAAAGTGTGAATTTCTGTGTTTCTGTGTGCGAAAATTAAAAAACAGCTTGAATAATACTAAAAATATTTTGACATTGCTACAATCAGTTGGTGTTAAAAGCAAGTATCTGGAGTCTTACGACTTTTTCAATGAAAGAAAAACAGGAGAATCGCTGGAAACAATATGTGAAAAATCATTAAATTCAGCAAAGAGAGGTACGACTGTGAAATTTATGCAGTTGTAAGTAATAATACTTCAAATATGTTAAGCATGGTGATTTAACTATTGCACAACATGTGCAGCAGTCATACAGATAATCTTCGTGAAATAGAATTAATTAGCAAAGTAAAAAATGGGAGCCAGAATAGTGCTGAAACCAGGTGGCCTAGTTTGTTGCAAATAATTTTTAAAAAAATACTCATTAGAAAAATAGCTGAAGAAGGTATCAAAGTCAAATCTGAGGTAACACACCTTCTTTACAATGACAATTTTATTCAAGATATACAACTACTATTAATTAGTTAGATCCGATATGTATATTAATTAATTAATGTTAGAATATTAACTTTTCTATAGCAGATTCTATTGAAAAATGGCTTCGCATTTCAAATACGCCGAAAATGGGCACCAATATTTACAATCTTACTGCAAATTTTTTATAGGGGAAGGAAACTTTAATTCTGTTCAGGATTTCCTTCTAGATTCGTTCATTTGAGCACAATTCAAACATGTTTCACAAACTTTTTGATAAAAGTGTTACATCTGCCAATACTCAGGGGTTTGGAAGAAAAAAGATATCCTTTATCTCATATGGAACTAACCCAAATGAAAATTCCTGCATCTTATGCTCAGCTGGAGAGGATTTTTTCAAATTGCTCTTTTGTGCATTAAACAAGAAATCGTTTAAATTTGTTAAAGAAAAACACCTGTTGGAATGGACATTTCTATAAAAATGGAACATGACAACTGTTTTTCTTCACCAAATTTATAAATTCAGTTCCATCAAGCATGTAGCCCAACAAGCATCAACTATAAGAAATCGTTTGTCCTGACATAAATTTAAAAAACCTATATTTGTGTGCCATTAATACAATTAACCTCAATAAACACCATTACGTGCTTATGTATAATGTCAATATTCACAAGCAAAAGATTTATATAAACATTACACAACTAGAAAACCAGTAAATTCACTTGCTTAACAAACAAAAAATGGTTAAAAGGAAACTTCCAATAATTCTATTTCCCCATGATGTTCAACACAATTTTTTGTAAACCTTGTGAAACAGTGTGGTAGAGAAGAGGCAAAAAAATAATGTACACTTGGTTTGTTTCATCAATCAATCAATGCAAATTCTTCACTAAGTTCATAAAGATGTGAGAAAGTTAGTAAAGTAAAAAAACAGGTTGATAGATATTTCTTTAGTTTTAGCACATAACTTATCTCTAATAATATCTGACCTTAACTAAATTATTAAAAAAGAAAAGTAGGTAATTTTATACTAAAATGCAAGATAAAATAAAACTAGCATACAAAACATATTTTTTTAAGTAAAGTTTAAATTTATTTTAAATGAAAGGTAACATTAAAATAACTAGTATTACCATAAGCCATTTATTTATTTCATTTAACAACAGGAAAACAATTGTCTTCTATTTACAATAATGACATTTTGCATCATTGTGCTTTATTTTATAAACTATAGAATAATGAAAACATTATACATATTTGCTTTTGTTCAAGTTTTAAACAGCGTTCAGAAATAAAGTATTTACAGACATAGAGTAAGTCTGTGGTTAATGCCAAACTAGTGTTTTAATTTAAACCCTGATCATGACTTTTTAAAATCATTCTACCCACTTTCAGTTAATTTTTTATTTAAAATTGAATACATCCCTTTTTTAACCATACTGTTGATAATTGACAAAAGTGTTTACAAAACAAAGGACTATTTAAAAACACACACCTACTATTTGTTACAACCACTTTTAAATATTTACTAATCAATAAATTGAAAAACCTTTAGTTTAAACCTTCCATTCAATGTTCTGTGGACATTTTTAAAATTCCTTTTTAAGGTTGTTTTTTCACTTCAGATTCAATTTTCATCAATAAAACTATATTTATAATTCTTAAACAATAGTAATACTCACCATCGGTGAATTATGCAAGTGACTGCTCATATCATCCATCGAATGATTCGAAGCACTGTGATGTGATGATGGATAATAAGTATTCTCATGGTCCAACAGCATTTCTCCCGTGTCACTGGTCATCAACCCAAGTGACATATCGGGTGCCTGTCCGGACCCCATCCAGACCATACCCATATCGGCCACCCCAGGCATCGTATACACTAAAAATAAAACAAATGACAGTACATAACCCGATCACACTGATATTAAATGATTAAAAAATGTTTCTTACTATCTAAGCAGTTTCTTCAAACGGCGCAATTACGTTGAAAACCGTTTATATAATTATTTTGTGTTTCCACAAACTCCTGAATATAGAAAAAAGTCAATCAATATGCAATTGTTAATGGTACATCAATATATCAATCAAAGGAGCAAATAAAATTAATCAAATTCTATTGTTCACAAAGCATATTAACAAAGGCACAAATTCGAGCAGTACAAATTAAACGGGTAAGCGTAAACAATACACAAGAAGGTGCAGATAAATGAATGGTTTATAAAAAGTGTTTCCTTTTAATGGTGATGCAAAAAAAGAGCAAACATATAAGTGGATTTTTCGGTGTGTATTGCTAATATTAGGACGTACCGTTCATGGTGATTCCTTGTTCTCGTTTCTATCTCGGTCAACAATCAGTTCGAACGCATCTTCATTTATTTATGAAATAGGAAAATACCCAAAAATAACGACATAAACGGTTTTTACCACAAAATAGCATTGCTCCAGGGCCGTTTCACTCATACGGAGTTGTTTATAACAGGACATTAGTTGGCGAACGACCCCGAAGATGGCGTTAACGACCAACATTGCAGATATCCCAAGCGTTCCCTACATTATCCACTGTTCTTGTAGAGTTATGTTTACGTTTTGTAGGTTATAATTGTTAGATTAGCATTATTTTACTATCATTAGCCCAATATTCGCTATAAAATATTTTAAAACGTTTATTGGGTGTTCTGGTTGCAATTTTCGTCGATATTGGCTGTCATCTGGCTGTAGAAAGGTAAGTCATTTTCTTTTCTTTGTTAGTCATACACTTGTTTATTTGCAAGCGTAAATTATCAAAATGGTAAGATATCGTAGGTGTATGGTTCAGAACTGTGAAGATAAAACTTCAAGTAGGTATAGTTTTCCTAAACCAAATAAGGATATGGAAAGATTTAAGTTATGGGTAGAAGCATGTGATAATTCGGAAATAATTACCATGACACCCGATGAAATTTGTGCTAAAAGAAAAGTTTGTCATATTCATTTTTCTAATAATACCGTATTAACTTCAGCTGTGCTCACATTGTTTTTACCCATAAATATAGAAAGTAAAGAGAATCAACAGTTCGCTTTAATTGAAATACCAGATCCACATCACGATAATGTATCATTAAATAATGAACAACTTGATTCAATCTTACTGTTATCAAACGTGATTTACCCACTTTTATTAAAGTGAATGGGAGCAACTATTAATCTAACACCAAAGGCTAGGAAAATGTATCAAAGAGGTGCACATTTAAAAAGAAAGCTTGTAATACTGAAAAGAAAGCAGCATACTCTCAGAAAATGTCTTGACTCTTATGAAAATATGTCAGAAATGCTGTGGGATATATTAGTAGATTTATTAGTAAAAAGTTGGGTAATTATTATAATTGTATAACATGTAAAGAATCCATATTATGTCAAAATTCAACAGAACTTACTGAATGTCATAATTTTTGAGTAGAAAATAAATTCAGTGATAGCCTTTCTGCTAAATTAAAATAATGTACACCCACTTTTATAAGACTTATTTCCTATTTTTTTAAGAATTATTTCCCACAATTTGCCATCTTAAGAATAGTTTTAATATACACTACAAACCATTAAGAAACATAAACCTTTCATTTGTGAACATTGTGATCATACAGATGTTATTATTAATAAATTTAAAAATACGAAAACATTTCGTGAATCTACAACAATGAGTGTTACTAAGACTACAAAACAAATTAATTTGGAACAACTACTTCTCTAGCTAATACTTCGACAGACATTGAATAATACAAATTAATGTGCGATGTTATTATTAATAAAATTATTTATAATTTCTGCAAACTTTGTACTTTTAATTGGTGCAATGTGTTGAATATGAATAATATATTGAAAAATAATGATCACTGAATAGTTAAAAGAAGGAAATAAATGTTTCATTTTTTATGTTAAATGTGGATTTAGGCGTACTGGGGAAACCACAGTAAAAAAAATGAACCAAAAAAATCTACTTTCTGGGTGGGTTGGAAAAGAGTTAAAAAACAATTGCAATTTTTGAAATTTTAATGTTTTTATTTTTTATAGGTATGTAATGAAGAAGTAATCACCACCCAAGTTTCATACATTATAAACTGTTGATTGATTAATGAATAATATAGAACATATTAAGTAATGTTGTATTATTATTTTTGACCTTACCAGTCTTCATTTTTTTCTTTTTACAGTATTCAGGTTAGTATGCTACTTCTTTTTCATTATCATTTTTTTTCAATTTTTATTCCAATAATTTTTTTAATGTGTCTATGTTTTCAAATATTTATTTTCAAATTTTTCATTTGAAAATAAATATTTGACTATACATTGTCACATTAAAAAAATTAATTAGAAAATAAACATTTATTTCAATAATCGTAATTCCCGCCTGGCCCATTTAAATAGCATTTAGTTGGCGAATTGACCCAGAGATGGCCAGGCAGCAGTCACAGACCATAGTACGGTAGAGACGCTTCTATAGTATATGTATATTTTCTATGCATTGCTCACTGGTTGTAATTAGTGAGGTGCCAACTTTACAAACCGAAACGCACCAAGAAAGTTGTTTTATGTCGAAATATAATTACTGCCAACTTTAAATTAATTAATTGGTTCATTAAGAAAGAAATTTTGTATAATTTTATACATTTGTTTACATAAATATAATTAGCTCCTCATTTAATGAAAACGTTTTAACTTGTAGAATAATAAAAACTGTAATATTTTGTTGTTGAAAATTAAGTGTATGAAGTGTCTTATCGAATTCTAACAGAAATTACAAATTTTGGAGAATTAAGGTGAGAATAGTATAGAAATTGTAAATTATTTTATAAAATCCACGAAAGTGGATAGCGGGAAATTTAAAAATCAGGTTAAAATGGTTGCTGACATTTTTTTAAATTTTCAATGTAATAAAAAAAATTAAATAAGTATAATATTATCAGTTTATATTTAAATTGCTTTAAATGGAGAGAAACGGCAATATTTGAATATTTTAGAAAAACGCTATCCGATCTGTACACACGAGGCGAGAATATAAATTCAAGAGTTTTTAGTCGCATAGAAAATATACTTATCTTTACTTATGTTTTGTAGTATGTGACATTTTTGGAGTGGTCTGGAGTTAGCCATTGAGAGGATTCTTCGTGTTATAATTTTCATCAAGCATTTCCATTGAAAATATTGGTGTCAGAAAGGAATAAAATGATTATTATAGGTAATTGAGAGCATTATGATCTTTAAACCCATTGTTGAGCCTTACTAAAGCCTTGATAAGACTCCTTGGAAAACGTTTCCTACAAGAAGCCTCTTGTTTGTTTACCTTTCATTTGCATTTAGAAATTTTCTTACAAGACAAAAGGAATACAAAGCAATCGATCGTATTTGTTATATATGTTGGAGTCTTCTACTTCGTTTTCAAAGTTATACAAACAAAGTTATCGTGTTTTATTCGATCATATTTGATTTAACATTTACTACACTTCCTGTTATTAATAAATAAATTAAATGGTTATAATATATTTTTTTACATCAATTTATTGTAACTAGTACAGGTTATAAATATCATAATTTACAATTAGACACTAAAAACGATTTTATAATCGGTGCAACCTTTTCAGGATTATTATTATGAATGTCGTGATTTCCTTCAACCGTCTTTAAAACAACGTTCGTCATAGATTTAAATATTTTAACCACATCCCTGAAGAGAACCATTTGCATAGCTGATTCTGTGCTTAATATTATCAAAACAGGGCATTTTACTGGTACTTCCCTTATGAACTCAATCATCATTGTAAAATTGAATAGCGGGTGTAAAATTGATTTAATACGTTGGTCATAAGTGAATTCAACATTTCCATTTTCCTTCATTACAATTGCTCTATTAAGTAGTGGAATAGCTGCTTCGGTTGTTAATTCCCCGAATATTCTTCCTTCCATTAATCTACTCAACGCTTCGTGGTAAGTATATTCTGGTGCTGTTTTAGTTTTCAATTTATTAATAATGTTGAAGTAAGACTTATTAGCACTTACTAACTTATCTCTTAAAGTTTTTACACTAAAAGGATGTAAATAGATTGTGTCTAACATTATTAACATTTCAATTCTTTTAGGATATAACTGTGTAAAAATATAAGCCAATTGACCGCCGAGACTATGGGCTATTATTATGTACTTGTTTCTTTTAAAATACGCTATTACAATTTGATAAACTAGGAGATTATCAATTGTATTTAAGGGAATATTTTTAGGCCAATGACTAGATTTTCCATGGCCTATTAGGTCAACAGCCATGTAACAAAATTGCTGGGGAAGAAGTGGGATTAAACGATCAAAGGAAGCTGCATTATCCAATACTCCATGAAACATCAAGATAGCTTGGTTTTTCTTATCGCCCCATAATTTTACTAGAAATAAAATGATTTATTATATAACAAAATTGAATCTATCAATTTTTTTAAGTACAAGTAAAAGCATAATATAAATGATCAATAATCAAATAAAAATTTGTAATGATTTGTATCATAAATTTAGTGTAACATATAATAAAGGAAAAATCTAAATTGCCTTATATCTTCAATAATTAAGCACAGTTATATTAATAATGTTATGTTGATTGATAAGTTAATTGAAGATGATGCAATATAAAATAACTTTTAAACACTTTTTCCACAGTTACATTCCTTATTTCACTTATAAATGTGCTTAATTAGTTACTCAACTTCATATAACTCACAAATACATATAAAGCCATTTATTTTATTACATGGTAAATATTTCAACATATTAAATAATTTGTAAACTGCTTTTTACTCACACATCACTTAGAGAAACAAGTAAAACCAAGTGATTCTAATCATTAAATATTTTTTTAATTACCTGCTATGTTTCCCCAAGGAGCTGGTACCTCAAGTTCTTGAACTTTCATTTTAACACAAATGTTGACTCATTGTCTATTTACAATTTGCTTACTTAAAATATGTATACTTTTAACACTATTTTTTTATGTGCTAGCTTATCTCAACTCTTGCTGTGTTATATGATTTTAAAGGCCATATTTATTATACTACCATTAAATATTAGAACAGAAGAATGTAATAAACAACAACTTAACCTTTTTCAAATATGAATAGTAATGTTATGACATGTAAAGGAATTCATTAACGAAAGAAATATTTATTTGATAACCTAGTTAAATTTATCTATTACAGTAAGCAAAGGTCATTCATTTTCAAAAGGCAGGAAATGATAATAATGTAGTAGCATGGTGTAACCAGATGCATTAAATGCATAAGATTGGTCCCTCGGTGATGTCAAAATAAATTTCTATATAATTCTTTTAATTGCAGAATTCTACACCCTCTAAAAAACTGTGACCTTATTAGTTTGACATTCATAAAATTTTATTTACACTTTCTGCATTTAGAAAATAAATGAAATAAATCAGTCATTTGTTTAAATAATAATAGAAATTACAATAATATCACGGATACTCACTATCTTAGAGGGCTGACTATGTTAAACCAATACCTACACAAATTTTATTAATAGAAAATTCATGAACAATTTTCATCTACAGTTTGCTTTATTTTGATTTGTCACAAGTAATTTTTAACAATCCTTTATGCTGCTTAATACAAATATCTACAAGATCATTTTCCACAACAGTATCATTCTTTAAAAGACAACAGGCCCTATTAAAATAATTACTACATTCTGTGCTATAATTTACACTATCCAAAAAATTAATACTGAACCAATACAATATACCATTCAATATACCAGTGTTGATAATTTTTATTTTAAATGTTGACAGAATAGGCTCAAAATCATCGAACACTAATGTATATTTGGAAATCACATCACTCAAACTTTTCGATTTGAAACTATTTTCCAAATTCCATTGTTCATAAATCTGAAATTAAAAAAAAAATTAAATAAGAATAACAATATAAAACATAGTGATTAAAATTATAAGTCAATTTACATACATATAAATAGTAACTCTTAAATATTGATCGTAATACTTACCATATAATCATTGACAAACTCTGCTATTTTGTAATTAAATAAGTTCTTATCATCAACCTTATTAGAATAATATAAATAATTACTTTCTACAACTTGAATGTTCAATTCAACAGTCCGTGGCAGGAACAAACCATTATCCTTAATACTATCAAGGAATAACTTGTAATTACAGTAAAAGCTTTCGTTAATTGTCCCATTCCCCAAAATAGGGTTGTAGAAAACGATGTCAAAAACCTTGTTACACTCCAAATATTTAAAAAGCTCATCTTCCTCGATGACTGTAATATTATCGATATTGATGTTATTTATTTCACATATTCGAGTCAAGAAGTCGGGCTCCATAGCTGTGGTAAAAATGTGGGCATTTTTCGAAGCCATTATTAGGCCAAAAATAGGCACCGGATATAAATCTAGAACGACCATTTTATCCCCATTAAAATTTTCTGTTATTTTCTCAATTTTACTTGTGAGTTCTCTGTCATTTAAAAAAAATACTGCTTCTGGTGATATTTGAAAACATTCACAATTCACCTCTTCTAATAAATCGATTTCTAATTTATCTTCAATGCATGAAATCTGGAATTTAATTTTATCTCCCTTCTTCTTTGGCTTGGAATGATCCAAATAAACAATCGCTTGTTCCCAACAACTAGAATATTCATCGTCAAATGGATTAGTTGTTATAGTTTCATCACCTAGGTTTAGATCAAACCATATTACAAATGCATGTAGAATACCAGTTTCAGTACAATCAAGTTCAACTAGAGGAATGAATTTTTTGTTTGTGAAAATATTTTCTAATTGCTGCAGATTGGAAAAATCGACCGTTATAAACTTATGTGTATTGGTAATAAGTTTGTGGTTAAAATCTGTAATATGCTCAGCCTCGTATGGTTCAGTTAAATCTGCACGAACACAAATATTATTAAATTTTAAATAATTCAGGTCATAATTAACAAACTGTTGTTTTTTATGTATTTTTTCACATTCAATCCCGGTGATGTAAACGTTCGCATTCGCCGGTATTATCTTGAAGTCTTTTTCCAGCAAATTTTTGTGTGCATGTATTAAGCTTTCCAAAACATGCTCACCGAACACAGCCGTATCAAAGATTTCAGTAATTAAAACATTCGATTTAGGAATTTTATAGTGAGTCAACCGCGACGAGTTTTCATTGATCAAATTAACATTCTTAATATTATTAGTGCGGAAAACATCCCTTGCTATATCACACATGGCTTTTGATTCTTCAACAGCATGAATAACTTTGGTGTGTGGATTTTCTGAGGCAAAGAGTGTTAGTAGGCCGCATCCGGTTCCGATATCTAAAATTCGATTGTACTTGGTATCTATCACAGAGTTGATGGCTCTACGGTATGGCTCGTTACGTTTCAGATTGTTTAACATTCTGAAGTGCCATCGGGGTACTAGGCTTTCTAAGGCAGACGATAGGTTCTTTTCAGATGGGAGGTAATCCTTGTATAGGTTGTGTGCTAGTTGTAAGTATTTTTTGGCTTGTATGTCTTGGTCTAATCTAAAATTATAAATAACTCTAATTAAAAATTAAAATGTTTTTGTAGATTTCTAATTTACATATAAACTTTCCTAACAATATCTCTCAACATAAGTAATAAAAACTGCTTAATTTAAAACAAGAATTTACATGTTTCTACATTCTTAATTATAGGACTTCTGTTCAGCAATATATATAAAAAAATCCATCTTTTAGTGATTTATCTGAATAATACCTTTATTTTTAAATGTGTTAGCATCAATAAACAACTTAATTCAACATCACATCTTATTTGTAAAATCAGTAAAAAAGTAATATAATCTATTTTTTTAATTTTATGGAATTAATAATTGTAAAAATAAATACTGTTTACTAAAATCAAGTTATGGTTTTATCAAAACATTACACCTTAATAGAATCTTGAATTTTTAGTAAGTAATAAAAATAATAAATAATAATTATTTGGGTAAAGTAACAATGTTAACTATTTAAAATTAAACAGACAAATCGTAACTGCTGATTAAACTGTGTTCTGTAGAATTGTAATTTATTTACACTAGCTAAATATTACTATTTGATTTTAGGTCTATAAATACTACATGAAAAACTACATTAATACCTTAATAATTGTGCACCAAAATTATTAAGGATAGTAACACTTAATGGATAATAATGCAACCCCTGCAGATAGCATTTATACATGTCCTCAATCTTATTCCTCTCCTCGAGCATTTCACACCAGACAAACAAAATGTGTGCAAAACTGGTTTCATGCTCTAATCTTTGTGATGGAGATAATTCCAGAAAAACCAAATAGTGTGCAAACGCTCTTCCATAGTTATTGCATTCCTTGTAATGGTTGGCCTTATTTAATGAATCTAAGGCAACTTTTGCCTTATTACGGTCCATTATTGGGTTATATTGTTGTGATTCACAAATACTTGTATTCATTCACAACATACTGTTGTCATGCTTATTATCATATCTATAATTTCAACATTTTAGAAAAGGTCTTCAGGTCTTCAGGGGTTTGAGAGATTAGATTAATTCTTGCTGACTTTACACGATAATAAATGTTGATTTTTGATAATACAGCACAACTTAAGCCAATTAAAAAATAAATCATAGAGGTTTGTTGTAGTTCACTAACTCAATTCCTAGAGACTATGGCGCTGCTGTTGTTGAAATTTCAACACCAATTTAATAAGATTAAATTTTAATTTGCGTTTAATACATTTGGCTTTAAATTCCTTAAAGATGTACAATAATAAAACTATATAATCGATAGAAATAATCAGTCCAAAGCAAAAGTTAAATTTTGCGGTAACTTAAAACCAGAGTTAAAAATTTGGAATACTACATAATTGATTAAAATTTGAATTATGTTTAATACCTTCCATACAGATCTACACACAGAAACTAATTTTTTTCAATATGCTTTTCTAAATCTCGTCATTATAAGTTATTTGATTACTTAGTATTAGAGTTTACTGTACCATCTTCACATACTACTATTCCAGTTGTTAACCTTGGCCCTGTCTATTGGCACTTTTTGAAAAATGGTGATGTGGCCATCATAGTACTTTCCCTATATTTTTCTCGAAAACTATGAGATTTACGCAAAAAGGCTATTTTTAATGATTGGTTCACTTTTGAATTCTGTACAATTATTTGTAATAAAAGTTTCACGTAACTCTAATAGTTAATTAGCAATTGGCAAAAAATGTCAAAATTTTCAATTTTTATTTTTTTTCTTAAAAGTTAAGAATTTTATGAAAAATATGTTCAAATAAAACTTGTTCAGTTTTTTATTCCCTTTAACTTTTGTTTGAATCATTTTTTAAAATTTTTCATATTTAGAAAAATATCACAAAAAAACAAAAAAACGCCTCGAGTAAACATCCACTTCCGGTCTATGAATGTTCACCAAAAGCTTTTCAGTTCCAGTTTTTAACAATAAAACCTTAAGTTTGAAGTTTCATCTCAGACCGATAAATCGTTTTTGAGATACAGCACCCACGGACAGACAGACAGACAGACAGACAGACACACACACAGACACAAAAAATTTTTTTCCAGAAATTAGTGCAATGGACTCAGGGGATCTCAAAACGGATATTTCCGCAAAAAAAATTTTTCAAAAAAAAATCACGATCACAATACTTCCCCTATATACTTCGTATATAGGGAAAGTAAAAATGGCGGTACAGGACGGTGTATTGATATCTGCAAGAATGTGGAAAATGTGGTTTCCTATTATTGTGAATGCAATAATGTCGGTGTGTGCTTACTCAGTGACAATGAAAATAATACCTAAATTAAAAGACATGTTCATTAAGGCCAATTTATTTGGCATCGATATGAGCAAAAGGACTAGTGATAAAGTGTAGGTTATGTGCAATTTTCGTAAACAAACCCATTCAACTGTGGATTTTTCAGGCCTGAAGCCCTGGGGGTCGTCTCTGGATGTATTTTTCTAATAACACTATTCTTATTTATACCTGTTCCATTTGGTACATCACTTTTTAATGGTGTGTTCCCACACGATGAGGTACGTTTTATAGTCGATCTTAAAATATCCATAAATACTTATTATATAATTTATTTAACCCAAAGTGATATAAACATATTGTTTTAAATTAACAAGCAAAGCAAGTATGAGCAAGTATTTCTCATCAGTTCAATTTAATAAAGAGTATTTTATTATTAAACTCTTGACTTAATCTCTGCCCGCATTTGCCCAAGATATCTCGGGCAACACATAACTACATTCAAAAATATTTGTGCGGGAAGGGATTAAACATTTTTCTATATATAAGTTTAAAATGCAGCATTATTATTAAATATTAATTAGTAATTAACAAAATAGTAAGTATGTAATTCTCATATATAATGGCTTTGTATATTAATATCATACATAATTATGTTCATACACAAAAATCATGTTACTAACATTAACCTAGTTTGTAGAATTAATAGCTGCGATGCTGTCCATTTGCTGTATGCTCCTACTTGGTTTTGCCGATGATGTACTCGATCTACGATGGAGACACAAGCTGCTGTTACCGACAATTGCCTCGCTGCCACTTTTGATGGTGTACTTCGTTAATTTTAACTCTACAACTATTATAGTTCCGAAGCCACTTCGTGATTACTTTGGGTTATCTGTGAACCTGGGGATTTTCTATTACGTGTATATGGGAATGCTGGCCGTATTCTGCACGAATGCTATAAATATACTGGCTGGTGTGAACGGATTGGAAGTCGGGCAGAGCATAGTGATTGCTGTTTCTATTACAATATTCAACCTATTGGAGTTGAATAAAGACTTGTGGAAGCATCAGTTCAGTCTGTACTTTATGCTGCCGTACATAGCCACTTCGTTTGCACTTTTGAAGCACAATTGGTAAGTTGAAAACTTATAAAAACATATTATTGACTTACCTCCTCTTTATAACTTATATTTCTATTATAAATTTTAGTGGGTATTATTCATTTTTTTTTTTCCTAAGGCAAACGGTGAATATTCGAAATCAAATGATTTTATGAATGAAGTAAATATGATTGGGTCAAACATTTTAATACATTGTGCACTATAAATAAATATATATATTTTATGTATTTAAATTTTGAAATATTTTCTAATCTGTGATCACTCACAAATTTGTGTATATTAAGTTGCCTATACATAATTACAATTAATTAAAATGTATAAATTATTATGTATGGTGACATTTTTTTATCTTGGTAAAAATTGTATATAATTAACATATACATATTTATATAGGTTTATATAAGTTTGCATATATAAATAGATATTTATTTAAATATGTTGCTTTTTGTTCAATTTTAGATATATTTAAATATATTAATAATTTTTTTTATCCACTTCAATAAATAATCACTACATTTAAATTAGCTCATTCATTTAACTATGAATATAAAAATAGGGTCAATAATAATCAAACACATTTACTTTAACTTCTGATAAAACTAAAATTATCCATTAAAATTTTAATACGAAATTTAGCAACAAAAAAAATATAACTATTGTTAACTTGCCAATTAATATTTCTGCTAACTATATGCTTTGTTCTTTTTGCATGTTTCTAACTACAGATGATTATAATTTAATTTAGTGGTCTCTCCCCTTTATTAAATAGTAAATTATACAGTATGATATAAATTAAAACAAACAAGTGTTTTATATATTTATTTATTCATTTATACAATTCAATCATTGAGGAAATATATACAAAAGTCATTATCACAGACAATTTATAAATAAAATATGTTTGAAACCTCGTTGTAATCAATTTGCACTAGATTCTGACGAAATCCTATTCGTAATAATCCATTTTCGAATATATATTTATCATCAGATAGTCGTACTTCCAGCTGTTCTGAGTCAAAAACTGGGGTGCGAAGTAGGCTTCCCTGAAACGGTGTGCTCTCAGCAGTTCAGTCTTCCCATCAATGTAAACCCCATTCTCGATCAACTCCTCCACGTAATTACTGTCAATGGTTTTCTTATTGAGATTTCGAAATATATGTTGATTGCCAGAAGGGTTTTTATTAAGCTCGTCGATTATTTTTGAAGGATCATTGCAGAATTCACAGAACCATCCACCGAAGTGGTTCAGGTCACCAATACTGAAGATAGTTCTGGTTTTATTGCTTTTAATGAGAGTGAAGTCATTATTTAATGTCTCATAGAGGTATTTCACAGTAAAGGCTTCCGTTATAAGGTTAGTTTTGTTCGGGTGGATCCAAAAGAATCCATAAACTGACCATCGTAAACGAAAACTTATTGGTTCAGGCCAGTTATCGTATATTTTAAAATATTGCAGTGCTGATAAGTTCGGAATTTCATTATACCCTGATATAATTATCATATCATCACTTTTAAGACCTTTAATGGTGCTCCTTGCCAAAAACCACGCCTTGCTTTCCTTTTCAACTCGTAAATACAATATTTTCTTGTGGAAGTGTTTCAAAAATCCGTAGTTAAGTTGAGTCTCTATGAAATTAGTTCCGACTTCGTAGAGAATGAATAAATCGATTGTTTTATTCAATTCATTTACACGTATATCTGTGATTGTCTTTGTGATCTCACTTACCTCAAAAAGGTAAATTATCCTCCTCTCGATTTTTCTAGGCCCTTTCAATGGAATTGGCTTGCGGTATGCTAGCAACGCCCTCCATATAACTTCAGGTTGTCCACAGTCTGTACTGTGATAACCCGGCAAGCACTCGCACTTCCAAGAGTTGTGTGATCTACGCATGAGTTTAATATCCGTGCCATTTCTGTAACACAAACTTGAGTTGAAGTCCTCGAATAAATGTCTCGTATTTACAGTATTCAATAAAATTTTGCTTAATAGTGTATGATATGTTGTTTTGTTGTCCGTTTTGTTTATTGTTGATATTAGAAATGATACGGAACTCTTTTGCGGCTCCCGGTCTTTCGTTTGCAGGAAGAAATATGATGAAATGACTAGGAGTTGTAAGGTGACTATTATCCATATGGATAATTTTCTCAAGTTCACTCTGAACTTGAACATTTAGAGGAATTATTTGAACATTTTGAATTCACATAACCTCACTACTCGTTTAACATTAAAACGTAATTAATTAGTGCATGATTTCTGTTCAGCACATTTTGAGGGTTGTGTGTAGGGCGTAACTGTGACTCAAATAGCCCGACATTCTGTTTTACCACAGAAAATCGAAAATTTAGGACACCGCCCTAATTCTATTTTAAAATGTCTGTGGGGAGTCATCTGTCATTATAAATGTAACGGCTGCCAACTTAAAGATTTTAAGGCGAATTTTTGTTGCGCCTAAATTTCATTGGGTATATAAAGATATACGAGGTTCTTCTATAAAATTCTTGTTATTACGATTTTAGTGCATTGTGTTATTATGTAAAACTAATTTGCTACCATATTCATTATTAAAACTGAATGTAATATGTATAATTGATAAAAATGATTTTACTTTATATTACTTAATATTATTATTAGTTATTAAAACTGCGTATATATGTATAATTATTATAAACTTTATTATTTTTGTTTTAGGTATCCATCCAAAGTCTTCGTAGGTGATACATTCTGTTATCTCTCCGGAATGACATTTGCCGTCGTCGGAATTTTAGGGCACTTTAGCAAAACGGCTTTACTATTTTTCATTCCGCAGGTTTTTAACTTTTTATATTCCGTGCCACAGCTATTCCACTTCGTTCACTGTCCGAGGCACCGACTGCCGAAGTTCAATTCCAAGACTGATAAACTAGAAGTTAGCACAACGAAGTTCAGATATTCCGATTTAAGCCTGATAGGGAAAATAATTATCAATATATTCCGCCTATTTAGACTAATCCAGTGGCACCAGAAAGAAGACTATGTGATCACAAACAATTTTACTCTCATCAATCTGGTGCTGAAAATTCTAGGTCCCCTGCATGAAGAAAAACTAACAAAAATTTTGATTGGAATACAGATTTTCTGTACGCTAATTGCATTTATAATTAGGTATCCAATGGCCCACCTGTTTTATGACTAGGGGATTAGTGACTCGTTGACATATCAGCTGTTGGAAAAATTTCATGTTTGGAGTTGTTTATTTTTTAGCACCCGCGTGTCTTCTTCTTGACATGACAATCTTGACATGTTGGGGTAGTATTAGTCTTAAGAAACAAATCAATTAATTACTAAGTGCTAATAGGTGTTGAATTGTTAAAGAGTTTGCCTAAAATTTATAATTCCTAGAGGTATACCAAAGACCAACCAGAGCTGTACATGTGCTGTCTGTATCAGTTATACTAACACTGTATACTGTTAACATAAAAGGGTGTGTGTAATTTGTACATAATATTTGTTTTAAATAATAAATATTTATTTAGATTATTTTTGTTTTTAATATAACCTATTTCCTAATTACCTTCAAATTAAAGTTACTAATATTATCAAGTGAAACCAATTAATAAGTTGTAAAAGCAAAAAATGGACGACGTGCCTAGGGCCTAAAGACAAATGGTCGATTCACAAATAAAGCACAAAATGTAAATACTATTATTATAAAAGGAAAAAAATATGAATAAAGATATTTGTTCAATCCTGCAGTAGAAAATAGAACTTTCATACGTTGTTTTGTTGTTAGAAAGTTACTGTTTACATCACGCAAAATGGTTGCTATGGAGATTTAGTTTCGCCCACTCTTGTGTCACTTTCGCCCACTCTTATGTCACTTTCGCTCACGCTTTTATAAATACACATTATTATTATTATTATTATTATTACTTACTTGCTTATACACTTGTAAATGAAAATTGTCACTTCGAAATAGAATATTGGGCAAAGTTATTAAAAAGGCCATTAAAATAGGCAATTAAAACTTCACCCGTAATGATATTTAAATTGTGAATCTTAAGCCATTCTACTTCGCTCATTGTAAAATAATATTATATTTTGTTACGGATGTTTGCCGAAACTTTATACATATATATTATTGAATATCAACTATTATTACAGACAAACGTGGTACAAGTTACTTAGCGTCGCCGATTGTGTTGTTTATATGACGTAGACGATCGTGTTATATTGCCGCTTGTCTTTTTTTGTCGACGCTCACAGCGGGACACTAGATTATTTTAGTGCGGGCCGTGCACGGCGCATCGAGCAACGCCGACCGCCGTACATTAGATTTTAAAGCGGGCCGGGCACGGCACATCGCGCAAAGCCGCAATACATTTCTTTTATTTGAACCTACGTTTTAAAATGAATTTTCGGCAGGATTGAACAAAACGTAATACACCACTCGTGGAGTTACGAATTCGCTCACTTGTGTACCTTCGCACACTCGGCTGTCGCCTCGTGTGCAAATTGGTACACGCGTGAGCGAAACGCGTACTTTCTCCACTTGTAGTGTAATATACTATTATTATTATTGGACGGCGTGTAGGTAGAAGAAATGATGCGTCAAATAAAGAATTCTTGACTAAACATTTCTCATGGTATTAAGAAAAAAACTAATTTACTCTAGAATATTCGACAGGATAGACACTTTTGACAATATCTAAAATCATTCTTAAGCTATAATGGTGATTCGGTGAATCACTGTTGAATGGTAGAGAATAATTTGTATCATTGGGAATGATATTTAGGACTTAACAAGGAATTTAATAATTTTATTATAGATTATGACGTGACCAATTTAAAACAGTTAATATTTAAAGTATGAATGAAAAACTTTAATAGTAGAAAATTCGAAATTTGTGTTTTATTGGATCAAATAAAAATATCCAAGTAGGTTCAATAAACTATTGTCAGTTGAAGTAAATTAGTAACGCAATGTCTGACGAAGATGAAGATGAGGAAAATCTTGGCGAGGGTGGTGAAGGAAGAGTAGAAAAGTATCCGTACGGTGTAAGTAACTTATGTAACGTTAAATTCCTCTCATAATGATCGTAATAATAGGAATACGTTGGTGGTAGAGATGAAAATTTGGATAGACACGGCAATGGAAGCGCGTTGTTGCCAAATGGGGATATTTATGAAGGCGGTTACAGACACGGAAAACGTCATGGGAAAGGAATGTATTGTTTTCGTAACGGAGCTCGATATGACGGTGAATGGCGGAAAGGTATAGTAACTATTTACTGTTGGTGGTAATTCAGTTTAGTTAAAATATGAAAAGTTGAGACTAATTTCGATAAAATTGCCGAGTATACTCACTCGGTATTTTGAATTATTTACAATAAAGTACTTCTTGAAGAAATTATTTTGTTTCTATTTTGTAATAGTGTTTCTATGAGGATTTTTCGTCCTAGTTTAATAGCGATCTGTAGGATTAACATTATTCTCTTCTAAATTAAAACATTTTGTACCATTTTGATATTATCGCTTTATGGAAACAAAAAATTCTGTTGACCAAATTATACATATTTTAGGATTGAAACATGGCTTTGGGAAAATGCTATATCCTGATGGGACGACTTACATAGGGACCTGGAGGAAGGACTTTAAACACGGAAATGGTATTTATAATTATGTCAACGGAGACACTTATGATGGGGCTTGGTACAAAGGCTGGAGGCATGGATTAGGGACTTATACATATGCTAAAGATAATGTTTCACATTATGGTAATTCCATTAATCTAAATATTTTGCGTAAGATGTTAACCAATATTTACAAATATCTTAATTAGGCGTTTGGAAAAACGGTAGGATGGAAGGTTCCGGTATACTTACTTACCCTTGCGGATACCGTTATCACGGTCATTTCGAAAAGAACCTACCTATTGGACCAGGCGTTTATTCTTTCGAAGAAAAATGGATCCAATATGGATTCTATATTAACATGCGCGATCCCGCTTTTGACTACGTTGGTGCAGAAGATTTGGCCTTACCACCTGCCGACTCGCCGATACCCGACAACGAAGAAGAGGATCGCTCTACACCACCCGGAATAGTGCCAATTTGGCGGGGGAGGCATGTCGTTAAATATAAACAGGAATTAATACCACCGGAACCACTAGCCTTGCCCATTAAAGATTCTGAGGATTCATTACTCGACATTATTGATTACCTGCAACAGCAGTATGGTCGAGATAAAGGAATTGGAGAGGACGAGGAAGAGGAAGGTCATTTAACAAGGCAACCAACTACGTCACCAGTTAATAATTATTAGCATAATGTGGTTTATTTTCGTGTTATTTTATTATTAAAAGAAAATGTTTATGGCATAGCATCAACATATATTACATAAAGTTGATATTTACAAAAGTATGATAATTAAATACTCTTAACTAGATCATCTGCCAGAATTCGAGGCGAGCATGCTCAGTAGAACGGCTTTTTCTTTCTCTTTCTTCCTAACGACTTCAACGCTTCTGTTCTTCCAGCAGCTTTTTCTTAGTTTTATGGGTCTGCTTCCAACATAACGACCTGAAACAAACAAAAAATGGTTTAAAACGCTTATTACATCAATCTGTTCAAATATCATTTTTTTAAATACTTTATTTCGGAAATATATTCGAGAATAAGTGAAATTTTAAATAAACTGTTTTATTTAAAATGCTTAAGGAAGAATAAGTAACAGTATTTTTATAATTAGTTGTTGATTGAAATATTAAATCAAACAAGGAATAGAAATGAAATGCAAGAAATACACGGCTTTATTCATTCAATCGAAAATACGTTGTCTGTTTTCATTCAAAACGTTTGCAAATCCATTATGCGCTCTTAAACAAATACAATATGAAAACTTGTAATGGTCCAGAAAAATACATTTAAACATTGCAGCTGGAAAATATCGGTACTAAAATGCATTCCCAAATCAGCATGGTTATTTAATCTAATTAATTATAATATACTTTATATGTACAATAAACGAATATTCAATATGTTCTCTTTCGGTGGTATATTTTATCATTTTTGTCTGTATTGCAATTTTTTGAAATTTAATATATAATTACGTATTTTAATGGAATATTTCCAGAGTGACTAATATTTAGATATTTGAAAAGCTTACACGCGCAATACCTTAATAAACGCCTGGGGATGAATATGTAATATTCGCTTTGATTTCAGTGGATATAGTTAATTTATTTATCAAGTCGATACCGATCCTTTTCAGTCACACCGAAGAAGGATGGATAAACGAAAATTCTCCGATATGCGTTAAAAAGTTAATTGATAAACTTCAATATTAAGTCTATCCGATGTCTTATTATTTAATAGTAGTATTATGTAATGAAAATAATCTGTTAATAAAAATAAATATTTTATCAAATTTGCGAAACAATTTATGTTATTAATATTGAATTATGTAGAAAATTTGTAGGATACCGAGAAGTTTTGATTCGCAAATAATTGTAAAATTTGGACCAAAGAGGATTTATCGAATAAATCCTCGTCCGTAACTTTAAGGCGGGCGAGAACTTTTCAATAACCTGGGGATATTTATATTAAATCCATAATACAATTATACCTTCAATAGACTTTTGATGTAATTGTTTCTAATTCGGCCAATTTTAAGCTACATTAAGTTCATTTGGATACGTAGATATTTATAAATACATTTATTACGCTCTACAAAATACTATTTATATTGTATTTTATAAAGCGTAATAAATGTATAACTAAATAAAACGATTGATTAAAATATATCGCATTTAAAGATCGTTTCCACAAAATGTTTTATTATTTTTTTTAAACCTTATAATAAGGCAAACATTAAATAAATTAAATTGATAAAATGTGTTTATTCCTTAATTTACTAATATAAATTTTATTTTGAAAATATTTAATACGTAAATTCAAATCGATTTATATTGTAAACAAAAATGCTTTCGACGTTTTTATACCACTATTTATTTTATAATATACACAAACAATTTACAATGGATTTTGTATGTTAAATATGTTATACAATTGTATAAATAAACATGTGCAGACAATGGAAATATTTAAAAAGCATATATTTTAATTTAGTTTCACGAATTACTGGAATGGTTTTGCAAATAATGAAATATGCCAAACGGATTTTATTTTAAAACAGACTGTATTATATACATGTTATTATAATATACTGAGTTTGTGCGTGGACTGAAATAATATTCAATAATAAATTCATGATTTTATGCTATATTTGGTAAATATCAAAGAATATTTCCAATTGTTTTTGACGCACGAATTTAATGTGAATCGTGCCTTCGTTATAAGAGCACACAAAAGAAAATGGTTTTGTCTTGTCTAAATTATTTAATTCATTAGATTTTTCATATATCGACAAATTTATAGAATTTGTTGTTATTTGTTATTACACTGTTCAAATTCTATTCAGAGTAGCTCTTAATTAACTTTTTTAAATTTTATTAAGTGCTATGGAGTTTTAACAAGTAACAGCCTCATCAATCCAGTATTTAGCTCTTAATTATTTTAACATAATTGCAGAATGAAAAGTATTCACTAATATAATAATTTAATGTAAAATTAATAGCTATTCCAAATAATTGTTTACAATAGAAGTGTTCTAATTACCAATTACCATTCATGTGTGTAGTATTAACAATAAAAATAATCTATTACTACTAATAGAAGATAAAAAATATCCATATTAACATTAAAAACTATAACAACAAAAAACTTGCTAATTAAATAAGAAGTAGAATTTTATAGGTCTCAATAGGATATCGACATAACATCACTCAACAAATAAATGTTCACATTAGAAATAGCTTCAGTACATAATTATTGACTGATAAAGAAGACATTCAAAATCTAAAAATGGACGATAAAAAGTCTGTATACATTAAACAGGCGCCACATGTATGTAAACAATAAGGCCATAAACTAGCTCAGATTAATTGCCAAATTGATTATTAAACACACATAATTAATTTCGTCACAGCGAAAATACGTTTACGTTGGCGAATCCGAAAGCTTTGAAAAATAACTGATTTAATTTCGACACGCAACTTTTAAATGCAGTTTGATTGGACCACGGATTAAGATTAATTACTTTAATTGCAATAGTTTTATAGATAATCAGGAAGAATCGCCCCGTCCCCCCACCCTGGAGGTGTTGAACTGGATGTTCAGGTGAACTGTTTGCTTAATCTAATTAGCAAAACGTGCCCGTTAAATATTTGGATAATGAAAACAAATTTGTACGTCCGAAGTTGATAAAATTTCGCATGGGAGGAGGAGTGTAGTATCACGGCAATAAAATTTATCGTTTTATTTTTATTTGCGTTTTTATCGGCTACGAGGGATAGCGCATCGTAAACAGAAGAGATGCAGCTTTTTGAAACTTCTACCCCATTCATTCTAACGTCAGCCATTGGACAGAGCAGACGAAGCGTCGCGACGCCAACGTTATAGTACTACAGTGTGCGTCTTTGCCGGCCAGAACTTTTTAACAGATTGTGTGTGTGCTTACTGAAAGCAACAGGTGAGTACTTTTATTTATGTTTTTACACCTTACACAAATGATAGTGATAAATAATAAAAATAACAATATTACGTACACATAAAAAAAGTCTAAGTACAAGATAATGTATATATTTTCTACAAATAACTATGTTAATTTTTTAAATAATAATTATATAATTTAAACACGACACAAATATTTAATTAATAATTTAATTTATAATTAAATTACTTATGTAAATATATAGCTACAATATTATTTTACAAAAAATTAGTTATTTTAATAGGTGATTTATTTTGTATTCTTAGTAAGACTCATTGTTGCAGAATTACGATTTTTTTTTGTATTTTTAAAAGATTAATTTTTTACTATTTAGAACACATAATTCTGTAATTTGTTTTTTTTAAATAATTACTTTAAATATTTGCCTTAAGTGAAGTAATAATTATGGGCTTGAGTGGAAGATCCTTCGATCCTTCTTTTGACTAAAATTTTAAGTATATTTTTGCATTTTATAATAAATATATTGTCTTATTTTGTTAAAAGGAGTACACAGATATTAATAAATAAATGTTTAAATTAATCGTTACATTAATTTTAAATTACTTCTTTTATTTATAAATTTTTGAAGTTAATGCAACATTCAATATTCGTCGGAAATAGTTCTGATGATTCCATGCAAACACCCTATTTAAAATTCAATATTCATCGTGGCATTAGTCGGAGAAGTAATTTATTCCATTTACACGACTGTAAATTACGCGACGCTCCATATTTTACGATAATTAGTTTTAGTTTAAATCAATTTTTCTGGAAGTCGGATATTTAACGGGAGCAAACATTTCTCATAATTGAAATTTAATTAAACCACTTATTTCAATCAATTTTTAATTAATACCAAAAAATATTTCAGCACGGGTTAATTGTGAAATGAATACATCGAATATTATTATATTAATATATTGAGGTTTCATAAAATTTGTTAATTAAATTATACGTGTATTCATATATAATTATTTTTGATTTACACATCAAATACAATAAATAAAGCTACAAACGTACTGAATAACACCGCGATGATAATTACCTCATATTAACGGTTTGGAGAAATGTGCATTAAATAATAATTATATATATTTTTTAAACGTAATAAAGTAGTTTTTTATATTATTGGGGATAAAAAATTCATCAATTAAATTTAATTTTTATGATTTTTTTTTATCAAAACGCATGCGGTTGCAGCCGAATTAGCGATAGCGAGAGTGCAGCATCGTTAATTCAGGACAACAATTGGATAGGTGAAAAGAAGAAATGTAAAAAAAAACTCCTGTCTTTTACTATCAGAGTGTAGAAAAACATATACGTCGAAATTTTAATAATCCAATACATATGAAAACATTGCCATTCGCCATTAGGATATAATTAAGGGTGCTTTAGAGGCAAATCCTTTGAATTTTAGGAATGACGAATTACAAAAAATGTTTTTTTAGAAAAAATCGACCATACATATACAACATTTAGATTGCCAAAATTAACTTCATAATAGTTTATTAGTCAGTGTTCTTATAGCTGATTTGAAAACGGCCTTCTTTACGAAACCACCCAAGTAATACCTATATCCTAAATTATTTTTTTCAGCATTTAATTTGCAACCAATTCTTACAAATAACCACTTCCCTGTTCTCGAAGCTAAAAACTCAAATGTCTCTTCATTCTAAATATAGACAATGATGGGAGATTGAGCGAGTTATCAGGTAGCAAATAAATAAATAACATTATTAGATCTTAAAGGAATTCACTTTGTGGTACATAAATAAATAACAAATGGTTAAAGTTTGCTTTAGAAATCTGAAGTCATACCTGATTTAAACTCACATGCGGTAATAGTTGTTATGTTCACACGTTAGATGTCACAGTTTAACCAGCATGGCATTAAATTAGTTAATTGGTACATGATGGTGTTTCATGGATTATCTATAGGATTGTGGAATTAGGAGGTGGGATTTATTCCTGTTAATGGTTATTCTTCTTTTTGCAAACCATGCTTGTATGGTATTGATCAGCCCTTGTAAGTGCTATGTGCAAGGTGGTGGCATGTGCTATCAAGGCAGTATCATCTGCGGACAGGAGTGGGTAGGTTGATGGGTTAAGGTAATGCAAATCAGGGACATAAATGTTTTAAAGGATTGGTGATGCGAAGAAGCCTTGAGGGACACCTTGTTGAGGAACAAAAGCACGTAATAGGGAATTTCAGATTTTGACTTGTAAGCGTCTATTGGATAAGAAGTTGTCGATTAAGCTTAGGGGACGAGGTGAGATCTTTAAGGAATTAAATTTAAACAGCAAACAGCGATTCCAGATTGAGTCAAAACCTTTTTGAATGTCTAGTAAGACCATAGAGGATATATTTTTCTATTTTATTTAAAAATCATGGTTAAGGACAAACTTTTATTGTGTATAAATCGTTAATTTTGCCATTGTCACTGCCAATTAAGTGTTATAATATTTTTATATAAGCCAAATATTTTCTACAAAATTAAAGATGTCATAATTTACATTTTATAAATATATTTGTATGAAGTAAATCATTATTATAGTAAGCATGTCTTAATTATTATTTTCCCGAATATTCTTAAATATCAGGATTGTTAAAAAGAGTTTTTATAAATGTTATCGATTTTTTCAATATCATTAAATTGTTAAATTCAACTACGTTTTTATGGTATCATTTTTTATAGTTCCTGAATATTCTTAAATATCAAGATTATTAGAAAAAGTTTATATATATTATCGATTTTTTAAATGTCATTAAATTATTAAATTCAACTATGTTTCTTTTTGATATCACTTTTTATTATAGTTTCGATAACTTCAGTCAATCATTATCTAACAGTTGATAGTGAGAAGATGAAGTTGTCAAAACTATAACAACGAGTATTTCTTTATTTAATCTTTGGCCTTCTTTCTTAAAACAATACATACAGCGTGAGTTTTTTAGATGTTCTCTATAGGGATCTCAGGAACTATAAGAGATAGAAAAACGGTTAAATGAGGAAAGAAGTGCAGATTTACGAGACGAATAAAATTCCAATTTCAAAGTTTTCAAAAAAGTCAAGGGTAACTAGATATTTTGAAAAAACTAAAAAGTGTCAATTACTTCAAATCAATATATCTCGGTTATTATAACAGATAGAAGAAAACTGTAAAAAACAAAATTTTCGATAATTTTATGCAGATTAATAAAATATATTCAGAATTTTATCGCCATTATTTTCCGAGATATGAGACAAACTTACATTTTTTTTAAATGGAAAACATAGTTGGCTATGGCCTCATTCGATAGATTATTTTTTTCTCTAGTTACCCTTGACTTTTTTGAAATCTTTGAAAGTGGAATTTTGTTTATCTCGTAAATCTACACTTCTTTCCCCATTTAAGAGTTTTTGTATCTCTTATAGTTTCTGAGATCCCCATACATAGAGAACATTAAAAAACTCACCCTGTATAAAACAACTATCAAAAATAGCAAAATTATATTTTATACTCCTTTGATAATGTGCTGGTTGAAAGAGTTGAAAACGATAAATAAATATTTGGAATTCCACAATTGTATTTAGATTAAAAATCCACTAGATACCAAAAGGTCATTTACAAAAATTGACGTTTTTTATAATTCATTAAACTTTTAGCAAAATCAACTTGTATTTTGTACTGATTGGAGGGTGGGTTAGATGCCACCCACCCACCCGACATATTTTTTTTAAATTTTCATCACTGACACTGATTATCTTTCCAAAAATGATAAAAGTATTAAAACACCCATAGTTTTTATTTAATATTTTTTATATATGTAGGGTGAGTGGGTGGCCACTAACCCACACTCCAATGTGTAAAACATACAAATCGATTTCTCAAAAAGTTTTAACTAATTAGAAAAAAAAAATTCATTCATTGGATTTATTAACTAAAATACTCTTTTTTTTTTAAAATCTCATGAAGTGTTTTAGTTTAAATTTAATGAAATATCCCACCCTTGAACTTTAATATTATAATATTAATTTTACGGAAAACAAATGTATAGATAAGAATATTTCACTGAAAACATTTTTCTAATTAATTAAGCTTTTAGCGAAATCGACGTGTATGTTCCACTGATTAGAGGATGGGATAGTGGTCACTCACTCACCCTAAATATTTTTTTTTTAATTTTCCAAAAGTGATAAAAGCATTAAAACTGATATTTAAAAAAAAGTTCACAAGCAGAGTTTTAGTTTAATATTTTTTGGACATGTAGGGTGGGTGGGTGTCCATTATCCCACCTCCAATCAGTAAAACATTCAAATCGATTTCTCTAAAAGTTTTAACTAATTAAAAAAATGTTTTCATTCATTGGATTTATAAACCATATACTCTTTATTAAAAAAATCGCATGGAGTGTTTTAGTTTACTCTAATTAAATATGTAGGGTGTGTGGGTAACTCTTATCCCACCCTTCAATTTTAATATTATGATAGGCTGTTTTCACGAAAACCAAATATATAGATAAGAGTATTTTTTAAAAATATAAATATGTATGTATGTATGTATTTTATTTATTCAATGTGCTTACATAATATATTCAAATATAAGTTTAAATACATTCACTGCAAACATTTTTCTAATTAATTAAAGTTTTAGCGATATCGACTTATATGTTCTACTGATTAGAGGGTGGGAAAGAGAATACCCACCCACCATACATATTTTTTAAAACGTTCATCACTGACAATAATCTTTCTAAAATAATAAAAGTATTAAAAATGGTGTTTTTTTTCAAAAACTTACACCCATAGTTTTAATTTAATATTTTTTATATATGTAGGGTGGCTGGGTAGCCACTAACACACCCTCCAATCGGTAAATCATACAAATCCTTTTCTCTAGAAGTTTTAACTAATAAGAAAAATGTTTTCATTGAATTTATTAACTAAAATACTCTTTATTAAAAAAATCTCATGGAGTATTTTACTTTAAATTTAATTAAATATGTAAGGTGGGTGAGTAGCCCATATTCCACATTTCAATTTTAATATTATATTAGGCGGTTTTCACGAAAACCAAATATATAAGTAAGAGTATTTTTTTAATAAATTCACTGTAAACATTTTTCTAATTAATTAAACTTTGAGCGAAATCAACTTGTATGTTCCACTGATTAGAGGGTGGGATAGAGGCCACCCACCCACCCTACATATTTTTTCAAACTTTCATCACTGACAATGACTGTTTCCAAAAGTGAGAAGAGTATTAAAACTGATATTTTTTTCAAAAATTCACAAGCAGAGTTTTAGTTTAATATTTTTTTGTACATGTAGGGTGGGTGGGTGTCCACGATCTCACCCTCCAATCAGTAAAACATACAAATAGATTTCTTTAAGAGTTTTAACTAATTAAAAAAATGTTTTCATTCATTGGATTTATAAACTAAAATACTCTTTATTAAAAAAATCCCATGGAGTGTTTTAGTTCACTTTAATTAAATATGTAGGGTGTGTGGGTAGCCCCTATCCCACCCTTCAATTTTAATATTATAACAGGCTGTTTTCACGAAAACCAAATATATAGGTAAGAGTATTTTTTTAATAAATTCACTGTAAACATTTTTCTAATTATTTAAATTTTTAGCGAAATCGATTTGTATGTTCCACTGATTAGAGGGTGGGTTAGAGGCCACCCACCCATCCTACATATTTTTTAAAACTTTTATCACTGACAATGACTGTTTCCAAAAGTGTGAAGAGTATTTAAACTGATATTTTTTTCAAAAATTCACACCCAGAGTTTTAGTTTAATATTTCTTGCACATGTAGGGTGGGTGGGTGTTTATTATCCCACCCTCCAGTCAGTAAAATATACAAATCGATTTCTCTAAAAGTTTTAGCTAATTAGAAAAATGTTTTCATTGGATTTATTAACTAAAATACTTTTTATTTAAAAAAATCTCATGGAGTGTTTTAGTTTACTTTAATTAAATATGTAGGGTGTGTGAGTCGCCCCTGTCCCACCCTTCAATTTTAAGATTGTAATAGGCTGTCTTCACGAAAACCAAATATATAGGTAAGAGTATTTTTTAAATAAATTCACTGCAAACATTTTTCTAATTAATTAAACTTTTAGCGATTTAGATTTGTATGTTCCACTGATTAGAGGGTGGGATAGAGGCCACCCACCCATCCTACATATTTTTTAAAACTTTCATCCCCGACATTGACTATGTTTCCAAAAGTGATAAAAGTATTAAAACTGATATTTTTTTCAAAAAATCACACCCAGAGTTTTAGTTTAATATTTTTTTGTACATGTAGTGGGTGGCCACTATCCCACCCTCCAATCAGTAAAACATACAAATCGATTTCTCTAAAAGTTTTAACTATTTAGAAAAATGTTGTCATTGGATTTATTAACTAAAAAAATTGAAAAAAATCTCATGGAGTGTTTTAGTTTAAATTTAATTAAATATGTAGGGTGGGTGGGTAGCAATAGACAAAACATATCAACATGTTTATTTTCAATTTTTTTCTCGGAAGTTAAGAACTTTATGAAAAATATGTTTTAACAACTACTGTTTAGTTTCTCATTGACTTTAACTTTTGTTTGAAAAGTTATGTAATATTTTTCAAATTTAAAAAAATATCGAAAAAAAAAACTAATCCACTTTCGGTTTATGAATGTTCACCAAAAGCTTTTCAGTTCCAGTTTTTAACGATAAAACCTTAAGTTTAAAGTTTAATCTCAATAAAATCATTGTTTTTTTGAGATACAGCGCCCACCAGCAGAAACACAGATACACACATTTTTTTTTCCAGAAATTAGTGGCCTCAGGAGACCTCAAAACGGATATTTCCGGTAAAAAAAAAAATAAAAAAATTCACGGAAACAATACTGTTCCTATATTCTATACAGAGAAAGTCAAAAAAATAGAATCCATCAACAATTACTAATTAAAGTTATCACATAAGTGAGGGTTTTAATTAAAAGTTATAAAACGTAAATAAACATAACATTATTGCAAATTTTAATAGATTTATCCAAACAAATTTTTCAAATATTTTTTGATGATGTTTTACTGATTGGAGGGTGGGATAGAGGTCATCCACCCACCCTACATATACATGGTAATTTCAGTTTCTGATCGCCGCTAAGTTTCCAATAAAACAGCACCTAAAAATATTGATGAAATTATAAGAAATTATCGCCAATGTTTTCATTTATGTTAAAATGTATATGTAGGGTGGGTGGCCGCTATCCCACCATCCAATCAGTAAATCCTACGCTTCAATTTAACTGATTAAATATTTATTAACTGTATAAAATCAATGTAAAATTCAATCAATGTATTATTTGTTATGGGCAAGAATTTTTAAGAAACCCTTGAGAATATTTTAAAAGTTGAAAAGTGGAATAGAGGCCACCCACCCACCCTACATATACATGGTAGCTTCAGTTACTAATCGCAGCTAAGTTTCCAATAAAACGAAACCTAAAAATATTGATGAAATTATAAGAAATCATCGTCACTATTTTGATTTATATTAACATGTACATGTAGGGTGGGTGGGGGTACCCCATCCCACCCTCGAATCTTAACACTATTATAGATTATATTTCACAAAAAGAAAATGTATAAAGATTATTTATTTAATAACTTCACTACAAACGTTTTTATTCATTAAACTTTTAGCAAAATCGGCTTGTATGTTCTAATAATTGAAGGGTGGGATAGAGGACACCCACCCACCCTATATATATTTTTTTAATTTTCATTACCGACACAGTTTTTGTTTTCAAAAATGATAAAAGTATTAAAACTCATATGTTTTTAAAAAGTTCACACGGAGAGTTTTAATTTAAATTGTATTATATGTGTGGGTGTCTACTCTCCCACCCAACAATTTTAATATAACAAACAACTTGTTGGATTTTAAGAGTACGTGAAAATGTTCATAATTAAATGAAACACTAGTGTTTTATTTAATTAACAAACAACTATTTTTCACGAAAATAAAACGTACATAAAAAGAGGAGAATTTACTTAAAAAAAATAAAATATAGATAAATTTTAGGATAGCCATTAACAAGTTTTCAAAATTACTCTTGAATTGTTTTCAATTTCATAAAAACACTTTGAGGAATTCTTCTTTTAAAAGATATGGGCTTTTTAGAGCTGTTATTCCTGCTATCATATTCAAGTAAATACATACATAAAACAACATGTAGATCCCAGGAATCAGATGTGATGTTTACTTAGTTCCTGACTTTAGACGGTTCCCCCGTAAGAAAATATTTTTTAGAAATATTTCTAAGAAATTTAAATGAAATCATTTCCGCGATAACAATACATATTACATTCCATATTAGGAAAAAAATAATCGATACAATTTTAGAATTCGCATCATCTGTTGTAGTGTACTATATAACTATAGTAATGGTAAAAAATGTACCAAAGTGTTTTAAAAACTTAATGTAATTAATTTATAGCATTGTTGAAATAGCTAATTTTATTTATGCTAAAAAGATTGCCGCAGAAACTTAACGCTTCCTTAAATCAAAAAGCAAGAGAGGACTGGAAACAGTTTTGTTCTTCTATTAATCATACAACCCCGCACGGCAACATCTAGACCCAAATAAATAAAAAAAAAACAGTCGCAAGTTCTCAAATATTAAGCACTAATATAAATAAAAATCGGAGGTGGAAGATGACAATGCAGTCGATGCCAAAAAAAATCTCAAATAAAACCACTAACTTAATCCCTCGCCATATGTCAGCATCTATTTTCGACTACATAGTTCCTCTATTTGTTCCTAATAAAATACCAATAGATCAATTAAATACTAATCATGTCTTAGCAAAACCTTTTATTGAGGGTGAGCTCGATTTAGCCATTAAAAGTAGCAACTCCACAGCCCCTGGTTTGAATGGTATAACCTTCAGTATGATTAACTAATGCCAGCGCTAAAGAATACTTATTGAAGCTCTTTAATGCATGGTGGATGGATATGAACTACTTTCAGGAATTAAAATCAAAATTTTAAACCTTAATAAAGACCCAATGCTAACAGGGTCTTACAAACCTATCTCGTTACTGTCGTGTGTTTCCAAAATCTTTGAACGACTTATTAAAAGGAGACTGGAGTGGTGGCTAAAACAACATCATAAACTCCATCCCACTCAATATGGATTCCGGTGGAAAAAGGGTTGCATCAGTCAGATCTTGTCACGAATATTCAGTTATCCTTTTCAAAAAATTTCTATCATCCTAGCTGTTTCATCGATATCAGAGGAGCATATGACAGCATTGATTTGGACAAATTATTTTGCAAAATGATTGATCTGGGCATCCCTGCAAAAATTTCGCTCTACACCAACCGTAACATTTACACCTTAGACAACTTAACAGACAATCCAATAGGTCCTAGAACATCATCTGTAGGTCTTCCCCAGGGCTCAGTGTTAGCCGCTACCCTTTTCAATATACACACTGCAGATATACATATTTCGCTCCCTCCCGGTATTTCTTGCATACAATATGCAGACGATTTTGTGTTTCAAGCTTCCTGCAAGGATCTTAATATAGCTAAGCAGAAATGTCGTGGAATGGTGTCGTATTAGAAAAAATGGAAATTCGATAATGGTTTTGAAACCTCTAACGAAAAATCGGCTATTATTTTATTTTCAAGGCACTCATCTTCAATAAAAATATGTGGTACAAATTTTCCATTATTGAGAGAATAAAAATATCTAGGAGTAATTCTTGACATAAAGCTTCTACGGAAGTCTCATATTCAATATGTTGTAGGCAAGTGCGAAAGAGGTATCAATATGATTAGATCCGTCTGTAAAATTTGCTGGGGAGCCAACGCTCAAACAGACATCTTTCTCTACAAATCCTAAATCAGATCAATTCTCGAATATGGTTGCACTCTCTTTAGCTCATCTTCTAACTCTAATTTAAAGCTACATAATACCATCAAACTGAAAGCCCTTCCAGTTGCCATTGGAGCGATGTGCTCGTCTTCTTCCTACACTATACTAGCAGAGAGCCTGGAGCCGCCCCTTACAGTGAGGAGGAAACAAATCAGTGCAAAGCAGATTCTAAAATACAGGCCTGAAAAAAGTTTAAAAAAAGTAATCTTTTTCAGACTGAATACAGAGGGCTAACTAATAAAAACTGGCTAAAGAAAAATTTCCCCCCCTCTGACAGTAGGGTTTGTTGAAACCTCCAATTTAATTATACACGCCAACTCTACCACCATTCCATTTGAACTAGTCTAAACCTGCTTAAATACTCCAATCCAATTAGTAGGCCCAAAATTTTCTAAGGAAAGTATTGCTCCAATCTATATTAGGCTCAAACTATCCAACTCACTTACAGATATTCACTGATGGATCAAAAATTGCAGAACAATTATGCCTTTTCGGAAAAAGTTAATTGCATAATGTCAATATTTTCCGCCGAAGCTTTGGCAATACCCAAAGCTCTGGAATGGTCTTTAGGCGCACCTAAAGAAGAGTCTAATAGTCTCAGACGCACTCTCCGTGCTCAAGGCGATAGCTTCTCACAACTATGATTTAATCAGCTCCAATTACCTGATCAGGGAAATAAAAACAGTCGTTTATAATATGCTCAGCACAGGTCGTGAAATAGCCGACAAGTAATATCACGTTATCTGTTAATAACAACATATATGCACCTGTGCATGATGTATTCAGCTTATTCAAACGTGAAAAAGATGTAATAGGGAATAGCCATAACAATACACACTACAATTTATTACACCCAACTCTCCCAACATTTATCCACCAGATTTTTAAATTAGATGTCTCTCGCCTTCTTTCTTCCACTATAACAGGATTAAAAATTAATCACGTTCAGTTTCCCGTACATGCACATAAGATTGGCCTTAAAGAGGATAGTTTGTGTGAATGTGATGCTGAGGGGGATGTAAATCTCATGTTCTTCGCCTGTAGCTTGATTCCGGAAGGATCCACTAGGTTCAACTTTAAGTTGCAACGCTTTACTCCTCTCCCACGATTATTATTCCGAAATTCATAAATATATAATTAGAAATAATATAGCCATATAAGATAATTTCGGATTAAAGATTCCGAAAGTCACAAACCTATAAGATTTATACAAAAAACCCTGCCGTGACTGAATGGTCCATGCCTATGTAAATATATATATATATATGTATATATATATATATATATATATATATATATATATATATATATAAGTTGGCGCAAATGTAATGTCATAGTTTTAATTGGCCGCCATTTTTGCAGATAGTGCCAAATGTCAGTGTGCTTTGACATTTATGATGTAGATATATAGAGAATTAGTTGTCAGCAAGCCATGGGGCGATAAACACCTCAAGTTCGTGCATTTATTGTTTTTAATCTGTTGTTTTAACGCAACTTGAATTTCGTCGTCGTTTTCCCTGTCGTGTTCCATGTGCTCGAACAGAAAATCCACATGTAATGCAAGAAGATCTATTTCATCCCCTCAAAGTGACTAGTCCTTATTTTTTTTTGAAGACGCCGATGGCGCTGCCGTAACCGTAAATTGCGAGCATGCTAAACGAGTTTTTTTGCCGCAAGTTGCTGCATTGGGTCTCTATCATTGTTGGTTTCAACAAAACGGAGCAACCGCTCACACAGCTCCGATAACTATGGAGATTTTGAGTCACCGATTTCCTGGTCGAGTGATCTCCCGTTTTGGAGAATTAAACTGGCCGTCTAGATCGCCAGATCTAACAGCACCAGACTTTTTCCTTCGGTTTTTTTTTTAAATCTCGCGTTTACCCTAAGCCAAAATACCCACATAACAATAATAATAATAAACGCCTTTATTTGCTCTTAAAATTGGGCGAAGTTTAGCCATTGAGGCTACTCTACCACTTAACTCATGATATAGGGTCCGCCAATAAGGGCGCGTGAACTTTAAAATTGAATAAAACAAGTTGTGTGTGAGGTAGAAACGAAATTTATTTTTCATTCGAAAGGGTATTCGACCCCATTAAGTATGGAAGATAACATCGTTCAAATGACCACCGCGGCTCCGTTTGGTAGCCCGGATCCGGGAGGTCCAATTTTCGATGACTCTGGAGCACATATCGGAATCAATTTGAGCGATGGCGTTGCGTATGTTGACTTTGGGGTCATCGGTGTTTAGATGCTTGTTGGCGTAGACCAGCGACTTGAGATAGCCCCAGAGAAAAAAGTCTAAAGGCGTTAAATCGCACGATCTCGGTGACCAGTTGATATCGCCTCCACGCGAGATGACCATGTCCGGAAATCGCTCGTGCAGAATGTCCATTGTGGCATGGGCTGTGTGGCGCCGTCCTGCTGGAACCACATGTCGTCCGTGTCCATATCATCCAGTTTAGGCCAAAAGAAGTTGGTTATCATCGACCTGTAGCGCTCCCCATTGACGGTTATGGCCGCCCCAGCTTCGTTCTCGAAAAAGTACGGACCGATGATGCCGCTGGCCCAAAATCCACACCAAACAGTGACTTTCTGGGGATGCATTGCCACTTGGTGGACCTCGTGTGGGTTGTTCTCACTCCAAAGGCGGCAATTTTGCTTGTTCACATACCCGTTCATCCAAAAATGAGCCTCGTCGCTGAAGATGATTTTTCGGCCAAAATGGGGGTCTGCTTCCAACTGCTCCAGAGCCCAGTCAGCGAACGCCCGACGCTGTCTGTGGTCGTTTATCTTGAGCTCCTGGGTCAATTGGATTTTGTACGGGTGCAGACCCAAATCCAGATGCAAAATTCTTCGAGTTGATGTCTCCGAAAGGCCAAGTTCCTGTGCACGACAAAAAATGGACTGCCTCGGGTTCTCGCGCACACTCTCACGGACAGCAGCGATATTTTCGTTCGATCGGGCGTTTCGTCGACGTGTCAGTGTTGGCTGGTTGTTTACTGAACCAGTCGACTCGAATTTGCCCACCAATCGACGGATAGTCGACTCTACAGGCCGATCATCGCGACCGTAAAATGGGCGAAGTGCGCGGAACGTTGCTCGAACTGATGACCCATTTTCGTAAAACAATTTAATAATTTGCACGTGCTGCTCGACACTCAAACTTGCCATGGTGATTTGGGGTTATATACTGAACAAATGACAGCAACTTTGGCAGCTCTACCTCGAACAACATGGCCGCACCCTTCCGGCAAAGTTCGCGCGTCCCTATTGGCGGACCCTTTATTATTATTCGTAAATTCTTCTCACCCGTTCATACTGTGATTAGCTATTGTGACTTAAACAGCAGTAAATTAATAACTGTGGCGTTTATAAGACACTTTTTAAAACATTTTCATTCTATAATTTTCAAGAATTCTTCGCATGAAGAAATAACAGCCAGTAACGATTTTCCATAAGAAAGACAACAATTCGTTGATTTTTGTTGGTTTCAGTGAGTTTATGCAGAACCCATTTTTCACCTTTCAGGATTTTTCTCATCTCGTGTAGACGTTTGGAAACGAATTACTGGGTTACTCCCAGCTCTTTCTGCGTTTGTGGCCAATTTTCAGCGAGCAACTTCTCCAACTTATCGTTGTAGAACTTTCTAGGGCCTCTCATATTCAGCAATTATTCTTGAAGATACATCAACAAATAAGAATCTGAGTGGTCAGAACATTCAACATTTCCAAAAAGTATCTAGCATACTAAGGAACTGATACTTGAGTGCTTTGGATTAATTGTATTAATAATTAATTATATGTATGAGAAAGTATCGAAACTTTTGATTGGCCACTGGATTTATAATTGCAAGATGAAAGTATGTATTATATTTGCCATTTTGGATTTAAAATGAAATTAACGACCGCAGGCGTGCAGTTTTTTTTTTGTACGAAACTAAATTTCATCTTATTTCCTATGAATATCCCCATCATTCGAGATACAAAGAAATTGAATTTCAGAAATTCAATTACGCCACGTCACATGATATTTATAATTCAAGATGGAATATTTAGCTATGCCTACAAGGAGTTGGTTATTTAAATAAATAAATAATTAACCGTGCCTTAATGAAGTTGTGTAGTTAAGTTAAAGTTGTTCATTTCGTCATGTTATCCACAATGTATTGTTGTACAGCCTTAAGGAAAGTAATGTGTTATTTTATTAATTACGTTAATTAGTCTACCGAATGTAAATTAAAACTAGCTTGAAGTGAAATATTTATTTTACATAAATTTATTTATTATAATATTAGCATTAGAAAAATATATCTGATTAACACTGAATAAAACACTATGTTTTTAACCACTATAATTTATTATAATATATAAACATATTACAAGTTAGTAAGTGTTTTATTCAGTGTTCATTACGAATTACCACGTAGTAACGGTCGCAACCATCATTATGATATCTGATTAATTTGTGATATATATAGAAATTCCTGTTTTTATCTTTAATTAATTTTACGAAAAGGGCCAAATGATATTTCGTAAATAATCACAACGTCGTAAGGTTTTTCCCAATTGGAAATATAGTCATTAATAACGCACGTATGTGAAAACAAGCCACACGGGGTCGTCAGGTCGAATGGAATTTGATATATTGAACGTTAATAAGGTGGTATCTAATTATTATCTTGCAAAAAATGTCTGCCTTTATAGACAAAATTGCAATAATAATTTAAATTAAACATACGACATTTTTTCCACAATAGTTGTTAAACATTTTTTCCTAAAAACTGTCAGATGTACGCATTGGGTTAGGAAGAGGATTTATATATCTCAAATGCCTGGAAAACCTAGCCAATTAAAGGGATGTACTGTAGAGTAAATAAAATGTTACTGTAATGTCTTGTTGGATTTTACCTGTTTTAGCCATGGTGTAATTCTAATTACCGATGTTTTTATAAATTATAAATAAATATGAATTGTCTTAATCGGTTTTCTTTAACAGCGTTATTAAAAAAAACTCTCGTATAACGTGGTGGATAAGCGTTTTTTTAAGAACTCATATTTGTCAAGATTTTTTTCGTTTATTTTGATCCTTGTTCGTAAATCCTTTTTAAAAAATGAAAAACTTTAAAGATTATTAATTTCTTAGGAAATTCATAAAAGAGTTATGACTTCAGCACGCCCGGCTAGCTCAGTCGGTAGAGCATGAGACTCTTAATCTCAGGGTCGTGGGTTCGAGCCCCACGTTGGGCGGTCGTTTTTACTGGTAGCATACATAACTTTAAAAGAACGATTATTAAAAGAAAGAAAATATTTTAATTGAAGAGCATTGGCTTGTTTTAATGTATTATTTCTCATAATTTTAGAATTAGTTCGTGCTATAAATATTTGATCGATTCATCCACAAAGATTTTTCTATATATCAATTATTAAAATTTCATTACATTACTTACAAGTGTAATATATAATTTTAGTTTAAATTTTATTAATTGTATTAAATGTTGATGAATGTATATTTTCGTATACACATATAACACTGTTTTATCCTTACTCTACACTTTATTTCTATTCTTAGAATTAAAGTGTAAAGTGTTATTTATATTGATAATACTCGTCGCGAAACCCAAAAAAACAAACATCAAACATTTATATCTTTTACTTTAGATATGGCATGGGGACGAATGATATAAAAACATCTTTAAATTTTTACACTTGCTTAGATAATATAAATAAAGGGATCGCTGCGAGGCGTATTTATAAATAATTCACGATGCGATATAATTAAATTATCATTACGAGTAACTTTTCGAGAGGAGATAAAGTTGGTCTCGTAATTGGCCCATTAGCTCAGTTGGTTAGAGCGTCGTGCTAATAACGCGAAGGTCGCGGGTTCGATCCCCTCATGGGCCAAAACACTTTTTAAATTAAAAAAAATGCATAGAATTTTTATTGATATGACTTTTTCCAATTTTTATAAATTAAATTAAAAAAATGCATAGAATTTTTATTGATATGACTTTTTCCAATTTTTATAAATTAAATTGATTATTCAAATTATTTTTAGTTAATTATTGAATCGAGATATTTATAACTTTTATACTAATACACAAACTATTACTAAAAATATAAAATTATTAGCATCTTTATTTTAAAATAACAAATTTTTGGTTTATATATAGGAGCCAATTCTAAATTTTCATATATCGTAAATATTTAAAGCAAAATATAAATAATACTTGGATACGATAAACTAAATTCTCACTTAACCTGAGGTGAAACATTTTTATGTTCATTAGAATAATTATTTAAAACACTTGTTTGTTTTTGTTTTCTTTCACTATTTGTATAGGTGACCGGAACCATTCGCCATTCACGCTTAAGAGTGACTAATTTACTCCCACACAAATACACAAATGACATGGTTGAAGGACCGCGTGATCGATAGCCAAATATTACTAACACTATTACTAAAAATAATAAAATTAGTTCTGCAGTTTTTGAGAATTTGTCAATTGAGTTTCAGTATATGGTTTTACTAATAAATACAATGCAACAGATTAATTTATATGTTATGTAGTTATTAATCAATTTTCGAAGACTAACTAGGAATATAAAGTCGGATTTTCAGAATTCAATATTTGCTTTAATTTACTTGTTTCCTACTTTTCGAAAATGGTTTTCTACTTATATTATTTTCTGGCTGTATTCTATTGATTTCTAATTATTATCATTTAAATGCTTGTTGATCATTTTCAATTTTTCTATGTTAAAATTTATGCATTTTTTTATAAATGAAAAATTTCCGGAAAAAATAGTTTTATTATTATAAATCATTTCCACTGTTTTATATTGTTTTCTACTTATTTACAATTGTTTCTTGACAATTTTAAAAAGATTTCAATTGAATCTATCAAATTTTTATTATTAATTTCAATTGTTTTCATACTATTTCAGATTGTTTTAACTATTTTATAGTCATATTCAAATATTTTCTGACCATATTTTAATTTTATGCAAATTTTATTTTTTTTGTAAAGGAATTATTTTCTGAAAAATAAAATTCAATTAATCATTTGCACTGCTTTTAATTGTTTTCTGCTTATCTGCAATTGTTTCTTGATAATTTTCAAAAGATTTAAATTGAGTCTATCGAATTTTGTAATTATTTTCAATTGTTTTCAGTCATATTAAAATATTTCCTGACCATATTGTTAATAATAATAATAATTTATTACGGAAACTCCATTTAAAACATTACATAGAAGAAAATTAAATACATTCTAGGGGCATTACATAAAACCAAAATTAAATACTTTCTAGAGGCGCATATACACAATTTAATATTTAACCATACAAAATATATACTTGCTGATAATTTATGATATTCTTAACAAAAATATATATACATATATATCAATTATATGAAATATTACGTTTAAGATTAGATTTAAAAGTTGATACAGAGGAATTGAATAAATCAAACCAGGACGAATTATTAAGGGTGCTTGCAAACAACATAAAGCGATTAGTAGGATTATTTGAGCCAAAATTTGTTCTATAAACGCGGGTAGTGAAAATATCCTTCGATCTACTAGAATATTTTCTTAGTGTTCGAAAATGCAATTCCTGTAACAACCAGACACTCTCAATAACACCATTAATTAGACTATGATAAAAAGAAAGGTCTGCCAAAAGTCGCCGATTTTGCAAACTATGTAGTTTTAGTTCAGACAATATCGTGGAGTAATTTCCTTGGACATGTGCCTTTCCCAGTTTATATTCGATATGTCTTAAAAATTTGTTCTGAACAGCCTCAATCCGGTTTATATTATATTGTGTGTAGGGTGACCACACAACAGATCCATACTCCAATCTACTACGGACGAACGAACAAAACAAAGTTTTAACATACTTCGTGTTCAAATCTTTACATACATGAGAAACTAAACCCCACATTCTTAAAGCTTCACTACAAATGGTTGTGATGTGTGACTCAAACGATAGCTTTGAATCAAAAGTTACACCTAAGTCCTTGACCTCGTTAACTTTATTTAAACTCTTATTATTTAAAGTATAATTATAATCAATTTCATTTTTACCCCTGTAAAAAGTCATGGACATACATTTAGCTGTGTTTAAATAAAGTTTATTACAATTACACCAATCATTTAATTTTTCCAAATTAGTTTGAAGGATCTGGCAGTCATTTCTATCAGAAATGATTTTAAAAATCTTAAGGTCATCTGCATACATCAACATTTCACATTGCGAAAAAAATATCTTGAATATCGTTAACAAATAAAATAAATAATATTGGGCCGCAGTGGGAACCTTGAGGTACCCCGAGGTGACATTTATAGGTTTAGACAAAAAGTTTCCCACTCTCATTAACTGAAACCGATTCATTAAAAAGGACTTCAACCAACTTACTGTCAGTTTACTAAAGCCCATTTGATACAACTTTAATAATAAGATATCATGACTGACTCTGTCAACTGCCTTAGAGAAGTCAGTATATATGACAACGATCTGTTTGTTATTCTCCAAGGCATTCGACAGAAACTGTCTGTACTCCAACAGATTAGTTATCGTAGATTTCTTTTGAACAAATCCATGCTGATGAGCAGAAATAATATTTTTACATATCCATCTTAGCTGAATAGAAACTAATTTGTCTAATATTTTTGGAATTGCAGATTGTATGCAGACAGAACGATAGTTACAAATTAAATGTCTATCACCAGATTTGAAAATTGGTGCAATATAACTAGTTTTCCATTTGTTTGGAAAAATTCCCGAAGTCAATGATTTATGGAATATTTCATAAATTGGCTTACATAATGAATATATACATCTTTTCAAGAAAAAGCTAGGTATCTCATCTGGTTCGGCAGAAACGCTATCCTTTAAAAGTTCAATTTCTCTAAAAACGTCTTGAATAGAGATATAACGTATCGTTCACTATGGAAGTATATCCTAGTTCGAAATTCCCATCTCGATGCGTAGAGGGTACGTATACTGTTGAAAAATAATCCGCCATTAAATCCACAATCTCTTGACCATTATTAGCTTCTTCATTCAAGTGCTGCATACTATCAGGAATTGTATTCTTCTCCTTAAAATTATTAGCGTATTTCCAAAAGAAAGAGGGATCACTGTCAATTGGTACTTCTACTGATGTGATATATTGTTTGTAGAGGGATAGTGATAATACCTTGCACTGTTCAGGTAAGGATGAAAATTTATTATAATCGTCCAAATGTCCGCTTCTTTTAAATGCCGCATGTGCTTTCTTCTTCCGCCCAATTAAAGTTTTCAGATCTTTAGACATCCATCGCGGGAAAGAATCATCTTTTTTCGAGGAAACATATTTCACAGGAACAAATGATTCAATTCCTTTAAATACAATACTATAAAATCTTTCAGTCATTTCGTCAATATCAGTATCCTTAAAAACAGCATCCCAATCGATAGAATGGAAGTAATTATTTAGTCCCACATAATCAGCCAAACGATACAATAATATTTTTTTATAAGTTAGTAACTTAGACACATCCTTTAAGGGCCAAGTGATGGTATATGCAGAATGATGGATACTTTCAGGTAATAGTAAATCATCCGAAATAGAGACATACATATTGTTATTATTTGTGAAGAAGAGATCAAGAAAAACATTTCTCTTATTAGGAATATTATTCACTTGGTGCATGTTTGCAAATGAATAGCAATTGAATATCGTATTACCATTAATATTTGATGCAGTAAGTGAATCTTTAATCAATCCCAATTGATTCCACTTCAAAGATGGCAAATTATAATCTCCACAGATGAGAAATTCACAATCGAAAAAACGATTGTACAGATCCTCAATTGTTTGGCAATGCAAATTGTAGAGTTCATTCGCTGAATTCGGGGGTATATAAACAACACCAATTACATAATTAATATTGCCTATGGATATGGCAACAAACAGATGCTCAATATTATTATTTTTACATATAATCTTAGAATTAATTTTTTTATTAACAGCGATAAGTAAGCCGCCCCCCATTTTATTACCATCCACAGTACGATTAGTTCTGTAAAGATTATAGTTATCCAATTGAAGTGAATTATCTTGTAAGTTATCATACAGCCAAGTTTCACATAAAAATATAATGTCATAAATTATTTACGGTAACAGGTAACATTAATTGCTTTAGTTTAGTACGTATTCCACCACAATTCTGAAAGTATATACTTAGTTTTTTGAATGAGACTTTTCTGTGTTACCAATATTTGTAACTATTTGAGGAATGCCATTGTGGTATTTTAAACTTATGTTAAGTTCACCATTTGATTTGCGGGATTGAAATTGGCGCTTAATCGATTTAATATGATCCATTTGTTGTTTGGTGAAATCATTTCGAAAGTGGTTTTTTATATCAGAATCGGATGCGTTACTTTTTAATATAATTTTAGCATCATACTCGGATTTTAAGATAATTTTGATTGGTCTATTATTATTAGATATAGATTTTCTGCCTAATCTTACCAGTTTAGTTGGTTTAATATCTACGTTACGTGCTTCTAATATTTTTTGAACATGCAATGAATCATGGTTAATTTTTTCCGGCAGATTGGGTGAGGAAGATTCAGGTACATTGAATAAAATAACATTTTGTTTTCTAGATAATCTTTCCTCTAATTCATTAAACATATTCTCCGTGACGCCAATTTTAGTACTACCGTCAAGTAGTGTCTTTATGAACACTAATTATTGTCATTATTCATTTCCAATTTACTGTGTTAAATTTCATGCAAATTTTTTATTTATAAACATACAAATAGGTATAAACACAACATATTAAAATAAATGTTAATAAGGTAAAACTCGAAAAATACAATACATCACAGTTTAAGATAAATAAGAACAAAGTACAATTAAAACGCACATAGAATAAAAACAACATATCTTAATGGCTATCTAAAAATATATGCAAGTCATGAAGACTTATGTTCAGTAGATCCAAGTAGTGCTGATTGCAATTTCCAACTAGACGTGAAACACCATAATTTTTGCCATAATCAGTTTTATGGATTGGGTTATGAAACGTAACGCTTGATCTCAGTGTCCTAGAAGGTACGTGAAAGGTAATGTTCCTTACTAATTCTGTAGAATTTATAGCTCCTCCGAGCAATGTGTGTACAAATACCACGTCAGTGCAAGTGCGCCTATGGTCAAGAGTCCGGAGATTAAATTCCATAAGCATTTCAAGATAGTTATTTTGAAGAGCAAACTTAAAGCCTAAGAATTTAATAAATTTCCTCTACACACGTTCGATTACATCAACATCCAATGAAGTGTATGCGCACTTAACAACAGTGGCCTGACCAATGATACATAGAGTCTAATTAATGTGTACACATTATGAAATTCTTGAGAATTTCGTTTCAGAAATCCCAGCATTTGAAAGGCTTTAAATGTTATTTTACTAATATGTTCTGAAAAACTCCAGTCGCTTCTCAAACTCACACCAAGGTCTTTAATCGTACTCACCCGAGTAAAATTTATATTGTTAATTGAGTAATTATTATATATTGGGTTTTTCATTTAAAAAAAGACATTATGTTACATTTGTCAATATTTAAGCGAATTTTATTTAAATTGCACCAATCATTAAGCCTTAGGTCTTGTTGGAGAAGCCGGGAAGTATTCGTGTCAGATAGTTCAGTAAATATTTTAATGTCATCCGCGAACAGAAGACAGTTAGTGACGTCATTTATAAAGATGTTGAAGAGCACAGGACCAAGGTGTGAACCCTGTGGAACGTCTGAATTTACAGGAATGGCACGAGAATAATAGTTTCTAATCCGCACTCTCTGAGTTCTTTCGCTCAAATAAGAGCAGACCCAATCGAAGATTGAGCCATGAATCCCAAGCTTGTACAGTTTAGATAATAACACCTCTTGGTCGACGGTGGCGAAAGCCTTGGTGAATTCGGTGTATAAATTTGTTTTAAGTATTTTTTCAAATTTTGTATATACTTTTGTCATGTTGTATTAGAAAGGAGAACAAAGATGTAATAAAATAAAATAAATAAACCTGCTGACCTTTTTCCAAAACCTAATATAATCCGCGTAGATTAAGAGATTAGTGGCTGTTGAGCGGCCGCGTCTAAAACCATGTTGCTGCTCTGATAGTAATAGGTCTACCTTCCTGCAAATGTGTGAGGTTATTAATTTCTCAAATAGTTTGGGGATGTGCGATAAGATCGAAATAGGGCGATAGTTAGTAATGGCATTCTTTGCCCCGCTTTTATGGATTGGCGTAATAAGGACATCTTTCCAGCATGTCGGAAATTCACCACATCGCAACGAATTATTGAAGATAATCCATATAGTGCGGCAAAGTGAGAATGCACATTCCTTCAGAAGCAAACTTGGTAAACCATCAGAGCCCATTGAGTAGTTGGGTTTTATGTCTACGAGTTCATCCAGTATGGAGGCTATCTCGAGTAAGGTGTGCAAGTTTATATGAGAGTTGCTCATCTCAAGTTTTGGTATGCGAGCTGAATTCCTATACACCGACCCAAAGAAAGTTGCAAATGAATTAACGACTTCTTCTTTAGAATCTATTTTATTTCCGTTGAATTCAAAAGAATTTGGAAATTTAGAGTTCGTACGTTTGGATTTGACATGATTCCAGAGTATCATTAATGATAGAATTATCGAGTGATTGAAAGTTTCTTGGTGACATTTTTTTATCATGTTTTTACAGTCGGATCGAGCTTTTTTGAATTCTTCGTAGTAAGAATCTAGGGTAGACTTTTTAAACTTTGCATGCAATGGTTTTTTGGGAATTACTAGCTTTTTTAGTTCGCTTTTAAACCGTTTAGGGTAGCGAGTCTTAGGTGGAACGTATCTGTTAATGTTATTCATACAAAATACTATAAAAAATATCAACTTGATTATTCACTGATTTGTATTGATGAAAACATTGTTCAAAATCAAAAAGTCAGCATCTGAATGTTTCCAAATATTTTTTAGCTATATTAAAATATTTTCTGACAATATTAAATTGTTTCATGAACACTATTATTACTACTATATATATATCTATGGCACTACACTCCTTGTGGAGTTTCGCCGCTTCTTGCTGAAGCCCTTACAATCCATTTTTTGGGGTGGATTAGTCCCCATCATCTATCGTTTTCTATGTCGCATCAGTGTTTAGACTTATCGTCGCTATTTCTCTCCACTTTTTCCTGTCTTCTGTTTTCTGCCTCCAATTGGTGATTCCTCTTCTCTTAATATCAGCTTCCACCTCATCCTGCCATCTACTGTTTGGTTTTCCCCTTCTCTTCTTTTTGCTCGATTTCCATTCCATTACCGCTCTTATGTTGCTATGGCTCCCCGATCTCCATACGTGCCCTAGCCACTTTATGCGAGCAGTCTTGATAATGCTCACGACATCTTTCCCTTCAAGAATTTCTAAGATTTCTGCGTTTGTTCTTCGTCTTATTTCACCTTCACTTCTTATTGGGCCCACCATTCTTCTAATCATTTTTCTTTCAGCTACTCTTAATTTCAGTTCATCTCTTTTTGTCATTGTCATTGTTTCCGCGGCATACGTCATTATTGGTCTTATTACTGTCTCATATATTTGTATCTTTGTTTTTTTACTTATTGTTTTGTTTGTTAAGACTTTCCGATTAGCATAGTATGCACTATTTGCCTTCTGTATTTTTTCGTCAATTTCTGTATTATCTCCGGTACTGTTACTTATTGTTATTGCCAAGTACTTCATTTTGTTGATTTGTTGAAATTTGTGTTCTCCTATTTTTATTTTTTCAGTACCTATTTTTGTTCCAATTCTCATAAATTTTGTTTTTTCTTCATTTATTGTCAGACCCATTTTTGTTCCTTCTTCGACAATTTCTTTTAGAATGCCACTCATTAGGTTTCGTTGTTTTGAGATTATCACTATATCGTCTGCGTAGGCAATGATTTGACTTCCCTTTGTTCTAAGTGTTCCCTTCGTGTTTAACTTTCTTAGTACATATGTTAAACCGATATTAAACAGAGTAGCTGAAAGAGAATCGCCTTGCCTTACTCCTTTGTTTATCGTGAACTCTTCAGTTTACTACTACTAGTTTCTTATTATTTCTAATTTTCTATGTAACGTTACGACTATTTTCAAGGTTATTTGCAACCGTTTTTAATTATTTTCTGACTATATTCAATTGTTCTATAATTTAAGTCTTTAATAATTTTCTGATCATATTTAATTCTAATTATTTTCAATTGTCTTATCAGTAGATTTCAATTATTGGGTTAAGTCTTAGGTCATTTCGGGTCCGACCAATACATGTCTACACTTGCATCTTTTATCAACTATCTTCAGTCCTATCATCTAACCTAAACACCATTTGTCAGGAGACACTTCAATTGTCGGAAAAAAAGTTTTTGAATAGATTCTGAAGCTGCAACCACTTCCATCAAAAGAAGGTTATGCTCTCAATTTGTATTTTGAGCTGCTACCACAGAACCAAGTCATCAATACGGCTGTGTACAGACAAATTGAATGAAGCCATCAACGAAAAGTGGCCAGAATTGGCAAATCGCAAGGTTGTTGTCTATTACTATGACAAATTGTGTGTGGTCAATTTTAGTAACCTACCAGAAGTTGCCTGAACTTGGACGGGATTTGATGGATCCTGCACCATACTCATCAGTCCGTTCGACTAGTATTTGTTTAGATCTTTGCAAAACTCTGAATTCTAAACAATTCAATTCATTCAATAGTGTCAAACAGCACTTGCTTCATTTTTTTGCTGAGAAAGGCCAGAAGTTCTTTGATTGATTGATTGATGTTACCCGAAAATGGCAAAAAGTCGTCGAAAAAGAAAGTGGCCAATTCGTAAGTGAATAAAATTATTTCTTTCTATAAGAAATTTTATTATTAAAGTAAAAAGCCGAAATAATTTAATCATTGTTTTTAACTATTTTTTTCTGGCCATTTTAATGATTATCTGACTATATTCAATTGTTTTCTGATCATATTCATTTGAAATATTACAGTATGTATATTTATATTTAAGATTTCTTCTAATCAGTGGCTATCGATCCGCGGTCATTCGGTCTGGATTTAACTGTCTAAAAACGTCATGATTACGAATGTCCTACGAACATAACTGTCTTCTGTCATTCAAAGGTTAATTGATTTCTGTGTGTTTTTGGCTTTGAAGTGATTAAAGGGTTACGAGGATTACATAACTGGTTAAGGATTTCTAGGTTATGGGGATTTTTGGCAATTTTTTGGGGTAGGTGTTTCAGACGCTCTTTAATAGGAATTACTTGGGTTAATTCATACCGGAGGGTATTTTAGATGGGTTACGATATTCATTTGATTTTTCTTTATTTTCAATTTTCATTTTAATTATTTACTATTTTAAAATATTTTATGACTAAGACTTTCAATTGAATAGAATATTGGTGAACACATTTTTTAACTTCAACAAAAAGTGTTATACAAACCAAGTTAAAAAAGTGTTTTAATTTATATTCCACATATATAATGAAGTAGAAGCCTCAAGAATGAACAACATGAATAGAATATTATAACTATATCAATTCTATTCCAACGGGTTTTAATTAATTAGTGACTATTTTCAATTATTTTCTGACTATGTTCGATTGTTATATATGGAAGTTTTTAATAGTTTTCTGACCTTATTAAACTTTAGACTCTTTTCTATTGTTTTTTTAGTAATTTAATTTTAAAATCAGAGGAGGTGGAGACCTGATTGCTGTCAGAAATCATTTGAAAAGTCAAATAATACAGAGAAATGATAGCATTGAACAATTATTTGTAATGATTTATAATAAATTCATAATTAGCTTTACAACATCCCGCCTGCGTCGAATATTTCCTACTGTATGTCTCACGCTGAAGAAATTGAGAACATCAGTACCAGTAATCCGAAGTGCGATTTTATGTTGTGTGGCGCTTATAATTTACAGAACGCTGTCTGGGATTTTTCCGGTGATAAGGTGGTTAAGTGCAAAAATAACAGTTGTGGCTAATGTTTTCAATTTTCATCAATTACATCAAGTTAATCAGATCCCGAATCCGAGAGGTATATTTTTAGACTTAACATTTTATGCGGTTCTAGTGCTCACCATATTTCATTTTATTTAAATATACAACTCATTTTATTTATTTATTTTGGCTATTTTATCTATATTATTTAATTTATTTATTTGATTAATTTTACTTATTTTAATCGTGTTTATTATTATTATATGTTTATCTACTTTATTACTTTTTTATATGTTATTTATTTATTCACATTAAGAGTAACATTGAATAAAATCGAATTATTATTTTTATTGAATCATTGGGGTTGGATAATTTAATTTTAAAACCATTTTTTGTATTACTTTTGTATGTTTATTTTTAAGATTTTTTTGTATGCAGAAATGTTTTTTCTAAAGGAGATTCCGTAAAATGAATTATTATTATTTGCATTATATTTACTACTTAAACATATTTCATGACTAATCAATTGTTTTAAAATAAATAAATTTTGACTATATTTTTTTATGTGTCAATTGATTTCTGATCATATTGAATTATGTTTTTTTTTATTTTCGATCATATTTAATCATATATATTTTTTTTAAATTGTCTTTTCAGAAGATTTATTTTAATTCTATTTTTCTTTTAAGTGCGTTTGACTGTTTTAAAAAAATTCTTTTCTGAGTATTCAAATGTTTGATTAACTGAGTGAGATTGTAGGCATTTACTTCGTGATACATTTTAATTAAATGAAAAATTAAAAAATACATTTACTTGATATATTGATATTAACTAAGTAAAATAATTTTTTATTCTTTCATTCAAATGTTTGATGATTTTTTCACTATATTATCAATGATTGTCAATTGTTTTCCAATCATATTCTATTGTTTTTTCTTTATTACTTTTAATTATCAAAGTTTCATTTATTTTTTGATAATTTAAAAATATATTATGACTAAATATAGTAGTTATTTTATGACTATTTTCAACTGCTTTTGGCTGTGTTTAATTCTCTTCTGAGTATTCAATAGCATTATTACTGTTTTCAGTTTTTTTCTCTGCCTATTATTACTGATTTTGTGACTATAATCAATTACTACTTAATGTCTAGCAATTGTTTTCTGATCATTCAATTGATTTTTTTAAAGTTTCAAATGTTTTAGCATTAGTAGTAGCTATCGACTACGTGGTCCTTCAGCCGTGTTATTCGACCTGTGTGGAGCTTAGTGCTCTTAGCAGGCGCTGTCGGAGAATATAGCAATTGACCTACTTTTGGTGTCTTGTCTTGCTATTTCTCTTGTGCAGTGATGAAGAACTATCGTCTCTGCTTGGAACACCGTGGTGTCCTTGGTGACACTAAGAAATCTTTGTCTCGAGTTTTGTACCGTATATATCTGCTCCTACCCCTTTGTCGATCTTTGAGCCGTCCGTGAACCAGTATGATTCTGCTTTGGTAGGTTGGCCTTCGGACCAGTCTTTTCTTTACGGGATCAGAACCTTGTATTGTATCTTTTCACCATGGCATCACTTGGTATCGCTGTGATTGCGTTAGCCTTCAGCTCGTCTTCTAGCCGTTGGTGTGTTTTTCCATGTGATCGAATTATGAGCGCCTGTCCTTGTATCAGTTTATTTGATACGGACTTGGCCTCTCCTTGAATAAAGATGTGTAATTATGGTATGTTCAAGATGGCTTCTAGGGCTGCTGTTGGTTTGGTGCTTAGGGCTCCTGTTGTACTGAGATATGCTAGTCTTTCTGTACTACTTAGGAGTCCTATCGCCCCCTTTTGCTTTGTCCTAGTCCACCACACCACTTCTCCATAGGCTATCATGGGTCTTATCACCCTGGTGTAAAGCCATAGAGTCATTTTAGGGTTTAGTCCCCAATTTTTTCCGCACATTCTGCGACACCTACCCAATGCTATTGATGCTTTTTTGATGGCTTTTGTGATGTGTGGTCTCCACGTCATTTTGGCGTCGAAGGTTACTCCCAGGTACTTTGCCTTCCCCACGAAGGGCATTTCCGTAGCCCCGAGCGTCAGTAGCTTTAGCCCTTGCAGTGCTCGTCTTTTTGTGATGGTAATTTGTGTTTTTTCTACTATGTTTTTTGTGCTCGCTCCGAGACAACTCCCGCGAACTAGTAGAAGGTCATTTACAGCAGTGGATACAGCACTCTTCCTTATGGGCAGCCTCCCCCTGCCTTAGCATTAATGGTATGCCCCCCCCAAAGTGGATATGATTGTCCATTTCTCTAGGCTGGCCTTGATCCATTGGCAAAGGCTTGGCGGGACTCCTTTCCTTGCTTGTGCCTCCACGAGAGAGGTTGTTGTGAAGTTGTTAAACGCCCCTTCTGTATCTAGAAATGTGGCCTTGGCTATATCTTTGTCTTCCAGTGACTTTGCGATGAGCCTGTTTAGGTCGTCCAGCGTCGAGTCCGTTGACTTACCCGGCAGGCATGCATATTGCCTGTTGTTGAGGGGATCTTTCCCAGTATCTCGTCCCTTATGTGCCTATCTATCAATCTTTCCATTGTTTTTAGTAAGAATGAAGATAGGCTGATATTTCTGTATGACTTTGACGTTAGATAAGCTATTCTGCCTACCTTGGACAGGTAGAGTACCCTTACGCTTTGCCATGATTTTGGTATATATCCCCATGCTAGACAGGCTTTGAAGATTTTTGACAGGTGCGGCACCAGTTCCTCTATGTCTATTTGTAACAGAATGGGATAAATCCCATCCGGTCCCGAGGACTTGCATGGTTGGAACCTGCTGATGGCCCATTTAAACTTAATGGGTCTTGTGACCACCGTGGCTAATCTCCACTTCTTTCGGTCGGGTCTTTTAGGTATTTGGCTGTCATTGTCTAGCTTGTTATGTTCTGCCAGAATTGTTGAGGCTGGAAAGTGCAGTTTTAATAGTTCCATGAGACTTTCCTCTTTTGTTTCTGTGTAGGTTCCTTCCGGTTTCTTGAGGAAGCTTACCTCTTTGGCAACACAATTGTTTTCTGATCATATTCAATTATTTTTTCATTATTCTCAATCATATTCAATTGCCTCTACAGAAGATTTCAATTAATCTTCAATTCTGACTACATTTATTGCTTTTAATGAGTGTTTTTAACTACTTTTTTTAATTCATTCGTGAGTATTGAAATATTTTATTGCTGTTGTTTTCTAACTACTTTTTATAAAATTTCTGGCTATTCATAATTAATTCATGATAACAATTGTATTATATTTACTTGTTTTTGTTTGCCTTTTGACTATTTCCATACGATTTACTATTAAAAAATATTTCTCGACTATTTTATTGTTCAATTCAATTGTTTTTTGATAATTTTAAAATATATCATGACCATATTTAATTAATTATTTTATGAATATCATCGACTGCTTTGGGTGTCAAATTGTTTTATTATTGATTTTAGTGTTTCCTAGCTATTTTTTAAAGATTATCTGTCATTTTATGATTGACAATTGTTTCTGATTATATTCAATCGATTTTTTCTTCAATTATTCTCAATTGTCTTCTAACTTATTTTTATGTGTTTTATTGCAGTTTTGGATTACTTTTTAATTGTTTCTTGATTATTTTCAATTGTTTTCAAAATATTTTTAATGAGTTTCTGGCTATTTGAAAATAAAGAACTTTTAAATTCCAATTTTTTTTTTTAAGAAACTTATGTAATTTTAAATAGAAAAATATGACCTTCGTTATTCCCAGCATAGAATTTCCTACCGGGTTTAAAATACATTATTTTATTTTATCAAGTTTTCTGTTCCATACCTTAAAGTTAAGTTGTTGATTCGCAAAAGAAAAACCCAGCCATGCACAGCTAACAGAAAATCAATAAAATTAATAATTATAACAAGTTAACCTAAAGAAGTATGTTTTGTGTAATGGATAATTAAAATAATTTATTATAATTTAAATTAGTCATCAGAATATTTCAAGTGAATTTTATTTTTATTAAATTAAATTAATAAGCACTAAAAATAATATAATATTACGTGAAGATATTACAAAAAGTCAAACTATTATTTTTATTATATTTATGGGAATCGTTATAATTAGGCATCATGTAAACAATAACTTCTCTTGATTGTAACGATAGGTTTTTCCTTAACGACAATTGAAATCAACTAAATTAATTGAAGTATTATTTAATTAGAAAGAAGCTCGTTGGTCAGTAATAACTATTAACAGATAGAATAACTATTCAAACTTTTAATCAGTGGTCTCGACTAGACTATATATCGTTTTATTAAACGCATTAAATTTTAATGTAGTGTCTTAACGTATAAAATCCTTCTCTCAAGCTAAAGGGTTTATTATATTACATTTAGTTTAGTTTTTTATACTTCGTGGGAGCACTTCAAAAGAGTATTAACAATTTTAAATTAAATTATAGTTCAGAGTATAACAAAAAGATAAGCTTTAAATGTAATTATTACAAACTACCACGCCATTATGTTTTGCGTAATTGTTAAAGTTAATTATTGAAATACAAAAAGTTACTCACAACTCTTTAAAGTATTTATTATTAATATGTCCAACGAAAATAAATTCTAAACAAAAATTGTAAATAGTAATAAAAGTATAAGAGTTAATGAATATAAAGGGAATCGATTTAATTATTTATATTTTTTTCTAATTTTATATAACATATATAAAGAATTATTTGTGGGAACAAACATAAACTCTATTACGAATATTTAAGTTTATGTTCCCACTAACAATTTTTATTTCATATAAATATATACAAAATATTATACAAGCATATTTAAGTAGGATATTTAATTTTTGTGTTTTAATTATAATGAATAGATTAAATTAAACAAACTTTAAATTACACAACAAAAATACGGTAACACATTCTTTAACAAAATATGTTTTATTCGCCAAACGTGTCATTATCAATAGCTTGAGTTTCTGGACTTAAGTTGCTATGATAGTATATATTTTAATTTTATTGCATATTATCATAATTATTAAACTCTGTTGAAGATAATGTTAGATTATTACTGTTAATAATATAAGTGGGATCGAATTAGTGCGATGATATATATATTCTATCTAGAGTCGTATAGTATCTTTAATGGTCAACATTATTAGTATTACATCTGATAATAGGACAATTACTATTATTCTTCTCTTCTTGTTTTCTCCATTGGCTATCGACCGGTGGTCTTTCCGCCCACAACAATATTATTTTTATACACTTGGCAAAACATATTCTATTATTAGTCGTGCAATTATTACATTTCCGTACCATACATTCCGAATATTAATGTTTAAAATATCGCTACATTTGTGCAACTGAAATTAAATTAACTTTACCTGAACATTTAATTAATTTCTATAGTGCATGAAAGTTGAGCGAATTGTAGATACTACACACTAAACAGATTTCAATTTAAACCTGTTAAAACCATAACATCCTAATATTATAATTAAATAACAATAAAAAGTTAATTGATTATTTTTTAATAAAATAATATTAGAAAATACTATAATAATTATTACTTATGATATTGCATATGTAAATTCAAGGGAAATACACAACTATATACCCAGATTACAAAATTTTCATTGAGATATGATTAATACGATTTCAGTGTCGCAGGATTTTTTTTACAGTGGTCACCAATATAAAATATAGTACACGGAGGACGAATTCGATAACCAATGACCAAAAACTATTTATAATTTAAAAAAGCAATAATAAAAATTATTTATCTTACACAGTACTATTATTTCCTGCATTAATGCAAATACGAGACTTTTACAAAAAAACATTGTTTATTTTCCCTGTACGAAGTTCGGTTTTACGATTGCAATGTTATGAATTCGAAACTTCAAGAAATATACATGTTTTAAGGTCCCTTGAGATGATTCCCACTATTTTTGAAGAGTGTGTGCGTGAGCTGAATCTATTACAAAAACGGTAAAGATTTTGTATTGAAATAAAAAATAAATGTATTTCGGTGGCCATATTGTATATCATTTACTGTTGAGATTTTAAACTTTAAAGATTTATTCATTGTTGGGGAATAACTGTAAAGCTTCTGGTAAAACTTCGTGCACTAGAAGTGGGTGTTTATTAAAGGCCCTCTTTTGTTTTCTAAAGATTCCTTTATAGATACGAAGGATTTTAGTATATTTTAAAAATAAAAGTTATATAATGAAATACTCAACTATTTTTATTGAAACGAAAATTTGATAAAGTTGTTTATTTTAAAATAAATTATAAAGTTAAGAATTTTGACTTTTTTACACTTTGCATAAAAAGCTCCATGAAATTTATATTCGAAATAATTGTAGAGAATAAAATTAAGTAATCTACAAAAAATACTAACTTTGTATGAAATGAATTAGTATGAATTTAAAATGATAGCAACATCTGCAGTTTATGCAGAAGGTTTTTTTGTTTTAATATAAAATTGTTCTTTATAATAATTTGAATTTGTTGTGCTTTTTAATTTTTTTACAGCAACGTAAAAAATGCTTTACAATGTTTTTTTTTTAAATTTTTTGTTTCAAAATTCTTAATAAGCAACTTAATTTATTATTTTGTTTTATTGTATGTTTGAAATAGATTTATAAAACAAATGATTTAAATTTTTGAAGAAAAACAATTAAACAGACTTTTTTTAAATTTTTAACAAATAGTTTTTTATAAATAAAATTAACAAATGTTTAAAATTTAAAAATCACCTAATAAAAAACAACAGTTAACAATCGTTCAAATTAATAAAGAATTCTGAAAATATGAAAATTTAAAAAAAGGTCATAAACGTAGAGAAAACATTTCAGAGTTTCTAAAAACTATTTAAATTGAAAAATTTATTGCAAATGAAAATTATAAAAAAAATCTGTGATCATTGCTCTAATGGTGGGGATTAGGGAAAAATATTTGAAAGTTCACACAAAAAACAATTGACATATTGATTATTATATTTGTGTAAAAATATATGTCTAAAAATAGCCATAACTATTTCAAACTAACCCCTGATTGAGGGGATGTCACTACAATAAAACAGTTGAGAAATCTCATTTCACATTTCAAAATTCTTTTTAAAAAAATTAAAAATTACCAAATCAAAAAAGTATTGTAAAAGAGCAATTCCAATTATTAAAAATGTAGATATTTCCGAAAAAACATTTGAAACTTCCCACAAAAAACAATTGACAATTATCAGAAACAGCGGATTTGTATAAAAAAATATTATTTAAAAATGGTCGCCATATAAAAAATTAACACTTGCTTCAAATAAAAAAAAAAACATTTCAAAAGTCTAACATAAACATGAATACATTTAAAAACGAAGGAATATTGTAAAAACAACTTTTCAAAATCTCAACCTCAAAATAAATAATTGACAATTATCAAGCATTTGATTGTTGAATTAAAACCCTTGGTATGATTTCATTTGTTATTTACACAATTTATACCAAGTGTTTTAATTCAAAAATCAAATTAATACAAAAAACTCTCACCACGGGTAAAGTGAGAAATTAATTCATCATAATTATCAAGAAAATGTAAAACAAATCAATTGATAACCTCCAACATTCAGACTGTCCACCTTGAAGGCAAAGCCTCTGCAGCTTTATTTTTGATCTCCAGACAGCCTTTGACTCTGTATGGCATCAAGGCTTATTGTACAAATGTCACCTCATTAACACATAATTTTGCTGAAGAAAGATTAGAAAGCACCACTACCTCCAAAGATATACATATTACGCTAAAAAAACTACTTAGATGTCAATAATATACCAATGAAAATCTTGTGCTACAGATGGTGCTCCTAATATGATGGGCAAGAAAAATGGCTGCTTAAAATTGATGAAAGATGAGAATCCAGAAATAATTCTTGTGCATTGTGTTATTCATAGGGAAAACTTGGTAGCTAAAACATCTCGCCTGTTCTAAATGAAGTACACCATTCAGTAATAAAGTGTATCAATGCTGCTTTAATAGTGCCAAATGCGTGCTTCAAGCTTCTTTGTGAAGAACATTATGCAGTCCATGTGAGACTTTTACTTCACGCCTAAGTAAAATGGCTCTATAAAGGGAACTGCTTGAAAAGATTTATGGAACTGTTTGATACTCTTAGTGATTTTTTAAGCTACAGACTTAAAATGAAGTATCTGTTAACAGTCGATTGTAAAGCATTTGTGAATTATTTAGCGATATCTTGGAAAAACTAAATAAATTAAATAAGCAACTTCAAGGAATAAATAAAATTTTTGTCGATGCAAGAGTGAAGATATAAGATAGAAACTTTATTTATTATAAAAGGAGCTATGGCATGGCTTTGTGAGAAAATAGAAATCTAATACCCAAATTCAACCAAATGTGCAAGAAAACTATTGTTAACGTTTCCATCTTCATATTTAGCTGAATGTGAGGAATAAGAATTTTAGAAAGGCTTAGGTGGGGCATAGCACAAAAAAGGTTGGGAAACACTGCTCTAAATCCTTTACATAATCCTTCCAACCAACTCCTCTATGATACAACCCTAGTTAAAACATAAATTTAAAAACCCACATTCTACTATTTTTTATTTCATCTCATCATTTCATGCATCTACTCATTAAAGACTGACGCCATATGACTGAACAAAACAAGGCAGAAAGACCTCTGGTCTATAACGTTTTGACAGATTAACATACTAACACCTCATCGATTATTTATTATTTCAATGCACATATTTATCAATAAAGATGTTTATAATTGTTATAAATATTTATTTTTAAAAAAGTAGCACATATTTGTCAATAAAGATGTTTATAATTGTTATAAATATTTATTTTAAAAAAAGTAGCAGATTTTTGTAAAAAAAGTCGCCATCAGCATTACAATGTAACCCCCTCCCCCTCAAATACTTAACACTTCTGCAGAATAAAAGAGATTTTAGAAATAAAATTTTATAATCTCAAAATAACAATTGACAGTTGTCAACGACCAAATATTTTTATGACAAAACTTCTACATCCCACCCTCCTAAAAAACAATTGAAAATTACAAAAATATTTATGGGGATAAAAAAATTGATATATTAATAATTGCTAAAATGGCAGAGCTAGCGAATAAAAGGGAAACAAAAAATAATTGAAAATCACCAAAAATCACTTGTACAGAATAAAAGTAATATGTAAAAAATAACATTTTAAAATCCTTAAAAAACAATTGATAGTGGCCAAAAAACAAAATTGTAAAAACCAACCAAACCAACTGTTGATAATTGCTAAAATCGTAGAGATTTACAAGTTCACGCACAAAAAAGCTATCCCCTAAACAACCCTACAAAAAAACCTGACACTTGTCTATAATAAAAAAGTTGACAAATCTGATTTCACATTTCAAAACTCTTACAAAAATCGATAATTGTCAAATGAGACCAAATTGTTTAAACAAAAACCTTTTATCAGAAAAAGCGGATTTTTATAATAAAGGAATATTTAAAAATGGCTACTGATAATTGTCAGATGTTTATAAAAACTGTTAACGGTGGAGGCTTCTACTTCGTTATACATTATTCTTCACAAATAAATGACTTTTTAAGTAAATTTACTTCTAGTTTGATAATGATAAGCTAAAATTGTCGAAACTATAGTCACTTAATAAAGTCAGTGTTATACAAACAAAGTTAAAAAGTTTTTTATTTGTGTTTATAAAAAACTTCTCAAAAACTAAAAAACAATGGAAAATTAAAATTTTGTTCATTATTTGGTTAAGTAAACCGGATTTATTTTCCTCTCTCTTAAAATAGAAATGCCCATATACAACAATTTTTATACAACAAAAAAATTATAATATAAAGTAATTGAAAACCACATATATACTAATAATTTAAATTAAGATTTTTTGAAGTCATATATTGTTTCTTACTAATATAAAATACGCTCAACAAAAATTAAAGACGAAGTTGGCTAAAATTATACACCCACACACTAGTAAAGAATTAATTTTCATATGTATAATGAAATTGGGGATAAAAAACAAAAGATTAGCAAAAAACACCTCAGATATTTAGTAAGCCAAAAAAAAAAACAGTTAAATATTGCAACTACAACTACAGTCTAAATGTAAGGTTTTATAAAGAAGACTTTAAACTTTCAAAGAATTTTGTTGACTTTTTATTTTCGCAACAAAATTCTTTGAAACTTTGAGTTGTATTAACCTTACATTGAATAGATGCGAAATGAAGAACAATTAATAGCCAATACTATCATATTATTGAAATTAAGGAAACAAAACTAATAGATTAGAGAAATAGTAATACTAAAAAACAGTTAAGTTGAGGAAATGAATTTAAAAAAAATGATTATTACAAAAAAATGTTGATATTGAAGACATAAAAACAAATTGCAAATAAAGTTTACTTACGAGTAGTTACTACAAAAAACATATGCGACCTTTTTAGAAAGTTTTGACTTGAAGACTCCTTATTTTCATTTTTTTATTATTATTACTTAAAAAAGTGTTTTCTAATGTAATCATTGAAAAGTATCATTGTAACAACTGACCATACTTGGGCACCAAGATCAACATAATTAAACTCTCTTTAAAGTGAAAAATCTGGTTTATAAAAACAATCCACAATCGATTTCAGAATTAAAGCATAAAATTATTTGAGAATTATGTTAAAATTACATTAAAAAAATAACAAACTGTGACTTTTGGAGCACCATAACTAATAATTTGTCAGACATTATTTTTCTCTTATAAATAGCATAATTCTAAAAAAAAATTATTTAAAATTTATGTAAACGGTATTTTACTGTACAGAACCAGCAATTTTCCTTTTAGATTTTTTGAATTCACCAACAATTTCTTATTTTGATTTTGTCAGAAAATTTTCCTCCACATTTTTAGACTTTTTTGAAATTTCAAATTTATAGAATCTCATGTCATATTTTATCGGACTTCTATTCTAAAATTTTAATTTTCCTTCTAGATTATTTGTTCGGACTTCAACTAGCTATTTCTCTAAGTGGATTTCTCGAACCTTTTAGAAGTTGGCAAAAATATTTCTAAAATTTTCTAGCAATTTCCTATTTAAATTCCAAAAATTTTCTAGCAATTTCCTATTTAAATTCCAAAAATTTTCTCGGAAATAGTAATATAAATTTTGAAGCACCACATCGTTAACCATTTGTCAGATATTATTTTTCATTTATAAGTAGCATAACTAATACTTATTATTATTATTTTTTATTTGAGACTTGTAGATTTAACAGAAATAAATACACTCAAACTAGTGTTGCTATAGTTGTGCTATTTGTAACATGCAAATTACTTTTGTATCATTCAATACCTGTCGGGGTTTTAGCCAGAGAAGTAGTTGTTTCAATAAGTGATTTGTTTTGTAGGCTTAGTAAGATTCATTACTATTACTTGTAGATTTTACAATTTCTAGAATTTTCCAGTATCCGTTGTTTTATTTGTTCGGAAAAATTTCTAGAATAATCCAGCAATTTGCCACATCTTTTCTTCCATACTACGCAAATTTTCTTCGAGCGTTTTAGAATTTCCGAATAACTTAACCTTCATATTTGTAAAAATTTCTAATAATTTCCCATTTAAATTCCTAGGATTTTTTGGAAATTTTCCACATTTTGGAATTCTATTTCTATTAGGTGTGGTAAAAAGAAATCCATTATTTTTGCATGAAAGTAAAGGCTTTAATTATCATAGTTAGAATGATCCGATTTAGGTCATATATGCGCAGTTTTGTTCGATAACTTGTTAACATTTTGAAGGTAAATTTATGATGCCCTTGTGCCTTTTGACAAAAATTTGAGACAGTCGACTTTCACAAGCCTATCTTGAAGCGAATTTTTCACCAGATGGTAATCACTTAGTACCAGGTCCAGACTATAAGGAGCTTCTGGTGAGTCATTATCGATGTGTGTGGCCTAGCGTTGTCCTGATGGAACAAAATTCCTCTCCTATTGGCCAAACCTGGCTACTTCTAGACGATTGCTTCCTTCAGATGGTCCAATTATTGACAGTACAGTTACGAGTTAAGAGTGTTGCAATAGAGGAGCGACTCATAGTAGATAATTCCCTGCCAATCCCACCAAACACACGGCAAAACCTTATAGCCATCAATCCTGGCTTGGCCACCGTTTCCGCCGGCATACCGCGATTCAATCACAATCGTTTACGCTTGACGTTGCTGTAAGTGATCCACTTGTCATCGCCAGTAACCAACTGCTCCTGAAATGTTGCGATTTAGCAGAGATTTTCCATCTGCAATTCGGTCCATGAGGTTTTTTTTGCGTCAACTCGTCTTGCACCCATACATCGAGCTTCTTTTTGTATTCAAATGGTTCCAAACGGTTTTTGAGGCAATTTTTAGCTCTTGGACAGTCAAAAGAGTGTTTACATGGCAATTTTCGACAATTGACCTTCCAGTGCGTGGTACATTTTTGACATTGAAATTACTGGAACGGAAACAACGAAACCAAAATTGCGCGTGATTGGTAACAATCAATCAAATATTGGTATATTAAATTATATATTACACCATAAAAACTATTTCAGCTTGGCTTGCGCTTTCGCCTTTATCGAAGAAAAATTCTAAAATATTGTGTATTTTCTCTTTCTCAAACAAAGGTAAGTCAACTAACCACAAGACAGACAGCAAAGTTTTTTTAGTAGAAAATCTTATATTTCTACTGCCATCTAGTAGAACCCGACCGAACTTAAGCAACGGGATATACAGATAACTAAATCTATCTATCTCTTGGAAATATAATGGATTTCTTTTTACTACACCTTTTATTTCCAGCATCTCCTGCCTCATTTGTGTTTGCCAGCGATTTATTTTCTAGGTCACTCGAATTCTCCGAACATTGATTTTTCAAATTACTAGAATTTTATAATTTTCCAGTAACTTCTCTTCCTGATTTTATCGTACATTTAAGAATTCCTTAGCAATAGAATTTCTGAATAATTCCTATTTCGAAGAGCTTTCTAGAGTTATTCAGAAACCTCTCTTTCAGGAATCTAATTTGAATGACCCTTTTAATTATATTTGTAATTATTAATTAATTAATAATAGTATTCAACAAATAGTTTTAATTAATTTTTCTAATTTTCAACTTTGGTTGAAAATTTCCTACAATTTTATTGAGTTTATTTAAGTATATTTTATTATGTTACGTTATTTTTCAACAATATTTTTAATTAATGATGCCACTGTGTGGTGAAACATGTTGCAGTGATCAACAATAAAAGTGAAACCCTCCCAACTGTTTTATTTTATTTAAAAATATTATTAAAGTTAATTTTCTTATCTATTCTATTTATAATTATTATATGTTATAATTCTTCATTGATAATAACATTCAAAGGTTGATACTTCATCGCCTTTTGTAATATATTGATAGATGTTAGATTAAATGTTAGAAGTAAAGACATTATCGGTGATTCAAGTATATTTAAACAATTGTTTTGTTAATGATTTTAGTATTATTACGTAATTCGAATATATAATTAATGTTTTCGTCTCGAAACTGAAATACGTTTTTTTATGGATTAATTGAGACGATTTTATTGCTGTAAGATATTTTATGTCTACAGGAATGACATTGCTTGAAAGCAGCCGAAAGAAATGTTCGTCTTGTATGTTGTGGAGCTTATTTAAATGGAAACTTGTACAATTATTTATATACGTTACTCACCAGGGATAACACGCAAATCCCTGGAATATAAACAATAAAGAAAGTAAGAAATATGAATATAATGAGCTTAGGTATGTTAGGAAGTAAATACATTTTACCTTGCATCCACGAGTATTTATTTAGGAATTAAAAAAAAATATATTATAATTATTTTTATTATGAAATTAGCTTAATTATGAACTACCGAAATAAAATTAATAATCAACGTATTTCAATAAAATACAAAATATATTAACATTAATATAATACATAGACCTAAATATAACGGCGAGTAAAATTTAATTACGTACTTTTGGTGTATAAAACGAGGTGTAGGTTTATTTATTGAAAACCACCAATACACTGAATAATTGGACTTTATTCATTCCGCTTCAACAATATTAATCCTATTTAAACATATACAATTAACAATGTTGCACTGATCCCGAATAAACTAATTAAAGTGCGGCTAGCGGAAGGCACGTACTGCATTATTTCACTTGTTTTTTTTCTTTAATTAGTTTTGTTGTACATGACCTGCCTGCATATACGCGAAAGCAAAGGATATAACAAATTTTAAACAAACATTATATCTGATTTTAATTAAATTCGATGATACGATAATTGTATAAGAGTGTATGAGTAACATAAAAGGGGTAGTTTAGAGATTCCATTGATATTTATTTACAAGGAGCCCGAGAAGGGTCTCTTGCGCTGAGAAACAACACGTGTACGATTCGCAGTAGTATTCAAAGGAGTTCGCTTTACTTTGCGATAAAATTACTGGTTTAGTCAAGTTATATTAAAAAATGAAATAAATGGAATGGAAAAATTAAAAAAAGTTGTTTTATTATTATGCATAGAACAATACAAAGTTAAAAAGTGTTTTTTTAAAATTTATATTCGACGAAGTAGAAGACTCAAGAATCAATGATAGAATTATCTCTGTTTTATTTATTATATTATCGTAGGCCTTATGTTGACGCACTCTTTTGTTGAACTTTTGCATAAAGGTGGCTGAACTTCCTTCGCCTTAAACATGTGTGGTTTCAACAAGTTGGTGCCACATGCCATACAGCTCGTAAAACAATTCACATGTATCTTTGATTTTAAATAACTTCACGTTTAAATAACCACGTGTTTAAAGCTGCCTCAACGAAATTCAGCCACATTTATTTATTATATGATTAAAAAGCAACTATTGAGAATTATTTTGAGATTAAGTATCTATTTCTTTTTTCATAAAATACTGATTTTATATATTTATGAAATTTCTAATTACCTTCAATTTTTTAATGCGCAATTTTCTAAATATTTTTAAAATATAAAAATTAGCCCTGAATTTCAAAGAATTAAAAATTATTGTAGATTTGAAATTAATAATATAGCCTTAATATAGATCCAAAATTAAAGAATTTTTAAATAATAAATAATTAGGAATTAAAAAAAATCTAGATTATAAAAATGGCATTGAAATGTTTCTTATTAAAATTATTTAGAATCTCCAGGATTGTAAATAGGTAATTAAAAAATTTGATTTAAGCCAGAAATGCTAAATTTATTTACTGAAGTAATTATTAACACAAGTTTACAAATTAGCGTCAACTTTTGGACCCGAGCAGATGAGAACGATTCTTAACGTTATTTGATGCCTTGAACTCAGATCTTCAATCCGTGTATCAAGATTGGTTCTAGTTTTGGAGTTCGCGCATGGTGGCAGCACTGCGCTCTTATATTTGACCATGGTGCATTAAACATCATTCGGAACTTGTTTTCGTGCAGTGAATTTGCTTCGAAACATATGAAAATGCAGAGACAACGTTGCAAAGTCGATTCAAAGTGTTTTTCTAACGTCCGTGGATGTTATATGCTGGGAAAATCATGACAAATGCACTCAAACATGCGTATTTGCAGTACTTTGCAAGGTGTGGCCGAGTCGTTCTCATTATGAGCCAGAACAACAAAACGTGTTCTCCGTACTACTTGTGAACCAACAGGACATTTTAATGTCACCTCTTCAGATTAAACTTGGCCTTATTCAGAATTTTGTCAAAGCACTCAATCTCAAAGGACCGGCTTTCCAGTACTTAATCTAGATGTTTCCCTAAACGCAAAAATCAAAGAAGGAATATTTGTCAGACCTGATATTCGAAAACTAATAGCTGATGCAAAGTTTACAAAATATTTAACGCGATATGAAGTAGCAGCATGGGCATCGTTTCAATGTGTTGTTCACAACTTTCTTGTGGTTACAAGTCGCCGGATTACAAGCAAGTAATCGACAATTTTTAGCAAATTGTCACAAGATTGGAGCTCGAATGCCTCTCATGACACATTTTCTGCATTAACATCTTGATTTTTTCTCACAAAACTTGGGCGACACGAGAGACTACACCAAGATATAGCGAAAATTGAAAGGAAATACCAAGGATTTTGGGACGAAGGCATGATGAGCGACTACTGTTGGACCCTAATGAACCAAACAGATCCCAAGCAGTATAAAAGACTCAGTTCAATCTCAGTTCATTTCTGGTTTATACTTTTTTATTCAATAAATGGCCATTAATGGTCAAAAATAGTTAAACAAAGATTTTATTAAATATTTCGAAAATTAGAACCAATTTAAAAAAACGGGCTGCTGATTTCGATACGGCCCCCCAATTTACCTTATAAACAGTTTTTAGTTGCTCAGGTCCAAAACCGTGTATACTTGTGTAATATGATATGATGTATAAATTTTTAGTTCGTCATTAATACCGTTCTTTAGCCTCACGAACATGAACGAACAATCGCAAACGTTCGCGTATGTTGATGATAATTTATGAATATCATGATTACTTATGAATATCATGAACATACGCGAACGTTTACGAATGTTCGTTCATGTTCGTGAGGCTAAAGAACGATATTAATGACGAACTAAAAATTTATAGAACTGTATTAATAACAAACTAAAAATGTATACATCATATTCACTAAAACTTCATTTAAGTTATGTTATTTGTTGATTTATTATGTAAATATTTTAGTCCTCAATCATTTCTGTTTCGAAAATGATATTTTTGTCTTTAATTGCTTTGTGGAAAATATTGATTTAATTAGCAATTGAAGGTACTTCTAGTTATGTTAAAATTTATTTATTGAATTATAAGGGCTAAAAATTATTAACAATTATTTTTTATCCTCAAATTCTATGTGAATGTTTTTTATTTTATTTGAAAGTACTTTTAGTTCCGTTAAAAATTCTTTATTTAGTTAATTGATGTTCACGAATTATCTTGAACATATGCGAACATTTACGAATGGTTATTGATGTTCGTGAGGCTATTGGGTTATGTTTACCACAAACTAACAATTTATACATTATATTTACTAAAGCTACATTTAAATAATGTTATTTGTTGATTGATCACGTAAATAGTAGTAGTAGTAGTACTGTTTGGCTATCGACCACGTGGTCCTTCCGCCGTATGATTTGTGAGTTTGTGTGTGTGAAAATGAGCTTGTTACCTTAAATGATCGCCCCCGTCACTCTAAGTTCCTAGTCGCAACCACCAAAATATTTTTGTCCAAATTGTGCATTTTTTTTTGTTCGAGAGCCATTTTTTTTCTTTAACTGCTGTGTAAAAAATAATTTAATTTATTAGCCCAAATTTTAAAAGCAAATTTTTGGTAATGCTAGAAGGATTTTTTAAATTTTAGCCTAAATGTGGTTTTAAAATCAAAAATTCTGGAGTTTTCAAGAATTTTAATATTATAAAGGATTTTTAGAGAATTTAAATTTTTTTGCAATTTTTAGATTATAAAAATTTTCCTCAAAGTGTTTTTAGAATCAGAAACTTTAGAACATTGAAGAATTTCATAATATTCAGGATCTTCAGAATTACAAGGAAGTTATTGAAAGTTTTGTAGAAATGAGCCTCAAAATTCTTCTAGTATTAGAAATTCTAAGTCTTTGAAAACAGAAGATCCTAGAATTTTAATAATATCTAGAAATAAATAAGGTGCGAAATTACATACATTGCAATAGCTTCTTTAAATTCTAGGATTTCTAGATATCTCAAAGTTTTGAATTTTACAACCATTTTAAGCCAAGTTTTATTATTATAAAAAATCTTTTAACTCTAGGGTTTTAAATATTTTAGTATTCTTAAAAATTATAGAATACCCGAATCTAAACAGTACTTCAGGCTATACATGGTCCATAATAAAAGCAATGCGCATTTTCTTTTAGAGACTCGCCCGGAATAAATTGAGTAAAACATAGAAAGTTTATTTTTTGAAAATATGCTTGGATAGGTCGATTAGCAATTTAAAATGCGCTCTTTTTCATGTAAAAAATTTCATACAGCGTGTCCCAAATATGAGATATGACGTCATCGACTATTTTTTAATGGCAACCTTAATTTTTATCACTATTCTTAAAGAGTATATCAAGTTACATATGTGTGTCAAATTTCAAATTTGTATTTCTTGTCATTTACAAGATATTTAATAAACATTATCAAATTTGAAAAATTAATTCAACTTAATAGTCTTTCTTGAATAAATGCTCAAAATGTTGTCCATTTTTTAACTGACAATACCCTAACGGCAACTGAAACTCGTTTAGAACATGTTTAATTACTTTAAAGCCTACACTCCTGTCTTATTGGTTCTTTTAACTCTTCTATATTTGCCGGTTTGATCTTGAAAACTTAAGAAAATGTTTCTAGGTGTTAAATCCGGAGACCTGAGTGGTCATTCAACTGGTTCTCTTCTGTGGGGGAGGCGCACCGTCCTGTTGAAACCTGATGTTTCTATTCGGGACGTCAGCTTCAACAGGGCAAGGGAACAAATGTGATGTGGTCTAAGTTTAGAACATTTCTATCTAGTAGATCCATATTTTTTTGCAAAACTGGAGTCTTCTATTCGGATCATCTTCGGAAAGTTTTTGGAGGATTGTCAGTTTATAAGGATGAAATTTTTGTGCTCTAAGGATTCTTGACAGCCTTCAGGCTAATTTTGAGTTCCCTAGCAATCTGCCTAGAGGAGACATTATGATTTTCCTGAACAAAGACAAGTACATCAATTTTTACATCTTCACGGAGCATTCATCATAATCATTCTGACGATGATTATTTGTTTTTCATTAATGTATATTTTCCTTTCAAACTTGCTTACGGTACTTTGCGATATGGCTGGTAAATCAAGATACTTCTCTCTAAATAAATAAACTTCATTTTGTGTTCTTGTCCTATCTCCACAGCCAATCATCATTAAAATTTCGATTTTGTGAGTTTCAGTTAAGTACAATTTTTGGTATAATTTTTCGACAAACGGTGAACAACAGTCAACACAACAGTGGAACGACTAATACTCTCCTCGCTCAAATATGTGTCAAATGCGATGCTAAAATTCTTACTTGTTTTTATAACTAAACGTCAAAATGATAAATATTAGTTCGACAAAAAATTATAAACCAGCACTCATTCAACTTTTAAAATGCATAAAAATTGAATTATGTTGACTTAGATTTATTAATTCTTCAAATTAGATGTTTGTAAATGACAGGAAATAAAAATTGAAATTTGGCACACATATGTAACTTTAAGAATAGTGATAAAAAATAGGGTTGCCAATAAAAAAATAGTCGATGACTGATAACTCATATTTGGGATATGCTGTATAAAATTGTATTACATCAAAAAGAGCGCAATTTAAAATACTAATCGACCTATCCCAGCATATTTTCAACAAAATAAACTTTCTATGATTTACTGAATTTATTCTAAGTTAGAGACTCGCCCTGTGTTTATTGATCGTACCGTCACAAATGCCATGCCTGGAAGGCACCTTGAAACTCCTCCGAGGGAATGTCTCTTAGTCTCTTAGGAACATGTTTTTCGATCATAAGGATTGTGGCGACCGTTACTACGTGATAATTCATGATAAACACTTAACTAACGCACTTACTACGTTTTAACCACCAAAAAATTATTATGTAATATATACATATATTACAAAAACACACGACTTAAGTTTCATATTATATTTCATAATTTTTTAGTGGTTAAAACATAGTAAGTGCGTTAGTTAAGTGTTTATGTTTTTCGATGTTTTCTACGGACTCCCAATTGTCATGGTGGAGCCTGACCATGTCTTTGATGTCAACCCTCAGGTGTGCGACCTGGCGTTTCAATCTCTTGAACACCTACAGGTAAAAGGCTGAGTTGACCGTTTCTTCTTGTGGTATAAAAGCAAAAAAGATAAAGAGCGGCGTTTTGATGCGAGACTTGATCATTCGCGCTTTCTTGGGACGGGGGGATGATTTTTGTGTGCCACTCGCTGCTCTGCTTTTACGATTCTGGGTCGAACTCGAACATCCAGACGACAGAGCTCAGAAAGTCCGGCTTATTTTGAATCAAATCCAACAATTCTTCACAGCGCGAAACTCGAAGTTCTTTCTGGTCTTCCGTCAATACTTTCGGCACAAGCTTAACGCATACCTTGCTGGATGCACACTCCATGGTTGGAACGCAAAACATCGCGAACACGCTTTACTTTTTCGTCGGTTCTGGACGGGGTTCGTCGGCGATCTCCGACCGGCCCTTCTTGAATGCCTTGTATGGTACAAGGTGTTCAAGGAGGATTATGACCTTAAAATGCAGTTATGCTTGAAGGCCCCCTCTTTATGTATCTGGAATATTTCGGCTGCATTCTTTCCAAGTCGCACATAAAACTTGATTACGCATCGCTGTTCAAACAAACGCTCTTTAACGTCGTGACGCAAAGTCAAAAAACACACGCGGAGGCACGTCTTCCCACTATGACTGCTCAGAGCAAACTGGCGACCGGTTGCATTGGCAAACCCTTCACCATATTTAACGACACGTTTTACCTTTCTGCGTTAATTATTCACGTCACAATAAAATCATGCATATTACTTTAATAATAGACCCTGTATATATACATATATAATTTAGAAAATTATTCTTTTTCGAATATAAAAATTTCAGATCTTAAAAAATTGAAGCTAAAAAATAAAAAAAATAGTATTCCAAAGTTTTTCAAAAAATTTCTAATAATCCTAGAAATTTTAGATACTTTTGATACTCATAGAATTCAAATTCTAATTTTAAGTTAAATTCTGGGAAATTGTTAAAGATCATAGAACCTTAGAACTTTCAGTTATCTAATAATTCTAGGATTATAGGAAAACTATTAGGTATATAAAATTATGAAATTTTGTATAAAATTGCAGAACTTTAGTAAATTTGGAAAATTTAGTGTAAGGAAAATAATAATTGCATTAACAACTTATAGAATCGTAATTCTGGAATTTTAGATAAGTACAAAGTATTTAAATATCATAGAATTACACAGAAACTACTAAAAATTGTTGAATTTAATTTCAAAATATAAAATTTCGAAATATTTAAAAATTCTAGAAAATTATTAAAGAATAGAACAAGAATCCTACAATTTTAGAATTATAAAAAAAAACATTAAAGTGTATAAAGATTATCCAATTTAGCATCAATAAATTAGGGATTGTAGAATTTTTGAGAATTAAAAATTTAGATAAGTATTATATTATAGAATATTTTAAGAATTGAAATTCTGTAAATTGAAAAATGTTTAAAGATTATAAAAGTATATTTGGGATCAAGTGTTAGAATTGTAGAGAATCTGAAGAAGATATTAACATTAGTATTATAGAATTTAATCTAAAATGCTTTTTGGAATCAGAAATTTTAGAGAATGCCCAAAATTTTTAGAATTAAAAAACTATTAAAGTTTATAAAGATAATATAGTGCATTTGGGCATTCTCTAAAATTTCTGATTCCAAAAAGCATTTTAGATTAAATTCTATAATACTAATGTTAATATCTTCCATCAAAGAATTTGGAATTCTAGAACTTTAGAGAATTAAAAAATAGAAATTTAAGGATTATAGCTTTAAAATTCTAAACTTTGAACTTTATAGAAGTTTTCAATCTCTCAAGCTCCCCCAATTGCAAATAAATTATTTAATATTATACAATTCAATCTCATAAAGATTCTAGAATATATGAATATTTAGAAACTTGAAAGTTATAAGGTTTTAGAATTTTGTCTTACATTTTGTTCAGGATATTCTGTAAACTTAAATTGATTAACTATTTTATTCTATTAATAGGAATCTTATAAAATGTCTTAAATTCTAAGATTTCTAAAGCAATACTGTTAAAACATAGTTATTAAATTTATTCACGAGATTTATAAATTTTAAAACGTGTACACATTATTATCGTCCAATTAAGGCAGTAAGAACTGTGTTGTTGTAAGTAGATATCGAGTACCAGTAAGTAACATTCACTTATTAACTAGTAAGGTTCAACGATGTCTCCAACCCAAAATCCAAAGTAAGGACGTTGATGATGCATTTGTTTTTCTACAATCGCATGCACATTCTCTGAACCGCCAAAGCAACAATTTTAACGATTAACAAAACATCAAGGTGAGAAGGTGTGTCGCTGAAAATGATTTTGTTCAAAAAATCGGAATCATACTTGTTCAATAATCCATTCAACGAAATATCTTCGGTGTGCATTGTCAATAGGCTTCAGTTATTGTTTCAATTGAATTTTGCGAGTATGGAGACGCAGATGTTCAGAGAGTATGCGTTGTAGAAAGTTTTTTGAAATTTTCAATTTTTGGCCACGACGCCAAATTCATGTTCGTTAACTTTTCACGTACTTCTTCGATATTAACATGAATGGCTTTTTGGAAACCACCAATTGATCCAGCTCTAATCAAAAGAGGATTAAAGCTATTCTGAATGGGTCAGAGTGGAAGAACATTTCGAAGAAACGAACTCTGCCCGGGTCTCTTCAATTTAAATTATAGTACTAGTATTTGTAGTAGTATGTATTTTAGATTAATTAAGAAGAGAAACAAAGCAAACAATAAACAATATATTTTGCATGAAAAAGTTCTAACTATGACCGCAAGTTGATTATTATTTTTGAAATATTATTCGATAATGAAGACACCTTGTTCTATCGTATAAAGTTCCAATTCTACTAACCTTAGACTATCAGTTGTAAAATATTTTTTATCTGGCGAATGGTAGCAAATTAAAATCTTACGTTAATTTTGGAAAATCTACAACAGTAAAAACTATTGCGCTAGATTTATATCATATCCCAAAGAGGTGAAACTATTTTAAAAGCGTCTTCAAAAATTTAGCTTCTGTTTGCTCCCGCTTTATATGAATAATTTGCAAAATACACTTACCAGGGAGGAAGAGGATAAAATGGCTCCAATCATAAAATTATAACAAGAAATGAAATAATTTAAAGTAATTGTTTCCAAGAATTTTTAGCAACCATACTTATCTCTTCTATGTTTTGACTATGATTACACATGCAATAAAGACGCATTTTGGCTTTCACGAATCTAATCTGAAGGGCAACATTTTGAATTTACGCTGACGCAACGAATTTACGCAACGCACGTTTCTGGTTCTGGTCAGTTCGAACAGACAATGCCGAAAGTTATCGAGAAGATCTGTACATCCGCATAACGGGCCAGAAAAATAAAAATAAATCGCCACAACATGAATTCCAGTGATAAAAAAAGCAACGTTCTAAATATAGGCGAGTTATCGAAATCTGTCTTGGTATTGGTTATTTATAGATTGTCGTTCGAGCAAGGTCTGATCAGCTATGACCTCTGGTCGCCTGATGCACGGACAGATTATTTACTACAAAACCCGCGTGTAGTAGAAGAATACATAACAACTGAACCGAGGAGGTTCTCAGAAGGCACAATTCACAAAGTTCAAGACAATTAATTATGATAAACGAGCGATTGAAAAACATCGTTGCGTAATCGTTTATTACGGTTTATTTGAGGAAATAAGTTTTTATCCTTATTCCTAGTTAATAGAATTGATCTTTTTTAAAGTTAAATAAGTTGATCGCCTATTTCTAAACTACAAACTTCTATCACTTGGTTTAATGCTAAGTGATTAGTTAATTTATCTTATCCTCCTAATATTCTAATTGGACTTTAATCAGATGAGAAAATAATTAATCATATCCTATTTTTTATTTTATTTTTCAATATATAAAAATTGAATTATATTACTACCCTTTGACATTTTTGACATTATGATATAAATTTTGATGCAGATTACCGAAAAAACGACCTTGGCCAATTTTTTATACATCAAAACATTCAAGTGGTAAATATACTGTGGCCTCCTGTAGAAAAGTGTGTTTAAAAAATAAATGATATAACCAACATATTTAAATTAATTTATTATGATCTAACAATTATTTTATTCATATATTAGTAGATAGCACTAAAACTGACAATACATGTAATAACTGTTAACGGTGGAGGCTTCTACTTCGTTATACATCATTATTCACACTTTTTAACTTTGTTTGTATAACTGAATAACATGTAATGTTAAAATTAAATTAAATAATCAAATAATATATGTTTTACAAATATTAATAATAATTAAATTTCAGGCAAAATGAGCGCAATCCACATCGGCATATGCATCATGATCCTGCAAGTCCTACTAACCGAAAGCACCCCTGTAATCCAGAACGAAACCCGCAGACCGCCCTGCGTGAAATGCTCGGTCGTGTTCAAAAATAAGAGGAACCTAATTAATCAACAGGTGAAAAAAGATCTGTTCGTTTCAAGAGGATGGGGCGCCAGCGGGATGCCGTTCAACGTGCTCTACATGAAATCCCCGCACACTGCGCATTTCCGCAACGAAAATATGGACGGCCCAGTGGCCCTCGCTCAGGTGCAGCTACGCCCCAGCCACGCGCAGATTAGGAACAACAACAGCAAAGGCAACAAGAAGGGAAACGTGGAGAACGGAGTTCCTCAGCTGTTCGTTTCGTACGGATGGGGACCGCTGGGGCGGAAATAATTGAGTTTGGGCGGTGATTAAGTTGGGCGGGTAATTGATCCCAATTACAAACCCAGGTTTCAGGAGTTTTCGATCTCTTATTTTGACTCTAATCTAGATTGTAGCTTAATTTATTGAATAAAGTAGTATAAGATGCGAATTTGTGTTATTTATTATACATGGATTATCATTTGAAAATAAAAATATATATATAATTATTAAAAAGTAAAACTCATTCTTGTAGATTTACCATAGAATCAGAACTTGCAGCTTGGAATCATATCTTGTTGTTACAATTAACACCTTAATATTGACAGCAACGTTTGGAGTGGTGTAGCTTGTTACTGCACTGGAACCTTGAGTGGCATATAGTGATGATGAATCCCTAATCTGTTTGGAGATGTATGATGGCCGTATGAGGAACAGACGAAGATGTGAAGAATGTCGCAACATGGTATGTTCATCAAACTGTAGGGATTATGGTGTGGGGTATGAAGGCTCCATATCCTTCCGTTTCTTCAACAGTTGGAAGACCCACTTTTCAGCAAGACAACGCCCATCTTCATACTGTAAGAGTTTCTATGGACCGATTTGCAGAGGATAATGTCAACATTTTGCCATAGCCACCCCAATCTCCATTGAGCACGTATGGAATATGATGAAGAAAGACTTAAAAACTTCTCCGCAAACGCTGCAAGTTCTTCAACACGAATTACAGGTTGCTTGGGATATAACACCTCAAGAGATTATCGACCATCTGCTAGAATCGGTGTCACGAAGAGTAAGGGAGTGTGTAACCAGTAGGAGGCGCACCAACCCATTATTTTTAATGAAAGAAAACCAAAGTTCTTAATAAATAAATAAGTAAATAAATATTAATAAAAATATGTTTATTTCTGTTTGTTAAAAAATTCTTACCAATTTTTGGCGTTTCCTTGTCACCAAATATACACAAGTCTAAGAAATTCCTTTACAAACTTAATAAACTTCATAAAAATTGTTAACAATTCTAAATCAATACGTCAAAATTTTTAATTGTTATTATGAAGCCGATGGAATATTTGGAAAAACAATTTTTTCAATTATTTCCTTGTAAAACTTTAATAGACCTCGTTCTAATTCACTTTCACACACACATTTTTGTAATCTATGTCGATGAATAAATAGGAAAATTTCTAGATAATTATAAAACTATATCTAATTAGAATAATGTAATAATATTCACGCGGAAACTTCCAACCAAAATACGAATTGATTGTATCAACATAACGTTACATCTTATCGACGGATAACGTACCCTACTAACTACGAATGGAATGTATTTGTCCCATTTCGTCTGGGAAAATTACAACGACTATAATGTAAACATTTTTGCATTTCATAATTGCACTCAACGCGCTATCATTTAATGTCCACAAAACTCATTCCATAGTCCACGAATGGCCTTTTTTTTAAATAAATATTCCATTATTACCGAATACGATCAATGCGTTGTAAACAAATATTTATGAAAATATGTTTTTGTAATTAATAATCAGTTATATTATTTACAAAAGTTGAGTTATGAAATGTATATATTTTCAACGGTTAATTAATTTATAATAACAATGGACCTTTATTTTACACACTAGTGTACACAATGTGAAGTAGATAAATAAAGCAGAATATACGGACCGTATTTAAATTGTGAAAATTATGTGTACATTATCCTGTTTATTGTGTATAAGAATATATTTAAAAAAAAATGGATTTAAAACAAGTTTCATTTAAAATTTATATTAAATGTGCGTGAGTACTTACATATTTGCAAGATATCAGTGTTAATTATTTTAAATAATAATGAATAAATTTTAAACGTGATATTTTCAAAATCGGAAATTAATTTAATTGTACAAATACAGTACAAAATCTCAATAGGATCTTGTAGAATTCTGTATTTTGACTAACCATAGGATTAATAACAACAATATTTTTGATTAGTTAAAATTGATTTATAAATATAAACTTTTTTCTGACAATTTTAAACTGCTACACAATAATAACTAAAACATCTTGACCACTTATTATTATTTTTTCTTAAAGATTTGTATCCAAAAATTTTGTCAGTTTTAACTTGTTCTTAACAGCTTCAGTAAGTAAACAAGGGATTATCTTCCCATTTTCGGGTACAATTTTCACATTTCCCGCATTATTCTAGCGTACTCTTGACCTACCCCAATAAACTGTGTATTGACCTGCCGTAGAACTGACCCAGTCAATTTACGGTTTATTAAGGTAGGTCAAGATAACGCTAGGCCAATAGACTTTGTATTATGGTATGTCGGAAGTACACCGGATCAATGTGTTAGGTCCAAGAGTGCACCAGACTAATAGAAAAGGAATTAAGGGAGGTCAAGAGTACGTGCGGTTTATAGAAAATGGATAAATCAAGAATAATTAGGCAGAAAGACCGATGGTAGATAGCCCAAAATTAAAATAGTATCAGGTTTCCATATTAATTCTATTGGAATTATGAATACGTTTTAGTATATTACACTTATTACAATAAAGTCTTAGTTTAACAACTTATTAGATATAACTAAAAATTAAGACAACTATAAACAACTTCTATTGTAAGAGAAGATAAGAATCATGACAAAATAAAAACCGTTTACAAAAAAAAAACAGTTAAAAATTAGCGTCCAACTTAAATGATTGTGAAATTCGTGGGGTTGGTTTTGAAAATGTATTAAAAATTAATAAAAATGCAAATGACAACGTTAAGTTAAAAATTTAAAATAAAGAAAAAAAATAAATAACCGGAAAACAATTAACAATAGAGTTATAGTTTTAACAATTTCTAAGATAAAAAATCGTTTACCAAAAAAAAAAAAAACAATCGAAACCAAAATAACAACGACTCGAACTTAAAGTTAGAGTTCGTAAGTTTGGGTTTATATATTTTTTTAAATTAATAACCTATGCAAACGTCTAATAGTTTAATTAAAATTTATGAGAATTAAAAAAAACAATTATTTCAAAAATTGTATTGTAATCAAAAATATTTTTAAAAAATAATAGAAATATAAAAAATTTGGAATTAAGTAATTTTAGCAGCAAAACATTGCAAAGTATTAAGATTTAAATGCAGAAACTTTAAAAATTAAAATAAAAGTGAATCAAGAAAAATCTTAAATCTAAACTATCAAATGATGAAAATCAAAAAATTCTAAAATATTCCAAATATTCTTTTGATCAATTAGAAATTTTAGATAATCAATATTTTTTAATGATTTAGCCAATATCAAAACAATTGATTTTTTGTACAGTTCAAACTGTTTTTGATAGATTTTAAACTTAATAATTTTTTATTGTAATATTTAAACTATATATACAATAATCTTTATTTGGACAAAATATAATACATAATATAAATAACAATAAAAATGGAATTAAATAAATGGTGTTAGTCCATCTGGGCTATAGACCTGCGATCTTTCTGCCCTGTCTTGAGTTTAATAGTGAGAGAAAAAAGTATCTTTGATAGCTAGCTGATCCTGATGATTCGCACAATTGAATTGATGAATTGTGAGGGGAGGATGTTGATGTTTAGAAGGGATATTTGGGTTTCGAGGGATACAGAATTTGGATAATAGGGGTTGGTTGTGGGGATTGTTAGCAAATTTAATGCTTAGGCTTAATATACGTTGGGAAATGGGTGGTTTCGTATAAAAGATCGTTTCGTGGGGTTATGGAGTGGGTTGGCAAGGTGTCAAAGTTTAGTTAGGGTTCTTAGGGCGGATCTTTCGGCGACTTGGAGGTGGTGGAGGATAGATGGTCGGATTTGGGTGAAAAGGATTGCACCATAATCTAACAAAGGTCGGCATATTGATTTGTATATGTGTGTTGCAGTCTTTATAGTTATTCCTTGCCGTATATTTTATGGTAGGGGATGCATAGTTGGGATGAATAGTTCCATGCATGCTTGTATGGAATCGAAGGAACATTGAAGGGAATGTTAAGCGATTTGAAGGGAGGGTAAATGGGCAACAAGAACGGTCACATCGATGAAAAGCAGGGAATATTGTGAGGGGTTAAAATATGTAGGATCATGATTACTGATGTCGTGGCAGAATATATTGTATAGGAAAATTGGAAAATGTTGGGAAAGCGATTGTTTAATTCTAACATGACAAGATCTATTTGAAAGGAAGTTGTGTATCAGAATTTTTAAATGATGGGTTATTTTTAGTAGGAAACATTTATATACGAGTCCAACATGCCAAACTGAGTCAAATGTTTTTTGAATATCTAAGAAAAGTATAGCTGACTTTTGACCTTTGAGGTGTTTAGTTTGCATATTGGACGTAAGGGTTGAGAGAGGAAGTAAGGTAGATATTTTGGGAAGAAAACCAAACTAATAGTCAGGAATGGAGTTGATTGAGGTTTCAAGGAGTTTTTGTTTGAGGAGGGATTCAAAGAGTTTACCAATTACAGGAAGGAGTGTGATGGGCTGGAAGCTAGAAATAAGTGTGGGATCATTTTCAGGTTTGGGGATGCAAATTATTAACCATTTTTCCAATCGGAAGGGAAATATTGTTGGGAGAAGCAGTACTTGAAATTTTTAAAAATAAACATGTGAATTTCATGAGGGAGTTTTTTAAGGATTAATCTGGGAATTTTATTATGACCTGGAGACGAGTTTTTACCAGAGTGTAAAATTGAGTAATAATTTGTCTCGTCTAATGAATCGTCATTTGGAGGAGGTAATGGAGACTTGTCAAGGTCAAACTTAACGGATAAGTGGTCGGGGCATAGACCGGGAAATAGTGAAATAGAATAAATAAGTGGGCGAATGTTGGATGTGCAAAGGATAATATCGGGTGTAGTTGATTGGGATTCATTCATTATGAATGTTGGAGATGTTTGGATTTGGAGAAAATTCCGCTATGGACGTTGAAATCCCCTATAATTAATGTCATACGATGAAGCCTTTGTAAAAAATTGTATGGTCAATAGCAAAATTAGAATGGATATAAACAAGGAATCTATGAAGGATAGATAATATTATTGATAGGGAGTGTAAAGTGGAGGCATTCATTTAGGGAATTATTGATACGGGGAGGATTGGCTTTACCAAAGGAAATTGACGGATGAAAAGATGCGATGGATCTTACTCGTTGATATGGGTTACTAATAGTGGAAGGATTTTGCAAACTTCTCCAGTTATTAAAATTAAATGGGTTTTTTGTTTTTGTCAACGAGGAGGCTTACATGGACTGGGTTATTCGATAAATAATGAAATAGGAAATGGAATTGGTAATGTTTGAGTATAGGAAACGTAAATTAGCCATTTCTTACCAGTACATTTATGGTAGTTACTCCTGCTGTTGGGGTCATTTCAGGGAATTTCAGATCTGGGATGGATATAGGGAATAGTCTTTTTAACAGGCTACTCTAAACTTCATGTGATGCTGTAATGATTCTTATCATCCTGGTTTTATCAAGAATTAACTATTCTTTTAATCAGTTAATTCATTAAAAAATTTTAGATAATCAATATTTTTTTAAAATAATTTAGCCAATATCAAAACAATTGTCTTTCTTTTGTAGTTCAAACTGTTTTTTATAGATTTTTAACTTAGCTTTTCTTAATCGTGATTTTTTTTCTTGTATGATTTTAAGCAAATTTAAAGTATATCCTTAAAAAATGAATGACATTTCAATTACTTTTTTATAACATTATTTTAAGGAAATATTAAACTCTTTTTAGTTTTTATTGTTTCTTAGAAAATATAGTATCGTAAAGTTTCAGCATCAATTAATTTTTCCACTGTATGTTCTCACTCCCCCCTTTGGACAACCTTTTGCGGTGAATAGTTGGAAAAAAATTGTAGAAGAGACGAAATAAAATTATACAAAACGTTATCAAAGCGATCCACGTGGAATACATGGGTGGATCTTACAGTGGCAGAATTTGAGGCCTTTCTGGGAGTTATTCTAAATATGGGTACAATAACTGTTAGCCATCTGCAGGAATATTGGTCCAGAAACTGTTAACGGTGGAGGCTTGTACTTGCTTATACATCACTATTCACAAAACTTCAATGACAAAATTCCTTTCTTTAGTGCCATATTTATAATGGAGCGATACATGCAAATCTTTTGGAAACTTCATTTACATGAGAGAGATTCAAAGTCTTCGGAGTCAGATGCAAAAGGTCAGTCATTATTTAGATTCTTTTGGAGAAAAAATTCAAGGAACATTTTGTTCTGTCAAGAGAAATTTCCGTGGTTGAGTCCGTAGTTGGATTCAAAGGCAGAATAAGTTTTTAGACTTATAACCCAAGTTCACGAGTTGTGCTATATTTGTGCCAAAATTTACTTGAAGGCAATCCTGGCAGTAAAAGATACCATATATGTATTTACTGACAGGTATTATACAAGCCTACCATTTGCACGAGAACTTCTGAACATAAACGTATTCTTAAGTAGTTTTCAGAGGATAATACATTTGCCTGCAGATTGTAAAACTTACAACTATTGGCCTAGAACGATAAAAGAGTCATCACTGCACTTAGTCACTTAGTAGGTGGGATGTTTGAAGTACTCAGCCAATAAACAGAAGAATACGTGGAGGAAATTTGCAGGAAGTGAACAAATCCACAGTTGTTAATAACTAATACAAATATATGGGGGGCGGGTGTTGATAGAGCTGACTCATACTCTGCATCATACTGCTTTTTGCGAAAATCACTCAAATGGTAATCGCGGAAATTATTTTTTAAGACTTAGGTCATGCAGCGTACATGCATGTTTTTATACAAAATCGACCAACGTCGTCAAAATAAGCGCCCCATGATGCACCTAAAATTTGTTCGGCAATTGGTTGATGAACTTGCAGAAAATTATAGACAATCCTCCAAACATCCAGATACATCATCACACCATTAACAACTGATAATAAAGAAGAAACGGCAAATTGCATGAATTGCGTCAGGAGAGCAATAAGGACTGTTTGGTGTGTTCCAACGGAAAAGTGGCAGGTGGAAGACGGCAAAATAGTTATTTGTGCAGTCCCTGAACTCGAAAGCCAGGACTACATATCGGGGAATGTTGGACTGTGGAGCGTTATCATATTCTGCAAAATTATAAAATGTAATTGTATTTTTATGTTGTGCCTTTTATTTTGTTTATGAAAACAGAAATTCTTTGGCCAAACTGTGATGATTATTGAGTATTGTTGATTTCCTATGGTGGAGGTGCAGGCACCTAAATAGCGTTTATATAATTACAATTATTAGATTTTTAATGTAGTGTAGTGTAATATAGTTAAGTATTCTTAGTATTTTCAATGAATTATTTTGACACGGAGTTATATTTCTGATTTAAGGATGGTGAACCTTCTAGTTAAAATGGATCACATTTCCATAAAAAAAAATTACGAGTGCAAAATGTTAAGAATTCTTAGTTTCAAGATATATTTTTTAGAAACCTTACAATTTATTTACAATTTTTTTAATCAATTTTCTTTGAATTTCACTTCCTTTAATTTTTCTGATTTTTCCAACTATATTTTTGACGATTTTCATTTGTTCAAGTATAAAATAAATTATCGGATCCTTTTCAAAAAATTCATTCACATTTTTTTTCATTATCCTAGCGTACTCTTGAGTCAAGAGTCTTGACCTACCACAATAAACTGTACATTGGCCTGCCGTAGAACTGACCTAAGTTAATTTGCGGTTTATTGAGGTAGGTCAGGGTAACGCTAGGTCAATACACATTGTGTTATGGTATTTCAAGATTACGCAGGGTCAATAAATTATTTACTAATGTATGTCTGGATTAATGCAGAATTTATTTGACAAGATATTACAAAAGGAATTGAGGTAGGTCAAGAGTACGCTCGGATTGTACAAAATGTATTATTACAAATCAAGAACAATTATTACCTAAATTACTGAATTGATGTAAAACCGCTGTGAGAAATAAACGAATGGTTTTATCCGCTATTGTAAAATATTTAAAATTATTAGAAGAACAAAAGTACTAAAAGTACCATATACTACAATTGCTTAAAACAATTAAATACTAATTGTAAATCATCCGTAAATAATTGCTTAAAGTTTTAGTAGTGAAAATATTAATTCTAAATAACTGATTGTTAGAATAAAATTAAAATTTTAAATAAAATAAAATAAAGTTATTTTTAGCGACTGTAGTTTCGACACAATTTAGCTGGTCATTATCAAACTAATAAAAACTAAAAATAATAAAGTGTGTGATATAAATAAAGTTTATTTTATTTTATTTAAAGTTATAAAATATGTATCACAAAGTTAAAGCCTCCACAATCAAATATTTAAAATTAAAATTGTCAATAGAAATATTGCCGAAAACAAATAAATTTAGCAACTTATTTGATAAAACTAATAATTAAGAAAACTATTTAACAAATTCATAAGAAATAATAACTGTTTACAAAAATATAGTTAAAAATTGTCAAAAAATTTAAAAAAAATGGAAACAAAATAACAAATTAAACCAATGAATGTGAAATTCGCAGGGATGGTTTTCCAAATGTCTTAAAAATTAATATTATACGTAAACGACTTAAAATATTCAATTAACGTTTTCAAGAAAGATAAACAAACAATTTTAAATAAATAATCAGAAAACAATTAAAAATCGAGAAAAGTGTTCACTATTTCTGGTTTAAGATTAGAATTATATCAAAATAAAAACTGTTTAGCAAATAAATGATCAAAGAAAATTAAAAAAAAAAACAATCGGTAACAAAATAGCAACGGCTCAGTATTACAAGTTCAAGGAGATTGAAATCGTGGTTTTCGTTTAGACATTCCTTAAAAATTAATATTATATGCAAATGATTTAAAGTTGAGTTAATACTTTTGAAAACTTCATACGAGAAATTGACAATTATTTAAATATTGTGTAATTATATTAATAATTAAAAATGAACAAATTTTAAGAAAGTTCTTAGAAAATGCAAATTTATGTAAAAATTCGTAAAATAATAAGATTTAAATGCTGAGTTGGCAATGATCAAACAAAATTTAAAAAAAAAAACAACAATCGGAAACAAAATAATATTTAAATGCAGAGTTGGCAAAAATTAGAAAAAAAAACTGAATTATGAAAAAGTCATAACCTCAAAATGGAATTCTACTCATAATAAAAATAAGATGACAATCAAATAAAACAAAACGCTTAAAAACATGTTAAATATTCGGCAAGTTGTTGTTTAGTAAACTTATAAAAATCCAAAATACAAAATACATATTCGCATGTGACTAAAATAAATAAGAAGAACGAAATGAAGGATAATTCTAGAAATGAAAATAATGAAGAAGTAATGGAATCAGAACCTGATTTTGAACTAGTATCAAGAAGTAAAATATTGTAAATAGTTTTGTATAATACACGCTACAAAAATATTATTATCAATAAATGGCAAAATCTTGAATGGTGCTGTCAAACTTAAACAAATGAATGTAAAATTCATAGATTTGGCTTTGAAAGTGTTGCTTTGATAATATATAAAAATTCTTAGAAAATGCAAAAATGGAAATTTAAAAAAATTGGATTGAACCAATTTTAACAGAAAAATTAAAAACAAATCCAAATATATTTAAAAAAATTAATATTTATAATAATCTCAATAAAGTCGGATAGGACACGCGATTTACAAATTTTTAACCAATAATAAAAATTCATATATAATAATAAATAATGTATTAACGAATCCTGCTTTTTATTAATAAATATATATTTAGCAAGGTAAACTAAAATATCAAAGGTCATAACATGCATTTGATTCATGTTTTCAACCAGTAGGAAATTATTACAATACACAATTATTTCATGGAATGATTATCAAAATAAATATTTGTCACCGCTATATATTTGCGAAAAATATAAATTTATGGAAAAACCCAGAGGGCACAAACTCTATGCAAGTAAATATAATTTCAAATTATATTAAAATTCATATTGCATACTATATTCTCGTTCTTCGGAATATATTGAATCCCCTATACAGATTCAATACAGACTGACTGTAGGCTAATAAGCAATTCGTGCATCTCCTGGTTGTCGGAAACCCTTCTCATACATATTTATTACAAACCGTTTGATGCTTTTTTCTAAATACTGTATTGATATTATATAAAAATATTTCGTTGAAAATATTTAAAAAGCAGTCAAATGGCTGTATAATTTCGCTTAATAAAAAGTTAAAATGTTAAAATTTAAAGGAAAATATATTACATTTAATTAAAACATTTGTTTTAGTTTTAAAATAATAAAATTCAAGCGAGTTTTTAACGGACGAGTAAACTGAGTAAACTTTTTATGCATGTATTAGCAATTTTACTTTGAGTACACAAAAGAAACAAATTATTCTTACGCTCCTTGATAATTTGATTGGCATCCTTATTAATAATATAACGATATACGAGGCGCAAACTAAAAATTTCCGACATTGCAAACGCGTATTGAATCATAACAATCAACCGACGAAATTCAACATTTTCATTTGATTTAGGCTAACAAACCTAATATCAGAAATCATTTATATATTATAACTTCCATAATAATAAGAAATAATAGTAATAACAATAATAATAATAGAAATAATTTAAAAAAGTATAATCTTGTGCCTTAAATAACTATAACTGTTTATTTTTTAGGCTTACGCATTAAAGAAATTGAGAATTGAGAATTTTACAAATTCTTTGAAACTTGAAAACTACAAAGCTTGTTAAGCAAATGAGAACATTTTTGATTTACAGAAAAGCTTTCGGAATTTTTAAAATCCTGAAAGTTTCAACAAATGATATTTGTTTTTTTTTATAGAGAGCATTAAATATTAATATGTAATAAAAAAAGTAAAGAAAATATATACATATAGGAAACATGAATTGTATTTTTAGAGTGTTTTTTATTTCCACTAAATGCTCTTCATATCAAACCCATTTTTCAAAAGTATTAAGATTTAGTACGCGTACACTCAAAGGTAAGAAAAATAAATTGATAATAATTAAGATTTAGTATCATAAAAAATAATTTGTTAAATTTGTTTACTTGCAAAGAAACATCAATAATCGATTTTTCTTAACTTTTATAAACAAAAAAAACATAATTTTCGACATAATTTTTAATTGAAAACATTAGAGCTTATTTACGAATTTTTATTTTTTAGGATAAAGTTCAATCAAGTATATGCAACCAAATACACTTCCCATATTTTTGAGAGCATCTAGAGATTATACCTCTATGATTTTTTTAAATCAAACAGTACAATCAGTGGGTCAAATATGAAAGGAACTTACCATTCATTTCCTTCATTGCCTTGGTGAAATCGCCCGGCTCCTTAAAACTGACAAAACCGTAGCCCTTGCTTTTGTTCGTCCTCTTGTCCCTAATTACCTTCGCCTTCAGAAAGGAGGGGTACTTATTGAATGTTCTCGTCAGCAACTCGTCGGTTACATCGTTACCCAGATCTCCGCAGAATATTCTAAAGTCGTCTTCGTTCCACTCGGTCAACGTGTGGTCTTCCCACATTGTACCACCGGCTGTTCTCATAAGCTTTTTGTTTTTACCTCTCCTCTTGTGATCATCCGGTCCGAAAGATTGTAATGCGCTACTAGCTTTACCTGTAAAAATTAAAAATGATATTTAAGTATCATAATAAATTTCAATATACATTTATTTTCTGATCATAAATGTGAATTTGTCATTGACTTAACTAATAATAAGTAATTATTTAAAAGAGGGATTACCTATAATAATTGATTATAAAAGAACTTTTTAGGTATCATTTCTTTAATAACACTTGTTACTATAGTTCCGACAATTTGGCTTTCTGTTAAAAGTTAATGTTTAATAACTATATTAAAGAAATTATACCAAAAAAGTTATTTGTTTATTTTAAACTATTAAAATATATCACAAAATGAAACCCTCCAAAATTACCTATTTAAAAATAACTTAACTTTACAAGATTATAATATTCCTTAGCAATTAGATTTATATTTTAATTTAATTTTCTGTTAGCTTATTAATCTCTTTCTAATTTATATGTATGCATTTATATTAATGTAAAGTTATGTTATGAATAAATGTATTACAAAATTTAATGTGCGCTATTATTTGCTTGACTTTAATTTTATTTTAATCTTTTAAAAGTGATGTGGATATTGTATAAATGAATATAACATTTTAACTACTACTTTTATAAATTAATAATTATTGCATAACATTGTTAAAGCATTATAAAAGTTATGTTTTAATTGTTTACACTAAATATAATACAAGAATAGGCCTGGTTGTGTTTATATTACAAGCAATTTACAAATACATTTGTATATTAAATAATTTTAAGCATTTGTTTTTATGTTAAGTGTATTTATTCTTCTTATATTACCTTGAGAAATAGCCAGTTCTGCGCTAACTTTCTCATTCTTCAACTTCTTCAGCTTCTTTTCAACCTCAGACTGAATCGACATAAAATCAACAGAGGACGATTGCTGTGACGACTGCTGCGACTGTGCTGGAGGTTTTGGATTAGTATAAAGTGTGGGTTTCGCGCTCACAACGGCCGGTTGTGCGACCGTAGGTGGCGAATATATCTCATAGTTTGCCTGCTTCTTGGTGCGAGCAACCTGGTGTGGAATCAAAATTGGGGGCATTGGTGGCGGAGGGATGTTCCCAAATCCGGGCAAATTAAATCCGTTAAAGGTTCCCATTCCCATAACAGTGCCCGAGATTTCTGCCTCGAACCTGGATTTATTTTTGTAATTATAATGAGGTAAACAAAAGCTTTATAGGTTATGTAGTCCGTTCGTCGGGAAACGTACTTACCTACTCATTTCATCTTCCATTTGTCGGAATTTGTCCCCACCTTTATCCATATTGTTCGAATTATTTTAAATAATTTGTGAAAAATGTTAATTTAAAGATACATAAATTATTTTTTGAATACTTGTTATTCTTTAGATCTGTCACATATGAATACGGTAGTGCCAACCTTAAATGATAAAATATTAATAGAATAGTTAGAAGGTAAATTCATATAGATTCACGATGGTATAAATTGTAATCGTTAATGTAATTGTAAACAAAATATTAAATTTAAAACGCCTGAGGCGTTCGATCCTTTTAAGTAATGAGTCCATTTACATGCACAAACAATACGGCGGGAGGACCACATGGTCGTCATTAATAAAGGACCGGTCAATTAAAATAAAATTATCCAAAATAGTTTTAAACGTCGAAAGTATTTTTATTTACTCTTTAAGATGAACTTAATAATAACGGCCGCCTCCATAATTCTATTTATTTTATCTGTATTTACTTTATCAAATAGATTAAACAACGATAAAGAAAGTGAATTGTACCATTTGTTTTGATTGAATTCAAATGCACTTAATATAATTCTATAATTAAAATATAAAATTAGCTTATAAAAAAATAAGTATAAAAATACATAGTAAATCATACACTTTATTTATTATGTACAATATAAATTAAATGACAATTAGGGAAAAATACTGCCTCGATGTGAAACAAGTCTTGATGACAAATAGAATGGGGATGGTCGACGATGAATTATTCTAATCCGAGAACCCAGTTAATACCCTGTACTAAGAATAAGATCATCGGCTGCCAAGCGACCAACCACCTGATCCAGTCAAGTAATTGGCCAAATAGGACGTGTGGTTTTTCCCATGGATTACAGAACATTTTTTTCAAATCCACCTTTTCTTTGCAATATGGACATGTTTGCTTTTTACCCACTATGCACCAGCCTCTTATGCAGAACTCATGAAACCTGTAATCAAATAATAATAATTGTGATTATAATCAAAAAATTAAGGAAAGATATTAACAGAGAATTTAAATTATATTTTATATCTTGTAATTTAAGGTTGATACTCTTAATGGAAACCGATACTAATGTTAGGTGAAGAATAACATTTATTTTCTTTCATAATGTATTTGTTTTTAAGGACCAAATAAAATTAGTTATGTAATTTTCAATATAAATATGAAGTTAATACAAATATAGATTTGTTAAATATGAATGTAAATTTGTATATCTAATACACACAAATTTGTAATTCAAATTAGTCCTTTTGACTTTCAAATTTAAAAAATCCACATTAAAAAAGCTACTTACACATGTTCACATGACAATTTGTAAGTATTTTCTATAACACCCTCCTCGTTTTCTGAAACTAATAATTTATTTCCGCAAACTGCACACACACCGGGCTCCAAGTTTCTAGTCGGCATACCATGAGCAGTGTAGTACTAAAATAAGATACATAATTGCTATAATTTCTACATAATCTGCAACATAATAATGAATTATGTTGAAACTATTTCATCTCATTTTATGCTTTTTAAAAGCTACTTACGCCTATGTGTGAGGCCATTTTGTCAGCACAAATTTCAGAAATGTCTCGTCCTAGCACGCCATAATATAAACCGTAAAAGAGGAATAGAACACTGCAGTCCATCCAGACATTCATCTTAGCATCAAATATTAGGTTTAATCCAAAAAATGCCGCCATCATTATTATGTATCCTATTATTCCTAGGATGTAACTAAGCTTATAAAGAAACAGAAACCATTTATAGACTAGTCTAAAAAAAGAAACAATAATGAAAACAAATCTGTGATTAAAAATTATTTTTTAATTTATAAAAATCAAATACTATTAAGCATAAATTGATTAACTATTATTTTTATATTGACAATACAGCGACTTAATAATAAAAGGCACATAAAATTATTCAATAAAACAAGAAATCACAGCCAATTAATACAATATTAAAAAAAACTAGAATAAAATAAGAGAGTTTATCTATCTATTGTGTCTAATTTCTATTACTACAACACAAGGCCTACAATTGCAAACTATAAGTGGTAGCATTGATAAGATAAATATGGCTATTATTACTTTAATTAATTTTGGAAGTTAATATTATTATTATTGTAAAAAAACATATTTAAGCAAATAAAAATGAGTTAGTTACCTTGGGGTTGTTCCCTGTATTGGTTTTTGCATAGCTTTTCTGACAATTAAACCACTTATACAGGAAAATAGAAGCCACACGAAAATAAATCGCCACCATTGGTTTTTTAACGACAATATCATTGGAATAACCCACATAGCAATTAATGTAGTAACCTATAATAAAAAAAATGGTTATTTCATTTTAATAACATTATTGTGGATTTATTGAAAATGAACACTACTTCAGGAATAGTAAAGGAATATAAAATATGTAATAAATGTTGTAGTAAGGTTAAATAATTCCAACAATTATTTATAATAGGCAAACAATACTAATTGTCATTCCATGCATTATTCTTATAAAATGGTTACGTGGCTATGATAAAAATAGTATTATATTGAATTTATATTTTATCTTAAAATATAAGATTTTAAACATCCAACTTGTATTTTATAATTTGTGTAAAAGTATAATTACTTACTAAATAGGAACGATAATGTCTTAATTTCCACTGTATTAAAATATATTGTGCTATAATAACAGTTAATATAAGGACTAAAACCATTTCTGCGTGCATCTTATCATGCCCCTCGTGCAGCTTATGCAGTCTTTGGTGTTCCACCCTCCATTTCTCTTCGGGGGTGAGCTCATCCATACTCTAAAAATAAAACACTATCTATTACTTGATCTGTAGATAAAATAAGTGTAATCAAATTAGCACATCATACTTTTATCTATGAATCTAATTAAGCCCTTAATATTCTATAATTATTCAAATATTATAAACTTAGAATTGGGTTAATTCATAACTTACTCGGTTATTCAATTCTACTGGTTTGTGAAGGTCCATCTTTTATCGCTGCGGGGGTGATCCGTTAGCCTTGATTTTTTCATGAACACCCTTTAAATATTATATACATTTGTAGTGTTGTGCACTACGTTTTTTGACGTTCCCTTTTTGGAAGTGCTAACAACCTAATGGAATTGATCGATGTTCGATGCATGCCAACTGAAACTTTAACACTGAATTTACGAATACTAGCCGAATTAAAATTATTACTATGGGTGTGATATTAAATAAGGATAATTATATTAAAATAAATTAAATTAACTTAGGTGACAATAACTGTAATGTCAAGGTTTATAGTAAGAGGTTGGCTCATTCGAAATTTAATTTATAGCAGGAATCCTGCAGCTTGTGTGGGTAAATGCGGACTCTGTAATGAAATCATAGACAATATGTTTAGAGATATAACATAGAAATAGATTGTGACTAGATATTCTATCCATACCGTTAGATGAAGCCAGCATTGAGTAATTTGTAATGGTGGGAAATTTCAAATCGTGCTATGGATATTGAAAATAATATATAAAATATATTCAATGTTTATTGTGGGGGCGTTTACTTTGTGGTACATCTTGAATATAATGAAGGAGACACGACTTTATGTTTAATAATGACTAGCTGTTAGTCGAAACTATAGTCATATAAAATATAGTAGTAAAACACAGTAATCGTGTCTTCTTCTTCATTAAAATGCAGCACTTACTTAAAAATATATATTATGGCACTCATAGTAAATACCACTTTAGTTTAGTATTACCCTAAAGATATTAGTCTATTCTAGATATAGCGAGAGTTTCCAAGTATTAAACTCAAACAAAGAAAAGTCTATGAAACGCATATCCCGTTTCCTATATATGTAGCGTTATTTCTGTTAAGAGAATTTAAAATTTTCCAATTTCAAGTAATAGTCAAAGTAAGAAAGTCTTAGTGTTTTCAATACAATTTACTCAAAGTTTCACCTATTTTACCAAAATGTTAACAGCTCTCGGAATTCAAAGTAATCTTAATATTTCGCATTCAGATTTTAGGAGAAATAAATACATACCTTATATCATACCGTTGAGAAATGCTCTGATCGGAGAAATTTTAGATCACTTTTAAAAAAAATACAATATATATTTTTAAAGATTTTTAAATATTAATAAAATTCTATGTTTACATAATGAGTGTTATTATGTAAACATAGAATAAATAAAAAAACTGGTAATGCTGTGTTTTTTAAAATAAAAATAAAATTGAATAAAAGTCAGTAAAATTGTAAATTAGATAGAAGATCTATTTATTATGTAGTTTTTTTTATAAATAATATATTTACTAACACTAATATACTATATATATGGTAGAAAATAAAGTACAATGTTGTTGATAAATACTTCTGCATTTAATAAACGATTATATTACTTAAGTTGAACAAAATATATTTACATATTAAAAAAAAACAATATACACAATAATTTATATACACACATAAAATAGTATTAATAATATTTATCATGGATAGTAATGGTCACATTTCTCTTAAATGCATACTCAGGTGCCAGTTGCGTCGAATAGCAACCACACAACAATTGCACGAAAAATAATCAATAGTTATATAAGTAAAATGTATAAAATACAAAGTATTGCTTCTTGTTAGTCACATTTGAAAAAATATCACTTATCCATATTTGGCAGCTCTATGCCCCATACAAAATCACTTCTTTCTAAACTCTCGAGTCTTCCAAACCATCCAACGGAACCACGAATCGCTAATGAAACACGTTAAAAGAAGAACCTGCACGGTAATTACATAAAAACACCTTCTAGTATAGTTCATTTATCATTACAACAGCAGTACCTATTACAATTATATATTTATTTTATATGAAAACATACTATGGCATATAAACGGCACGGAATGAGTGACACATGGCGTTAGGAAAGTAGACTATGTATAGGAATTTTATATATGAGATATATGAGAGCATTAATGTGTTATACACCATCAAAAGTACGCTATTCTAATGATTAATGGACCTATTTCATAAATATGTCGACTTTTCGGCCCAAAACTACATATAGTAATGGAAATATAAGCACCGAGATGAGAATCATACAAAAAACATAATACAAAATGGCGGCATGTAGGAAGTTTCTCATACTTTTTATCATATATATTAATATGTATATATATATTTACACATCTATGGACTAAAGGTATGATAATAAAATCTAAGAGTATTTATGCAAATCACGTCAGTCAGTCCTATTGTGATATCATTGTCTTTGAAAGACATCACAAATAAAAATTGAAATAAGCCACGAACATAATTGAAATAGAATCATCGAAATTTCACGCATTTCAAATCACTATGATATCCATATAAAAAGCTTCTGATAATATTTACAGTACTTACTCGATATATATATTGCCTTACATTTAAAATTTTCTATATAAATTATGTGCAGTTTTGTTCTACATCGTAGAATATCATTTCTATCATTTTAGCCCCACCCTGTTGTAACATTCGTACTGATAGGCCTTTTGATTGCTTGTACACAATACAGTCTAATTGGACAGTTCATGGCATCTCATATTTTACACGTGTAATTTAAAATATTGCCACGATTCTTTTAATTTTTATTAAAAATACTTTATATTTTTGGGGTCCTTAAACTTAGTTATGTACTTTAAGAACGACTAGGATTTTATTTGATGTTGTTTTATGGCACATTTATTTCCAGAACAGACCGCGGAAGAATCACGATTCGTGTCGGTGTATTCTACCCTTTCTTTGGCCGCTCTTTCGCCTTTTGCGTTTCGTGTCTCTTTGGAATGCGACGTTACCTGGATCATCGGCCAGTTGTGGATATTTATGGATACTATGGATATCCACACCTTCGTATCCATCCACATACCCGTGTGATATCAGTTCTTCTTTTTCCTCTTCCGTCCAATCTCCTCTTCCTTGAAAACCGATGGCCACTAATTGTTTTTCCAATTCCCATGCCCTTTCTACAGCTCTCTTATGAGCGTGTCTCAAAATACGATGTCGTTCCTGTTCAGGATCAGCCCCGTATTTGATGATAACAACCGCATCAGGATTATGCAACCGAAGCTCCTTTCCGGCCGGTGATCCGTGTTCCGTCGTTTCGTGGGTTGAAACATTGAACATGCCTCCTAATCGTCTCAGCTCCTCCAGATCATCTCGAATCTTCAACACATTGTCTTTCACAAAGTAAAATACGTCCTGATCGTGGATGCTGAAGTGCAGTTCTAAGAAGAATGAATTGTTGAACACTGATGTTACTACGTCTTGCACTACGCCATTAACACCTTCTACGACACTAACTAAAGCACGGCCACCAACACGCGATATCAGAACGCCTTCTCCAAATACTGCTTTCCTGTATGCCACTCTTGGGAGGAGATTTCTCGTCTTGGGTTCCATTTTCAGTAGAGGCTTAGGTACGAATCCAAGGTGGGAGAATTTCTCGTTGACCTAAGAAATAAGAAATATAATTTAATGAATAAATACTAAATTATCTATCCCAGCAGTGATAATTATTAAATTTTATTAATACAAACACATTAAAATTAAAAATAAAACTCACCTTTTCAACAATACACTGCAATCCTGACATCACTCCAAAATCTGGAGCTAATTGTCTTGAAGTAACTGTAGCTTGTGGTTTGTAAATCAAGCGACCCAAATACTCAGATCCCATCATATTCTTAATATTATATCCATAAAGTTGCAACCAGCTATTCAAATCTGTCATATATTTAACATCAGCTTTTGGATTGATAGGATCATTATTCTGGAATCTGTATATGAAGACATCAGTAGGGGTAGTTAACTTAGTAGCCAACTGCTCCCATGCCGGCGTCATCCACTGCCCAACTATTGGATCATACAATCGTTTATTCAAGTAAACTAGCTTGGTGTTGGGATCATAGATTCCTCCATGGAAATCTACTGGTAGGTAAAAGTCAGGATTGGTGTCCATAATAATACTTCCGAATGGTGTTCGTTTCATTTCCTTAATTAAGTTTCCGTTGATATCAAATAAGGCCAACGGGGAACCGTTTTGGTCGGAGGCAACATAGAATCGTTGTTCGTTCGTTTCCACAGTTATGATAACATCTCGTTGATCGTAAAGGAAGCGGAATGTGCGTCCAGATTTTGGGAAGTGTACATGTGAAACCAAATCAGGAGTACTCGGGTTTGAATAGAAGTATTGTGTAACATTGCCTTTATCATCATTCCAGGAGATCAAACGACCCCTATCATCGTAATAGTACCATGTTTGGAATTTATCCCGCTCGAATGCGTGTATTAGTTGACCACGAGAGTTGTAACGGTATTTCTGCTCACCTCTACGCACAACATAGCCGCGATTGTCGTAATTATTGAATTCAACATCACCATATTGAACTACTCTATCCCCACTATCATAACCTAACGAAATCTTCTCCTTTTCTTTAATCACACCAATTACATTACCATTTTCATCATAAACATACTTCCAATTACTTGATCCAACTACTTCAAGTACATGGCCGTCAGCATTGTATGTGATTCTATCCATACTGGTTGCTCTTCCTACTAATAGTTTCTGCGTTTTAATCCTATTCCTGGTGTCATATTCAACTTCCAGTCTAAACACATCGAATGATTTGATGTTGATCAAGATCGACTTAATCCTTCCATGGTCATCATAATCTGTTATTGTGAAGAACTGTTTGCTTGTATCCTGCATTACAGATCTATTGAAAGTGTTACGATATATCCTTAAATCACTGATACCTTCAAGGATACCCAAATTTTGATTAAACTTTAGTCTCAATTGAGGAATTTCTTTTCCATTGATATCAACATCAATGGCTGATAACCTCGCATTTCCGTCATAAGAATATTTATAATGAGCATTATCTAATCCACTCTTACTGCTGAATTTCAGCTTTTCATCTTTCAGAACGCCAGCATGGTACTTAAATTCAGTCTTTAATTCAAAGTTCGGTTCAATTATGTCAATACTCTTGACAAGACTGGTGGCTTCTTGGTAGATATAATGGGTGGAACTTAGGCCAGCTAAACTCGTTTCTAGTTTACCGGTTGGGTCGTACACGTAGGCAACTCGACCTGATTGGTGTGGGTAAACTTTAGCTAATATTTGACCCTCATCGTTATAAATAATTTCATATGGGTGCCTGTTCATTGGGGAGAAGTATTGGTATTTGAAAAATCCTAGAGAGGTTTGTAGGGAGAATGTGTGAATGTGACCTCTTGGCGTCGTTAAGGATTGGAGAGCGCCAGCTTCGTCATACTGGAGGAGATAGTCTGATCCTCTTGGAGTTGTAACCTTTAACGGCTGTAAGAAAGGAAAAATTTATTTTATTATAGAAATTATACGTTTTGAATGAATAATTTATGATTATATAAATCACGTTGAAAGCGTAAAAAAAGTAATTTGTAATAAAATAAACTTACCAAACTACTGAACATATCCTTAAATGCGTAAATCATTGAAGAGCCATCTCCATACTTGATTTCGAATAATCGTCCAGCCCTATCAAAACCGTACGTTTCACTAATATCACCCCACTTCCAACTAGTCAACCGGCTAAATCTGTCGTACTCTAATTCTACTTCGGCAAAGATTCCATTGGCGGGTCCCCATTTAACTGGCCTAGCGGTTCTGTCATAGGTGACATTTAACAGCTCCACTCTATCATCCATAAACACAGAAACCGAAGCCGAATCACGATCGTATTCTAGCGTCAAGAGGTTTTCACCATTAACACGTAATTTTCGGCCAACTTGAGCAACGCCTTTAGGCGCGGTGTTTTTGCCCTTATTTTGGATACGGCGTAAGAAGTATCTCCATTCGAAACGATTAGCCAAATCGCCTCCGATTTCGGATCTTTGTTTTGCTGGGACTGGGTAGCTTTCTCCTAGTAGTGGGTCAATTTCTGCTAGCACGCTGTATGGGACTGTATCAGTTGATATGCTGTGGCTCCAAGGTGTATTGTACTCAACACCGCCATCTGGTAATAAAATGATCTTCTGCTCGGCTTCACCTACGATAGTTGAAACACTTGAACCCTTGATCAACATGCTGATTGGCTTCTTGTTATTCTGCCCAACTTGAACTGTTGCACCTTTAATGCTTAAATCGAATGACAAACTTATAACCTTTCCTGTTGGTGTTACAGCAGAAGTCAGCCGACCGAATTCATCATAGTTATATACATAGCTTCTTCCACTACTATCTAGTTTCGTTTTTAGTAAACCGGTAGGACCGTGGTAATCAAACGTCACGTTGTAGTTGTCGGGTGTGCTTAATTCATGCAGCATTCGCATTCTGGACATTCTCAATCTGCACTTTTGTCCCTTGGTGTTTTCAATTGAGTTTACTTGACTTGAGTAGTCCCTTAGTAGGAATACTTTATTTCCAGCAGCATCGGTTACTGTGCTTAGCTTTCCATTGCTTGTGTTAACATTGTATGTGAAAAGATAATTTGTTTCTCCAGTCAAAATATTCTTAGTGGCTATGTGTTGTCCGAAACGATTAAAAATGTATATTTCTTGGGTTTCTGGTGAGAAAATTTCGTATTCTCTGGAAGCACTTGAGTCTGGTATACTAGCCATAACCGATCGAATTCGGTAATTCGCCTGGTCTCCTATATGAACGTGCCCGTCTGGACTTACTGCTACAGCTGAGATGGTGTTGAATTTGGAATTGGAAGCAAGATAGTGGTCGGCTTCAAAACAATCGCATCCTCTTTCTAGACAGTTGCATTTCGATTCTGCGCCTGCGTAAGGGGCAATTTTTCCATCGGTACCAATCACGCGGACGCGATTAATTCTTTGCGAATCACTTTCTGCTACATATAAATCTCCAGCTGCACTAAAAGCAATGCTTTGCGGCATTACTAATGTCGCATGTGTTGCTAGCTCAATGTCGTATCCAGTTAAAGGTGAAGCACAATGTAACGGTCTACCTGCTACTACTTTTACTCTACCATCCGACGTTAATTGTAAAATCATATGATCATCAATGATATGTAATGAATTATCGATTGGATTTATTGCCAATTCAGTTGGCCATCTCAAATGAACTTCTTCCAGATTTAAAGTTCCTTCACACGGTATCGGCTTCCAGTGGGATTTATGCATGTGGTTTCCAATTACGGTCGTTACTATTCCATCTCGATCGACCATCCTTATGTTAGTGCCGTCAGCGAAGTAAACAACATTGTCGTTGGAAACAGCAACACCTTTTGGATACGCGAGTTTCGCATCCCGGGCCAGGGCTCCATCACCACAATGGGCTTCATCTCCTGGCAAGCAACGTTCACCGGATCCGACAACGGTTTCCCAGTTGTGGTCGGGGTCGGTGTAATCATCAGTATTTCTCACCCGAATGATTTGGTGTGATTCAGGGTCGGAGATGTAGAGGGTGCCGTCTAATGGACTTAATGCCATATGGTAGCGGTATGATACTCTTGTTGCACTGAAATTTAAAAAATCTTAGTTAAGATGTATTCAATATTAATAACGCTGTTTCTAACTGTTCAACATGTATCAATAATTGGTAGCATTAATTGATTTGTTCATGGTAAAAGAGGTGGTTGTATTAATTTTATCAATTAGCATTTATAAGCGTTTTTATAAAATATTAAATAAATGTGATAGCTTTTTGAGAAACATACGTTAGAAAGAATTATGTTCAAACAATAATATAAGATACTTACTTTAATCTAACAACTGTTTTAACTGTTCCATCGGTAAGGATCTTCCTTACAAGGTTAAAGTCACCAACAAAAATTGATCCATCTGGTGCTGTAGCGAGAGCAACTGGAGCCAACAATCGTTGTTTGCTAGCCTGACCCTCACAATCAGTACAATCCAGAGGTCTCTGATGGCCGTCGCCCATTGTAGTGAGGATAACGCGAGGCTTGTGTTTGAGGTAGATATTTGATCCGTCGCCTTTTTGCAAAATGCCTGAAATTTTAAAAACATTTATTGATTGCACTGATCATTAATTTCAACAATTTATACCTTCGTGGAAGTTGTATCTGTGATGTATATCGAGATTCCATCCTCCTACTTCAGAAATACTCATGTCGTGTCCACTCAACTTTGTTGTTTGTACATCCCAGATGATATCTTTACAGTCCGTGTATTGGTAACCAACTTTAACAATAGCAGTTGTCACACCGTAAACTCTTTGCCTGTATACGTTTAGACGGTTCCACGCGTAAGTGAATTTGATTATTGGATCTGCTTCAAATGTCTTTTCGAATAAGATTCCTTCAATAGTGATGCGTAAATGGATGAGGTTCAGGGTTGATGGTATAGTTTCTGGTGTTAATTGTAGTTGAATGGTTGATAAATAACCAGCCGCACGGGAACTATGGTATACTAAGTTTAATCCTGTTCCCGGGATTTGGAGGCTTTCTTGAACTACTTGTGACTCGGCCAATATAGCGCTCTTATCTGGACAGGCTCCTTGGAAGCCATGCTTCCACGTTGCTAGTACTACCGGTTTCATGGTATCAAAATCGTGTGCTGTACATGGTTGTGGTAGTGGGGATAACGCCTTTTCTTCTCCGGTTGTCATTATTACATTGTCTATGATGACGACTTCATTCCATGGCACAAATACTATATGTGATTGCGGCCTGAATGGTGATCTTCCGAACTGTAATGTAACAGCTCCGCCTCCATTGACCAACAGATCAAACCAACCGTCGTCCCTGGTTAGAGTAAATCCTTCTAAAGGTGTACTCGTGCTCACGCGCACTCCCATGAGTCCCATTCCCATCTGGGTCACCACCCTTCCTCTAACAACAGCTGACCGACTGTAGAAAGATAAACATTGAAAAATGTGGACAAGTCACAGGACAACATATAACTACGTATAATTAGCAGACAAAGAAAGAGTGAAGCGAAACAAAAATATAGACAAACACAAGTGGACGATAATTAAAAATAATCCAGGCACAAACATATCAAAGTAAAAGGTTCCTAATATTAATAAACTACTAATCCTCCTTTTTCTGGTGCAGATTACCGATCTTACCTCGTATTGAAGTGATTCCAAAATACACTGAGAGCAGCAGCAATAAATAAGAAAGCTCAAGGTTAGCAAATTTAGCAAATAAATCTTTTCACGAATATTATCATTATAACAAGGAAGTTCTCCAACTTATGCAATAATTTACGTACTGCTATGCTAGTTAATCGAAAGATTCGTAAGACTCTTTTGCGTGACACAAGCTCCAACAACAAAAACAGTGGTGGTTTTTTAAAGTTGACATTAAATAAATTAGGGATGGTGTTCGACACGGGGCACAACAATGCATCTATGTAAACTTTTCGACAGAGGTGGACATCAAAAAATATACATGTTACTATAAAGAATGTTTTAAAATACACCCATAAAAACACCCATGTGAGACTTCTAAATATTAGAGTGGATCTTAGAGGGGTTTCGGCGTTCATCATACCTTTCGTTGAACGTCTCTTGTCTGGCGTAATTTTGCAGGCTGCCTTCGTCAATGAGGAACTTCATTCGTTCAAAGAACGAAGCTGTGATTGCTGGCGGTTGTTTTCTTAGTAGAATGTCGATGGGTTTCGGGGCCGAGACACACAGCTGGCTGTTTCTGCAAAGGCGGTTCGAGCAACATTCGGGATCCTCGCAATCAACTAAACCATCTATATTTTGGAGAAGAAATGTTAAAATTGTTTCACTTTTATAAGTAGTAACGTACCTTTATCGTTATCTCTACTGTCGTTACAATTCTGCTCTAAGAGGACACTGCAGTCGGGGCCATCCCATCCGTTCTCACACCTGCATTCCCAGGCTCCATCGGAGTTGAATCGGCATTGGCCGTGACCGGAACAGCTGTTCGGGCAACCTTCCATGGTGCAATGCTTTCCGTTCCATCCGGTGACGCACAAACAAGTTCCGTTTTTGCATTGACCGTGCTCGTTGCATCGAGGATCGCACAGTTTTAGGTTGCAGGATTCACCTCCCCAGCCTGAGTCGCATTGGCATGCATCTGATACGCAGTGTCCGTGTATGCCACAGTCAAGATCGCAAAGTTCTGGAATTGAGAGAATTTTATGACACTTCTGCGCTACGACAGACAAAGCAGATGTTTAAATCTTATTTAACATTATTAATAATTTTTTAGGTTCTTTTAAAAGTATAACATAATGATTTTTTATTATGAAAGATTTTTATATCATTGACGGTAATTATAAAATAAGAAACGTACCTCTGGAGCAATCCTCTCCTGACCATTGTGGCTCACAAGTACAAGTCTGTGTTTCAAGATCGAAAGTTCCGTGTCCGGAACAGTCGGGAAGACATTGTAAAGCATCCTTGTCCATCTGACCGCAATCCGGTCCCTTCCAGCCCTTCTTGCAGAGGCAGTTACCCTCAACGCAGTAGCCATGCCCAGAGCAAGTGGGGTGAGGGCAATCAACTGTTAAACATTAGAGATAAGTAGTGTGAAATATTCGATTTTCCGGGGATTAATCGGTGTTAGTAAGACATAGAAAGCGGTAATCTTACCCTCTTCGCAAAATTTGCCTTTGTAACCGCGTACACAAGCACATTTCCCGTTAGAACAGTGCCCGTGGCCATTACAATCGGGCACCTCGCATTCATCATGTCGCAAAGAGCATTCTTTGCCCTTCCAACCTGGGTTACATTGGCATTCTCCATTGATATATTCACCTCTTTGGCTGCATAACACTGGGCATACACCTAATGAGGAAAGAACATTCGTATCATGCGGTTATTTGTAAGGTATTAGATGAAGTTGAGTTGAAAGCGTATTGATTTTATTTTATTTTTTGGATTAGTCGGTGGTGGGGTGCGCGGTATCCAGGTTTTCACACTTACTTTCGCTACAATCGTCTCCGCCGAAACCGGGATTACACTGACAATGACCCATGAGACATTCCCCTTTGCCGCTGCATCCGTTCGGGCAATTATGGGTCATATCGTCGGCTACAACGGCGATGAAGGTTACTTCTTGCGGGTCCCCGTCGTCGTTATAAAGGGACAAGAACCAGTGCCCTTGCTCCATATAATGCGTAACTTCCTTTTTCACCGACGACTATTAAAATAGATGGGGATTAGGAATTTCGCGGGCACAATCAATCCGGAAACTTACGTGAGAGGCCCGGGTCGTTCGCGCTTTAAAGCCGCTCAGTACTTCCAAGATGTGATATTGGGTGTGGGTCGGCAGGGCGTTCCTTCTGGCGTACACCCCTATGCTCGCTCCACGTGGTATGTTGTAATCAAATTTAACGTACGCGGCTTCCGATTGATAGAATTGCATGTTCCAATATCCGTACGGCGGGATTTCCTTCGAAAGCCGTTGTCCCAGTGAAATTTGCGAAAACGTGGTCCCATCTGGAGGAAACGACTGAGCCGGGAACGTCCTCGCCCCTGGATATACATTAGTTTGGTTAGTACGATATCAAGATTACAAAAACACGGTTATTGCATTATAAGCTTGTAAGCGTGAAGTTTAATTACAACAACATGTTGTTGTTTACCTAAGCGGAGATGATACTTTTAAAAATTTATAAATAAACTTGAGGACACATACAAGCCCCTAATAAAATCATCATCCTTTAAAGACAGTTGCTGATATAAAGACTCATAGGTTATGCATGAAGAATCTATTAGTTATGAAAAGCCATATATGAAACAGTACTAATTAGTTAATTATTCTTCTTCTTTATTCTTCAAAACAGTTGATACATTATATTAAAGTGATGATTGGATGTAATATGTGATACGCGAAAAATATTTCTCAGCTCCGCTTAGATAAAAAAGTTAGTTTAGTTGTTAAAGAGTGAGACAGAGGTTATAAATTTGTGATATATACTAGAAAACTACGTAATGTAGGGATGGGGGACATGCAAACGAAGTATGAATTGTTAACACAGCTTGGTTAATTCGCCAAGCGTTGGAAATACGTCACAATCCTACCTTCCAGTATCAGAATGGTTGGCGGTGGCGGTAATTTCGTCGTAAGCTCCGAACAAACGGTCTCGGTGGCTTCGGTGGTAGTGCTGAATTCAGTTGAACTGTATTCAGAACTGGTTTCGGTTTCAGTTTCAGTGAAATCGTCGTATTTAACGGTCGAAGAAACGGTATCGTTTTGCACGAGCAAATCGTACGTTTCTTGGATGTTTTCTGTAAAATTAGCACGATCTAAACACGGACATGAACACTGACACTCTCCCCCTTCAAGCTTGGGAATTTCGTTTTCTTTGCTTTTCTCTAATTCGCTCGGGCGTTGCATTAGGGCAGCGGGTTCAAACGGTTTTTGGGGGTTAATGTGGACATCTGGCGCCGAGTTTGGGTTTCCATCGGTAGGAACGGATAGCGACAGGACGTAGACGGATTGCGGGGAATAATGATTGCTCGAATCGCCCTCGGTCGCTATGGTCACATTAACGAGGACTCTTTTTGAGTAGGAATTAATCGGCGGCACTTCAATTAGTTTCACGTTAGCCGGAGACTGGGACGGGTTAGTAGTATTAGCCGAATGCACACTGTCATGCGGTTTTAGTGGGGCCTGATTGATGCTGAAAGACTTGTAAATTAAGGAGTCGTCGCGATTCTCTGCCGCCGATAAATTGTGATCGGTTAATTCCTTTGACGAATCATCCGTTAAATTCGCCTGCGGCGGCCCGGATCGATCCTTCCCGTCGTGGGTTTTATACATAATTTTCGTTTTCATCGTCGTGGAGAGGGGCGGGCTGTTCAGCTTCACTATTTCCACCTCTTCTTGGCCGTACGCAAACACGGGATAGTCGTGCTGGAGGACTTCGGGGCCCTCCAGCTTCGAGGGCTTCATGCTGTGGCTCTCATCGATTAACTGCGCCTCATTTTTTGCCAGCTCCGCTTCCCGAGGAATTTCCACATTATCCGTTTTTATTTCCAGCACATCTTGTACGAGCTCGTCAGGGGCCGCACTTGTGGTTTTATCATCATCTCGGATCGTCGAAGATATTTCCGATTCTATGCTCGTCGGGTAAATAGTTGTGCTCGCCTCGTACATTGTTTCAGCTTTTAATGCATGCACAGAAAAACCCTCCATCGGAATGCCAAGCTTATCTGCATTAAGTTGTAGCGATTGATTACCACTATCAGGTTCTAAAGAATGTTGGCTACTTATATTTACTAATGCCAAAGCTGAAGGAACACTATTTTTACTTCCAGTATCTTCAGAAATATTATGATTATCAGCTTCTTCCAATCGTTTATTACTAGTAATGTTTACTTCAGTATGATCACTATCAAACTCTTCTCTGCCGACTCCTGATGAAACCATACTTGGCAAAGAAAAATGTTCTGATAAGTATTCATTATTCATATTTTTCAATGTTACTAATGGGTGATCATTGCTATTGTTAGCAAGTTTACTATCAAAATTTTTGGAAACTAATTTATCATTATTATGCACATCTAGTACTGAAGCAGTAACATGTTCAAGATTTTCTTTACCAATTCCTTGTAATGCTAAAGCTAAAGGTGCAGTATTGTTAGATCCGTATTCAACATGACCGCTATTATTTTCATCAACACTACGTCGAATACTCTTCACTCCAACATCTTCTAACGAACTGTTTCGCTCACCATTGGTGTGATTAATTTGCAATAAATTTCCTTCACTAACGACCTTTTTAATACTCGCATGAAGTAATTCATCCTCAAGAGAAATATTACTTTTAGTAATTTTCGCAGCGATTTTTTCTGCTAAAGCAGAACTACTACTATGATCTTCATTTAATTGTTTTAACTGATATCCAAATTTATTTTCAGTAATATTTGACTTTGAATTACTTACATTTCCAATAAGTATTGATTCATTTTTTGGTGGTTCTGTAGTAGTGGAAATTTTTACTTTAGTTTCATCCGCTTCCAAGTTATTATTGATGTTTAATTGATCGCTAGAATTATGAATGTGTTCTTCTATATTTTGTGCCGAAATAGTAACATTTAAACTATCTCGATCCTTTTCTTGAGTGTAACTGCTTTCGGTAGTCTTTAATACTTGGGTGGAACTGCTATTGCTATCATCACGTTCGTTATTAGTATCTTGTGTAAAAGCACCATCAGTAGTGAAAGAAACATCGGTACTGCTAAAATCATCATGCAAGGGTGTGAAGGTACTGGAGATTTCGGTACTAGCATGCTCAGTATCATGCTGGGGACCAGCAGCCGACTGGCTAGTATTTACAATGGACAACACAGACACATGCGTAGGGTGGTTAATCTCTCTACGTCTCCTAACATAGTTCACATATTTACCTCCGGATGATGGTCGTGGTTTGCTAGAAGTCGATAGGTTCGTTTCGGATGTGGTCGTTTTGGAAGGTGGCGCCACTTCGGGGGGCGAGTTTTCGCCGACTAGTACGTTACAAGCCGTGGTGCTTTGATATGACCAGTTCAAAAGACTCGATGCTAAAATCGGCGGATTAGAATCGTAAATTTTGCTATTAAAAAGTTTCGACTTACCAGATATATACGAGAGCGCCGCTGTGAGTACCACGGACATAGCTATGAAGACTATGGCCGTGCACTTCCAACTGCACTTTGAGGCCAAACCTTTTCTGAAGTGGAACCTGCTCGCTGGAGGAAAGTGACTCGAATTTGGGCGGCGTAAATTGTTACGGACGGGCAAAACTGGCACCGGGGTGCCGTACGGCAATCCGCACCTTTCTGCATTCTTCATGTCTTTCGAGGGGCTACTGCACGACGAGTTCGATTTGTAGTCCATGGCGGCTGATTTGGGATGATCTGCAATTTTTAGCAAAATTTATTCTATTTGTCGAAAACCGTTTTCTTCTTGCGTATAAATAAAAGCAGCCCAATTACACAAACAACATTTATTCGCGACAGCTTAATAATTCCATCATAAACATTTGTAAATCCAGCAGTCTCTCAAGATAGACTTTTACGGTTATTGCGCCTACGCATTAAATCCAATCGACGACGCCAAATAAGGAAGCTCCGCGGTATCTTTCGAATTACGTTTAAACACGAGAGAACTCAGGGTCATGGTTTAAAATGAGGACTATCTATTCAATTTTATGTGTGCTTGAATTATTGAAAGATTTCGTATTGGATATCAGAAAATAAGAAGCAATTTAACTTATTCACAACTTTTTGGCACTTATTGAATGTAGATTTTTATTTAGTAATTTATATTTACCATTCAATTATTAATTTTAGAGTTAAATTTATCAACAATATCTACGGACTTGTTTTAACCTATTCGTAGCACAATTGAAGATAAGGAAACGGAATGTTTTGTTTACTTACTTATGGTAATCAGTGGAATGTTTTGATGACTAAGACTAGTTAATTACATTATTAAACAAATTTTAATCTTATTCAACTGTTCAAAATTTTGTATCTAAAAAACCTAAGAAGAGTTTTTCCAAAAATTGGCAAAAATTACATTATTAATTATTGAATTTAATTTGCAATAAGTTTTTAATGTGTTAATTAAAAACATTGCTATTTCCTAGCAATATGGTTTATTTAGAAAGTTGCTGATTGAAAGGCAATTTGTTGGAACGCATGAGAAACCTGAAATATTTTGAAGATGCGCCGAAGATATTTTTTTTATCAGACACGATCAAAATGTGCGTGCGAGAGCTCGACTGATTTATTTCTTATTTAAATTAGTCAAGACCACCCAGAAAGAGTTTTCATGTTCCGAAAGGACAGAAATATATTTTGATGCCTGCCGTGAAGAGGGAGGAGTCTTGTGTCAATGTTGATAGATTGCCAGGAACGTTGGGGTCATGCACGTGATGCAGACAAAAGGCAAATGTCCAAATGAATACAAAAGGATTTTTTCGTCAACGTAAATATTTCTGAAACGAGGTTTCCTACAATTTCAAGAAAGCACTTCCCTTCAGGGAACCAATTATCAAATTTTGATATAAACCTAATGAATTTTCTTAGAATAATTGTTGTACATTGAAATAGGAAGTAAAATACTCAGTTAAGACAATTTTCTTAGACATGATACAAATATTAAGGATAGAATCTAAATGTTGTAATAAAGAAAATTCTTCAAATTAAGAAATATAAGGAAAGTATAGTTTTCTCCAGGGTTAATATAAAGGAAAACATAATGTATTATTATTACTGTTTTAGTATTACAATGATTCATAAATTTGTACCTACAAATTAAGACTTTAATAATAAATAGATGTGTTGAAAGCTTCAAGTCATAACTTTATGATACATCTTGAATCAGATGTGTTTGATGCAAAATGTGAAGCATTTAGAAATAAAATCTTATGTAAAGAGTTTAATATCTGTTTGTTTTCTGATAATTAAATTATATGCACTGCCACCTACCATAGTTAGATTTGTTTCAATTTTGAAAACCAAAAAATGATTCAATTTATGTAAAGCACTTAGAGAGTTCGGTTTGCTTATAGACTAAAAATAAACTTGAAAACATTTCATTAATCGGAAACGTAGGAACGAATGCAGAGATTGATATTATAAAGCGGCTCATGTGAATGCACCAGATGTCATATTTTTAGTTTTAAAATCTAAATTGGTATTTCCTCTGCGCAGAGATTTATCGTGCCATTCGACTGATTTATTATGCAAATCAGAACACCCACCAGGGTCCTCGGCCTTCTGGAAGGGTCCACGACTAATGTGTATTTGGGCGAGAGACAACATGCCAATGCGTTAAATTTAACGTAACGGAATGACCACATGTTGGTAAACGGGAAATGAAAGATCGATTCAATCAATTTTTGCTTTAAATTTGATACTGACAAGATTGTGCTTGGAAATTATAGTCACAATTTTTGACCACTTAGTTTTTATTGAACATTGTATTATAAATATATTATTTGCAGAAATAATATAATATATATGGGATGAATGTTCATTCACACCTGTGAGTTAGGTTTTGGCTTTGAACTCAACCCGCACCTTTTGATGTGAGTGCAGACAACAAAAGTCACGGAAAGGTGCAAATCTGGCATTATTCCAAATTATCATTCTATAGGAATCGAATGGACCATTGAAAATGTCAACAATTGGCGATTTTCATACAATGTAGGGGATTACATTTCAGATTTTCGAATATAATCAACGCTTCATTGTGCTTGTGAAAATGACATAAATTAAATATCTGTTGGATTTGAATTTTTAAAGGTCTACTATAATTAAAGCCATTGTTAAAATATAATCACGTAGGATAACGAATTTTAATATTTTACCTTCAATTTCGCATTGTATTTATAGTCAAAAAGTTATATTATTTTCGTGGGGAAAACTTAATTGGCACGTTTGAAACGCGATTTTTTTTGGCCATTTCCTTAGATATTTATTTTCGCATTAACCAATCAATTTTATACCCGAACATATATCACCATGATTACACGAATAAAAAGCAGATTTGCACGCAAAAGACATGTCATCGCATGTCCGCGTCCATAACAATAACGACAACCCATTACCGACCATAAGCACGGTAATTCATTAAGCCCAACTGTCCATTTAATAAATACTATCGCGCCACCCCCGTCCGTATGCAGTCCGCCCCCCACGAGTGCAAATTTAAATCGCGATAATATTTATCATTATAAGCCATCGGGGCTTAAAAACAATATCCCTTCCCTCTTCATTTTTTAACTCTCCACCGATATTTAATCCCGCTTTAGACCCTCTGATTGTTTTCCAGGCTGCGGTTCCGGCTCGGAAAATATTGTCCTTGCGAACGTGCGTTTGTTAGTTTAATTAAAAGTGGGACGGGGGACTGCAGGGTGGTGCGCATTTTGAAAACGTTAAAACGTCTACCCCCTCGAATACACATACATACGCGGTGCGGTGCACATGTTGCGAAAAGGTTTATTTATTCAAGTTGAAGGGGTGAGGGTGTAAGACTTGCGACGATTAATTGGACAAGATCTCTGTGTGGGCAATTAATTATACGATTGAGGAGCGGGCGTGGTGGAAAGTGCAACGCGGAATGGGTTGTCTCCAAAAGAATGTATAATTAATTAATGTTTAGTTTAGTTTACGCTTCAGTGTATATAAATAATAAATTATAAAATTAACATGGTAATAATATGATGTGGTGTATAAAGTGCAGCAAAATAAGAAGAAAAAATATATAATAAACAAGTTTAAATAGAATTTTATTATACTAATTTCAAAAGAGAATGAAGATAAGGGCAAACACAGCATTTAATATGGTTAAAGTATGATACAGAAAAAAAACGTTATTATAGGGAGTTCATTAGATATTTAGAGAATTAATGTAGTTGTAAACTCAAAAACGTAGATATCTATAAAACAAAACATTTGTCAGTTTAAAAACAAAAAAACTGAGCGATTTTCATTATTTCAAATTGTTTTTGGTTATTTCAATTCACTAAGATAAAAACGATTGAAATTATAAAAATATTAAAAATAAATGTATTTTCGAACAGAAGAGATTATCGAGAAAAAGAAACAATGAAAAAAAACACTTGACTGTTAAGAATAATAAAGCAAAATCATATGAAGGTTCATGAAAAACAATTGATAAAAAACAATTGACAACTATTAAAAACAATAGAAAGAACAACCCATTAAAAAAATCAAATTATACTTATCAAAAAAGTAGATTTTGCAAAAATAAAAAGTCGAAAAGAGAATTTTTTTAATTCCTAATGGTTTTTCACTTTTCTTTCTTTTGTAAATTTGTTATCTTCTCGTTATTTTTAATTATAATTTTTCAATTTCAAATTATTATTTTAAATACTTTCTTGGCAATAAGGTTAATTTTTTAATTGTTAATATAATTTAAAAAATAACTCGTGCTGAAAACAATTTGTAGCAAAATTGACAAAATCAGAAGAAATTCTGGGATCAAAACTGCAAATTAATTTACAATTGTTAAACAGAGTATTGAAAAAATAAAATTAGGAAATCGATAAATCTCAAAAATAATCATGATTTAAAAGAATACGTAAGAATTATTAATTATTAGAAACGTAGGAAATGTAGAAAATATTTGACATTTAACAAATATTTAAGAATAGACGAAATTACTGAAACAAAAACAATTGATAAACATTCAAAAAACAATCGACCACTGTTAAAACCATATGAAAATTAAAGAAAAACAATATGTAATTGTTGAGATTTGTTACAAAAAGAACATTTGAACGTTCACAAAAAAAGCAACTGTTTTTTTTCTTTACTTCGAATTGTTTTTATTATTTTCATAAAAAATCTTTTTTGATATATTGATTTTTAAATATTAATAATAATAATTAATTTGCAAAGAATTAAAAACAATTAAGATTTATGAAAGATTTTAACCATTTCATGAAAAAAATAATAAAAAACCAAAATCGCAGAGATTTACGTAAAAATAATTGAAAATTGCCAAGAAAACCTTTGAAAATTCTTGAAAATAAAAAAAAACAAAACAGGTTATTGAAAATAAACAATGGAAACGATTTTTAAAAACAATTGATTAATTAATTGAAAAATCAATTAAGATTTATGAAAGATTTTAACCATTTCATGAAAAAAATAATAAAAAACCAAAATCGGAGAGATTTACGTAAAAATAATTGAAAATTGCCAAGATAACCTTTGAAAATTCTTGAAAATAAAAAAAAACAAAACAGGTTATTGAAAATAAACAATGGAAACGATATTTAAAAACAATTGATGATTAATTAATTGAAAAATCCCGAAAACAAAAACAATTCAAAAAAGAGGTCACTGTTTTTGTTTCTTCATTTTGGATTGTTATAGGTTACTTTCAACAATTACAACAACAAAATAAATAATTATTATCCCGCAAACAAATAATCATTTGAAAATTTATGAAAATACGGTAATTGCAAAAAACAATTATCAAGAAAGTATTTGCAAATTCTCAAAAAATTAAATAAAAAAATAAATATATTTAAGAGCAGAAGTGGTTACTCAAAAAAAAAAAAAATAAGTCATAAAGAGAATTCCTAAAAACGATTGACAACTGTTAAAAAGAGTTATCCAAAAATAATCTTTTGGTAATAATTTAAAATTGTTTTTTGAGAACATAAAAACAAATAATTCTTATGCTGCATACAATTAAAAACAATTGAGACTTAAGGAGAGAGATTTGAAAATTCAGGAAATATCATTCCTTCTAAAAAAAAAACTGTAATAGCAAAAGGCAATTTGTCACGAAACACAAAACAATTTAAATTATAAAAAAGACTCATTTTTTTAAGAAATTATATTTAAGAACAGAAGATATAATTGAAAACAAGAGATAATGGAAAAAAATCTTTAAAAACAATTGACAACTCTCAAAAACAATAAAGATGGAGCATATGAACGTTCATGAAAATCAATTGATGATTGCCAAAAATGCAGATATTATCGAAAAGAGAATGTTGAAAAATAAAGAATCTCCAAAAATAATTAAGCTTTCAAAAACAATAAAGAAAGAAACATTCGTGAAAAACAATTGATAATTGTCAAAAAATCGTAGAGATTCGAGAAAAAAACATTTGAAAGATCCGAAAAAAAGTATTAAGAAAGAAGTCAATGTTTTTTCTTCTTAATTTCAAATTGTTTTTGTTTTTTTGAGTGATTATTTAAAATTATATTTTGAATAATAATTTTAAAGATGAAACCAAATAACTAGGGTAATGGTTAAAAACAATTGAGATTTATAAATGAACACAAATCCATGAGAAAGCAATAGTTGTCAAAAATATAGAGATTAGCGTTAAAACAATTGGCAATTGTCAAGAAATCATTTACAAATTCTCGAAAAAAACAATTTAAATAATAAAAAATTGGATTTGATAATATGATTAAAACATAAATACTATATTTAAGAAAGAACAAAAGAGATGAAGAAGAGAAAAAACAACGGAAAAAATCTTTAAAAACAATTGACTACTGTCAAAATCAATAAAGAACGAATATGTGAACGTCCATGAAAAACAATTAATAATTGTTAAAAAACGAAGATATTTGTAAAAATTAAAAATTTAAATATTTAAAAAAAACAATGCACAGAAAGGCCACTCTTTTTTATCTTCCTTATTTCAAATTGTTTTCGGTTATTTTGAACGAATATCTAAAAATCTGCAAACCTTAAAAAACAAATAAAAAACCTTGTTTAACTTTGTTTAACACTGACTTTATTTATTGACTATTGTTTTGACAATTTTAACTTGTCACTAGAAGTGACTTTTAGTTTAATAATGACAAGTTAAAATTGTCGAAACTATAGTCACTGTTAGTCAGTGTTATACAAAGTTAAAAAAGTTTTTTATTTGTGAATAATAATGTATAACGAAGTAGGAGCCTCCACCGTTAACAGTTAAAAAAAACAATTTGAATTATAAAGAATATGAATTTAAAATTAAAAGTATTATTCAAAATAATAGTTTAAGAACAGAAGAGATTATTGAAATAAAGAAAAAGGGGAAAGGAACTTAAAAACAATTGGCAACTGCTGAAAATAATAAAAATCGCATATCGAATGTAAAGATTTGTTGAAAAAATAATTAAATGTTCTCAAAAAAAAAAATTGAAAAAAAGTCATTGTTTATCCATTATTTATTTATTGTTATTTTTAACAATTACCTAACCAAAATTTTTAGAATTTTAGAAATAAAAGCAGACAATTATTATTCTGTAAACAATTCAAGAAAGAACATAATTTTCAAAAACGCAGAGATTAGCTTAAGAAGAAAGTATTGGCAACTGTCAAGAAAACATTTAGAAATTTTCACTGAATTGAAAAATTAACTATGTTTTAACCACAAATATTTGTGAATTTTTCAATTCAGTGTAAGTATGGATTACCACGTAGTAACGGTCGCAACTATTCTTTTTATTTGGAAATTTACTAAAAAATAATTTAAAAGGACTATTTTTTTTGATAACATATATATTTAAGAATAGATGATTGAAGAAAATAAACAATAATAAACATCTTTAAAGTGACAACTTCCAAAAATAATAAAAATCGAATATCGAAAAACAGATTTTTGAAAAAAAAAATAATAATTTGAAAAATCCAAAAATAACAATTGAGAAAAATAAAAAACAACAATTGAGAAAAAAGTTACCAACTATCATCATGTTTAAAAAAGTCACTGTTTATGCTTTATTTAGAATTTGTTATCTTATTTTTAGACAATTATCTAAAAAAAATCTTTTAGAAATTTTGAAAGAAAAACAGAATTATTATCCTACAAACAGTTAAAAACAATTGAGATTTATGAAGAAGAAACAATAGTTGTCAAAAATGCAGAGATTAACATTAAAAGAAATTAATGACAGTTGTGATGAAAATATTTTAAGTTTAAAAAAAATTAAATTATAACAAATAAAAAACTTTTAATTATTGAAAGAATATATATATATATATATATATATATATATATATATATATATATATATATATTAAAAACAGAAGAGATGATTGAATTAATTTTTAAAAACAGTTGACAGCTATCGAAAACAAGTAAAAGTAAATATATGAACGTACAGATTTTTTCACACAAAATGAAACTCTTACTATGTTTTTTCCTACCAATAAAGAACAAATTTTTGAAAAAAAAAATTGGTTAAAGATCAAAAAAGCAAAAGACAAAGGAGTGTGATTTTTTTTTTCATACTTCCAAATTCTTACAGAAAGAACAATATTCATCAAAAACGTAGAGATTACATTAAAAAAGAATCTATTGGTAATTGCCAAGGAAATATTAAATTATAAAAAGTTTAAAAGGACTAAAAAAAATAGTGAAAAAATATATATTTAAGAACAGAAAAAAGTAATGGAACGCAAACCAATCATAAAAACAATCGTCAACTGTTATAAACATTAAGAAAAATATATGAAAGCTAAAGAAAAACAAATAATGACAATTGTGATTTTTTTTTAATAACAATTAACAAAAACTACAATTATAGTTCAAAATCATGGATCAAAACATCTGGTTTCTGAGTCAGTGCAAGCACCACGAATTCCAACTACATTTGGATAAAAACAAGTATCAACAGCAGAACCACTACAAAAGCAGTGGATGCCGCGAAGAGTACGTGGTTAAGAGAAGATTTTAAGAAACTCCTGGCAAAGACAGACGCCATCTCGGTATATCTAAAGGTAATACATTCCGAACTAGCAAGTAAGGTTCACACTCTAGATTTTGATATACGTTATTAACATATTCATAATGAAATCCAGCCAATCATTCACAAAAAAATATTCACAATTTTATACACATCCCATTCCCTTCTACACAAAAGTTTAGTATTAAGGTAATCATTGCAGTTTGTAAAATTCCATTAAAACTGGTAGAAACATAGAAAATGGCGGCACATAAACACATTAGAATAGCGAATAACCGTGCTAAGGAGCTTTAGGTACTTTTGAAGCATGGGAAATAAGGACCATGTGATCTGCAAGATAGAGAGATTAAAGTAAAAGTGTGTCGAAATAAAAAATATTATAAAATAGTGGAGATAGAGGAGATCCTTGAGGTAAACCTGGTTCAGGATTGAAAGAAGTGGAAAAACGTTATTGATTTTAACTTTTAGGGAGGAATTTGAACAAAATACGTAGAGATCTTTGATAATAGAGTCATTCAATGTAACCAAAGGCTTTGGCAAAAGACGAATAGTTATTAAGATTTGCTGCAGTATTAATTATTTTAAATATTTAATTGTTAAGGCCTATAGTTGTCCATTTCTTTTGGTTGTTTTTGTTAATTTAAATAAACAACATATCACATTGTAACCATAGTTGCTTTGCGAGAAAAAATTATTAATGTAAGTTTGGAATTCATTCACACACGAAATACCATAACTTATACTTTCAGCACTCAATGCCGGTTGACATAATGAGTTCGGCAAAAATGTGTGTTTTGTGTTGATTTGCTTCAGTGTCCAACAACGGAAAATAAATAACCAGTAGCCCCGGCACTGATTGAATAGAAATAAATAAAGGGCCGTTTCTGCTATTTGAGTTTGCACGTTTATGATGGTGTTTCGGAATAACAACGGGGCCCCGGAGCACAATGGGCCTCGCGCATTAATGGCATCATAACAATCCGGACAAAGGGGGTGGGGTGCAGGGGGACGCGTACATTTTATAATCCGCATTTCTCCAGTTATTGGGTACTTGATTTGTGAGGGAAGGGCCACTTTTAAAAGCCAGGTACTCGAAATTCCTTTTAGCAGATGCCAAATTTCGAAGAAAAGGCCGCAGGGGCGGCGGTCTCTCTGCCTTTAGGAAAAAAAATGTTAATCTCCGTCGCGCCATATGTTAGGCGCGCTCTCACCCCACACCCTGCAGGGCCCTTGTAAAGGACCTTTAATGTTCATCACGAATAGCCTCACGTCGCAGACCAGATACACGTAAATGGATAAACACGTGGAATTGTGTAACACTGTTCGCTGATGCGTGTTAAAGGGGAGCATTGTTATTTGCACGTTTGATAGCGCTGATTTATGTTTTCGTGCAAATAATAGATTCAAGGTGATACCAGTTTAAAACTTTCGGTGCAAGTAGACACAGACAGATAAATCACAATGCCAGTAATTGATTTAAAAAAAAAGTGGAAACTCATAAACGAGAGTGGTTGGATGTTAAATTAGCGATCTTCACACCGCCACCATTCGCTATTGAGATTTATTTGTGTCTGGGGCGCAGATAGATTCATAGAGATTGTGTTTGCTTTTTTATTTAATTTATTTTTCATAAAATTATAAATTGTGAAATAAATCAACAGTAACGTAATTAAATTTTTAAAAGCTACAACAAAATCAATGATATTAAAAAGTCCTTATTTGCATTAAAATTGTCCAAATAATATATAAAATAGCCACATTTTCACATCATAATTGCAGTTATTTATTAATTATTATTGATTGAATCAATACGGAATTTTAATTTGAAGTGAATCACCAGCGCGATTTATTTAATTGTATTATTTTTTATCGCTATTTACGAATGCGCAATATTCACATCACGTACCATGTCCGGGATATGTTAATCAGTGATCAGTTACTGAATATCTAAAATAGCAACATGATAAATGCACTTCCCGTCCAAGTGTTTACATTTTAATTTTTGTTAGAAATAATGTGGTTGTAATTCGTTTCGATTTATATGGTATTGTTTTTGCTATTTGCGTCAGGCTGTAAGAATTTTTAATTAGAAGTGGAAAGTGATGAAAATAGCACTGTGGTTAAAGTAAAAAACCACAGTGATAAAAAACGATTAGTATTATAATAATTGATTGATGAGGCTGATAAAGTATTATAATATATGCTGATGGGTGGTTTCTATTCTTAGCCTCATTTATAAATTTAGAATGTGCATGAAAGAAGTGGCATCAAAAACGTTTTTTGTTTTATTTTGAGAAACATGTGTTTGAATTATTGACAAATATATTAAACACCTATCAATATTTAATATTTGTATAGGTTATAAATAAAATAATGAAACTTCATTTTATCATCTGCCTGATGAAGCCACTGTGTGGCGAAACAATTGTAGCATCGACATTAAATTGTGTAAATTCTCAAAACCCAAGGGTTTTATTTATCACCTATATAATGGAATTTCACCAAGCCTCATCAATTCAATATTTAATATTTGTATAAAAAATTATAATTATTTAGCTGCACTATTTTGTCCTTTATCTATTTCTCAATTTTATACTTTTTAATATTCTCATAAAGACTACAATAACAAACAGTTGAAATTTCGATTCAAAAATAGTTGAAAGCTAACTTTCGAAAAATAAACATTGCTTTGCTTTGTCAAAAAAAAAAAAAACTAGAAAATTTCCACCTTAAATAACAGTTTAAAAATAATTTAAAATTTAGGCAAATCAGTTTTCCAAGACTTCCATAAAGACTACTAAAAATGAAGAGAGAACAGTTGAACATTTCGTTTAAAAAAAAATTGAAAAAAAAAATCGAAAATTTTCGCCTTAAAACTAACATTCTAAAAAATAGAAGACAATTTGCTTTACTTTGTCGGATAAAATCGAAAAATTGCACTTTAAATTAACAGTTGAATAATAATTGAAAATTAGCATAATTGCGTTTTCCAAAATTACCACAAAGGATACTGAAAAATCAGAAAGAACACCGTTAAAAATTTCTTTTGAAAAATAGTTAGAAACTAATGTACTAAACAAAAGAAAATATTAATTTATATATATGAAAAAAAATCAAAAAATTGTACCTTCAATTAACCGCTGATAAATAATAAAAAAAATTACATAAATCAGTTTTCCAAGTTTCCCAAACAGACCAATAAAAAATTTAGAAAGAAAACAGTTCATTTTTTTAAATATAGATGGAAACTAATATTCTAAAACAATCGAAAATAATTCAAAATTTGAGCAAAATAGTGACTAAGTTAAATTTCAATAAAAAAGTTGAATCATTACAAAAAAAATATTGAAAATGTACTTGAAAAATAAGTAGTTCTTTTTTTTAATTCACAATTTTTTTCAACAGTTAATGTTCCAGTAAATATTATTATAATTTTTAACAGAAGCAGTTTCATCTGCATAAATTATTGTTCCGCCGTGTTTACTGCTTTTACGCCCAAAAAAGCGCGGTTGAAAACAAATTTCTCGCTGAGGAAATTTGATATTCCTCATCGTAGAGACAATGTTCCGATACAAAAATTAAATTGAAGTGTTTATCTGCTAAAAAATAACCCAACTTTTTTAAACGGTTAATTTTTTTTATAAGAAAACAGTTGCAACAGAGCAAAGCTACTTAAATTTGATTAATGGTTGAGGCGTTCACTTCGTGATACATTTTGAAAAATTAAATAGCAACAAAAACGTTTACTTTGTTGATTTCACAAAGTAAACGTTTTTGTCGTTATTTAAATTTGCTTAAAATAGTTTTTTTTTAAATAGTTGAAAAATAATGTTCTAAGGAAAGAAGATTTGCTTTGCTTATCAAAGAAATAAAAATCGAAAAGTTGCACCTTAAACAGTTGAAAAATAATTCAAAATTTGTGTAAATATTTTTTTTTTTAATTTACCAAAAATTTTTATTTTAAAAACTATAGAATATTTCCTTGAATCATTTAGAATTTAACTTTCTTTAAAAGTTTAAAATTTTCCTTAAAATGTTGAATTTTGTCAAAAACTTACCAAATAGTTGAAAAATAATTCAAAATTTGTCATTTTTTATTTAACAAACAAAAATTCAAAATTTGATAAAAAATGGTTGAAAATAAAATAACCCTGTTGTTTTAAATACGTTACAATTATGACAAAAATAATTAAATTGTCGAATATTTGCTTAAAAGCACCTTAAAAGTATAAAATTTATTTAAAACAGTTCTGATTTGATCATATTAGTTGCTACGTGGTAATTCATTATAAAACCGTTTTCCTTAGAAAGAGATTGCGGCCCCGCAAAAACAAACTAAAAAATTTTAATCTGATTAAAAAGTAAAAATTCTTTTAAAAAAAGTTGTGAACCTTAAATTAACAGATGACAAGTCAAAATTTGCACAAAAAACTAATTAAAAATGGTTGAATCATTACAAAAAAATAATTGATAACTTTCTAAACAAAACTATTTAAACTTTTTTCTAAAAAATAGTTGCTTTACCAAGAAAGAAATGAGTTTTTTTTTTAAATTTTACCAAAAACTATTTAAACTGGTAAAAAAAGGTTAAAAATTAATTTAAAACATTATGGAAAATTTGCTAACAACAAAGTTAAATTAGATATTAAACTAAAGAGCTAAAAAGTAAATCTCGATTTCCTGTCTCCAACTGCGCTACGCTGATGAGATCCAAAATAGATTAAAAAAACGTGGCTGTTATTGATAGTGTAACCATTATTAAAGTTAAATTAGATCCATTTTTTCCTATTATCTCTATCTTATTCTCTCCAAGATTTCCATAAAGAAATAGAAAGAAAAAAGTTGAAAATTAAAAATAATAATATGTAATTGGAAACTAAAGCTTTAAAAAAAATTTTTGTTCAAAAAAATTTGCACCTTAATCAATCAAATTTAAATTAAAATTTGATAAATAATTCAAAATTTTGGTAATTCAGTCAAGATTCCAATAAAACCTACTAAAAAATGCAGAAAGAGATCAGTTGAAAATTTCTTAGAAATCAACGTTCTAAAAATTGGTTTGCTCTATCACAACAAATCGAAAATGTTCACCCTAAATTAACGGCTGAATCATTTAAAAGTTTACTAAAAAATCAGAAAGAAAAGTTTAACTAATGTTCTAAAAAGAGGAAATTCGCGTTGCTTTATTAGAAGAAAAACTAAAATTTCCACTGTCAATTAAAAAAAATGCAGAAAGAAAAAAGTAGAAAATAGTTGGAGATTAACGTTTAAAAAATGCATTACTTTGTCAAAACAAAAAAATCAAAAATATCCAACTGAAATTAAGAGTTCAAAAATAATTAAAAATCAGTTATCCCAGATTCTAAAAATATAGAAAGAATACAGTTGAAAACTTCAAAATTTACGTAAATCAGTTTTTATTATTATACAAAACAAAACAAACATAGTTAAAACGGTTAAAAATAAAATACATTTTTAAATGAATTGCAATAATAACAAAAATAATTAAATATATGATTTAAAAAATTAGGAACGATATGCGTGAAATAGTTGAAAATGAACTTTCCAAGTTCAAGAATGAACAGTTAAAATTTTATCAAAAAACAATTCATTTCATTTATAAAAAAATTATTAAAAAAGTTAAATTTGATTTAAAAAGTTAAAATTGTCGAAACTATAGTCACTGTTATAGAAACAAAGTTTAAAAGTGTCTTATCTGTTTTTTATCTATTTATTTTGTTGTCTTAAGTCATTTAGGTTCCTACCTGTATTTTTCCTTCAGTCCAATATATCTAACCTAAATACCATTTGACAGAAGAGACTTAAATTGTCATTTAAAAAGAGGTAAGTGAATCGATTAAATAATCGTCGTAACGCATTGGTCAAAAGATGGAAAGGCAAACCGAGGAATATCGCTATGTTTTACTCTTTTACTTCAGAAAAGGGAAAACGCTGCACATGCCCACAAAAAGTTATGTCCTGTGTATGGTAAAGATTGCTTAATAGAAAGCCAGTGCTAAAATAGGTTTACCAAATTCCGTTCCGGTAATTTCAATGTCAAAAATGCGCCACGTTCAATAAGGCCAGTTGATGCTGAAGACGATAAAATAAAGGCATTAATCGAAGTAAAAGGCCGTTACACGACTAGAGAGGTCGCAGAAATATTAAACACTTCTCAAGCGACCGTAGAATGACATTGGCACAAGCTGGGGTATATTAGTAAATTCAATATTTGGGTTCTATATGAGCTCAAAGAAAATCATTTAATAAAACGTACAAACACCTAAGACAAGCTCTTGAAAAACAATAAAAAATATCAATGACAACGAGTTTAGTGACCCGGCAGAATTCCTGGAGCTCGGATGGGATTTGATAGACCATCTACCATACATCCCAGACCTTGCGCCGTCCTACTACTATTTGTTTTGATCTTTGCAAAATTCTTTGAATAGTAAACAATACAATCTAGACAATGGTGTCTTCATTTTTTTGCTGAGAAAGGCCAGAAGTTCTTTAAACGAGGCATCATAATGTTTCCCGAAAGATGGCAAAAGGTTATCGAAAATAAATGGTCAATACATAACTTTTCATTTCTTTCTATAAAAAATCGCCTTTGATTATTATAGTAAATAACCGAAATGACTTAAGACTCAACCCTATATTACAAAAACAACAAATGTGGAAAATAACGGTAAAAAGAAGCAGTTGATTTTTAAAATTACATTTTCCAAAAATGTTTTTATTAAAAACGGTTAAAAACAAAGCAATTTAAAATTTGTTTTTGTAATAATTTTATTATTATATATTGATAAATATTTAAACAATTATAAAATTCTCTGAATACGTTGATTATTAAGGTTACTACTTAATAGGTACTGATGTAACAACCTATTATTATAAGTTTAAATTAAATATAGTCAGTTAAAACAATTATTTACCATTGTGTTAATACTATATATTCACAGATGTTTGATTTGTCGGAATTAAATTTTCGATCAGAAAGCTTTCCATTAGAGCGAGAAAGCAATTAATCGTGATTTATAATGTTCTATTTTTAGCCGCTCGCTCTCTTATAAACATTTATACAATCTTGTTAATGTAAACCCATCTACAAGTTGTGCTATTCATTTAATGTAAATATTTGATTCATGTTTAAACATAACGGCCCGATGAAGTGTAGAAGTTCAGAAGTAAAATGGAGAGTGTTATTAAATATCGTAATAAATGTAGTAATTTATTATTATTAAAGAAATAATTTTTCACTCAGATAATTATATTTTTTTTACAATTTAAAATATTGTAATTGCATTTATTTTAGCATTATTATTACGGTTTAATAAGGAGTGGAGGAGTTTACTTTGTGTTACATCTTGAATATAATGAAGAAAGAGACACGATTACTTAATAAAGTGGTAAAACAAAGGAATCGTGTTTCCTTCTTCATTAAAATATGAATGAATTTTAAAAATTCACTGTTTTAACCAGAAATAATTAATGTAAAAATATTATATAACCTGTAGGTACAATTATATAAATCTAAACAACACACGTTATATAATATTTTTATAATTATTTGTGGTTAATTAAAACATAGTAAATTTTTCAATTCAGTGTATTACTATAATTGTTTAAGCAAATATAAAATTTAAATAAAAGTGTACATCTAAACACTTAAACACTTCACGTAAACACATTAGGATAGTTTATTAATATTTTACAACTTAAGAACTTGAATTCGTTTTATTATTATCAATGGTTAGTTCTTCAAGTTTAGCTTTGAGCTCCCGACGATAGATGGCGCGCCGTGTATTCTAAATGGGCGCTTCCTAAAACGATTTTATTATGATGCACTCAATGTATTACGAAATTGTTGTGGATTAATTACGAATATTTTATTGAGATTGCATAACGCATGCGAATGACGCTGCCCTACTTAAAATTCAATTAAGCAATTAAATATGCTCCTGAACCACATACCTACGTGCGAGATCGTCTATTTCGCAATGGTTTATTTCTTGTGGATGAATCACAATGGCTATTGTTTTTAAATTAATATAATTACCCAAGTAAATTAATTAACTAGATTTAAACAACATATTTAAATTGTAAAATCTTATTAATATTTTCTTGTCTTATTAATCCCTTAAGATATTTATACTCTAAACTAAAACTTTTTTTTGATCATAATCATCATAATCATTTATTATTCCAAAAAGAATGAGTAAACAATCATAATGATGGTTGCGACTGTTACTACGTGGTAATTCATAATGAACTTACTATGTTTTAACCACTACAATTTATTATAATATAGAAATATATTACAACATAGACGACTTAAGTTTCGACTTTTGACGGTCATTATCAAGCAATGAGTAAATAAATTCATGGGGGAGTCATTTATAATTGAGTTGAACATTTGATATCTTAAATAAAAGTACTATAGTAATGCATGAATTGTAACTTAAATAGATAATTAATTGAATAAATGCAACAATGGAAGAACACTGCTAACTGAACTCCGCCTTCAACTCTTGCCATCTCAAGTTATTGTAAATGTATGTCATTTTGTATATATTTTTTTGTAGGACTTGTAAAGTCAATACACTAAACTAAACACATAAAAAACACAGTATAATTCCTTCTATTTTTAACTACGGTTATTGTTGTTGTGGTCGGATTGTAATTAGAATTTTCCGAAATAAATTATATTAGGTCAAAACTAATTACAACCACAACGAAGTATATTATGATTTTAATTAATTATAAATAAAAAACGGTATTATTTTGTTTGCGTAACCGTTGCATAAACAAGTGTGTTTTTATTTGTTATAAATATGAAAGCCACCTCCGATATAATAAACATTTTGATTAATAACAACAAATTATAAATAATACAATTATTTTGGGGCAAAATAAAAATTAATGGATTATTTGACACACTTAAGAATTTTAATTTATATAATATAACTACCCAAAAGAGATAATACATATAAATATATTAATATTCTAGTATACAAATAATTTATGTGTAACTAAATTAATAATTTTATTTTAGCCTTATGCGAAAAATTGATTTTGAAATTATTTTGCGTAAACTCCATTTACATAAGAGGTAATAAATAGCACAGTTATCAATTTCTGTTAATTAAACTAATGAATAATTAAATGTAATTTAAACTGTTTGTAAGTGAATAATGTTATGGGAAATTATGAATAAGAAATGAATTTACGCTGATTTCATTAAAACACGTGACTGCAGATGACAATGAACTTCAATGCTACATTATTTAATTGCCTTTACTAGTTTGGCAATTAAATAATGTAGCATTCAAGTTCAGTATCATCTGCAGACACGTGTTTTCGATTTATCGATCTCTTCAGTACAGTTTTAACATAAAATCGATTTTAAATACAAATAAGTCTTAGTATATGACTTATTATTGTAGATTGACAAAATGTTTTCGTAATATTAATTATAATAATATAAAGTTAAAAGAAAAATATTTAATGATTAAACCTTGTAGGAAAATATAAATATTAACGAATTTACTGATTATTCTATAACGGGGAATTTTGGCATTTATGTCATATAAGATAAAACTTATTTTTATTGAGAGCACAGCCTACGATTTCCGTCAAATAAAACTAATTATTCAAACATGATAAGAACTATCAATTGACGGTTAATGTAACATACACTTAGTTAACATTGACTGTAGGAAATTTTAAAAGTGATTATAATTTTTCAAAGTGTAAACGCCTTTAAATAAACAATAACAAAAAATAAAAGTAATTAGAAGGTGAATTAAACACTTGATTTGTTTAGTTTAACTATTATTCTATTTCTTCGACTAGTTTCGACCGCTGGTCGATATGTACAAAAACGACCCTTACAAATTACAAAAAAAACACGATCAAACCAACTTTTAAAAAATTATCGATTTTATTCTTCAAAAAGTTAGTATTTTAAAGTTGAAAAAGTGTAAAAACAGTCGATAATTTTTTTTAAAGTTCAAGTTTGTTCTTATTGGATAAAAAAACAATTAAAATATTGGTCAAAAAAGTCGAAAACTTGTTGAAAATATACTAAAAAAATAATTACAACAAACAGATCAGTCTAACTTTCAATTACTTAAAAAAAACTGATGAATGTTTAAATTGAAGTTATAACAAAGAAGTTTAAATATTACAAAAAATACAGCTCAATCTATTCTCCTTTGTTTTGATTTAACTGAAATTATAACAAGACAAGTTTAAATTAGATTAAAAAATTGTTTTTATTTCTTTAATTTCAATTGTTTTTTATGTGTCAATATATTAGCATTAATTGCAATTAAAAACTTCTGTTTTAAAAGAGTGTGCAGAAAACAGTGTTTATAAACAATTAATTTATTTGTGTAAAAACTCTCTAGTTTCTGGCATCAATAAATTATTATCAGTATTAAAAATATAAATGTAAGGATGAAAGACCATCGGTCGATGGCCAATGAAGAAGATGAGAAACAGCAAATTAATTTGGTTGATTGAGTTACTTGAAGATAATAATAACTTTGATTAAAACACTTAGAACCTTTCTTCAATATATTTTTTTTATTGAAGAAAGGTTCTAAGTGTTTTAATCCAAGCTAAATAATTGTTATGTCATATTATTGTAATAATATCTTCAATAAAGATGTTTTTCTCTCTATAAAATTGTAAATTGAAATCACTCTTCAACAAACAAGACATTTACAATGAAACTAAAAATTTTCTGAATTTTAAAAAGTACTACACCCTTATAGAGTACCTTAATAACCAGATAATGTAATTTTTGCTTTATTTTGGGTTTTCATTTCAACCGGTCCTTTTTTATTTAGACTTTTTATGTTTAATTTGTATAACTTAACGATTCCTATATTGTCAATAGGATTAAATAAATAAATAAATAAATTTGCCAAATATGTTTTTCTTTTATTCTAACAAAAACAATTGTTTTTAGTAGAAGTTTTCGGAAAGTGAAGTTATAATATTCCAAAACGAAAGGACTGAAATTTTGACAAAAAAAAAATAGTTAGAAACGCGTTTTTCTCTTAGTGAACAAAAAAATCAATAAAAAATTTACTAAAAACAGTTGAAAATTTATTGAAAGTATAGTTTAAAAATAATTACAAAAAACAAATGAATCTAACATAAAAAAGAATTGTTTACTTCAAAAAGTTTAATGTTATCAAAAAAAACAATTAATATTTGAATGAAAAGAAGTGGAATACTTATTTTTTTGTTTTAATTTATAAAAACAATTGAAATTAAAGAAATGAAAACATTAAAAAATATCAATTTTAAACTTTTTTGTTGTGAACTTTCTTACACAAATATTAATAAATTTTGAAAAATAAAATTAAGATTCGATGAATAAAATCAATAAATTTTGGAAAAGTTTGATTTGTTTGTTGTAATTATTAATAAACTATACTGTACGTTTTCAGTGAGTTTTAAATTGTTTATATTCAATTTTGAATTGTTTTTTTTTGTTTAATAATAGAAGAAACAGTTTTAAGCAAATTTTAAACTGGTTTTTATAGACAGATTTTCACTATTCTTTTTAACAGAATTTTAACTGTTTTGTTTAAATTAAGGAACTAATACTAATTTACGTAAACCAGATGAAAACAAAGTTTCTAGAAAAAAGTTTTAGTTTCCTTCAAAAGGTTTACTTTGTTAAAAACAATTGAAAATTGTCAGTTAACAACCTAAAATTAAACAAAATACGCTTAAAATAATTGATATGTTAGAAATAATAATATAATATAGAAAATATTTTGAAAAATCGTTTTCTAACAGTTTAAATTTTCTAAAAAAACAATTGAAAATTTGTAAAAGTAAACATTTAAAAAACTTTCTAAAATAACTTTAAAATTTGTTTGAAATGGTTATTTTGTTTATTATTATTAAAATCAATTGAATTTTTTAATAAAAACAGTTGAACACTATCAAAATAATGATGTAATGTAGTTGTAAATATAGCAAAATAAGAATTAAAAAAAAAATACATAAAGAAAACAATTTAAAATTACAAATATAAAACTTTTTAACATTGTATATCACTGACTTCATTTAGTGACTATAGTTTCGACAATTTTAACTTGTCTTCATCAAACTATAAGTCTCTAGTTTAGACTTCTAGTTTGATAATGACGAATTAAAATTGTCGAAACTATAGTCACTAAATGAAGTCAGTGTTATACAAAGAAAGTTAAAAAGTTTTTTATTTGTGAGGAATAATGTTAACAATCAGTTGGATTGTAGTAATAAAAAAACAGCCGAAAAACGAAGAAGAAACAACTTTATTTGGCGAAACAAACAATTAAAATTATGCAAAAATATAAAGTAAGAAGTATTTTTTAAACTTGCTAAAACAAAAGATTAAATTTTTGTTTATCCAAAAGTCGAAAACGATTTAAAATTACAAATAAAAAACTTTGTATAACACTGACTTCATTTAGTGACTATGACTATAGTTTCGACAATTTTAACTTGTCATCATCAAACTATAAGTTTCTAGTTTAGACTTCTAGTTTGATAATGACAAGTTAAAATTGTCGAAACTATAGTCACTAAATGAAGTCAGTGTTATACAAAGAAAGTTAAAAAGTTTTTTATTTGTGAGGAATAATGTTAACAATTAGTTGGATTGTAGTAATAAAAAAAAACAGCCGAAAAACGAAGAAGAAACAACTTTATTTGGCGAAACAAACAATTAAAATTATGCAAAAATATAAAGTAAGAAGTATTTTTAAAACTTGCTAAAAAAAAAGATTAAATTTTGGTTTATCCAAAAACCATTGAATTTTTTGATAAAAACAGTTCAAAACAATGATTTAATGTAGTTGTAAATATAGCAAGATACGTATTTAAAAAATACATTAATAGAAGAAAACAATTTAAAAATAGTTGTAGCGTTGTAATCAAAAATATTGTTCAAAAAAACAGTTGAAAATTTTCCAAGCAGTAGAGAAAAAAATTTAATTTTCCACTTGAAATTTTATAAGAAAATAAGTAAAATAATAAAACTATAAAAGCAATTCAAAATTTGCTTAAAATGTCTTTTTTTTATTATTGAACAAAAAATCTACTAGGGACATCATGTCCGAAATCCTGAATGGGTACTTTTGAAATCCTAAGAAGAACTCATTTATAAAATAAAGCACTAAAAACCTTTCTTCACACAGTTTATTTGAAATACCAAATATATATTTAGGACACAAAGTGACCATCCAATTAATTTACCAAGAACTCATTTATCTGAGAACGTCATGTTTAAAAATCGGTGAACCTCTACTATCTAATTGCCATTCTCCTTCGCATCATAAGGTGAAGATCAAACTATGAGCCTCATATCTAAAATCAGTTTTTCAAAATTCCAAACTCAAATAATTCGAAATTAAGAAGACGAAATCTATTTAAGTATCTCATGTTTAAAATTGATGTTTTTATGCTTCCTAACAAATTATTAAACACTATTTAGAGGGAGAAGATCCCACTATAAATATCTAAAATAAATAAACGGATCAAAAGATTATATTAAAATTTGCTATTTAGAAAAAAATATTTGGATAGTGGAATACTTTAAAACATTTTTGTTTTGTTTTCATTTTATTCTACTAAAAACAAGAAAGTTTTTATAAATGTAATGCTTGTTATGCTACATTCTTGATGGAACCGGATGTATAAGTTTGATGAAGAAAAGCACTTGTTCCATATTTTTATTTTCAATACTCTGTATTACCTTTAATAATGAACTACAAAGTTCGAAACACGTGTCAGGAAACTGAAAATAAAAATATGGAACATAACAAGTGCTTTCTTTTCTTTATCAAACTTAAGAATGTTTAAATTTGATAAAAAATAATAAATAATTTCCTTAAACCAAAGAGAGTTTTTATGTTACAACTAATATTAGGACAATTACTATACTTCTTCTCTTCTTGTTTTCATTGGCTAACGACCGGTGGTCTTTCAGCTCGCGAGAGTTTATAATTTCTCCAAAAAGTTAGTAGACAGACTAGCCCAAAAACCGACTTGGGTGTTCAGAATGATTTTTTTGGTTTTCGAGGAAGACCTAAATATGTCGCGGCTAGTTTCTAAGCTGAATTAAATATCCCACATATATTGAAGCCTTTGCACATCTAGGTTTTTCACTATTGTGGGAAAAATAGTGTTCATACTTGGGAGATTTTTGAGTTTTAAGCTGCATTACGAGACTTTTACATTCTTCGGAGGTGGATTATAGTTGTTGCGGTTTGAAGGTAAATTTCGTCGCTGTCTCTGACTTTAGTGTTAAATTTAACCAAATATGTAAATAGAATAAACAACTGCATTTGCAAGGTACTTTGTATGTGATCTTGAATTATATGAAGATTATATTAATAAAATAAACGCGGTTAGTCAACTATTGATAATGGTCACGAAGTGTACGAAATGTACTACTAGTATAGCCAAATGAAAATATCCACGTAGTGGACGAAATATACATTTAGCGGTTTAAATAAAACAGTGAAGAAAAATGATTACCAATGTTTCATTTAATTAACTGCAATTGTTTTACTTTTATCTTTCCCATGGCTAACTATTTATTTGATTTATAGTAAAACTTAAAATGGCTGTAACTCGCCTATTTTTAGAAACAACTATGTCATATGTGACATCAGATTAAAGGGAAAAATATAATCTATCGGAAGAGGCCATAAACCATTAAAAAAATGTAAGTTTGCATCATATTTCAAAAAGGAATGGCGACGGAATATATTTTATCAATCTGTGTAAATTGTCTACAACTTTGTTCTTTACAGTGTTTTTCTATCAGTCTTAATAACCGATATATATTGATTTGAAAAAATTGACACTTTTAACTTTTTTTTCCGAATATTTCAGAAAACCTTGAAAAAGCAATTTTATTTGTCACGCAAATCTATACTTTTTTCCCCTATTTAAGCGTTTTTATATCTCTTATAGTTTCCGAAAGTAAAAACTCGCCCTGTAAATATTGACGAAGTTGGCGCGTAAAAATTTGATTTTCTAACGCCTAATTGCAATTTTTAATAATTAAAATCATGAATAATTAATAATAAAATAAATTTAAGTCCTTTACGTTGATTATTGATCCTTAATTAAAAAAAATTGTATTAATATTTTATAATTTAATAATGCTGCAGAAATAAATAAACGCGTTGTTGCTATTTCATGGGAAATAACTTTAATATTGGTTAAACAGAAATATGAAAGCGAACGGAAAGTAAAGATCAGAACGTAACTTTCGCCGTTTGCCGAGAGATGGCGCGACGTACACGATTTCGAACGTTTCAATACGAATTACTGCTATGTAATTTGATTTATTACGTAATCGTTACTCATGCACGTCTATTAATTGAATTATGTTTAATTGTATTAATACCTACTTTTATATTGATATTATTTACTTTCTCAAATAGAATAAAGGAGCTAATAATAAGCAAACTTCTAAATTTAAATACAATTAATATTGATTACTTCTTACTTTGTATTATTACTAATTGTATCAATACCTGCATTAATATTGATATTATTTATTTCCTTAAATATAGTAAAGTAGCTAATAATAAGCAAACTTCTTAGTCTAAATACAATTAATATTGATTGTAAGGAGTAATCTACTTTCTCGATAGAACTATAAGAAACTTGTGTTGGTTTAATAATATTTACATTAAACTAAAACAAAAGTTTTTTTTTATGTTTCTATACATATTTTAACTATTTTCTATTAATTTATTATACATATTATTTATTTACCGAAATAGTTTAAAGGTGCGAATAATAAACAAACTTGTATATTAAAATACAATTAATATTGAATAACTTTAAATAAAATATGTATCACAAAGTGAAAGTCTCTACAATCAAGTATTTAATATTGAATACTTCTTACGTAACTTTCTTTATACAATCATAAAAAACTTCTAAGTATATTAAATTATAAATAGAGTTCTTCATGGTTCTAATTAACTTAATTAGAGTTAATAAGCAAATAATAAGCAGAATTCTACATCAAAATGAAATTAATATTAAATACTTCTTGTGCTACTTTTTTTATACAATCATTAAAAAACTCTTATTTTATTCAATCATTTTATTATAAGTTGCGTGTTATAAGAAACAAAGTTAAAAAAGTGTTTATATAACAATAATAATTTAAATGTATTTGTGACTTATGTGAAGTTTACTATATAATTAATTACCTATTATTCCACAATGTTTCACCACGAGGTAAATGAGAAAATCATTCATGAAATAATTAAACACAGTTATATTATAAAATAGTGAAGGAAGAAATATAACTATGTTTAATTAATTATACAGTAATAATTATTATTCAATATGCAACATTCAAGAAACTTAAGTCGTTTAATTATTGCCTGAAATATACTAAATTTGTTTTTATATGTTTTACCCAATAAATTGTGGAATAAAACAATTGAAAATGTTTCTTAGTCCAATGCTCAGACGATAGACAACATAATGGTATTATCTTTCTTTACGGATAGCTGGAGAGTTTAAAACTGTATTTAAGTAATAATTATTATCCAATATGCAACATAAAATCATTTAGAAAAATATTCATACGATATACAATAACTTTTTATTAATTATTAAACCCTTAATTATCTATTCATGCAGGCTTCATCAATAACAAATTAAAAGGTAATACGAGTTCATGGAGTAATTTCAATTGCCGATTGGAAAGTTTGAACATTAAACAACAAAAATGTTACGTTACACATCGTCATTGTCTCCACACAATCAAATATTGCTCACAACTATATGGAATTGGTTTATTTTGTTTTTGGACGTATATAAATATAAAACGTGTTTATTGAAAATAATTTTAAAAATGTATACAATTTGTTTAATAGGTTCGCTATTCAATTGTATAGAAACACGAGATGTTTACTTAATTTTTCGTTTTTTAAATGTTCATATATACGAACATTTCTAATATCATCTATTCTCGTAGCAAATTCTTCTGCACTTTTCGAAGTCCATTCTTCAAGTATTGTTTTAGTAATAGGATCTGGTTGAGTATATTTTTTTCTTTTCACACGAAGCAAATCTTATTTGCTGTACTGTATTCAACTTAGGGTACAAATACTTATTTAAATTATTGAAATTTGGTCCTTGATTGAAAATACCTTTCTTAATATCACACATTTTTTTGTAACTTTATTAGCGAGCATCAGTTTTAGCTTGTAATTTTCAAAACTACACTTCAAAATTTAGAAACCATTTTTACAAACAATTTTTAGATCAGTTTGGTAGTTAATCAGTAGAATGTTTTAGGATTACGTTTAATTTTAAAAATAAGCCTTTTTCAGCGAAATGAATTATCTTTGTGTGATGTAATTGATTGCGATTATTATTAATCAAACGATTAGCAAAAGTTGATTTTTCATTTTTGTTGTTGTATGCTCTTTAAGTCTAATTTTAAAATTAAGACCCGACTGAGCAATATATATTCCTTTACACGTGTTGCAAGTTAGTTTATAAATGCCAGATTTATTCATTCTATTTATGGTAGTTTTATTATTATATATGACATTAAATAAGTTGTTTAATTATTGGTTGAAATATACATAATTGGTTTTTATATGTTTTACACAATAAATTGTGGTATAAAACAATTGAAAATGTTTCTTAGTGCCACGCTCAGACGATAGATGACACTCTAATGGTATTATCTTTTTTTTGCGGATATCTGGAGAGTTTAAGAATGTATTTAACTGTGCCACGCTGATGAGATACAAAATAGATCGAAACCGGTCCGTGATTGTTGTTCATAGGGAAGAATAATTTAATGTTCTCACAAAATAAGAATATTGATATTAATTATAATTTGTAAATCTTAAACGTTTTTTTTTTATAATTCTGGCTTAATTGTTTTCAGGAGCAAAATTACCATGATTTGATTTGTGGTCTTTCTCTTCAATTTCTTTTATTTATTATCGTTTAAATCAAGCAATTTATTATATTATTACATTCGTGTGAATGCCAAAATAAAAAAAGTTTTATTATATCGCACAATAAAGGGAAAAAAAAATGCATAAATGTTATTTCTGTGAAGAAATTATAAACTTTTAACATAAATGTTAACCAAATGTTTCCGAAATTGTTTATATGAATAGTGGAGAAGATTGAATTTGAGTGGAAAATTATCTGAAAGTATTGTTGCTGAATTAAATGCGTGCTTTCCTTTTAATATTAATTTATTTCTACTAGTTTGGCACTTGTTTTCATTGTTTATTTATCGCCAAATGTAAATTTCAGTAGCAAACTAATGAAATGTATATTTACCTATAAATAAAGTCAAAACTTTTGTTTTTTTACATTTAGTTTATTTTTGCCTATTTAATCTACAAGTAAATTAATATTAAAAGGAAAACACGCATATAACTACTATTTTTTTAGATTTATATAAACTTTTCACGCATTCAAACAATTCTAGAAAGACAAAGTACATAGGCCGGAAAAACTCATGACGAAAACACTTTCAGAAATGAATATTATTTAATAAAATTGTAACATGTCTTATCAATTACATGAAATTATTCAATCTGAATAAATATCACTCGCTTTCTTTCAATCTATCTATTAATCTCTCTTAAGTACGCATTTGCAAAAAAATGGTGGAGGAGCCAGGTTAAATATACAGGAATAAAAAAAATAGGACTAACTATCGAAATTAAGATTGTGCAATATATTGAATGCATTTTTTATTAAAATTGTAACAACCGACCATCAAAATAATTTGTAATTATACATAAAAAAGGCAATTTACATTTTTTGACTCACTTTCTCATTTATCGCTTGGTGAAACATTTAATAAACTTGTAAAAAAGACGAGGTAATTAAATAAAACTATTACTGATGAAGGTTTAAATTAAATCACACTTGGTTTGTTTCAAACATTTTCTCTATTTACTCGGCTTTCGATTTAGAGAAACAATTTTGACAAAAAAAAAACAAGTGTAATTTAATTTAAACCTTCATCAGTGACAATTTACAGTATAATTTATGTAGGATTATATTTTTTAAATATAATAATTATTTTTATGCAAGATAAGAATTTCTCAAATAAGCACTAAACATAATCAGAATTATTAAAGCTAAAAATGGCATTAAACCGTATTTAAAATTAACAACAAAGGCATTTAAAAATTATTCTGAATTTGTGCATATATGGTTTGATTTTTGTGAGTTACGTGAAGATAAATTTGATTTGTCGGACGTTGTGTTCGAAATATATATATATATATATATATATATCTGTGAATTTAAATAAAATTGTGAAGAAAGATTTTTAGTGCTTATTAATTTAATTGTGCGTATATGTTCATAAAATCTCATTCATTTACTTTAAATTTCCATCAAGCAAAGTGGAAATTGTTAATTAACATGAAAAACATATTCTTAAAAATGATTACTGAAGTAAATACATTTAATTTACTAGCATTTAATACTCGATAGATACAGTTACCGAAATAGAGAATTTTCATACCTATTCCCCTAATTATTTTTAAGTATTCATTTCAAAGTGTATTACTTTAATCTATAGTTCATAAAATACAAGAATATTATTAACAAAATTAAATAATTTAAATATTTAATTGTAGAGGCGTTTAATTTGTGGTACAATTAACTTGCAATTTTAGTTGTTTACTGAAGATATTACTTCGTGAATACATTTTTACATAGGGAATTTTCATACTTTTGCACTTATAATTTTTAAGTATTAATTTCAAACTATATTACTTCAATCTATAGTTCAATAAATCACAATATTATTAACAAAGACTTAATTACATTAATATAAGAAAATCAAATAATTTATTATCCGATTTTTAAATACGACACTTGTTTAGTTTCATATTGGTATATTCAGTTTCCTGACACGTGTTTCGGTCAAATATGACCATTCTCAAAGGAATTACAAAATTAACTAAAGTACAAAATTAACTCCTTCCTTTGAAAATGGTCTTCATTGACCGAAACACGTGTCAGGAAACTGAATATACCAATATGAAACCGAACAAGTGTCTTATTTCAAAATCAGATGATAATATTCTATTTTCGTTTCATCAAGAGTGCAGTGAGCAAAGTTTTTACCAAATAATTTAAATCTTTAATTGTGGATACGTTTACTTTGTGATACATCTTGAATAAAAGAATTTCGCAATTTTCAAACACTTTATATGTTTGATAATGACTAGCTGTGACTCGAAACTATAGTTACGTGTATTTTTTTCCCTTATGGTCTTAAGTTATTTTATAGCTGTAACGCTGACACGTAGAGATCTTTGATAACAGTATCATTCGATGTAACTTAAAGACTTTGGCAAAAAAGGAATTGATGTTACGTTTTGCTGCAGTATTAAATATTTAATTGTAGTGACGTTTATTTTGTTTAGTTTAGTTTATTTGCTTTAGAAGATCTATTAAAACAATACATACATAAATACACCAAATAACTTCACGAGTTTGAATAATAAAATGTATTAATCACGAAATGTTTTCGTATTTTTAAATTTATTATTCACGAGTTTGCTTTTGGTGAATTTTGAATATACAAAGTGATAAAAGAAAGTAATCGCGTCTCCTTCTTTAATATAAATAATTTAAGACTTTTTGACGATATCTTTTTGTGTTTATCTAGAAAATAAACTTCTTAAAGTTGCATTTATTTTATTATCGTTATATTAGTAAATCAATGTGTAATCATGAATTTATATCTGAAATCTATCACTGCGATAATTTTCTCCCTCCATCACGTCGAAATATGATTGATCATAGCAATCAATAAGTCTTTATCACTTATGTATTTAATTGCCTTCAATAAGAAATCTTGCAATTGGATTTGTTTCAATTTGTGAATGACTAAATTTCTATTTGCATTATTATTATTCTGTACTGTGAAAATAAATTTTAAAACTAATATTTACTAGAATTTTGTTGCCGTAAAAAAATATTTTCGCATTATGTCGAGTAATATATATAAATATTTTAATTTACGAAATAATTAGATTATTTATTCAAGCTAAGTCATGCATAAATCAATAAGTTCCATGTTTCTATTCAAGCTTAGTTATACGGACTTTTAATATAATATAATAAACTTTTTAAATTTTAATAAAAGTTTTTACTTATATTTGAAATCAATTTTATAACAAAGCTGTACTGAAGAGATCGAAAGATCGAAACACGTGTCTGCAGATGGTTATAAACTTGAGCCTTGAGTTATTTAATTATCATTCAATGTCTGTCGAGGTACTAGCTAGAGAATTAGTTGTTTCAAAAGTGATTTGTTCTTGTAGTCTTAATAAGACTCATTTGTTGTAGATTTTACGAAATATTTTCGTGTTTTTTCTAATTATTAGTTATACGGACGTATTGTGCTTTAAATTGTAATTAAAATCTATAACTTACATGTTAATAAAATGTATTAAAATCCTTTAGTTCATTGTAGAAGATTAAATAATATTACTTACGTTATTTCAATGTTTAAATAAATTATTCTATTATGGTAGACACTTTTTTCACTGCACTCTTGATGAAACGAAATTATAACAATAGAAAAATACCTAAAATTATTATAGGTGGCAAATTTTATATTCCTCTTTGTTGGATCTATTATTCGAGGTATTTAAAATGTCTATTATACTTTTGTAATAAATTGGTTGATTGAGTTACGTGAATATTAAATTAATTTGACGAATAAAGCACCAATAAACCTTTCTTCAAAATTTTATTTCAATTATCAAATTACGAATAAAGCACTAATAAACATTCTTCACAATTTGAATTACCAAATGTACATTTCGGATAAAGTGACCATTATCAATGGATTAGCTAATACAGTTATAATAATTTCGTGCCCAAAATGTACATTTGGTGATTCAAATTGCGAAGAAAGTTTTATTAGTGCTTTATTCGTCAAAATATTTTTGTAAATTTAGATTGCTAATTCAGACAGTCAAATATATTAAGTATGGTTTAAATGGAGATTAAACTCATGTTTTTTTTTCTTAATTTACAAAGATTTGTTCAAAAATAATGAAAAAATAAAATTAACCATTAGATTTATATATTTAGGTTACTTGTTCAAACATTCGCACTTATTACACACACTATTCTTAAATTGTATTAATTTAATAGTAAATAAACTCGAAAATTGTCTGTTAAAAATGTAAAATTTCTGTCAATCAATTAATCTAAATTTAAATACCTTCGTTATATCAACTTATATTATAAATATTCATTTGTAAATGTCAGCTTGTGTTGAATGAAGTTGTTTATATAATCAGAAATCCATGTTTACACTCAGTTAAAATACATTATTTTATGCAAATATTGTTTTTTATAGATCAATCACGTTGTAGATTCATGCGACTTTTTCATTAACATTTGTTATAAGTGGGACGTAGAATAATTAATTTTTAATTTCATACACTTCTAGTTTGATAGTGACGAGTTAAAATTGACGAAACTATAGTCACTAAATAAAGTTAGTGTTATACAAATAAAGTTAAAAAGTTTTTTAATTGAAATCTTTGGCTATATATATAAGAGTTATAAGTCTCAATATATGTATTATATAATTAATTAATTTTCAGCAATATTTCTTCTTAAAATTAGTCTTGATTGATTATTTTATTAACATTTTCACAAAATCAATTGAAATACACCATTTGCAACTCGATAGAAATTTTAGTTGCATTTTGTTAGTTTTCACAATTATCAGGAATCCATGTTTACACTCATTAAAAATACATTATTTTATGCAAATATTGTTTTTTTATATAGATCAATCACGTTGTAGATTCATGCGACTTATCATTAACATTTCTTAAGAGTGGGACGTAGTATTAATTTTTTAATTTCATAAATGGTGAGTAATTATTGAAATCTTTGGTTATTTAAAGAGATAAGACCTTAATTCCCAATATATGCATTATATATTTAATTAATTAATTTTCAGCATTATTTCTTCCTGCTATTAATCTATTGATTATTTTATAACATTCTCACAAAATCAATTGAAATACACAGTTTGCAACTCGACAGAAATTTCAGTTGCACCTTGTTAGTTTTCACAATTATCAGAAATCCATGTTTACACTCGGCTAAAATGCATTATTTTATGGAAATATTGTTTTTTTTTTATAAATCAGTCACGTTGTAGATTCACGCGACTTATCTTTAACATTTCTTAAGAGTGGGACGTAGAATTAATTTTTAATTTCATACACGATGAGTAAGTATTGAAATCTTTGGTTGTTTAAAGAGATAAGAGCTATAATTTTCAATATATGCATTATATAATTAATTAATTTTCAGCAATATTTCTTCCTACTAATTAATCTATTGAAACAATCTCACAAATTCAATTTAAATGCACAGTTTGCAACTCAATAGAAATTTCAGTTTTACTTTGTTAGGTTTTAAAACTAATCAGGTAAGACTATGCAGGATTATGATATGAATTCGTGTAGCTTATTTATCCATTAGCCACTCAAAAAAAATCCTATTTATTAATTAATTAACAAAAACAAGTTATATATTTATTTAACGAGTTTCCTCTTTTGTACAAAATTAATAAAATATAAATGTAGTAACTTAAATTAACCCTGCTATATTTAATACAATATATATTTTAATAATCAATTTTCTGCAGTATTTCTTCTTATAGTTTAATCCATTGATTATTCTATTAGATTCTCATAAAATTAATTCGAGTATACAGTTTGTAACTTTACAGATATTTTGGTTATACACTATAACTCCCACTAACTGATAAAATTTACATCCAATGTATTGTTTTTAACTATGCCCTTTCATCCAACATTTATGTTTATTTAATTTTCAAAATTATCAGTTTTAGAGAGAGATAAACATCTTTATACATCTGATAATGCAACAATTACTACACTTCTCTTCTTGTTTTTCTATTGGCTATCAGTGGCATTTCAGCCCAATCAGTTGTATCATTACTTAATTTGGTAATTTTAATTAATACAATTTTAGAAATTAAATAAATTTTACAACCCACTTTAACCAATTATTTATTTACACTGCACGTACGCACGGCTTCCTTATATAAACATCTTTATTTACAAACAAAGCACTCGGAGGCGTGTAATATACGCCACAAAATATTTCACAACATCAGTTATATTTCTGCTAATGGCTATCGATCTGATATTCTTATACGTGCTTACACAATTCACAAGATAATAATCTGTAATTGTGATTCAAAATACTACACTAAACGTGTGGCTCTGTTTGAAATATTAACAAACGTCAAATGGTAAATTATTGTGCGATAAGACGCTTACGTAATTGGCTTTCGTCGTTATACTCAACACTAAATCATTGTCTCAATCGAAGGCCTATTCAAAGATAAGCCGTTTATTATTTTTATCGTAAATTTTTTAATAGATTTGTAGCTGGTAATTAAAATTAATTAACTAATGTTTTTAAATTTATATGCATACAATACATATTGCAGAGACTCCTTTTGTTTATCTTCCCTCTTAAATAAATGAAATGTAAGAGTTACTGAAACATATAAAATTTCTCTATTTTACTAATTATTATTACTTGGTATTGGAATCTGCAGTGGAATAACTAAAAATAAATTTACAAGAAGGAAATTTTATATTTTAACAAAGTCATTCAAATCCTGTTATGACATTTCTTTTATTCCACAAATATTTATTTTAACAAAGCCACTCAAATCCTGTTTTCCTGGCATTTCTTTTATTCCACAAACACTTGAAAGTATTTTAAGAATTAATTGGCTATGTGTAAATACTAAAATTAATAATATTAATTTGTAAATAAAGAAACTATACTTTTTTATTTTATCTTGAATAATTTTTCTCACTTTTCTCTTAGTGAAACATTATGAATTCATAGGTAAAGAATTGCTAATGCTGTAACAAGCGAAACTAGTAGAGTAAATATAAAAAAATCAGTAAACCTTTTTTATATACCGCTTTTTATTTTAACTGAAGCCGCCGAAACAAATCACAGTAAAATAATGGTGTAAACATTTTATAGTTTCCTTTATTTTAATAATTGAAAATTTAGTCGAATTGAAGCCTCATAAATTCATTTTTTTAACTTGCATTAAAAAACAATTAAATAATGCATATGATAATTGATAAATTTAATTGTTTAATAAATATAGTCGTAAAAAAGGTGATCGTGTTAAATTCATCATATTCAAAATGTATAACAAAATAAGAAATATTACTGTTTGAATATTTGAGTACGTGATTTGTAGAGTAATAATTACTAGTAGTTAAAAATCTCCCTTTATTCACTACTAAAACAGTGAAGAAAAGGATATTTTTATTACTAGTAATTAAAATTAATACTATCGTTGCTGCATTCTTGATGGAGCATAATTACAGGAACGAAACAAGACTTTAATTTATAAATCCACCCCTACTAGTAAGTAAAATAAGAAATAGTTTATGATTTTATATATAAATAATTATTTATTATCATCTTGAAATTAATGAACCAAAATAACCAACAATAAAAAAACCAAGTATTAGATACTTTAGTTAATTCTCTATAAATAAATCTATGTTTGTAATATCCTAATAGTTATTAATTTATTGGCCCGTTTGCTTATTATCAAAGTGAAAACTTAATGAACGTGTAAATATAGATGTTGAACGCGCATCTTTAAAATAATAATTAATTTCAGTAGTTGGTTCTCTCGTTCTAGTTCGTTTTAATTAATCCCAAATCCATATGTGTAAAGCACCACATCCGTAACTCAAGAATGAAGGTTAATTTAATTAATTAAACGCGTGCTGAATTTAAATAGTTAAACAGTTTTATTCGACCGGCACTGCACTATAAAGTTATACATACGACTTCATCAAAATGATTTACTACTATTTTATAATGGAATCGTTTTTGTTTGTTATTTTTTTATTGATAAACTCAGTGGATGCATTTTTAATAAATAAAACAAAATAAAATATTAATAGCCACAATGCATGCGGATCCTTCTCGCAAAATAAAAAAAAATAAATAGAATTATTTATAAATCGTCTGAATTATAACATACCAATATTTTATTAAAGTGCAATAAATTCCCGCGTGCACTTAAAAACACAATATTAAATTAAATTTAACCTCATCTGTCCACTTTTGTATTTTATTTAAAAAGCTTTTTTAGATCACAAACAACCACTGGATATTCACTAAATGCATTTTGTGTTAAAAGGGATGCTCCTGTTACTGTTTTGTAATAAACTACTCAAAATACCGACTTTGCAGGTTGATGGTGTTTAAATCCAGTATGGCACTACGTTCCTGCTGGCACTTGCATTGTATGTGTTCGTACATGTTTTCCTGTAAATTCGAACTGTAATAGTTCTCCTCGTAGTTCCCGTTAAAGAAGGCCATAGCGTGCGCGGTCGGGTCGAACTGAACGAACTAAAAAACCGGGGGGTAGACACTGAACAGGGGCCCGCGGTATCACATTTATGGGGGTTGTTTTTTGGATAAAGTCGGGTCGTTAGGATGATGTGGTGTGGCGCATCGCGGAGTGGTGTGCGCGAGCAGCGATCCGCACCGGTCGAACGTCGGCAGTGAACTGAAGTGAAGAAGAGAAGCGCGCCGCGAGCGAACGGACTGTGAAACGAACGAACGAACGAACGGTGGGGAGCGAAAGGGCGGCCATAGGCGAAGAGCTTATACCTCATGAGACTCAAATCTCAAGCAGCAATGTGTTTTTGGATGGGCTGCATCAATGGCATGCGTACACCCTTTGATGATTTTCTTTAGAAATTCACGGGCCTGCGTTTTAAAATTACCGTGAGCGAAATATTTTATCCGTCCACAATGGAACTGAAAATCTATCCCATTTATAAAGTACGTAGTTTGCGATTCAATTAAAATTTTATTATAGTCACATAAATCATGAAAAAAAACCTTTCCTCTTATATTATAGAAAACTAATTAATTTGTCGACCAATTTTTTTATTCCATACTTCATGAAGTCATAAATTTTATTCAAACATAATCTTAAATGATGAACCAGAAAAAAATCAATACAATAACCATTCACTGAATAGTTAAAATACTTATAGTAGGCTTAGTCTTATAAACGTTAATCAAGTCTTTGTAGTCTTAATAAGACTCATTGTTTAGGTTTAAGAAATGTTTCGTATTTTTAGATTATACATTTCTCCAGCAAATAGAAGCAGTTGAAAAGGAACTCGTCAAGTTTCAAAGCACCATGAAGACCGATGCCAAGCTGCGTAAATTCATAGAGAACTCGACCATCAAACATAAGGCCGTATGCTCCAAGCCGAAAAGAAGATCAATCAAGTCATCAATGCGTTTAAGGTCATCGTCATCATGTCTGCACATAGAGGAGAGGTTACATGTAAAGTTATCACTACAAAGGAACTGGACTCTGTCTTAAAATCTTTTAGGAAACCAATCTCTTCATCTCACTTCCAAAGCCGACAACCTCGGTATCAGCATTGGATACCGTTACTTTGACATGAGCGTTGCCAATTACATCAATAAGTACACGGACATCATCAACGTCTTATTTTACAATAATTTTTTTTACCATGCCTTGCTTTGCCTTTTTCTAAGAATTTTTCATTAAAGAAAAATCCTTCGAAATCTGTTTGCTTTTAAATTCCAAGAATTATCCAGAAATTTCTATATTAGTAATAAAAGTCTTTTAGGTGGTTATAGAAAATTACCTGATAATTTACAAACACGAAACTTTCCTTAAATCTTCAACAATGAATCTTAGTAGTAGTAGTAGTGTTTGGTTATCGACCACGTGGTCCTTCCGCCATGTGTCATTTGTGTATTTCTGCGTGTGTAAATGAGCTTGTTACTTTAAAGGATCGCCCCCGTGACTCTAAAGCACAATTAATTGTATCCCAATGGTGAATGGTACCGGTCACCCATCCAACTACTGACCCGAACCAACGTTGCTGCACGTAAGTTCGGGCCGTAACCGAATGCGCCACCACCGGCCAATGAATCTTATTAAGACTACTAAATAATTTTTGAAACAACCCTACTGGGCGAGTGATTTGTTTTGTAGTCTTATGACTCATTGTTCTAGATTTACGAAATGTATAGTTTTTTATATTAATTATTTAAAATCTAGCTTTCTGAAACTTTCATTTTATCCATTCTGCCTTATTTTCCAAAAATGTTTTCGTCGAGATTTTCAGATAAAATGTCTGATTTTAGATAAAATGTTCTTTCTTCTTGCTTAGAACAAATTTTTTATAAATTTCTAGGAAAAAATGCTAAGAATTTTTTATTTTAGACTGTTGCTGTTTTAGATTTATAGAACTTCAATGGATTTTATTCTCTGGGAATTTTCCTGGAGACATTTTCTGACAATTTTTGGATTATTATTATTTTTTTTTAACTTTCAGAATTTCTACAAATTTCTCTTCTAATTTTTTTAGAAACATTTTTTCCTCGAGATCTCTAGAAATTTTCATTATTTAGTTTTTTATATTAAGTATTTAAAATCTAGATTTCTGAAACTCTTTATTTGATCCATTGTGCCTTATTTTCCAAATTTTCGTCTAGATTTTCAGCTTCCATTGTTTTATTTTGTATGAGTCTAATTAGATAAAATGTCCTTTCTTCTTGCTTTCAAGGAATTTTTTATAAATTTTTAGGATTAAATGCTAAGGATTTTTTATTTTAGACTGTTGCTGTTTTAGATTTTTAGAACTTCAGTGGTTTTTATTCTCTGGGAATATTCCTGGAGACTTTTTCTGACAATTTTTGGATTATGTCTTTTTCTAAAAACTTTCAGAATTTCTACAAATTTCTCTTCCAAATTTTTTATAAAAATGTTTTCCTCGAGATCTATAGAAATTTCCATTATCTTTTAGCGGAGTTTTCTAAAAACTTTTCTTATTCGGTCTTGCAACAATTCCTCTTCCATTTTACGATAATTTCTTACTTTATTTCATTAGAAAGTTCTAAGAATTTCTCTTTAAAGAAATACCCTTGGCGATTTTCTATTCTTTTATATTGGAAGAATTTTCCAGCTAAGATTTTTGTATAAATACTTTATACTTTGATCGAAACACGTGTCAGGCAACTGTAAATAAAGACCAAATTATGTAGGTTACAAGTTCCTATACATATATATAAAAAAAAACTTTTCCATTAAGTTTGTCATAGTCTGGTAATTTGTTGGTTTCTTTAGCAAATTATAGAATTTCAATTGTTTTTATTATCCTGGAAACATTTTCTGACGATTTCTAAAAATTGACTGCATCTTTTTTTCTAAAAACTTTTTAATTTTCTTATTGAACTTTTGTATGAATTTCTCTTCTAAATTTATAGGAAAAAAGGTTTTCCTCGGGATTTCTAAAAATTTTCAGTATCTTTTAGCGGATTTTCTAAAAACTTTTCTTATTCTATCTTGGAACATTTTTTTTTTCATTTTACGATAATTAATTTTTACAAATTAAAAAAAAAATTTGTGATTTTATCTTGCAATAATTTGTGTTTTATTTAACGATAATTAAATTTTACAAATTTCTAGCAAAAATTTTTACAATTTTCAATAATTTCTGGATTTATAGAAATTCAATTGTTTTTATTATCTCTGAATTTTCGTGGAAATTTTTTTCTACAAATTTTCAACACCTTTCCCTTTTCTTATAGGAATTTTGCAAATCTGGCGAAGGAAAACACTTGGTGTATTGTAAATTGTAAAAAAGATGCTGTATTTTTAGAAATCGCTAGAAACAGAAAATTTCAAGAGAATAAAATCAATTGAAATTCTATAATTTGGTAAAAAAAAAAAACATGGTCTCTATTTACAGTTGCCTGACACGTATATAAGTGTTTTTCTTCACCAAATTATTGATTTCAATTGATTTTATTCTCTTGAAATTTTCCTGCAATTTTTTTCTAGAGATTTTTAGAAATTTACAGCATCGATTTTCTTATCGAAATTTTCTACGAATTTCTCTTCTAAATTTATAGATATAAACTTCTAAAAATTTCCAGCATCTTTTGATGGAGTTTTCTAAAAACATTTCTTTTTCTATCTTGTAACAATTCCCGTTTCATTTTACGATAATTATATTTTTAAAAATTCTAGTAAAAATTCTTAGACATTTTTTGTTTTGTCTGCAAATAAATTTTCTATGAATTTCATTTCTAAATTTATAGAAAAAAGTTTTCATCAGGATTTCTAAAAATTTTCAGTATCTTTTGGTGGAGTTTTCTAAAAACTTTTACGTTAGTTATATTTTTACAAATTTCTAGAAAAAATGCTTAGAATTTTTATATTTTAGATTCTTACAATTTTCAATAATTTATAGATTTATAAATTTTAAGATAATTTTTCTTTTAAATTCAGTTTTCTAATAGAAGTTTGCAAATTTGGTGAAGAAAAACACTTGTTTTATTTACAGTTGCCTAATATTTGTACAAGTGTTTTTTTTTTCACCAAATTAAAGAATTTTAATTAAAAACTTTATTCTCTTGGAATTTTCCTGGAAACTTTTTCTGGCGGTATTTAGAAACTTCCAGCATCCGTTTGTTAAAACCTTTTATTTTTATTTCGGAATTTCTACGAATTTTTCTTCTAAATTTATAGAAAAAACTTTTCCTCCAGATCTCTAAAAAGCCGACAACCTCGGTATCAGCATTGGAGACCGTTACTTTGACATGAGCGTTGCCAATTACATCAATAAGTACACGGACATCATCAACGTCTTATTTTACGATAATTTTTTTTACCATGCCTTGCTTTGCCTTTTTCTAAGAATTTTTCATTAAAGAAAAATCCTTCGAAATCTGTTTGCTTTTAAATTCCAAGAATCATCCAACAATTTCTATATTAGTCATAAAAGTCTTTTAGGTAGTAGTAGAAAATTACCTGATAATTTAAAAACACGAAACTTTTCTTAAATCTACAACAATGACAGATGGCAGAAGGCAAATAACAGATGAAAAATGACGAATAGGAAATAATAAATATCAAATAAATGTAAAGGACGATAAATGACAAGATAATTAACAAATAGGCAGTGGTAAATAACAGATATAAGATGACAGATGTCAGATAACAGTTGACATGTATGTCATTTATCTATTGTTAAAATAATATTTTGTCTACTAATCTCAAACTTACGAACTATTATACTCAAATGTTTTTGACAAATAAAATCTGTTAACTTTTTGTCATTTGACAGATGTTTGTTAAAAATTTTTGACATATGGAAAATGAAAAATGTCAAATATTACAGAGCGGACGGTGAATAACATGTCAAACGACAAATAGATAATGATAAATAACAGATATGAGATGACAAATATCAGATTGACAGATTACAGATGACAAATGAGGCAAATAATAGATGACATATGGCAAATGGCAAACATATGACAAATGACAAATTTTAAACCACAAATAACGAATGGGAAATTGCAAATGACAAATGTCAAATATTACATAGCAGATGACAAATAGATAATTATAAATAACAGATCAGATGACAGATGTCAGATAACAGATGACAGAAGGCAAATAGTAGATGGCATATGGCAAATGACAAATGAAAGATCAACAGATGACAAATGACAAATTTTAAATCACAAATAACGAATGGGAAATGACAACTGCCAAATATTACATTGTCAAATGACAAAGAGATAATGATAAATATCGGATCAGATTATAGGTGACAGAAAATAGTTGACAGACATATTATCAGTCATTGGTTAAAATAATCTTTTGTCTACTAATCTGAAACATGCGATCCGTTATAATCAAATGTCATATTGGTCAAATCTGTTAAATTTTGCCACGAAAAAATATCACTTTAATTTTTTTTTTTAATATGTTGAATTTTGCCATTTTTATATTTTATTTATATAACTTTTTGTCATTTCTCAGATGTTTATTAAATTTGTTTGACACAAATGTCAAATAATACATAGCGGACGAGGAATGACATGTCAAACTACAAAATGGTAATTATAAATAACAGAGGGCAGATGACAAATGCCAGATGAGAGTTGGCAGATGACAGATGACAGAAGGCAAATAACAGATGACATATGACAAATTTCAAATCACAAATAACGAATGGGAAATGACAAATCCCAAATAATACATAGCAGACGATGAATTGTGTGTTAAATGACAAATAGCTAATAATAAATAACAGATATCGGATGACAGATGTTAGATAGCAGTTGACAGATGACAGAAGGCAAATAACAAGTGAAAAATGGCAAATGACAAATGAAAAATGAACAAAAACTTCTAAAAATAAGATATGACAGATGGAAAATAGAAAAATTTAACAAATTAAAAATTAAAATGTATTTTTAGTAACAAAATTTAGGATATTTGAAAAAGAAAACATTTGAATATAACAGATTGCAAATTTCAGATTCGTAGAAAAACGATACTTTTAACAAATGAAAAATGACAAATCTGTCAACTGTTATCTGACATTTGTCATCTGATACCAGTTATTTATCATTACCTATTTGTAATTTGACATCTCATTCATCGTCTGTTTTGTAATATTTGACATATGACAAATAAAAAATAACAAATGGCAAATGAAAATGACAAATGGCAAATGACAAATAATAAATGGCAAATGACAAATAGATATCAGATGACAGATGTCAGATAGCAGTTGACAGATGACAGAAGGAAAATAACAGATGGCAGAGAGCAAATGACAAATGAAAGGTGTACAGATAACAAATGACGAATAGCAAATGGCAAATGACAAGTGTCAAATAATACATAGCAGACGATGAATGACATGTCAAATGACAAATAGGTAATGATAAATAACAAGTACCAGACGAAAAACGTCAGATAACAGTTGGCAGATGATAGATGACTGAAGGCAAATAACAGGTGACAGATGGCAAATGACAAATGAAAGATAAATAGATGACATATTTCAAATGGCGAATGGCAAATGACAAATGTCAAATAATACATAGAAGGCGATGAATGACATGTCAAATGACAAATAAATAATAATAATTAACAGATATCAGATGACAAATATCTGTTAACAGATGACAGATGGCAGAAGGCAAATAACAGATGAACAGATGACAAATGACCAATAATAAATGACAAATTTCAAATGATATATGAAGAACGGCAAATAATAAATCACAAATGTCAAATTATACATACCAGACGATGAATGACGTGTCAAATGACAAATAGGTAATGATAATTAACAGATATTAGATGACAGATATCAGATAACAGTTGACAGATGAAAGATGGCGAATGGTAACAGAAAGGTGAATAGACGATAAATGACAAATGACAGATGGCAAATGTCAAATTATACATATCAGACGATGAACAGTATGTCAAATGACAAATAGGTAATGATAAATAACAGATTTCAGAAAAGAGCTAACAGATGACAGATGACAGAAGGCAAATAACAGATGACCGAGGCCAAATGACAAATGACAATTGGAAATTGAAAATTAACAATTAATAAATGGGAAATAACAAATAATCGACGATAGATGTGTCTAATACAACACATAGATGACAGATGATAAATTAACAATTAGCATATCGCAAATAGCAAATGGCAAATGATAAATGTCAAATGACAAATGTCAAACGATACATAGCAGCCGAGAAATGTCGTCAAATGACAAATAGGTACTGATAAATAACAGATATCACATGTCAGTTGTCAGATAACAGTTGACAGATGACAGAAAGCAAATAACAGATAACCGATGCCAAATGACAAAGGAGACAAGAACAGATTATAAGTGACAAATGACAATTGAAAATTAATAATTAACAAATGGCAAATAATAGACAATAGAGGTGTCGAATACAACAAATAGATGACAGATGATAAATTTACAGATAGCATATCACAGATGATATAATGCAGATGACAGTAAATTATTGAACAGATAAAATGTGTATATATTATTATTATTAAATATTACTAAGATTACAAAATAATCTGCAGATTCTATACGATTAAAAGGATTTAATAAACATCTGGCATATGACGAAAAGTTCTAGCAAATAGGTAATAATAAATAATAGATATCAGATGACAGATGTCAGATAACAGTTGACAATTAATACGTGATAAATAACAAATGACAAATAACAAATAGAAAATGTCAATTTATACTACTAAATAAATAATTTTTGAATGATTTGTTTTGTAGTCTTAAGACTCATTGTTCTAGATTTACGAAATGTTTAGTTATATATATTAATTATTTAAAATCTAGATTTCTGAAACTCTTATTTTATCCATTTTGCCTTATTTTCTAAAAAGGTTTTCGTCGAGACTTCCACCTTCCATTGTTTTATTTTGTATGAGTCTAATGTATGTCAGATGCTCTAGTCATAGTAAACAAATGGTGCACATTCAGGGTTTATCCGTAAATCCGACAAAAACGGAACTGGTACTGTTCACAAGGAGAAGAAAGATTAAAGATTTCAAACCACCAAGCTTTCGGGGCGAAGAACTCACCCTGAAAGATGGAGTCAAATACTTGGGTATTCTTCTAGACAAAAAAAACTAAACTGGAATGCCTACCTGACGGAGAGATCTAAGAAAGCATGCATAGCTCTCTGGCAATGCAGACGAGCTGTGGTCAAAACATGGGGACTATGGTTCTACACAGCCATAGTGCGGCCACTGTTGGCATATGCATCATTAATATGGTGGCCAAAAACGACCACGAAATCAGCCGCAAGGCTCCTAGACCACATTAAACGTAGCGCCCTTTTGAGCGCGAGCGGAGCCATGAGAACAACACCAACAGCGGCTATGGAAGCCTTGCTGCTCCTGTCACCCTTGGATTTATTTATCAGAGAACAGGCAGCAGCGGCGGCTATAAGGCTTCGAGCAACAAAGACATGGCTTGTAAGCAACGGAGAAGGTGAACACCACATGATCTTAGAGGATCTAAGGAAAAGCAATCCCGAGATTATGATGCCAGTGGATAACATCCCTCGAAAATACATTTTCAACAGGAAGCTTCAAATAGACCTGAGATTCGAAAACTCAGGAGTAGGAAGCAAGCACAAAGACATCCACATATACACTGATGGGTCGTCAACGAAAGCAGGGGCTGGTATAGGAATTTTCTGCAAAAACCTGTCCCTAAAAAACAGTACTGCTATAGGTAAGATAATGACTACACCAACAATGATGGAACTCGTGGGAATACTATATGCAGCAAAAGCAATATCTGACAAGAAGATTAATGGTAAAAACATACACATTATAACAGACAGCAGAGCGGCAATCTTGTCCATTGCCAACTGCAAAATAACCACAGCATTAACGTTGGAATTCTGCGAAGCCCTGGAAGAAGTTGCTCATGACAACAAGGGAACAGAATAGCAGATGGTTTGGCGAGGAAGGCATCCGGACAAACGGTAAGCGGACCAAACCCCTCCCTGCTGCCCTCTCTGCTAGATCTGAGTACCCTACTGAAAACTGCATCAATCAGGTGCCACAAGGATGGGACAACACACCTGGCTGTAGAGCCTCAAAAAACTTCAACGCAATGAACACCTAAACGGCCAGATACTGTATGCAACTGTCCAGAGAAAACCTACAGAAGGTCGTAGGGCTTCTTAAAGGACACTGCAATTTACGATCACACCTGATCAAACTGGGACTACAACCTAGTCCTATCTGCAGAGGGTGTGAAGCAGAAGAGGAAACCGCGGAGCATGTACTTCTAGACTTCCCCGTAAAATCCAACCTACGAAAATCCACAATGGGAGAGGGATGTCTAAATCCTTCGGACATCCTCAGAGTCCCTCTTGCTGCAGTCCTGGCGTTTGCCAATGCCCTGGGTTGGCTTGACCGTGGCAAGGAATGAGGACTCAGATGGGAGGACGCACAAAGGGCCCATTGTAGTCTACGTGCGGCGGAACTCTCTGTCCTCCCATCGATTTAAACCAGAACAAGATGAGTCTAATTAGATAAAATGTCCTTTTTTCTTGCTTACAACAATTTTTTATAAATTTCTAGGAAAAAATGCAAAGAATTTTTTATTTTAGAATTGCTGTTCTAGATTTCTAGAACGTGTTTATTCTCTGGGAAATCTCCTAGAGACTTTTTCTGACAATTTCTAGAATTTCCTTTTTCTAAAAACTTTTCTTTTTTCTTATCGGAATTTCTATGAAGTTATAGATAAAAGTTTTCCTCGAGATCGCTAGAAATTTCCATTATCTTTTGGCGGAATTTTCTAAAAACTTTTCTTATTCGCTCTTGCAACAATCCCTGTTCCATTTTACAATAATTTCTTACTTCTTGCTTTATTTCATTCGAATTTTCTAAGAATTTCTCTTTAAAGAAATATCCTTGGCGGTTTTCTATTCTTTTATATTCCAAGTAATTTCGAGCTAAATTTTTTGTATAAATACTTTGTACTTTGATTTAAACACGTGTCAGGCAACTGTAAATAAAGACCAAATTATGGAAGTTACAAGTGTTTTTCTTCACCAAATTATAGAATTTCAATTATTTTATTCTCCTGGAAACGTTTTCTGACGATTTCTACAAATTGACTGCATCTATTTTATTTTATTATCGAAATTTTGTATGAATTTTTCTTCTAAATTTATAAGAAAAAAGGTTTTCCTCGGGATTTCTAAAAATTTTCAGTATCTTTTGGCGGAGTTTTCTAAAAACTTATTTTTATTTCCTGTGAGAATTTATATTTCATTTTAAGTTAATTAAATTTTTACAAATTTGTAGAAAAATGGCTTAGAAACTTTTTATTTTAGATGTATAGAATTTTAATTGTGTTTATTTTCTAGGAATTCGCCTTTTTTTTTGGCGATTTTTAGAATATTACATCTTTTCGCAGAGATTTCTAAGAAATTTTCTTATTCTGTCTTGCAACAATTTCTGTTTTAATAATAATTAAATTTTAAAAAATGTTTAGTAATTTTTATTTTAGATTCTTACAATTTTCATCAATTTTTAGAAACTTTTACTGACGATTTTTAGAAATTTTCAGCATCATTTTTTTCTAAAAACTTTATTATTTTTCTTCGAAATTTCTAAAACTTTCCAGTAATTTTAAGCCGAGTTTTCTAAAACCTACTATTCCATGTTGTACCTTTTTTCTTCAGAGAGAGAAAACATATTTATTATTAGAAATAAATATTTTAACAATTTTTGTGAAGTGAAGTGTACAGACTTGAGATTCCTTCTAATCGACCCGCAGTCTTTCAGCCTGGATTTAACTGTCAAAAACTGTCATTTTACGATAATTATTTTTTTAAATTTTAGATTCTTACAAGTTTCACTAATGTCTAGATTTATAGATTTTAATTGTTTTTATTCTCTTGGAATTTTCTGGAAACTTTGTCTGGCAATTTTTAGAAATTTACCGAATATTTTTTTCTAAAACCTTTCCTTTTTCCTTATAAGAATTTTGCAAATTTGGTGAAGAAAAGCACTTGTTGTGTTCAATAGTTTGGTCTTTATTTACAGATGCCTGACACGTGTACAAGTGTTTTTCTTCACAAAATTTCTTGGCGATTTTATAATCTTTTTTTTTTTCAAGAATTTTCCAGCTAAAATTTTTGTATGTTACTTTATACTTTGAAAATGATCGTTACTGATCGAAACTCATGTCAGGCAACTGTAAATAAAGACCAAATTATGGAACACAAGTGTTTTCTTCACCAAATTATAGAATTTCGATTGTTTTTATTCTTTTGGGAGTTTTCCTGGAAACTTTTTCTAATGATTTCCACAAATTTACTGCACAAAAAACTTTACTATATTTGGTCGAAATTTTCTATGAATTTCTCTTCTAAATTTATAGAACAAAGTTTTCCTGGGGATTTCTAAATATTTTCAGTATATTTAGCAAAGTAATCTAAAAATTTTTTTTTTTTCTAACTTGCACAATTCATGTTTTATTTTACGTTAATTGAATTTTTACAAATTTCTAGGAAACATTCTTAGAAAATATTTCTAGAAATTTTCAATAATTTCTAGATTTATAGATTTTAATTGTTTTTATTCGCTAGGAATTTGCCTGGAAACTTTTTCTGGCGATTTCTAGAATTTATCTTTTGGAGAAATTTTCTAAGAATTTTTTTTATTCTATCTTGCAACAACTTCTGTTTTATTTAAAGATAATTAAGTTTTTACAAATTTCTAGAAAAAATGCTTAACCATTTCTTACAATTTTTAGATTTGTAGAATGTCAGTTGTTTTTATTTCCTTGGAATTTTCCTGGAAACATTTTCTGGTGAAATTTACAGCAATTTTTTTCTAAAATCTTTTTTTTTACTTAACGGAATTTTCTAGAAATTTTTCTCCTAAATAAATAAAAGGAACTTTTCCTCGAGATTTCGAAAGTTTTCAGTGTCTTTTGGCCAGAAATTTCTGAAACCTTTCTTATTCTATCTTTGAACAATACTTGTTTTATTTTACAATAATTTTCACCATACCTTGCTTTACCTTATAAGAACTTTCTAAGAATTTCTCTTTATAAAAAAAAATCCTTCCTGATTTTTTTTTTAACTTTTATATTCCAAGAATTTTCCAGCAAACATTTTTACTTGATTGTTCCTAAAATCTTTTTTCATCAGGATTTCAAGCTTCTATTGATTAAGATTTATTCTATGGGAGTTTTCATAAAAAATTGAAGAATTTATGGATATCTCCAAATATCTAAAAATTTCTTAATATGTTTTACTTTCAGAGTCAAGTAGTCATCAAAATTTTTATCCCTTCCCTCGCATTGCTTTTTAAAATAACTTAAAATTTCTATAAACCTCCAATATCTCTGCCTCATTTCCAAAATCGTATCCAACAATTTATCTTCCATTTTTTATTGCAGAAATTGTGGATTTGTTCAAATCAGAAGCTTTATTTCAATTATTCATAAGTGAGACAAATATGCACTTTTCTTCTCGAAATTTCTAGAATATTTTTAAAATGCATATTTTAAAACGTCATAAGTGTCACAATTATCACTGTGTTATGTATGTCAACCTTAATTTTAATATGTGTCGTTAACCTATTTTTATTTTATATTTTTTTAATCGGTATTATTAGCGACAAAACAATTTTAGTTATTTGACCTATTTTATTTAACTAATTTTATTTAATACCAACTACTACTTAATTTTATGTCTACTATATACTTTGATGTTCTTATTACTAATTTAATTGTCTTTATATGCTACTACGTTTCACACCATTATTATCAACAGATCTTGCGTAAAACTATTTATGTTTTAACACCAATAAAGATTATTATTATTATCATTCTCTCTAAAATTTGCTGGAAACTATTTCTAGCAATTTGTAGAAATCTTTTTTTTTTCGTAAAAACTTTTGTTTTCCTTTCTTTTTTACAATTTCTCTCCTATTTCTTAAAAAGTTTTCATCAATCCCCGTTTTATCCAATTTATTTTCAAAATAAACTCACAAAAACCCTAATATTTTTTTAGAGTATTACAGCAATTTCAAAATTTTAACATTTTCTGTTTTAACCCTTCTCTTAGATTTGTTTTTTAAATCTCTTATCTAAGATTTCTATAAATATCGAATATCTTTTGCCTCATTTCCAAAAACTTATCTTCTTTTGCAACGATGTATCTTCCATATTTTATTGCATAAGTTGAGGATTTTTTAATTTACAACAATAATTAAAATCAAGAAAACTTTAACATTGAATATATTATTGGGACAAGTTAGAAAAAATAGAATGCGATTATTGATCTATTGATTCGAAACTGACTTAGGCAAATTACTGCATTTTCTGATAATGATATATTTGCCTAAAGAAGCAAGTCGAATTTTCAAAATATAGCCAAGGAAGAAAAGTGTATATTTGATAAAATCTATAAACCGAGACAAAATCTTTCACTGGATGAAGCCATGGTATCTTACAGACGTCAACTTTGTTTCCGTATATACAATCTCGAGAAGATTATAAAATATTATATTATTTTATAGGAATCTAATACTGGAGAAATATTGTGTTAATTTACCTAAAATTCCTGACTGGTATCCTAACTGGATACTGTCAGTTAAAGAAACACCTCTACGTATTGAGGGTGCAATGAGGAAGCGGAGTCGGCGGAGAATATCCTGTAGTACTGTCCCGCATGGCAACATTAAGAAAGATCTTGCTTGGAACATGATGACTAAAACCGACCGACCTGGGGAACCTGTTTCCTAGCAAAATAAGTTGAAGTAAGCAGTAGGGTGGAGATATAGTTCTCCCATCACTGGAAGTAATCCATAACACTGGATATAAATCTAAAATTATTTCTAGAATCTAGAGAAAATTTGCGAAATCTTGTCATAGGCATTTTAGATGGTTGTGATAATATTTGTCATTCTGTTTACATGAACAATTATTATGATGAGTTGGCAGATAAATTACTTTTATAGACTAGAATTTGTAATATAATAAGGGAAAATCGTGGATTGCCTCAAGATCTAAGAAAAAATAAGATCAGAAATGAAGAAAATTTTAGATTATATTGGTGAATCTTTTCTTCGCGGAGGCTTCGCGTTTTGTAACTTCGTGGTTACAATATAATCTTCAATTATTACCTAAGAAGTAGCTGATTTTGATGAAGACAATGAGCTAGTTTTTAGTATTACAAATCAAAATTAAATTCTTCGCTAATCGTTAATATTCTTTCATTTGCTTTAATAAAATTATTAGTAATACTAAGATCTACTTATTTAACTTTATGCCAATTGTAAGAATTCTCTGTTGACAATGACCAAATACTGCAGAAGTATAACAAATAATATAATGCTGTTACAAAATATTCTCGGATTTACTTTTCAATTAAAAGTAATTAATTATAGAAATTCTATAGTCTGTTCGTTGGATCTTTGGTCGTACGTCACAAACTATCGCTTCAAAAAACGACGAAAGTTTTACAGTGCGTTCTTTTTCTAACGCATTTGGTTTACTTTATCAGACTGAATGTTTTTGCGTCGTTTCTCGAAGCGATAATTTTTGACGTACGACCAAAGATCCAACGAACAGATTATATGTATATGAACACCAAAATTTCTTATGGCGGATCGACAATGTTGGCTGGCATTTCGCGATGGATATTTTCTTTTAAATGCGCTAAAGAAGTTGATCTATTGGTGTAAACTTTAGATTTGAGATTACCCCACAGGAAAAAGTCCAAAGGGGTTACATTAGGATTGCGTGAAAGTCAATTTATGCCACCTCTCCTGGAGATCAATTTGCCGGGGAAAATTTTGCAAACTCTGGCAGAGATATGTTGACTCCGTCCTGTTAGAACCATGATTTTTGGTTATAACAGGAAAGTTTTGCAATTCAGACACTAAGAATATGTCCAACATCTTTACATAATGCTCCAAATTGAAATATAAACTTTCTTTTGTCTCCTCTGAATAATTATATGAAAACAATATAAGAAGTAATATCAGATAATGAAATGACTAAATTATAATTAGTTATCGCCTGGCATTATTACTCCCAAAATTATATGCAAGTTCTTTTTTATTGTTTTTCGGGGCATTCATTATTGGATAGGTTTTTACTTGTCGACAATTTGTCGAAACTACAGCGACAAATGATTCCAAAAAGTTAATTGTTTAATTTTTGTTCCTATCAAAGACCATTTCAGTTGTATCCCAAAAGTATCAATTCCATTAAACATTAAACATAAAAAAGTCAATGGTTAACAATTGGTGACAAATTCATTGAAGCCTATCCAACAAGGGGCTAAGTAGATCAGTTACTCGTAACCGAAAACGACTTGATATATCCTGTATCAAATATCACTTTGGTGACAGAGTTAAATTCCACGTTTATTTTATTTTACTACTGATTCGTAAGTATAACTTGTAACAACTGCAATGGTTTTCTCTATAATTAATTGACCAATCATCATTTTAAAGTGTTCTTTTTATAGATAAAAGTTTTATAATATTTATAAAGACGTGCATAATAAAAGAAATCCTAATTAATTATTTTAAATTATATTTATGATCTGTTGAATTTTGAATTGATTAATTAGGTTTATTGTTATTGCATTGTAAGTTCTTGCTGATTCTGTCAGTACCTTCGGCCACTAATCCTTATCTATCTACCCAATTAGCTTTATTAATAATCAATTATGTACGACTAAACAAATTATCGGTGTAGTATAGCGTTGTTTCGGAAAATAATTGGTCGCACACAATGTTATTGATACTCGACGCACGCTGAGTGGTCCGGTGTAATTAGACAGAGCAAACGGCCTGTTAAATGAACGGGTGCGAGTGAAAGGCATGCGGACTTACTTAGGGTACCAGTCGGTATGTACACGTTCCCCGAAGGTGTCCTCACGAGACAGGAGGGCTCGAAATCTTGACTTGGGTCGGCGGGTGGGGCACTTGCCAACCGCCCGTTAAGACGACTCATTGTTGGGTTCCTAGGGGGCACATCTGGCGGCCGAGTGGCGCTGTCTAATAGACAACCTGAAAGAAAGAACGGAAAAAATGAATTTTCACCACGAATAAAAAAAAGGGCCGGAACAGGGAACAGATTTTTTTTTTATCTCCGCCACCCGAATTAATCACGAGCCGAACGATCAAAGGTGCACCCGACTACCATATGTTCAGCCAATTACACAAACCGCTCAGATAATCCTCAATACTTAAAAATGGAAGTCGTAAATCGGACGTAATGTACACTTAAGCCCGCACCCCTTTTTTTTTTTTGAAAACACCAAACCACGGTTTATCATTATCTGGTCGTAATGATGAGCTCATATTCGCATTAAGACGATTAATTGCCGAGCAAAGGGTGCACCTCTTAACATATGTTCGGAGATTAGGCCGCGTCGAAAGAATGTCGACGAGAACCGGAATATCTTCCATTAACATAAAGAAGATTTGGTACAGATTTTTTTCCTACCTCGCTGGGAAATTGTGGGTAATCGGATCAAATGCGAGTGAGGGCATTCCTGCGTGGGCTCCAATCGATATTGGATATTAAATAATAACATGAAATTATGGACGGTTGCGTTTTGTAACGTGTGATTTGCGGCTTTGGGTGCCGATGTTTCGTCCTCCTCGTAGGATGAATTATGAAATATTAACGCCAAAAGCCGCTTTGTGATTTTAAACACTTCAATCTAACATTTAATTTATGCCCTCGATGTTTTACATTGAATCAGAATATAATAAATTAACATATATTTTTATATAATAACTTTTTGTTAAATCATTACAAAATAATATCATTAAGATACATGGCGGAAAGATCACTCCAAAAGTTTACTACTACTATTTCTACCAAAAATAATATACCGAATGTTTCTAAATCAATATCGGGGATTTAACGCTTAGTAGTACTTATTATGTAAAACTTAAAAACATAATTTATACATGAAATAAAAGAGCAACTTAAACATTTGTAGCGCTAGTAGCAAAAATGTTTACTAGTGAAATTATTTTCATAGATATGTAAACACTAATAATGTTTGCATCTGGGGTTCAAATAATTTTTAGAGACGTAAATATATAAAATGTATTCATTTAGATAAATTATAAACAATAAAACATATGACATACCATATTAAATTATAATGTAGCATAAATTAGACTTATTGCAAGAAATTTACATTATTATAACCTACTATAATGAGCACAGACTCCTCTAAATGTTAGGTATGTGCCATATCTAAGCGGAAAGTTTATTGGCTATTTTTATTTGGAGAAGCAACTGTAACTGATACTTCCTATCTTAATGCTCTACAGCCCCGATATTCATTTAGAAACACCCGGTATTACGTTTTTACAACTGTTTTTTTCGTAGCAAAGTTAAATATTTTTTTATCAATTATCTAAAAAGTTCAACTTTTAAAATCCAACTTCAAACATTTAATTTTCCTACTGATTACTAGGTTTGTGTTTTATTAGAAATTTGAAGTGCTAAAGTCACTTGGAGTTGTTTATATACTTCTAGATCATATAAGCTTCTATCAACAATAGAGTAATCTATATAATTTTTAAGTGATTTTTTTCTTATCGAATATTTTTTATCACAATTCTTTTAGATTTAAATGGAAATTAAACAGTTACTGCTGAAAACAAGACCTAATCAAATGAAGAGAAACATTCTTTTAAATTTTTTTAAATTTACATGTATATTCCAAAATTACACAAATCTATTTTGGCATCATTTGTTACTATCACAGTTTCGATCACAATTTGATAATGATAATCTTATGTTGTTGAAACTATAACAAGTGTACCTGGACAACTGTTTTTTCTTATAGTTAAATATTTTTTTATCAATTATCTAAAAGTTAAACTTTTAAAATGTTCAACATATTTCGACTTCAATAGTTTTTTTTGCAGTGAAATTCGAAGTATTTCAAAGTAAATTTCAATTTCAAATCTTCTCTTTTTCATTTTTTTGGTACAATTTGTACTATTTTTAACCAAATTTTAAAATACATTTTCTCTAAAATTATAACAGTTTTTTTTGCAGAGCTAAAGACACTTTCAAACACAAATTTCAAACCCTTCTTCAAAAATCTTCTCTTGAAAATTTTCATTTTTTTGGTACAATTTGTACTATTTTTAACAAAATTTTAAAATACATTTTCACCAAAATTATAACAGTTTTTTTTGCAGAGCTAAAGACACTTTAAATAATTTCTCCTCTATACTTTTATTTTTTCTTGCAACTTCCTTTCCAAAGAATTTTCATAGAGAAGTCTAGAAATTTTTACAAGTTTAGCAAAGATTTTATTCAAGAGTTTCAAAATTTTTCAGAAAATCATTATTTATATTTATTTATAGCAATTACTTCGGGGTTCTATACAAGATCTTGTTCAACTTTTTCTATTAGAATTTTTTTTTCTAAATTTCTATAATTTTCTCAGATGATCCATACTTTTAGTTTCTTTACATTGAGGTTTCTAGAATTTTTCACAAGATTTATATTTATGAAAGTACAGTAATTTCTTTTTCCTATCTAATAAATAAATAGATATTTCCAGAATTTTTAGCAAAGATTTTATTCGAGAGTTCTAGATTATTCAGAAAGTTCTCCTAAGATTTTGTGTAACTTTACAATTTATTAATATATTTTCTTTAAAATTTCTAGAACTTCTAGAAGTCTCTTCTAGAAGTTTCAGGAATTCCTCCATCATATTTTCAGATTTTTCATTTTCATTTCCAAAGAATTTTGATCGAAGATTCTAGAAATTTTCACAAGATTTCTAGAGCTTTTTTGGAGGATTCTAGAAGTTTACATTACAGACTTTTAGTTCATTTCAATATTTATAGAATTTTCTGTAAGTAACTCTTCCAGTAATTTCTCTTGCAAATTTTAATAATGTCTTATAAATTGCAAAGATTTCCTTCAGAGCTTAAAAATTTTAAAAAAACTTTTCCAGAACTTCAGACATTTTTTTAGAAAGTTCAGAAATTTCCAGTAACTTTTATTCAAATTTGTAGGCTGTAGATTTTTCTAGAAAATAGTTTCCTAGAAATCTTTCGCAACAGCAGTCAAAATGTCTCTCGTAATACCAGAGAAGTTCCAACACATTCTTCGTATCATGGGTACGAATATTGATGGCAAATGTAAGGTGTTTGCTATGTTTGCTATGACCGCAATTAAGGGTGTTGGTAGGAGATACGCCAACATCGTTCTGAAGAAGGCCGATGTTGATCTCGATAAGAGAGCTGGTGAGTCCTCTGAAGAGGAAGTTGAAAAGATTGTCACAATCATGACCAACCCACGTCAATACAAAATCCCAGATTGGTTCCTCAATAGGCAAAAGGATATTATTGATGGCAACTTCCTCCAACTTGGACAGCAAGCTCCGCAAAGATCTTGAACGCATGAAGAAGATCCGTGAGCACAGAGGTATGCGTCACTTCTGGGGTCTCCGTGTGCGTGGTCAACATACTAAAACGACTGGTCGCCGTGGTCGCACTGTTGGTATATCCAAGAAGAAGTTAACTGTTATTTCTTACTTTCATTAATAATAATAAATAATTTAGACTCTTTTCAGTTATTTCTCCTCGAGATATCAAAATTACTTTTTTAAGCTGTCTTTTAAATTGTGAAGTGTAGAATTTTTTTTCTTAATAGAAATGTAGTTACTTGTAGAATTCAGTTTTTTTTTAAATTTGTTTTTAAAAAACTAGAAATTTGTAGTAATTTCTTCTCCACATTTGAAGTTTTTTTCAACTTGTCTTCTATCTCGCAAAGAGTTTTTTGAGGCTCTTGAATTTTTAGAATTTATCTCTGGAAATGTAGATTATTTTCTAGAGGGTTCTAGAACTTTACAGTAATTTTTCTTCATATTTTCAGAATTTTTTAACAAAGGTCTTATTCGGGACTTCTAGATTTTTTAGTTCGTTTCAATATTTATAGAATTTTCTTTGAGTGATTCTTCCAGTAATTTCTCTTCCAAATTTTAATAATGTCTTATAAATTGCAAAGATTTCCTCCACAGCTCAAAAATTAAAAAAAAAACTTTTCCTTCAGACTTTTTTTAGAGAGTTCAGAAATTTCCAGTAACTTTTTTTCAGATTTGGAGGCTATAGATTTTTCTAGAAAATCGTTTCCTAGAAATCTAGACTCTTTTCAGTTATTTCTCCTCCAGATATCAAGATTATTTTTTAAGCTGTTTTTTAAATTGTAAAGTGTAGATTTTTTTTCTTAATAGAAATGTAGTTTTTTGTAGAATTGGGAAAATTTCCAGTAAATAGCGAAGATTTAAATGAAGGCCGACAATAATTACCCCCCAATTCTCTACACATTAGTATAAATAGAACTCCTTCATTAATTTGCTTCACTTGATAATGACATTAAACCTTCGAAACTTAAGTCGTGTGTTTTTGTAATATATGTATATATATAACATAATTTTTTAGTGGTTAAAACATAGTAAGTGCGTTAGTTAATTGTTTAAATGAAGGCTTTTTTAAAAATTTGTGTTTAAAAATCTAGAAATTTGTAGAAATTTCTTCTCCACATTTGAAGTTTTTTTTCAACTTGTCTTCTAAATCGCAAAGAGTTTTTTTGAGGCTCTTGAATTTTTAGAATTTTCCTCTGGAAATGTAGATTATTTTCTCGAGGGTTCAGGAAATTTCTCGAAATTTATTCTCCAGAGTTCAAGATTTTTTTTTGAAGTCGTCTTTTCAATTGCAAAGATTTTCTTTGAGGCGTTAGGATTTTCTAGATTTTTTTTTTCTAAAAGTTCAGAGTTTAGAAAATGGCCAATAACTGCTAAATAAGGGCTATTTTAAAAATTTGTTTTTAAAAATCTAGAAATTTGTAGTAATTTATTCTCCACATTTCAAGTTTTTTTCAACTTGTCTTCTAAATCGCAAAGTGTTTTTTTGAGGCTCTTGAATTTTTAGAATTTTCCTCTGGAAATGTAGATTATTTTCTCGAGGGTTCAGGAAATTTCTCAAAATTTTATCTCCAGAGTTCAAGATTTTTTTTGAAATCGTCTTTTAAATTGAAAAGATTTTCTTTGAGGCATTAGGATTTTCTAGATTTTTTTTATCTAAAAGTTTAGTGTTTAGAAAATGACCAATAACTGCTTCCCCAAATTAATTTTATTTTCAACTTTTCTTATAAATTGCGAAGATTTTCTTTCAGACTCTAAATTTTTTTTTTAATTCTCCTTCTTTTCGAGAATTCAGGTAAATTTTAGTAATTGTTTCTCTAGATTTCAACATTTTGTTTCAACTGGAGGCTATAAAATTATTTACATAGTTCTAAATTGCGGAATTTTTCTTTGAGGGTCTAGAATTTTTTTTAGAAAATTTTCCCCTAGGAATCTTTTCTTATTTTCGAGAAAGGAATTTTCAGTAATTTCTCTACCCGATTTCAAGTTATTTTTTCAACGGGTCTTATAAATTTCTAGGAAGCTCTAGAATTTTTAGAAAATTCCCAACCTCCAACCCGTTAAACATAAACGAGTGTTTTACTTATATAATAATGAATAACAAAAAAAATTTTGTTAAATTTTTAAGGAAAAAATTCGTTTCGATACAAACATTTTTAACGGAACCTTTGTTTGTAATTAATTACTTAGAGGGTGGGATAGTGGCCACCCACCAACCCTACATAAACAAAAAAATCTAACAGAGGAAACTTTTTAGTTTCCTGCACTTATATTAAAAAAAGTGGAGAGTTGGTAAAATAAAACAAAACACTATCCTCCGCTAAAGTATTTTTATATATGTAGGGTGGGTGGGTGGCCTCTATCCCACCCTCCAACATGTTAAACATAAACAAGCGTTTTACTTATACAATCTTGAACCATAAAAATAATATTGTTTAAGAAAAAAAATGTTTCGTTGCATAATATTTTAACGGATATATAAAAAATTTCTAGCATAAGATACTTTTTAGTTTCCTAAAAATCTAGATTTTTTTTCAAGAGCTCGGGAAGTTTCCAGCAAGAAGGCTCTAGAACTTTTTAGAAAATTTGCTTGTAGAAATCTTTTCTTGAGGGTTCAGTAATTTTTCTTTTTTTGAGGCCCTAACCTTAACTTTAATTAAAAGTTGTAAAACAAAATAAACATAACATTATTGCAAAATTTGTTGTAGATTTTATGAAAATATTTTCGTGTTTTTTCTATTTTTAATAGATTTATTCAAACAAATTTTGAAATTTAAGAAATTTTGAAAAATAAGACATAATTTTTCAAACAAAAGTTATGAAAAAGTTTTATTGAAATATTTTTTTTTTGTAAAGTTCTCAATTTAAAAATGTATAGGAGCTAATTGTAAATAATTCAAAATTGAGCAAATTATTAAGAATAACCTTCAAAATATAGGGAAAGTATTATGATGGCCACATCACCATTTTAACTCTTGTCATATTTTCAATGTTTTTTTGGTAAAATTCTTACTATTTTCAAGCAAATTTCAATTGGTTTTTTAAAATTTAGTTCATTCTCTTAGCAAAATTCACTTTTGGAAAATGGTTATCAGCTTAAACTGTTATTTAATAGCAATTATTTCATTTATTTTCAACATTTTATATCGTGAAAATTTTCTTAAAATTTTATTTTGTAAATTAATTATTTGCTAACTTAAAAAAATATGTTTAATAATTAAAAAAATCTTTGATGGCGAATTGTAATCAAATTTCAAAAGTTCTTGTTTTTATTCTTAGCAAAATTGAATTAATTTTTAGTAAAACTTTCATTTGCTTGTAGAAGCAATAAATTTGTGAAACAATGTTTTTTTTTAAATCACAGGGTTATTCAAAACCTTATATACGATAGTCACTAAATAAAAACAAGTGTTACATTTTCAACGGTTTTTTTTCAAATTTTAACTGTTTTATGAAAGTACTCTCCAATTGTAAATAAATATAAATTTTCAGAAAACCACTTTTTTTATGTGTTAACAGACAAGGTTTTACATACGTCAAAATACAGGGTTATTCACGCTATACGGCACGGAATATTGTAGCCAAAATACGTGACTTTCAAAACGTTTCACTTTGGGGATATATGGGGGTCTATTAGGGCTACTTTTTAAAATTACTATCATAATATACAGGGTGTCCCAAAAACCCTAAAAGGATCAAAGTTGTGTTTTTTTAAATGAAACACCCTGTATTTTATTGCATTTTTGGATCCTTCGATCATAATAAGTGTGTGTTTTAATAAGGTTTTTATTAAATAAACCTTAAGGTTTTTGAAATAATTTGAATTTTGTAAAAATTTAACCTAATTTTCATGTTTCAAATACTTAAAAAGTAATTAAGTTATGCATACCAAATTTACACTGAAATGTAACAATAGATCATATTTTATTTTCCAAGTATAATAAATTTGACATCTTATACCGGGTGTAAAAAAATTGGAATTAAACAAATGAGAACTTTAAATGGCCATAACTTCATTTATTTAAATGGAACGCTATATTTATTAATTTATCAGCAAATGCACGTTTTAATTACCTATCGAATGGTATTTATATCTTAAATGTTAAGTCTTCTCATTTTTACAGAAAACGCCAAAATATTGTTTATTGCACCGTTTTAGTACTTTTTAAGTAAAAATTTTAATGTATCTAGTTTTCTATGGTATTTAAAAACGTCAGATAATTAATTTAGTATGCCACTTTAGTTTAAAAAGCCTGTCTTTTGTTATAGTTGTCTTATTTTGCATTTTTGTGTTAGATCGTTAGTAATCGTTATTGTTTGAACATCGCTGTTGTATTTTTTGGTAAAAAATGAAGATTTACTCAAAAGAAGGGGGTATTGGCATTATCTTTATGCTTGGAGAATGTCATCAAAATTGTTTATTGGCTTGCCGAGTTTATACTTAAAGGTTTCCCGAAAGAAATCACCCTAAGCCAGCCATTTTTGAGACACTATTAAACCAATTTAAAGAAATTGGAAGTGTCAGTTATAAAAACCCCAGTATAAGAAAATCTGTGTAAATTTTCATTTTTTACTATTAAATACAACAACGATGTTCAAACAATAACGATTACTAACGATCTAACACAAAAACGCAAAATAACACAACTATAACAAAAGACAGGCTTTTTAAACTAAAGTAACAGACTAAATTAGTTATCTTACGTTTTTAAATATCATGGAAAACTAAATAAATTAAAATTTTTACTTAAAAAGTACTAAAACGGTGCAATAAACAATATTTTGGCGTTTTCTGTAAAAATGAGGAGACTAAACATTTAAGATATAAATACCATTCGATAGGTAATTAAAACGTGCATTTGCTGATAAATTAATAAATATAGCGTTCCATTTAAATAAATGAAGTTATAGCCATTTAAAGTTCTCATTTGTTTAATTCCAATTTTTTTACACCCGGTATAAGATGTCAAATTTATTATACTTGGAAAATAAAATATGATCTATTGTTACATTTCAGTGTAAATTTGGTATGCATAACTTAATTACTTTTTAAGTATTTGTAACATAACAATTAGGTTAAATTTTTACAAAATTCAAATTATTTCAAAAACCTTAAAGTTTAAGTAATGAAAACCTTATTAAAACACATACTTATTTTGATCGAAGGATCCAAAAATGCAATAAAATACAGGGTGTTTCATTAAAAAAAACACAACTTTGATACTTTTAGGGTTATTGGGACACCCTGTATATTATGAAAATAATTTTAAAAAGTAGCCCTAATAGACCCCCATATATCCCCAAAGTGAAACTTTTTGAAAGTCACCTATTTTGGCCACAATATTCCGTGCCGTATAGCGTGAATAACCCTGTATAATAAAATGAAACATTTAAGTAAAATAAAATAAGTGCTTCATAATAATAAGTAAGTAGATTAACTAAGTAAGACAATAGATTAAAGAATAAATCCATGAAATACCATAAGAATGAAAAAAATCACAATCATCGTCTTAAATTTTTTATGTACACATCAAGTACCAATTTTACCTGAAACGAAAACAAACCACACTACTGTATTATTTACAACGAAGCCTACCCTTGTGTCGTATTAATTCCTCGAAATCTCTTCTTTCAATACAATCGTATAGTTTACACTTTTTTACCATCGACGTCTGTGTGACGGTGTCACATCAATTTTTCAGAGTTTGTTACCCATCAAACGTTGAACGGATATTAGTCGTGTGACATTTCGATATAATGGTATCCTGTTTAGTAGCAAGAAATTAAAATTGGAGAAATAATGGTGCCTATTGGAAAAGAAAAAAATTGGAAACGTGAGAATGATGCGTAACTAGATATGGGTGTAACCTAACAATGATGATTCCGAAAGTACGAGAATAGTAGCAGCAGCTGTTAGACCGTGTCTTGAAAACATGGACACCTTTGTGTTGGAAAATAGCAAAACTTTAAAAGCGGCACGCTTGAATAATATGAATTAAAATCAGTTTTATGTTACATCTTTTATTGTCAATATTTTTTTTTAATAGTTGGTAATACAATTAATACAAGTACGAACGTATAGTGACTAAGAAATTCTTTCCGCCTGAGTCATGCGCATCCTCAAAATTTCTAGAGCGCGTCAGTTTAGAAAACGAAAAAGAGATATCGCCTTACATTAATTCTTGAAACGATGGGCGTATAACTGGAACTAATTGCAAAAGATCCCCGCCGAGATGTGGTGGGAATTTTAATTGAATTCATAAACCACAGACATATATTATTCTCTGCGGTTAAGTCTAGAGAAATTAGTTTAAAAAAATAAATCGAGAGGAACAAATTGGAATTGTTATAAACCGAATTATTGTCTAATATGGAATGAAAAATTTAAACTTAGACCAAAAGAACTACCGTATGATTCATCACTGGATAAAATTTACAAATTAGGATCTAGTCATACTGAGGTTGATTATTACTTTAGGTTTTCTTTAACGTATAAAAAAATAAATTCTATTAATAATTATAATTATAAATATATATGACTTGAACTTTTATTTTCTTCACATTAAACAGTTTCAGCGAATAGTTTTCACTAGTTTTGTAGTTAATCCAGGTCTGCAATCAAATGGATGACTGACTTTTTCTATTGGAATATAATTATTGACACTTCATAGTAACTGGAGCGATTCTTTAAAGGAACAAACTCATTAACACACATATAAATACACAAATAATACTACGGAAGGACCATGTGGTCGATAACTACAAACACTACTTCTACTTCTAGTAAAAATACCATTATACATTATTACATGTTATTTTAATAGATCATGTAAAGTAACTAATTTAAATACAAACATAAATGATATTAGCCTTTGCAATTGCTTAGCATTTAAATTAAAAATTTTAGAATTCGTCTGGATATCATTGTAGATGGTAGACATTTTAAAAGATTAGAAAACACCAACAATTATTTCTATATTTTTTTTGATTTTGCATACACAATGAATACCCAACTTTAATTAATCTCTTCTTTTATGATGTTTAAATAATTTAGTTTTAATGAATAGCCGTCTGGACTTTCGAATGATTTATTGTCGGCGAAACTGACGGACTGTTTACGAAACGGTGCCGTTCGGTAAGTTTCTCGCTGTGTGGACAATGGGGAGAGTTATTGGCATTCAAAATGTCATAACAGTAACACTTGAAATTTATTTTGACCATTCATTGTTACGTTCGAGAGGTTCCATAATGGGCATTGAAAGAAAAAAGTAAAAGTCTGTCTGGTCACAAAAAATAAAATATTTTATAGCCGCGTAATAAAATTGTAAATTATATTTAGAGGGTGGTTGTAAAATTAAGTGCCTTCATTAGATGAATAATAGAATTCATTCGTTTCGACGAAAATGTTAACTTTGAGTGACGTTAATTATTACAGATTTATTATTTACACCTTGAGATTTTTTTTTATGAAATTCCATTAAAAATAGGAGAAGAATATTTTAAATCCACGAAAACAATATCGTAAAATAAAACCAAATACTATTTTTTAAGTTATTTTCTGTTAATTACTTGATTCTACTTTTTAAACATATGTTTTTTCTATAATTTTCTATAAATAAAATTCTGTATAATTTTTAGTGTGTTTATTTTCACAATTGCTTCGCAATTGTTTTGTTTGTACCTATTAATACACTTTTTACCGTAAGGAAATAAAAGTAATAAGAACAAAATCACTCATTATTATCTAAAATACAACTTTCTCCTTTACAGTTTTTTCTATCAGTGATAATAACAGAGATATATTGATTTGAATTTTTTTTTACTTCTCTCAAAATATCTAGTTACCCTTGACTTTTTTGAAAACTTTGAAAGTGCAATTCTCTCCCTCCTATAGTTTTCGATATCCCCATAAAAAAAAACTCACCCTGTATAAAAGCTTCATGTAAAAAGTTGTTTAAATATTTAGTAACATTACTATATTAATCAAAAACTCTAATAAACATTTTTTTTTATTTAGTACTAAAATACTATCATACTTAAATCGTGAGTGTTTTTTTAAGCGTTAAAATTTGAATAATTAAAATAGTTGCAATAAGTAAATCTAACTAAATCTAAGAATTACAAATATGTAATTTATTTATATATCAATAATAATGACAAATGAATTGTCTGGCATACCTACATACAACTTCGACATTAAAAACAACTAACCTACCCATGGGGATAGTGGCGGGAAATGGGTTAATGATATTATAATAGTTGATCAATGGGAACTGGAAAGTAATCAGCTAATCATCTATCGTAAGTAAGTTTACAATTCTTATAAATTTAAATTTTAGCTTCGAGCAGTGAATAATGTGTTTAATTAAATTACAGCATAAATTTACATTTTTTTATATTCTAATAATTACTTTAAATTATAACATTTGGTAATTTTAAATTAGAACACTTGTTATGTTTCATATTATTATATTCATTTTACTGATGTTTCGATCAACGAAATTTAATGAAATTAATCTAATTTAAAATTACCTAACGTTATAATTTCATTTATTCAAGAGTGCAATGAATAAAGTATTAAAGTATTTGTTTAAATCGAACCATCAAAGTTTTTTTTCTTCTAAAAAAGCGTTGTAATTTTAACAAGAAACACCTTGTTAATAAGAATGATTTTTTTCTTCTAAAAATACTTCAAGTTAGCTTAAAAATTAAGTTGAAAAAAATAATATTTTTAAATTTGCTTAATACAACAGTTAAGAAGTACAAAAATCGATGGAGATTTGCCTCCAAAGTTTCTTCTTCTAGAAATCTACTTACTTTCTAAGTTTTAGACTGTTTTTTTTTCATGATAGTTTTTATAAAATTTAAACTATCTTTTAGATTATTTTCCTAACTGAATGTTTGTTTTATAGCACATTTCAATTGTTTTGTTATATTTTTAACAGTTAATTTCATTGTTTCATGAAAAACTGTTTTGATATTTTTAAATTCTTTTTGCAAATTTTAAATGCTTTTAGATAATTTATAACTATTTTGTAAAACAATTGTTTTTACTTGAAGGGATTTTTAAAACAACTTTCCTTAGAATTTTCTTAAGAAAAATGAAGGTTTCTTATTGTTAAAATTATAACCTTTTAAAGCAAATTTTGCAGTTTTTAATCATTTTTAATAATCAATTGTATTGTTAATATGTGAATACAGTATATTATATATTTCTCCTTGATTGTAAATTTGATTTGTGTATATCATCTACCATGGTCTTCCACACAATTTAATAAATAAATAAATAAATAATTGTTGTTTGGTAGATTTCTAACGGTTTTAAACAAAATTTAACATTTTATTTTATTTTTAGAAACTTTTAAAATTATGTTCAAAAGTTTTATTTCCATATTTGGAAAAATATAATTCTTTTCTAGGTAGAATTACAACTGTTTTAAATGAATTTTTAATGTTTAATTGTGAAGGCGTTTACTTTACATCTTGAAAATAATGAAGAATTTATTTATTACCACTTTATTTTAAATTACACTTGAATATAGCTTCGACTAATAGCTAGTCATTATAAAACATAAGGTTTATGTTTATGACAAGTTGTTAGTCGAAACTATAGTGGTGTTATTTCAACCAACTCATGTTTTCCAAATTGAAAAATTGCTTAAAGATAAACATTTTTTTATCCAATTCATAAACTACATACTCTGTATGTTTTTTTTGTATAACTAATAACACTTTTTGCAAATTTAGACTACTTTTAAGAAAATTTTATCCAAATTAAATATCTGTTTTTTTTTTTCATAGCAAATTTCAATTGTTTTGTTATATTTTAAACTGTTTCTTTCATTTTAATAGTTTCGTGAAATTTTTTTCTATCTGCTTTGTACTTTTTTATTGTCTTTTTTGGATTCTTTTTTGTTGCAAATTTATAACTATTACTTTTATCAGTTAAATTTTTTTACCTTTGAGAGTTTTTTAAAACTACGTTCCCCTAAATTTCTAATTTTCTTGAGAAAGTTGTTTTATTCTTTTTGGCCAAAGTTCAATTGTTTTAAAATATTGCATTTTTATAAAGTTTATATGTGTTTCTCATAACCAATTTGAATTGTTTTTGTAATTTTTAACCACTTTGAACTAGATTGAAAATGTTTGTAAACAAATTTTCAATTTATTTTTGTTGAAGATGGTATACCTTTATACATTTTTTGATGACGTAACATTTTTAAAACTCATTCGTCCTTGACTTCTTGGTTATCGACCATAAGCCTTTCAACTTCCTTTGAAGTATTTACCGGCAGTTTACATTTTGAATTTTGTTTTTGTTTAATAATTATTTTTTCTTTTAAGAAATTCAATTTTTATTCCAATGCCAATTTGTTTCTTTTTTGTGATCTTTTTAAAATAGTGCGTCATCTAATTTTTAGGTGTTTTTTCACAGTTTTTTTATGTAACTTTTTCATGGAAATATTTTCAAACTGTTTCTATTTTTTACAAATTTCAAATGTTTTATTCCAATTTAGAACTTTTCTTTTTTTGTTGTTTTTATTTTGACAATTAAAGAAACGCTTTCCTAGAAATTTTCTCCAGAAATTTATAGATTTTAATTTAGTAAAATTGCTTTTAAGCAAATTCTACATTTTAAAAAGTTTTTGTTTGTTTTTCATATGTAAAATTTCAATTTTTTTGTAGATTTGAATGGTTTTAAACTTATTTTTAAACTAATTTTCAATTTCTGATTTGAAGAATTTTACATTTTACTTTTTTAAAGTTTTCCAGTTTTTTTAAGTTTTCAAATTAGAAAATATTAAATGATTTTTTTTTTTGGCAGCGATAATTATTTTTTAATTTAAAGCCATTTTTTTTCTTCTTGAAAATTTGTTTTTTTCGAAATTTTTAGATGCCTTTTGTCACAGTTCCTTTTATTTTAACTTGTTCATGAAGATTATTTTAAACTGCTATGATTTTTTTTAATGTTTTTTTGCAATTTCAATTTTTTTTTCAAATTTACAATAATTTTTTAAGTTTTTACTATTAAATTTCTAAAATTTGTTTTCTTGGAAGTTTTCTCAATAAATTTGAAGGCATTTTTGGCAAAATAAATTTCTTTTAAAGAAAATTTTACATTTCTAAAAAGTATTGAACTCTCTTTTGGCATATTTTCAAATATATTTTAATAAATTAATAAAAATTTCAACTGTTTTCAAGCAAAGTTTCGAGTTTTTAAAAATGTCATATTATCCTAGAAAACATATATTTTTAAGAAAAATTTCAACTGTTTTAAGAAATTTATAGAGATTTTTCAATATTTTCATTTATTATCTTCAAATTTTTAAACTATTAACTTTATAAGTTTCTGCAAAACTATTGAATTTTTAAATTTAAAAGGAAATTTTTAAATTATTTTCTTAACTGAAAGTTTTTTAAATGTTTCTTTAGCAAGTTTGTAATATTTCCACATTTCTTTAATTTTAATTATAAGTCATGCAAATTCTTTTCTGTTTTGATTTTTTTGACAGACATCTACCGAACTATTTAGAGCTGCTGCATCTGAAGTGAAAATTGCCATAAATAGCTAACCTCCTTTAGGAGACTTCACCCTAAGAAGAAGAAGAAATTTAAAATGTTATTTTTAAATTTGCTTATTCTTTAAAGTCATCTGTTTATACTTTGAGAGTTTTTGATTTCCTCTAAATTTTTAATTTTCCTTAGAAAGCCTTTTTTTATTTTTGATAAAAATTCAATTGTTTTAAAGACAATTTTGAATTTTTCTAATTCAACTTAAAGTTTCTAATTGTACTTCATATCTAATTTGGTATTTCGTGTTTTTTTAACGATTTTAAACTTAAATTGAAAATGCTTTTAAGCTGAAAGTTATCTTAATTTCTTCTTTGAAATATTTCACACCAGTTTACAATTTTAATTTGTTTTTGTTTCGAAAATTTTAAATGTTTCTTTTAACAAATTAAACTTTTAATTTAAAGCCAATTTGATATGTTTTTGTTTCTTGGTAAAATTTAAATTCAATTGTGTTTTGTAAGTAGACTGCATTTTTTCTTTTAACACATTTTCAAATATGTTTTTTTGGTTATATTCCAACTATTTTGTTTTGTTCAAGGGTTTGATTTTTTTCTTAGTAATATTATATTTTATCAAAAAACTGTTAACTGTTGTATTAACAAATTTGAAAATTTTTGATTTTGTAATTTTGTACTTTTATATCGAAATAAAAAAATGTCCTAGCCAAATTGTTTACAATAGAGGCCCTAAAAACTGTCTTCTAAAATTTAGCTGTTTTTTGCTTAGTTTTTATTTGGTAAAATATTAACTGTTTTTAAGCAAAATGTGCCGCTATAAAAAGTTTTCAATTTTGATAGCAAATCTCAATTGTTTCTTTTGTATATGTTTAACTGTTTTCTTAAACAAATTTGAAAATATTTAGACTTTTTAGACTGTTTTTTTTAAATTTGCTGTTTTTAATTTGACTGAAATAAAAATAAAATTGAAAATGTTTAAATATATGCAAGGAGCATAGTTGTTGCTTCACGATAAATAAAAAAAATACATATTTTGGATAAGCTTAGATATTTTAGGTGAATATATCAGTTTTTTGATAAACTTTTTTGATAAACTTGATAAACAGTCAAAGTACTAAAAACCTCTATCCACAATTTTATGTAATTTACAGATATACATATTTCGGACACAAAGTTATCATCATCACCATCAATGTTTTACTATTAAATACAAAACACAGTAAGTGCTTTAATCATTATTATCAGTTTTATATGACTTCATAATATCAATTCCTATGAAAGTTATAAATAAAATATTTCTTTTCTTTATGCCACACGCGTCTACAGTTTCGATGAAGTAACAATCATTAACAAATTAAAAGTTTTGTGAAAATAATTGATTAGCTATTTCTTACTTGTTCGCAGTGAATAATTAAATTTATAATTGATACTGGTAGAGCTACACTCTTGATGGAACGAGATATGTAAATTCAATGGGGTAAAACACTTGTTAAGTTCCATAATATTTTTATTTTCAGTTGCAACTGAAAATAAAAATATTATGGAACTTAACAAGTGTTTTACCCCATTGAATTTAATTAAATTTAATTAGCATGTTCTTCTATTATTATCTAAATACTACTAAGAGTCATTGAATAAAAATACCTTACAAGGAAATTGTGATAAGGTAAAAAAGCGATGTTAAGACCCATCTTAAAATCTCCTTCCTCGTGTTCAATCTTAAGAGCATCAGGATTACTCGCATCATTAGCATATTTTTAGTTTAATGTGTAAACCTGTTATTTCACTGTGTTCTCGTACTTGTTTACACATAATACTTTGATAAAGATAAGCCCTAAGCGTCAGGAAATTGATTTCAAAAATATATAGACCGTTGGCTATGATTAGTCGATTTAAAAATAGAAGTATTGTACTGATATCATAAATATTAACATCTTGGATTTTAAATTAAAAGACTACTTTTTAGGTTAATTAAAGTAGTTGATTCTTACAGGGGTGGATTTGTAAATTAAAAGCTTGTTTTATTCGGAAGTATTAATTTTATTTTAGTTGATTTTTGTTGAGCTAAATTATTGATGGAATTGCATGATTATTAATTCATGGGTTTGCTCGTATACATTGAAAAGATGGATTAAACCAAGTTTAAGTAATGTAATTTACTTTCTAATGTAAATATGACGGAAATTGTTGATGTAATTGAACCGATGGTCCGTTTAGGGCGTTTTTAAAGGGCCACATCAAGTGGCCCCGATGTATGGTTCGATGATCTAGATCCAGAAGGAATTACATCGATAACCGCTCTTAGTTAACGTTAAAGGAGGCCATAAAGTGTATCAGCCGGTCGGAGGGTGAAATACAAACATTAAAGGCCCTATTCGCGATGCCCTTGAAAGATAGGGCCGGAGAAAAACATGGTTTTAAAAAGGGACATTTGAACCGTTGTGCAGGAGATTAGCTTCGCATGTTTGTATAGGACGTGGCCGAATGGTTCTAAAAATAAGGGCTTAATCCCTGCATAAATAAATATTTCCACATTTCGGGCCGAAATAGTTTATCTTGTAATGGGCTGCGCAAATATTATTCCGTTCCATGCATTTTGTAGCCATTGTGGGATATCAATTGGGTAAATAGATTTTTGGCGTGTGGCCGACTCAAGGAAAAAAAAAAGAAAGGAAAACAGGTATAGCTTACGTTTACACTGGGGGTATTTTATGGAGGGTAATAAACATGGCAAATAAAACGAAATAAAATCAGGAGTACGTTTACTGTAGAACGAACGTGATTGTTTTAAATAACTCGTTGTATTCTGAATTTGCTAATGGTTTCCATGTGTTAAACTATCGTTTATAAAACTTTTATCTACGCCATGTACGAAATATTAAACAACCACCGTTCGTAACTCAACGCTTTAGAACGATTCGCACATAATTCTCCAAATATTTAATGTGGCACATCTAGATGTTCCCATTTCCATTCCGCGCACATATCTGAGTTTTATGGTTAGTAGGCCTTCTAGTTAATAGAACTCTTGTTATCACAGACATAAATCCCGATTAATGAGAACTGGTGATATTTTTATTATAATCATGATATACGTCTAGAACACACACATACATATACCACCAGCGTTACATATTCATAAATCGTATTTGATTTATGGTCGTGTGCTTTCAATTTTTCTTGTAAATACATTCCGGAAAGTTTTGTTGACTTAGACGGAAGTTGCTCGCGAAATATGTACGCAAACTTATATACTTACGGTATTGGCGAGTGATGCGTTATAATTTAAATTATTAAAGTTTCGAAATACTTAAAACTTCCCTTTACTTGTGGCTTTTAATATATTAAGTGAATATCAATGAATGTTGGTCTGAAAGGAAATTGTTTATTCCTTCTAAATGTAATTACTTTTAAACTGCTTTCATGGACGCACCATATTAATAGCTACCAAGTAAATTAGAACAGTGTTTTCGCAGAACTATAGATAACTTTCGGAAATTTTCGAATGAATAACCAGACTTGTTGAATCATTTATGCGATGACACTAATGTTATTATAATCCCATGCAAATGTCTTTCTGTGCAAACAAACCAGTCGCTTCGACAAGTTGGTCACCAGTTCGCTAATGATGACACTAATGCTTGTTTGCACTACAATAAAATAACTGTACATTCAAACACAACACAATTGCGGCAATTCAAATAACGTTCATTCATTTGTTTAATAAAGGTGTTTGCTTTTAATTTATTCAAAGGAACGTAATTTTTTAAAGGCAAATACCCGCTTCCCACACGGTCGTCTTTCGAATCGTTAAATGTAATATATTACTCAGATATCCTTGCATGCACACACAAAAAAGCATTATTTATTGTAAAATGGGAACAAACTACTAATAATACTTCTGGAACCTGCTTAAGACTTATCTAATCTTATGATTTAATACGGAGTACACCTGTATTTCTTATAATCGTTAGTAAACTCCAACGTTTTCCACCTACATAATTATTTCAACGAAAACAGATTTAATTTATGACCTAGAATAAATGTCTTAAATATAAATTGCATAATTATTTCCTGTCAAAAAAATGTTACAGGTGAAAATATTTCCAAATAATAGAGTTATTATGATAGTATCATTTTGAAGCAAGGGAGGAACTTAAAAAGTAATTAAACCGAACCCTGTCGACAACAGTCACGATATTTTTTTTAGATCTTATCAGTTGAAGACAGAGAAGACAGAGAAGCAAAGCTTGCTTAGACTTGAGAGTAGATAAATATTTTTCACTAACATCCGTTTATTTATTAGATGTAAATACGGTGTTTATATTCGTCGGGGGTTGCAATTTTTTATCCTTTGCTCCAATGTGTTAAGTATGGTTTTGTAACTTCTGCAATTTTGTTAAATAAAACTCCTATTATTCTGCTGCTTCTAAGAATGATTTTTTGGTATATCTCTTAATTTAGTGTTTAATTTTCCCAAAGATGTCACTCAACTATCCTTATATCGTTTCTATCAGTTAACAATTAGTAAGTATTTTTATCATTCCAAACATGAAATAAACTATTGCGATTTCTGCAAAAGTGGTCTAACCATCTTAAGTTGTTGGACAATTGTGAAAAAAAAGGAATTCTAACATGTATGATCAAATTAAAATTCTTTTCACGCAACTCTAAACAAAAACAACAATAAAATAGGCTTGTAGTTTAGTTCAAAACTTCATCATGCGCTGAACAATACAGGTTCTTACCACATACTACGTTAATATATTTTTAAAAATTAGATATAAATAATGGACATGAGCTACAACAATATTAATAAAATTTTACAATTAATAAAAGGCATCGAAGAAATTGTATATTAACATTTGCAATTTTTCATTAATACAGCAATAAATCCTGTTAAGACAATATGGCAAGTAATAAACACAAAATGGATATATAAACAAACTAGGCAATATGAATTTGTGAGTTATGTGAAGCTTACTATTTAATTAAATAAACACAGTTATATTTCTGTCTTCGATATTTAAATAGTGAAGTAAGAAATATAACGGCGTTTATTTAATTAAACTAGGCAATCTGGCTGTATTATATCACCTGAAGAATTCCATAAATTCTTTGTAACTATCCCATATGAATTGACTTATTTAGCTGGAATACTTCAATCGTATGAACAATTCAATTTTAATGTCATTGTGAAAGATGTTTAAAACACTATAAATAAACTAATAAAATCAAGAGTGCGGGAATACTAATTACTGATTGATTACAGAGCACTTCTACTATCAAATCTAATCAATAACTGCCTTCAAGAGAACTATTTTCCAGATAGTCTAAAAATAGCAAAAATAAATAATCCCGACTGGGAATAAAACAAGTTTCCAACGATATAAAAGATCAAAGACCAATTGTAATTATGCCAGTTATATCAAGGAGAATAGAAACATTGATGGCAATGCAAATCTATGCATTTTATTTGTTTACTGAAGCTTAATTTGAATTTCGTCAAAATCGCGACATTTGTATAAACAAATGGAACATAACAAGTGTATTACTTCTCCCAATATCAAAACATTACAACTTCAGCGACAACGTCCTAAAACTGATGAAATCATATCTCATAAATAGGACACAAATATAAAAATAACTCTCAGTTTATTCCTTACTTCACTTGTTTATTAAGCGCTAGATGAACATTTCGTGTTATTTTTATTTTCAAAACACTTCACATGAACTCAAACCGTCAATAGGTCACAAATAGTTGAATATAGGGTAAACAATCTTCAGTTCTAATCATAAATATAGCTGTACCTCAGGGATCCGTGCTGTGACCTTTCTTGTTTATTATATATACCATCAATAAAAAACAGTGATTTGGAAATAATATTTGTTGGGTGATAGCGCATTTTCATGTAGTGATATGGCATTTGACGAAGTATTATGTCGCAATACAACTGAGTTTCCTAAAGAAATGCATTTAAATAATGAAGTTAGTCATACCATTGAACACAGTGTGGTGTTGTTTGCTAAACATTTTGCCAAATGGTAGAATACTAAACAAATTAATTAATTGCCTGAATATCAGGGAAACGAATTGTTTGATCTCTGCAATCTTAATATTTCTATTTTCTTTAATGCTATATGCTTGCTACCCGACTGATGGGCCTGACGGAATCCCTACGATTTTTGTGAAAAGATGCATTTATACTTTGAGCAAACCCATTTATGCTTTATTTACAAAGTCACTGTCGACTGGAATTTTTCTCGATTGTTGGAAAGATTATTTTGCGGTTCTTTATAATTATAGGGAAGTATCTATTCAATCTGTTATTCCAAAACTTTCAGACCTCTTAGTCTCTGAACAAGTAATGAGGTCTTGTGCGCATGCGATTATGAGTGAACATCATGGATTTATGAAAGGCAAATTAACTGTGACGAATCTGTTAGTATATCAGACCCATTTGGCAAATGCCTTGGAGAATGGATCACAAGTTGATTCTATATACACTGATTTCTCCAAGGCATTTGATCGTGTACAGCATGATATATTAATTAATAAATTGGGATTAATGGAATTTGTTGCTAATGTTGTTAGATGGATAAGCTCTCATTTACGAAACAGAAAACAACGAGTACGCATTGGGAAGAACGTATCTAATATTATAAATATCACGTCAGGGGTACCTCAAGGCTCGCATTGTGGTCCCCTTTTATTTTTGTTATTTATTAATGACATCGGATTAAAGATTAAACACAGTAACTTTCTCCTTTGCTGACGATTTGAAAATATTTAATAGCGTTAAATTTTTAAATGATCAAAATCAACTACAATGTGATTTGGATAGTGTTGTAGTATGATGTAATGATAATATGCTGGATTTGAATTTGAACAATCTGTCTATATCTTATTTTGTCGAGGCGAGATGTGTAACTTCAATCAAAATTAAATTTCTCCACCCATATATCACATATATGCAGTAAGTCATTACAATTGATGGGTTTTATTAATAGGTTTTCAATGGATTTCAAAGTTAGTACAATTAGAAAAGTATATGTACGGCCACATTTGGAATATGCCTCGAGCGTTGGTCACCCTATACAAATAATGTCGTCAAACAATTGGAACGAGTTCAGGGCAAATTTTTAAGATTTATGCATTTTATAATGGGTGGTAGATGCCCAAATTTTAGCCATAGTTCAATGTTAATCCAGCTTAATATTAAGTCGTTAGTATACAGGAGAAGGTTTTTGGATTTATCAATTTTATATAAACTTATTAACGGTCTTATAGAGTTTACTATACCACGTGGACCTCATAAACCATTGTTTCGGATTGCTTTCCATCCCATTGTGCGTATGATGCGTTATGCAAAATCTATTAGAATTTATAAAAGTTTATTCCAATTTATTAGAATTTACTGGGAATGTATTTATATTTATGACATTGTATTAGAATTTATTAGAATTTATAAGAAGTTATTAGATAATTTATTAAAATTTATTAAAGTCTACTAGAGTTTATTAGTTTTTATTAGAATTCATTAGAACTTATTGTATTTTATTTAAATTTCTTAAGACTTACTAGAATTTATTAGAAGTCATTAGAATTTATTAGAATATATAAGAATTTGTTAGGATTTAATACAATTTATTAGGATTTATTTAAATTTATAAAAATTCATTAGTATTTATTATATTTCATTCGAAATCTGTAGAATTTATTAGATTGTATTTATATTTATTAGAATTTATAAGAACTTTTAAAATTGTACTATATACTATTAGATTTTTTCTAGGTTATCAGAATTTATTAAAAACATTGGTTTCTATTAGAATGAATTAGAATTTATGAGAGTTTATCAAAAATTGTTAGAACTTATCATAATTTATTAGTGTTTATTAGAATCCATTAAAATCTATTAGAGTTTATTAGTATTTAGTAGAATTCATGATATTTTGGTGAAACCTATAAATGTTGATTAAAAATTTATTATATAAATAATTATTTTATTAAAATTTATTAGGTTTTATTAATATTTATTATAATTAGTGGGGCTTACTAAAATGTATTAAAATGTATGATATTGAATTAGAATTTATTAGAATTTATGAGAACTTATTAGTGAATTTATTCGCTAGAACTTATTAGAATATCATTTAAAGGGCAAAAAGGCCATATTTGGCAAATAATTTGATGAATCGTCATCAAGAGAATCTTCATGGACAGTTGCTTCATAGAAGAGTAGAGGGTGAGAATAGAAGAACACATACTTTGTGAATGCAAATGCTGTAGAAAATTATTATGTATATATTAGAATCTTTTTGTTAGCATTCTGGATAAAATAAAGAATACCTAAAACCTAATACCTAATACCTATTATAATACATTAGAGTTTAACAGAATTTGTTAGAATTTATTACAATTTATTTAAATTTATAATAATAAATAGTATTTATTATATTCCAGTCTTTATAGTCTTTATAATTTATTAGATTTTATGTATATTAATTGGAATTTATAAAGTCTTATTAAATTGTATTATATTCTATTAGAATTAGAAGTTATCAGAATTTATAAGGGTTTATTTTAATTTATTAAAACCTATTAGAGGTTATTAGTTTTTAGTAGAATCCATGATATTTTAGTAAAATCTATAATAATTCATTAAAATTTATTAGTAATGATCACAATTTGTTAGAATTCATTAACAATTATCAGAATTTGTTAGAATTGATTACTATTATTTAGTATCTATTAGAATTTAGGAAAGCTCATTAGAATCTATTATATTTTATTCAATTTCAATATAATTTATTAATTTTTGTTAGAATTTACTGGGACGTATTCAAGTTATCTTAAAATTTGTTACATTGTATTAGAATTTATTAGAATTTATTAAAGTCTGTTAGAGTATATTAGTTTGTATTAGAATTCATTAGAACTTGTTAGTTTTTATTAAAATTTATCAGAATTTATTAGAATTGAATAGAATTAATTACAATTTGTTAGAATTTATTAGGATTTATTAGAATTGTTAGAATTAAAAAATATTAAAATTATAAAATATTTTATTTGAGATTATCAGAATTTGTTAGAGTTTATTACAATACTCAAAGATCGTAGATTATTATGAATAAACTTTAAAAACGTTAAATGGGAGTTAGATGAACTTGAAAGGTTGTTGAATGAGCTTATATAATTTTTGGGTTATTACTCGATCACTTTAAAAGACATTAAGTGGTTGTTAATTGACAAATTATAAATTTATAGAATTTAAGTTTAAAAATAAATAAACAATTAACTTTGTTGGTATCACTTTTTATTTACACTTGTAACTATAGTTTCGACAACTTCAGCTTGTCATTATCAAACAATAGTATTGATGAATGATGATGATGATGAAGTTGTCGAAACTATAGTTACAAGTGTAAATAAAAAGTGATACCAACAAAATTAATTGTTTATTTATTTTGAATTTATCAAAATGTATCACGAAGTGAAAGCCTCTACAAATACTTATTTAATTTAAGTTTAATTTATAATATTTATATAATTTATTAAGATATGTTATAATTTATTAGAATTGGTTAGAATTTATTAGGATTTATTTGAATCAATAAAACATTATTAAAACTCTATTAGATTGTTTTACAGTTTATCATAATTTATTGAAAATATTAGATTCTATTAGAATTTTTTAGACTATATCAAAATTTGTTATAATTTATCACAATTTATTAGGGTTTATTAAAATTTATTAAAATATATGAGATTTTATTAGTTTTTATTAAAATTGTTAAGAAATTATCAGAAATTGTTTGAATTTATTAGAATTCATTATAATTTATTAATACACATTTAAAACTCGAGCTAAAATAACGGCTTAAAACACCTTAACATCAAATCTAAATATTGTTACTGTGCAACGTAAATTTAATTTTTTAACCCTTGTTAATGTTATAATAATTGGAGGGTGGGATAGTGTCCACCCACCCACCCTACGTATACATTTAAACATAAACTCAAGCACTGGCTTAAAACGCTTTAACATCAAAAGTAAACCTTTTGAGTGGTGGTGGAAGTGACAAAAACATTATATGTAGGGTGGGTGTCATCTACACCCTTTTAATTGGTAGAGAATAGGTAATCAATTTTTTTAAATACACTATTAATTATTACAATATTTAAACTTTCTTTATAAAATATTCTTTTAAATTCATTTCATTCAAACTTCCTTGATTTTTATTTGATGATGGAAAAAATTTCCTTCCTATAGTTAAACATTATTACTGTTTATTTTTTAAAAACAATTTTTTTTAATTAATTGTGCTTTCAGATAAAACCCTTGTGCGTGATTTTTTGATTAGAGGGTGGTATAGAGGCCACCCACCCACCCTACATACAAAAACAACTTAAACTACAGTACTAGATGCTTGTTTAAATATACGTCCATTCATTATAGATGTTGTTGAAACTAATTGTACGTGGCAATAGTTTTTGGCAATTAGTCTAAACACTGAAAGTAATTCTCGTATTTTCAATTCTAGTTTTGAGTGTCGCCATTTTGTTTTCAACCATCGCACGTCAATTGTTTCAGTGCTTGGCAAAAAATACGTTCATTCTTTATAGGTTTTATGATTTCCAAAGTAATCCTACGTGACCACATTGAAATTAATTGTTTTCAGTTTGTTAGAATAGATTACTATTTGTTAGAATTATAAGGATTAATAACCATTTTATAAAATTATCGAAATTTATTAGAATTTATCGATTTTTTTTAAATAATTTAGTAGAATTATTTAGCATTTATTAGAATTTCTAAAAGTTCATTCGAATTTATTAGATTTAATTAAAATTAATTAGAATTTTTTATATTGGATTAGGATTTATTAAAATTTATGAGAATTTATTAGAATATTTATTTACATTTATTAGAATTTATTAAAGTCAGTTAGATTTCATTAGTTTTTATTAGAATTTATTAGAACTTATTAAATTTTATTAGAATTTCTTACTATTACATATTATTAACATAGCAATGAAAGCATAATCTGTAAAATTCTCCTTCTGCTGCAGATACCATTCTTACACTGTTATAAGATTGTCGTCTGGCTATGTTTTAATTACAACGTCGGCGATAATAAATGATTTCTTCCTCTTCTGAAATTTTTATTCTAAATACATCGGAAAATTCTATTGACTTAGTAAAACATTGAAGAAAGTATCATAAGAACGCCTTGTAAAGTAATCACCATTCAAGCTTATGAGAATGTTTTTCTTATTAGTATTTTATCTGCATTAATTAATAATACATATTGCTTGCCTTTCTTGCAATTGTTCCTTTGACAGAGTCAATCCATTTTGATGATTTTTTTTGTAAAAACATTTCAATCTTCAGTGCTTCGCACCACAGTGTCTGTACCATTCATTCGAATCCTTCAAATATCTTCATTTATAAACTTATTCTGATTATGCAATTATTAAATAAAAACATGGCTTTTTAGAGTTTTGCTTTATTTGTAGATACACTGCTACAATTGTTTCACCACAATGAATCTACAAATAAAGCAAAATTCTAAACAGTCGTGTTTTTATTTAATAATTGCATAATTGAGTTTCGCCAAGTATCAGCGTCATCAATCCAATATTATAATTATCTTTAATTCTTGGTGGTTCTTTTTCTTTGCTGAAAATCTTCAATTTCTGTAGAAATTCATATTTTTTTAGAATTGTTTCTTCTTTGATATTCCTCAACACTTGGAGAAATCTATTCCCCTTCTTTCTAATTAAGTTAGAACCACACAATAAAAAGATTTTTTGTAATAATGCATTAGTTTGTCTTTAGTTTTAATAATTATATAATTAATATATGTTTCTAATAATTGTAAGAACATTGAAATTATTAGTGTTATTATTATCTTCCTATATTAATTTCCTACATAGAAAATGAATCGCCGTACGTGTCGAATTCCACCTTTAATAATTTCAGGAGCGAGCCCCCCTCAAGCAAACCCTATCCCTCCGAGCGAGCGATTTTTCTTGAAATTGCACATTTTCATGTGAACAGCTCCGCGGGTTTGTGTAACACGGAATGAGTAATCGATCCGCATTAGCATATTTATTTATAAAGCCTTTTTATTTATTGTTTGCATGGGCGAAACTTTCTAATATAAATAAAACATGTCCATTACTAAATATAGAGGAGGCCGCGAGATTGCTAAAGTAGATACGGCGAAAAGGGCACTCCGTGGGCAAACGGCGTCCGTCCCTCGGAAATCAATGCCCGGGGGTTAAAAATAAGTGGTGCACGACGTCGTCGTCGTTGTATTCTCATGTGAAAATTATGAATTACAAGTCATTCTACATAATGTATTGCGTAATTTATCGTACGCCAAAAAATGTTCCACGGCACAAATCGCGTATTTTCATGTCAGACCGGAAAAAAAAAAATAGGTTAACTACGCAACATGTAGACTCGGAAAAATAATCGCCCATTTATCCCGGCGATGGATTACGACGGAACTCGTTTATTTTCTAATCAATTTTTAATAAGTTCATATGTACCTATATACGAAATTACGGAGAAATAAATTCCGGGTCTTGTTTTACGACAACAACAACAAAAAAAAATACAATATCCCCAATTAATTTCCTTCCATCAAAATCGCAACATATGCAAAAATACCCCGTGGCTAGTTCTCTCGAAAAGAACGGACACCTCTCAGTGCAAATCCGAAATCTAATTAAGGCGCCATTCACCGGGAAATTACTCATTCACGTACAGAAAAAAAGCATTTAATCGTAACCGAACTATGTAATACCGTTCCACAGGTTAGTCTATCCTTCGGATAAATCCGTGGGTTTCGTTTAGAAATTGTAATCACGTCAACGCAAGGTGACAACATTAACACGTACATAATTTACCGAAATGATTCATTTTTATTCCATTATGGTTATCGAGTTATCAACTAATATTCTTAATATTCTTGGCGTTACTGTATGTAGAACGCTGGATTAGTTAATATAATGATTTATTTATGAAGTAATTTATGGTAATGATGTAACAATTATATCTCCAAATTTTATTTATTAATCTTGTACGGATTAAAATAAAGAAACTAGAGGAAACAGATAAATTTATAGCAATGTACGTTTAATATGATTAATATATTTAAATTTAAAAAAAATGGCCGCCCGTGAGGACGGTTGTCCTATTGATATAGTCAACGAAGTTAATGCAATACTTTGCTATAAATGTAAAAAACCTACTGTGGTGAATAGTGTAGTTTGTAAACTGTGTTCAAATACTCTCCACAAATCGTGTCTGCAATTACATGAACCCATATGTAGAAAACGAAAAACTCGCACGGCGAGTAATAGTAACGAAGACATGAAAGATCAGGATACTTTGCAAAATGGTAAGATTTCCGATTTATTTACTACTCAGCAAGAAACAAATGTAATAATTAATAAAGAAATAACCCTTGAAAAGTTAGAACATAGGGATACTAATAACAAAGACGAAATTGCTTACCTCAAAGAAATCATTCTTAATAAAAATGAAATTATTCGCGAATTACGCGAAAAGACCGACATCATGATGAGATACATTACATTCCTAGAAGCTGCGAATAAAAAGGAAAAACCAATTAGTGCATCTGGCATGTCACCCGCGGATGTAAACAAACCCATAACCAAACATTTTATTCCGAAAACGGCGGAGTCGGCGCCAAATACTAAGCATCAAACAGGTTATCCAACCATAAAACCACAAACCATAACGAAACCAAGTCCGGCACCGAATGGAACCGAGGGAAAAATCACTGAGAAACAGAACCAACGAAAATTATTTGCTGAAATTATTAATTTAGCACCACAAGAAAAGGTGATTAGTCCGCCTATTGGATCCGATACGAGGATGCAGCAAAAATCAGAAGTAATGGCAGGCAACCTAAGAAACACACAGAATAAAATTAAAAATACAGTATCAGAAGTAATAATTGATACAAATATGGAATCCACTTCAAGCACACAACGTTCAACTCTTGTAACGGGCCAGGAAACTGCAGAGTGGAAAACGGCCTCCAAGAAAAAAACAACAAAAAAGAGAAAGATGATATATGGAAATGGCGAAAATATAAAAGGTATCGTTGGTGTAGGAAAAAAGGCACACGTACATATATATCGTCTAAACCCACAAACAACTGAACAGAGTTTACTGGATCATCTAAAAGCACATAATTTTGAAGAAGTTACCTGTCGGAAGTTGGAATCGAAACACCCACTCGAATACAGCTCATTCAAAGTTACTGAGTAATAATAGATCGTTTTTTATTCCATCTTCAACGGGGCAACAAGATACGCACTCCAAAAAACTAAATTTATTTCATTTAAATATCCAGTGCTTAAGAAATAAGACGATATTACTAGAAGCATTTTTAGCGGAACACGACAATAAATATGATTTTGTATGTTTATGTGAGCATTGGCTTACTGAGCAAGAAGCAACACTAATTAATATAAATAATTTAACAGTAACTTCGCATTAGTCACGTAATAAATTTATACACGGGGGGTAATTATCCTCTCAAATATAAAATATTCATGCACTGATCTTAATTTAAGCAAAATTTGTATTGAACGTGATTGCGAAATTGCTGGTATATATGTCCGAGATATTAATTGTATAATTTTAACTGTATATCGTTCGCCTTTAGGTAATTTTAATGTATTTTTAGATGTCTTGTCCACGGTATTTGAAAAAATTGAATATCGCAAACATGATGTCATAATGACGGGAGATTTCAATGTTCGATTCAATTGTGAAGATCCACGTAGGTATAAGATATATGATTTATTAAACAGCTACGGACTTTATAGTCATTTTTCTCAGCCAACCCGCAAACTAAATTGCATAGATAATATATTTTCTAACGTAGACTTAAATATATTGTTTTCAAATACAATTGAAACTGGATTCTCGGATCACCTGGCAGTCGCTACTTCATTATTAAGCAATAAATGTAAACAAAACACACCAGAAAATTGTTTAAAGCCATAACCATTGAAGGGAAAATTCATTTTCATAATGTTCTTGTAAGTGAAAGCTGGCAATTTTTATATAATAATAACTTAAGCTCTCATGAGAAAACAACGATATTTAATAATATCCTAGAAAATGCATCTTGCATTATATTTCCAACAAAAATAAAACAAGTATATTCAACTAATAAATCAGAAATTCACTGGTTTAATAATAACCTAAAATCCATGAGGGAAACTCTTAAATTCATGAGTAGTGCCTGTCAACAATCCAAAAATCCAGAACATACTGAAATTAAGAATAGGTACAAAACAAAATATTTAAATGCAATTAAAACAGCAAAAATTGAAGCTAATAGCAAATATATAAAAAATCATAAAAATCATCAAGTGGCTATGTGGAAAATTATTAATAAAAACAAAGTTCAGTCTAATAACGATGATTGCAACATAACTGCAAATCAATTCAATACTTTCTTTATAAACGCACCAAAAGTGCTGGCACTCTCATCACAAGAATCGAAAATTGATCCAATTATTTTAATGTGTAGTTGTGAATGTCCTGTGAATGTCTCTTCATATTTTAACTTTCGTGAGGTTACGATCAACGAAGTAAGAGACGCAATCAATAACTAAAGTCAAGTAAAAGTTTTGATATTTATGGGTTAACAGCTAGTATGTTAAAAGATGTAAAAAACTTAATTATTATCCCTTTAACTACACTACACTAAATTCTTGCATTAAAGAGAAAATTTTCCCTGAAATTTTAAAACTTGCAAAAGTTTACCAATTTTTAAGAAAGGTAACCCGAATTGTCCATCAAACTACATGCCAATCAGTTTATTGCCGATAATATCAAAAATTTTTGAAAAATTACTTAAGAAACAGTTAATTAACTATCTAGAACAAAATAATATTTTAAATAAACAACAATTTGGATTTCGAGAGGGGTTGTCGACAACTGATGCTATTATAAATTTTACTGACTGGATCACTGATTGCTTTGAAATGGGCCAATGCACAACTGCTTCCTTCCTTGATCTAACCAAAGCTTTCGACTGTGTATCACATGAAATACTACTGCGAAAACTGTATGTCTACAACATACATCCGGACAGTTGCAAGTTATTGTCTTCGTACCTTCAAGACAGAAAACAAATTGTATTTTATAAAAATTCTTATTCAGAAGTACTACGTAATACTACTGGTGTTCCACAGGGATCAATATTAGGTCCAATATTGTTCTTATTATACAGGGTCCTGCAACAGTGCGTCGGGCTTTCCTAGCGTCTTTCTCGTGAGAGATAGAAAAAAATGTTTCGTATAAAAATTTATTGATTTAAAAATCTCTATGCCGTAAAATTATTTTCAAATATACAGGGTGTCCCAATTTTGCGGTATAACAAAAGCAAACATTTTTTTAAAGGAACACCCTGTATATTTTTTCATTTTCTAATTTGAATAATATTTTATAATTTGAACCTTTTTTTGGTTTTTAATTTCGATGTGGCATTTCCGAGTTATTGACGTTTTTCTGAAAAAAATGTAAAAAGCGGAGGTTCACAAAAAAATTATTCTGATGTTCTATTTAAAATTTAAGAAATTTTCTTTTTCCTATGGTTGGTCATAACTACTGTTTATGTACCAGTGTTAAAAATTTTCACTTTTGAGGAACCCTGCCTTTGTATCAGACACGCCATTTTCTAAAATTTCAAATTGTCGTAACTCTTTTTTTTTAAATGGAATCATATAGTTTTTTAAATTTTATATTATTCTGCATCTAATTTCCTACAAAAAATATTAAGCATATCCTAATCACATAAAAGATCATAATATAGTTTTGTACGCCGATGACACCACTATAATTACAAAAGATTGCAACTTAACGTCACTGGAAATGCGCCATAATTCCATAATGTCAGTTGTATCGCGATGGTTTCGCAGCAACCAATTAACCTTAAACACAGAAAAAACTCAGAAAGTTTTTTTTTCTGTTCAAACCAAGGCTAAAGATATACCCCACACCTCAACGACAAAATTTTTGGGAATAACTCTGGATAGCCACCTTAAATGGATACACCATGGTAACGCACTTGCAAAAAAATATCTTCAAATATTTTCTTACTACGCAATATGGCTAATACCTTAAAGTCTGAGGTACTGAGAGTTGCATATTTTTCACTGTGTCAATCGCATATGGCGTATGGATTACTAATATGGGAACATTCTCTAATTTTAAAAAGAATATTTTCACTACAACGTAGAGCAGTGCGTATTATAGCAGGTGCATATACTACAAATAACATACTAACATTGCCCTGTATGTATATTTTGGCTTGTTTGAAATATATAAAAACATCTGAAAATAATCTGGTCAGACACGAATCCAAACATAAATACTACACAAGAAAGAGAATCAACCTTTATCCAAATAAATATAAATTATTCGGCTCTCGACATGCAACAAATTATTTTGCAGCGAAATTCTACAATATCATTCCCTTTTACGTCAGACAACTACCCCGAAAGAAATGTTTATCTTGCATAAAAAAATATTTATTACAAAACGCTTTCTATGATTACCTAGGAAGTAATTTCATAGACATACAGTTGTGATACTCAGTTATGATTAAATTATTTTTCTTTGTATCATGTTATCAATGTGTTTGTACGTAATCTTTTAGATATCTCAATTTTATCATATAACTATTTTATACAGTTTTTATAGTGTTTTTATCTATTTATTTATTTATTTTATCAATTATTAACTTTTTTTTTAACTCAATTTTATTCTTATAACTAATTATTTTATTTTTTCATCTGGTTTTATCTATTAACATCATTCATCACTAACAATTTCTTTTAACCTTTTAAATATCATTTTTTTAATTATAATTTTTAATCACTTAATTATTAATTTATGTTATTGTTTTTATTTTAATTTTGTATGTCTAGTTTTTATATTATATCTATATTTAATCTTTTTTTATATGACTTTTTTATCTTCAAGCAACTTGAAATATTTATTTCTACCTTTTATATTTATATGTTATACCAATGATTTGTTATCAGTTTTAAAATGTCATTTTTAATCTCGGATATATGTAACATTAGTTAAATTTAACATGTATTTTATTTTATTTCTGTTTATTAATTTAGTTATTACATTTATATTTGTGTTATTTAGTGTTTGCTACAACGTGCATGCACATTATTCATACCGATGTGCCAACATTCATATGTATGTATATATCTATCTGTATATTCATATATATTAAAACAAATTATATGTTTATTATAAGATTATCTCTAGTTCCTAAGCAATTAAATGACGCATGTAAAACTCTAGTTGTAACAATAAAGTAATTATTATTAAATAACCGTTTAGATATTCGTATTTGGTTTAATTTTCATCATGGCTATCCAATTTCGTGATTTAGAAAATCATCCCCCTTGGTATAATAAAGTTCAATGAACGCTGCCTAAATGTTTGGTATGGTGTTCCTCTGTCAACATTTTTGGTACCCATTTTGAACATAGTTTCCAATAATGTGAGCATTAGGTCACAATTTCATACAGAGCATTTCTTGAAACTGGAGAAAATTTTGGAGATAACAAAGAGTTGGGATGCTCATGTTCTGTTATCGTTAAATTTTGCATCAAATCAATAGTAATGACAGAAGATCGCCCAGTCCGTTCCCCGTCATGAACATTGTTGCGGCCATCTTTAAATAAACTTCACAGATCTGACGATAAATGTAAGCTGCTTCCACACCTTAAAACTGAAAATAATCTTAATTAACGCATCCAGGATGCAAAATCGGATTATTACTTTCCCTATATAGTATATATAGGGGAAGTATTGTTTTCGTGCGTAAAAATGTCTGTGGGCGCTGTATCTCAAAAACGAATAATCCGATTGAGATGAAACTTTAAATTTAAAGTTTTGTCGTTAAAAAGTTAAAGGGACTGAAAAAAAGTTTTATTCGAACATGTTTTTCATAAAATTCCTAACTTTCGAGAAAAAAAAATTTGAAAATTTTGACATGTTTTGCCAATTGCTAATAAACTATTGGAGATAGATAAAATTCATATAACAAATAATTGTAGCGAATTCAAAAGTGCACAAATTATTAAGAACAACATTTTTGCGTAACCCTCATAGTTTTCGAGAAAAATATAGGGAAATTACTATGATGGCCACATCACCATTTATAATTAGTTTCCCTATATAGTATATATAGGGGGACTATTGTTTTCGTGATTTTTTTTTCAAATTTTTTTTTATGTTCTTGTATTGAAGTCCTTCTCTATATGTTTATGTTTTGTCTCAATTTGTTACACGAGCGATCATTTTGTTGAGAATTTGTTGTGTATATTAAAACTTAATGCCGAAGGAAAATCTCACGTTCAAAAAGATACCCGAAGACGCGTTAAAGATCGCGCACAAAGGCACTGGATAGGCATTACTCTACTAATCGAAATATTCAGACGTTTTATCGGCGAACCGTACACGATAACACGTCCCGAGCTCGCGGTCCTCCTTAATCGCTAATTAGATATTCATTACACAACTTCCATGCATAAATTACTGTCATTACGTGCCCATTTTTTACCGGGCCTTAACAGATTAAACGTATTAATTTTGCTCGGGGGCGAAGAGGCGGCAATTTCATTTCGGGGCCGTGGATGTGAAAAGTGGAGAATCTCGGGCGAACAGGAATTTTTATTAAATTAAATCTCCAAACATAAGAGATTAAAGAAAGGCCCGTCCCGAGATTCGAAAATTCAAGTAGGTGCCTCCCCTCACCCCCTCCTACTTCACCTCCTCCGCCACCACCGCCGTCTCAGATGCTATCACCTCCGAGCAATTATAATCAAATTATAATTAGGATCTTGTTATTCAAATGTGACATGGGAAGGGTCAAAACTGGCCTATTAAAAATTAGGCGGAAATTTCTTGGAGCGAGAAACGTTTCGAAATTAATTAGGGCCGGCTTTTCTTATATAATACCCACACACGTGTATCTTTCGAAGCCTACGCGTGTTTTGGATTCGTGCTCCTGATATTGTACTAATTATACGTATAGTATTACAATTACGCGTTCCGCCGAAGATTTTATCGAGATAATAGTACATTCCGTGTGAAATTAGGATTAAGAATAATTACGACCTATATGGGAAACAAATAGAGCGTGTACTTGTATTTAAATTGTTCATTTGCATACATTTCGTTCTTAGAGTGTTGCTCTAAAGGCTATTTTTTAAATCATCATTTCCCTGTTGAATTATTATTATTGTTTAGAGATACGAATCTATTAAAGAAATAATTATTACACATACAACGTAATGCCATTAAATTTAGGTCCTGGATATGTGGACCCAAGATAAACAGATAATCAGGTTGTTATTCCGATCTACTTTAGCACCAGACGAGCGCAATCATAGTTTGCGTAAAGAGGTCATTCTGAAAGCTTAAAAGGAATTTTGCCCTCATTGTAGTCCATTCAGAGATTATCTTTGCACCAATAAAAACCATCAGCATGGCGATAAACGCATTCAAATTTGATTATCAAGTGTTTCCGCGTCTTTGTCCCACCGGCTCTATCGCGGACGCGATAAACAATAACAAATTATCGGATATACAAATTTCGAATGGCTAAATATTTGGAAATATAATAAATCTAATAACAAACAGTATTGTATTTGCTTTAGTTATTACACAGAAACGCGAGTGTTGTTTCAATAAACATTTAAAATGCAATTGGAAAATGATTCATGGAGAGGGCCGCGAAATTAACTCCCACGAGCGAACCGTTCAATACGGTAACGGGGTGGCAAGCGTGAAACTTCCACCCTTAAAAAAACAATGAGCTCGAAATGGAAATAATTATTGTATTTTCTTCGGCCTAATCTGGCATTGTTATAGTTATGGAGTGCACGCGATGTGTTTAGATGTAATCGGAAACGGAGAGAGAGGCAAAAAAAACGCGGGGGGTATTATTTACAGAGAGAAAAGTTTAACATGAAAAGGCAGGTTTTAAATTAGAAAAAGGTAGATGCTCACTACTGTACGTATTCACTTTATATGATAATATTATATTCTACCACCCACAACGTCATGCAAATGCCATCAGAGTGCGCCGACAACAAAACACCGTCTCCCCACGCCGAGTTTATGATTTTAATACAATGCAATGGATTTCAGACAATTTTAGACTACATTCAACGGGCACGCAATTAAATATACGTGCCCGTTATGCACTTGAAAGTACGATTAAGAGTGCGTGGTGCCGATAACAAATTCAATTTGTACTGGATAATTGAGGTTGAAGATTTAAAAATATGACAGAAAATATTATGATTGAATAAAACACGATAACTTTGTTTATATAACTTAAAAACTTTTTTTATTGTGACTAGTTTCGACAAATTTAGCTTGTCATTATCAAATTTAGCTAAATTTGTCGAAACTAGTTACAATAAAAAAGTTTTCAAGTTATACAAACAAAGTTATCGTCTTTTATTCAATTTACAAAAACGTATAACGAAGTAGAAGCCTCCAACATATATAACATAGAAAATATTATAATTACGTAATAATAATATAATAAATAGGAAGATAATGTATTGCTTCCAGCCGATTTTTATACGAGTGTAAGTATGTTTAATATTAAAATACGAGTAACTTCTAAGTAACTTAGCTTGTAGTAACCTGGCTCATTTTTCACTCTGATCATGTAAGTAAGTCACCATTAAGACTATAGAATAGAATAGGTTTTTTCAAAGTGACAAGTACGTACATGATCAGAGTGAAAAATGCGTCAGGTTACTACAAGCTAAGTTACTTATGCTAAATTATGTATACATTAACTAAGTTAATTTACATATCTATTATTCTGACTTAATTTCTATTTACAAATTCGTCAATTGAATAAGGCTCTAATTCAACTAGAAACTTATTTAGTGACATCCTCAGTTATATAATGTCATTTTTAAGTCTTTTTATGTTCTCTGGAAGTGCATTGAACAAGTTTATTGCCGAATAGTTTCGATACACTTAAGCTTGTCATGTTCAAAATTCCTATTACTTCTCTTTTTTAAGAAAATAACATTTCTATTGTTTTTTTAAAATTATTTATTATTTTAAATTAAATGTAATAAATACTTTATTTAATTTTTCAACTCTCTTAATTATTTTAAATAGAATCCTTGACTTCCATTATTTGTCATATACTGATTTACAACAATTAATAAAATTTCATTATTATTAAAAAATTGCAACTATATTTTTACTTAATTAAATTAAACCCTAGTATCTTCCAGACCAGTCAGAAAATTACTTAGCGTACTCTTGACCTACCACAATAAACTGTATGTTGACCTAGCGTAGTCATGATCTGCGTTAACGTAAAATCTATTGAGGTAGGTCAAGAGTACGCTAAGTAATTTTCTGACTGATATTGAAGATACTAGGGATTAACTTGCTATTTATTGTGGATAGGATAATATAAAATTTATTATGTTAGGTTTTGTTTAAACTGTCTTTACATAAGTTTAAAAGTATTTAAAAAAGAAGAACAAAACTGAAAATAGCAATTGAAAACTGTTATAAAATCTACTAAAACAATTGATATATTACATGAAAAAATTGAAAAACAACATACAACACTTAGAACAATTAAAATTAAAAAAAAAAACGAAAAAAAAACTAATTAAACTGTCCTAAAATTCAAATTTTTCTTATAATAAATAAAATTAAACAAAATAATTTATTCGTTCATTTATCTACATCATACTTAGATTGAAAAGTCAGGTACATAATAGAAAACAAATGAATTTCACAAAGAGGAAGACAAACATTAATAGAACGATTGTAAATTTTCTAAATATCATTTCAAAATTTTCTTCTAGTTGAGATTTTAGAAAAAAGTAAAAATAACAATTAAAAAGATTTGAAAATTTACTTTAAATTCTAGAAATTTCAAAATTCACTTAAAACAAATTAATTTTACAAAAAAATACTAGAAATTGTAATAAAACAATTATCACTTATCTAAAATTCGTTTCAAAATTTACTTAAATCGGGTGATATTTTACAAAACAAGAAAAATAAAAATTAAAAATATTTGAAATTTTACACTTGAAAACACTTGAAATAATACAGGAAAAATGGAAATAACATCATTTGATATTTCAATTAAAACAATTAAAATATTCCTAGAATATACTGAAAAACATTCAAAATCTAATTAAACAATAGTAAATTTTGTAAAAAAAGTCTAAATTCACGTTTGAGCAATTAAAATTTTACAAATAAAAAACAATTGAAATCTGTAACAAAAAATATTTTATAACTTATTCTCATATATTGTGAAATATTAATATTATCAAATTTTCAACAATATTTTAAAACATTCTAAAATGTTCTTAGCGTTCTCAAATATTCTCAAACATTCGCAATTATGTTCAAATGTTATCGAATATTTGAAAATATTCCCATATATTGTCAAATATTCTCAAACATTCTAAAAAATTCTCAAACATTTTAAATTAAACTGAGATATTCTTGAATATTTGAAAATATTTTTAAAAATTCTAAAATATTTTTACATAATCTCAAACAATCTCAATAATTCCCAATTATACTCAAATATACAAAAATGTTCTCTAACAAAAATTCAAAAATATTCTCATACATTTCCAAATATTTTTAAATATTCTCATACATTCTCAAACATTCATAAATATTCTTAAAAATTCTTATACATTCTTAAACACTCGCAATAATAATAATAATATCTCAAACATTCGCAATTATACTCATATATTATCGAATATTCGAAAATATTCTCATATATTATCAAATATTCTTATACATTATCAAACATTCTTCAAAATTCTCAAATATTTTCATATATTGTGAAATATTCTCATACATTCTCACACATTTCCAAACAATCTCAATCATTCGCAATTATACTCAAATATTCTCAAACATTGTTTTATTTTCAAATACTTTTAAACATTCGCAATTATCCTCAAATGTTAACGATATTCGAAAGTATTCTGAAATATTCCCAACTAATCTTACATATTTTCAAATATTCTCAAATTTCTTAAATACAGTTTAATTTAAAACATCCTCAAATATTATTAAACATTATCAGATTTTCTTATATTCTCAAACATTTTCAAACATTCGCAATTATAATTAAATATTCTCGAATATTCCAAAAAAATATTCTCAAACATTCGCAATTATACTGAACTATTGTAAAATGTTCGAAAATTCTCGAATATTCGAAAATATTTTTACAGACAGTCTCAAATATTCTCAAATATTTTTAAACATTCTCAATCATTCCCAAGCATATGCAATTATGCTGAAATATTATCAAATATTTTCTCGAACATATCAAAATATTCTCAAATATTTACACGCATTCTCGAACATTTTCAAATATTCTCGAATATTCTCAAATATTTGCAATTATACTCAAATATCATCGAATATTGAAAAATATTCTCAAACATGTTCAATTATACTCAGATATTCTCGGGTAATCGAAAATATTAACAAATATTATTACATAATCTCAATAATTCAAATTATATTCAAATATTCAAAATTATCCACAAATATTGTCAAAAATTTGAAAATTGTCTCAAACATTCATATATTTTTTTTTAATATTCTCATTTTAAATTTTACGAAAAATAAATTGGAAATAGCATTTAAAAACTATTGCAAAACAATTCTTAATTTTTTAGAAAAAAACATTTGAAAATTTACTCAGAACAATTGAAAATCTACATAAAAAATTGAAGGTTCACTTAAAACAATTAAAATATTGCAAGGAAAAACAAAAAAATCTAATAAAACAATTGCAAATTTTCTTAAAAAGAGAATCAAAAATCACTTAAAACAATTAAAATTTTAAAAAAATATTGAAATCTGTAATAAACTGTAAGTTTTCTAAACAAACATTTCAAAAATTAATTAAAACAATAAAATTTTTACAAAAAAGTCAATTGAACTCTGTAATAAAACAAAAAACAATTCATATTTTCTAAACAAACTTACTTAAAACGATTGAAATTAAAAAAAAAACTGAAAACAGCATCTAAAAACTATTGTAAAACAATTCTTAATTTTCTAGAAAAAAACATTTGAAAATTTATGTAAAAAAATTCAAAATTTGCACTGAAAATTCACCTAGGAAAAACTGAAGAAGAAACAAAGTCTAATAAAACAATTGCAAATTTTCTAAAGAAAGGATTAAAAATTACTTAAAATTAAAATTAAAAAAAAAACAATTGAAATCTGTAATAAATTGTAAATTTTCTAAACAAACATTTCAAAATTTTATTATAACATTTTTATTTAACATTTTAAAATTTTACAAAAAAAAAAACAAAAAAACAATTGAAATCTGTAATGAAACAATTAAAGATTTTAATTAAACTTTATTAAGAAAATTAAAATTTTACGAAAAGAATGAAAACAGCAATTAAAAACCACTATAAAACAGTTCTCAATTTGCTAGACAAAAACATTTGAAAATTTACTTAAAACAATTGACATTTCACACAAACAAATTGAAAAAATAAGTGATATTTCACTTGAAACCATTAAAATTTTACAAAATAAACAGCAAAACAATTACAATATAAATTTTGTCAACAAATCGAAAATTTTGTAAAAATTGAAATTTTTAATGAAATAAGTGTAAGTTCTTAAAAAACATTTCAAAATAGACTGGTCAATAAAAAACATAAAAAAATGTTGTTATTGTTATAATTATATACTATCTTCAATAAAGATGTTTTTTCGCTCTCCATTTCAAGTTTTACTTAACAATTTAAATTTTACAAAGAACTGAAATTATGATTTAAAAATTATTATTATACAAATCTCGATATAGTAGAAAAAAAATACCTAAAATGTATTAGCTTAAATTAACATGGTGTATTTTGTATGTACATTGAATAAAATAAAATATGAATATGAAAATATAATTGAAGTTACATTTAAAAAAATAAAAAAAAACAACATTTGATACTCATATTCAAATCTTTATTCATCAGGTAAAATTACACAGGGGATAATTAGTTGAAAGGGCAATTTTACTAAAACTTCAAAGCAAAATTAAACACAAATTGATAAAAATTTTACACCAAAATAAGTTGTAAACAAAAAAATCAAAATTGATTTAAAATTATTCAATATTGTGAAATTAAAAAAAAAACAATTAAAATCATCTATAAAACCATTGAAAAATCTACTAAAACATATAGCTATAAATATTTTAAAATTTTTGTGAATATTTACTTAAAACAAATGTTACCCGAATATTTAGAAAAATAGCAACAGAAATTTCTAATGATAAAGTAATAAAAAATAAAAAATCACTTAAATCAATTAAATCTTTAGACAAAAACTAAAAATGTTTTGATTTAAATGGCATTTTCAGTCTTTTTTGTAAAATTTAAATTATCTTAAGTGATTTTTCATTTTTTACAGCTGCATCATTACAGATTTCAGTTGTTATGGTTTTCATTTTTGGATAAATATTCAATTGTTTTAAGTAAATGGTCACAAGTTTTAAATTTTCTAAACAAAATTCAATTTGGATCTAATATTTTATAAAAAATGATGGAAATAAGTAGAAATTTGTTTAGAAAAGAAATAAAACTTTAATAAAATGGGTTCAATAGAAATTTTACAGAAGAAAAATTCTTGAAGAAAAAATGAATCGTTAATAATTTTCAAACCAAAACAATTAAGTAGTTTTAATATAAAATTTATAAGCGATAAGAAATACATCTACTTAAGAAAAACTCTTTAATGTGGACACAAACATTGATATTATAGGGAACATAAAACAATTGAAATTTTACAAAAAATTAAAAATTGAAACAAACCAACTTATATCTGTATAAAACTTAAAAAATGAAAAACTTAAATTAAAACTTTGGAATGTAATTGAACAATTTTCCAAAAAAAATAATTAATTATTGTTTTCTTGTTAACCACGGACTGATTTTGGCCTATTTATTAAGACTGGGAAGTAAAGTTTTATAATTCCAGGTAATAGTAAAAATATACTATCATTAATGATAGACTGTAACGCTCTTTAACTTAATTTTTTCTTAAATTTTTAAAAATAAATATTAATAATTTTACAATTTTGGTTCTTGTAAATTTATTTCATTTTTCTATAGATCGATATCTTTAGACTCTTGTAATAAAAAAATATATAATTCTAAAAAAAATCTATGAAATTTTTAAATTTCTAAATTTGTTAACAATCCGTATTGTAATTTCAAAATCATTATTTTGTTGGGTTTGACACCATTTAGAGATTTTTTATTACCCTTACGATTTCGTTATTATTAATTCAATTTAGCTTTTTTCTTCTTTTGTAGGCTTTAACGAATCATTTGTTTAGTTCAAGTTTGAATAATCTATAAAAATTTCCAAAATTTGGTTCTTATTTTTATGTATTTTTTAATTTATAACAATTTAATGTTTTTATAATAAAATACAAATTTAGAAACAAATTAGCTACAAAAAAGTCTATAAAATTTTAACACATCTAGATTTTTTAAATTCAGACATTCTTGAGTTTTTTCAAATTCTAAAAACATTCTTTTTAGTTTCGATACTGTTTAGAGTTTCTTTTTATTAAACATACTATTTATAGACACCTTACGATTTTGTTATTATGTTATACTAAAATATATAAAATATTTTTTTTATAGAAGATTATTTAGTTTTTAGTTTTGTTAGTATTTCCGAAAATTATTTGTTACAATTTCCTTGTTTATTATTATTTTAAGGATTTATTTAGAAGTGCATATTGTTATTATTTAGACTTTAGAAATTGAAAATCGATAATATATTTTTTGAATGTTTATAACTTTAAGATTGCCCCAAAGAAAAATAATTATATTTTAATTACATGTTGTAGTTAAGTTTATAATGATAACTGAAACTTAATCATTAAGCCTACTTAATGATCTTATTTTAGTTTTCTTAAGTGCTTCAGATTTTAAGGATTGAACTTATATTTAGTAATCGAAATGTATCAACGTTGTAGAGAATTAACTAATAATTAGAAAAATATGAAAACATTTCGTAAATCTACAACAGTTGTAGTTATATTAGTTATATTTAGCAATTTCAAAAATTTCATATAGTGTTGATACCAAGGGTTTGTAGATTGTTTGAATTTCTAAAAGCTACATAACTGCAATCTTCTAAAATTTCAAGGGTTTTTTTTATGTAATTTAATTTAAAAACTTTAATTTCATTACATTCATTTACATTAATTTCAATAAACACAATTTCTAGAATTTCAGTTTTAGATCCGCTTTGATTTAACATTTTTTATGTGTTTTTTGAATTGCTTAAATTCTTATAATATACGATTAATTAACTTCTCACTTAACCCGTGGTGAAACATTTTTATGTTAATAAAATCATATCTCCTTGAGAATGACCAACGGTCGAAACTTTTATTCTTATAATATAATATTATATAATATATAATATATTATATTCTTCTTAATTTTCACAATTGCTTTTGGTATTTTGTAGAATTTGACATTGAGTTTCCAGATTTTTTTCAATGCGACTTCCTTTCAGAATCATTAAAACTTGTAAATTTGAAGATAAAGAGATTAAAATATTATTTATAATTAATTATAGTACATACAAATTACAAGCCTGTTGGGCGATGTTTGTAATTGGGAGAGATATCCAGATTTTTGCAGGTGAATTTAATTATAACGATTTTTGCGGAATGCAAAAGGGATGACTTAGGATACTTTATAGAAGATTTTGTTCGAAAGTTTGTGGATTGTATTATTTCGATGTCTTAATTTCGTAAGGGTTCCAAGGGCTGATTTTTCGGAGACTTTTATATGGTAAAGTATGGAAAAAAGGTTGAAACCTTAGTGGATATTTTATTGCGGTTTTTATAGAAATCCCTTGGTTTCTATATGCCATCAATCGGAAATGTCGCCTTATTAGTTTGATTCTAGCTGTAAGAGAGAGAAAATGGAGTTTAAAGGAAGTTTGGAACCAAAAAGTGTATTTAGGTATTAGCATAAACTCATAGGATTAATAACAGAATTTTTAATTTTTACTGTGTGAGATTAAGAGGTTATTTTGTGTAAAGATATGATTAGTTAACATTTTGTAGGATTAATTTGTATTCATTTGTTAGGAGGATATAGAATTTGATCATCGATAAATAGTATGAATGTTGAATGCGATAAAAAAGTGAACGATCTGTATTATAGATATCGGAGCAATATAAATTATACAATAGGGGTGGAAGTTGAGAACCTTGCGGCACCGGTAATGGGAATTATAAGCGGCAGTGTTTGATGTATTTTAATCTGGGCAGATCAATTTGAGAGAAAATAATTAATCAAGAGAATAATGCGATGAAGAAATTTAAGTAGAAAATATTTTTGAGAGGGTCTTAATGCTAGACAGTATTAAATACTTTTTTTAGTATCTCAAAGAAGAACGACAATCTTCTAGCTCATAAAGTGATAGGTTTATTTAGTATCAGAGTAGTTAGACGAAATGAGATTCAAAATGGTATTCGTGCGTAGAATTGTAGGACATTTCGAACATTTTTAGTTTTAGGAATTATTCGCGTACTTTCCCTATTACCAAAAGTAATAAAATAAAAAGGTAGTTTAAAATATATCAATTATTGTTTGCATGTTTAGGGATATAGGTAATAAGGCAATTATTCTATTCAGAAAGGAAAATCTAATTTTAGTAACGGAAATGGAATATTTAAAAAATAAATAAGTTAATGGTGTAAGGAAGTTTCTTGAGGATAGAGTGGGTTACATTATCAAAAACCGTAGCAAAATATAAAAGTTTGAAGTAGTCCGATTCTTCTGGTGTGTCATCTGTCGGTAGAAGTCTGTTTATAATGTCAAATTTGCTGTGTCAGTTGCTAGCATAGTCAAAAATATTGATCTTTATTCTGGGAAGATTTGTACATTTCTTTAAAATGTTGTTAAAATGCATTTGATAAATGAGTTTCAACTGTAAATTTTGAATCGTCAAGAGAATTTGTTATTATTTCAGCATAGTAGTAGTAATCTTTTTATATATTGATAACTTTTTTATTTCTATATAATAATGTTTAACTTCTTTGCATCGCTTTTTTTGGAAAGTCTATCCTTAGATTATTAAATTCAAGCAAACATTTAAGTGATAAGAGATATCAAACAGTTATTTCTACAGTACAAGACGTTTAAAGGAGCCTTATCTTGAGGATATATTGCTTTACAATTTTTGTCGAGGCTTATGTATTTAATGAGTGGAGTTTGTCTTTAGAGGGTTGTGAAGAAAAACCAAAGAAATGTTTTCAGCAACCTTTCCATTTATTATGGAGGTAGATCAATTTGGGTGATGGGAATTTGTGGTCGGATTCTAAGTTAAGGTTAAATTGAATTGAAAAGTAATAAAGTGATCAGAACAGTGGCGTGGGAATAGTTTAACTGAATGTATAATATGGTGCATATTTGAGGTGTAAAGGAAGAAATTGGGGGCTGTACAATGGTTATCATTCATAATAAATGTAGGAGGGGTAGTTACTTACAGAAGGTGGAGATGTGTTTGGAATTTCCTCTATTCACTTTAAAATCTTCAATTATTATTAAACTATTGCATAATGAGGCTTTTAAAAATAGTGAAGCGTATCTTTTGATTTTTTTTTGTTAAATCATTTCAAATTAGTCTTTTTTGATTTTATATAGTTTTATAAATATTCACCCTATCATACATATGCATTTTTACTTTTATCACTGACACTGTCTTAATTTTCTTTAAACTACTGAAGTAATAGTGTTTGTATAATTTATTATTCAGAAATTACAAAGCAGTGCTTCAGCTTAAATATTATTATATTTATATGTAGAGTGCTTGTGTGTTATTATTAAATTTGTACATCTCTTTAAGAAGGCACATTTTTTTTTGTACACAACCGAATTATAAAGTTTGTTGACTTCTGAAAGCATTGTTTTAATTATAATGCTGACCTTTTGTGTATAATTATTGATTGAAACTTAATAAAGGCAATTAATTATTAATGATAGTTAATTATAACACTAATTATACTACATAAAAGGTCAAATGAACCGAAGTGGAGTGCCGCCTATAATATTTATCTATTATATTACAGGAAAATAAAACAAAGCACAATTTTAAGGGAGATTAGTTCCTTAGGATAAATAAAACAACTTACCAACAAGTTGTAAATATACATACCTGTAAAAAAGAAAAAAAAATTAATACATTTATATTATTACATTATATATACATAATATTTAATGAACTAATTGTTTGATGGATTTTCAGATTTAGTTTAGTACGGTTTGAAAATTTTGATTTATTAATAACGTTGACAATTGTGAGCATAATTGTAATCACCCTAAATATCTATATTCGAGGTGTAAAACCGAAAAGAAATAACGATTATTTTTACATTTCCACTTTCCATCTCGTTCGGAGGGTTCCGGGCGAAATTTACATTTTTATTGAGTGTAATTAATGAGTGAGAAATAAACAAGAGTTCCCGTTCGGGAAGTTTGTCTTAATCTAAATAATTTACAAGTGAGAAAAAAAATATAAAGTAAGCCCGGCTAAATAACAAGTCGCGTTAGGACGGCACGACATTCTTAATTATTTTTTAATCTGTTTTAGCATGTACATCCGAAATGACGACAGAGAAGAAGGAAAGTTTTCGTATTACCGTGGAACGAGATTACATTTATATAAAGGCGGCGGAGTGAGGGCCGGGGCCCGGGACGTAATATGAAAATATTATGAAAATAATAACGCGTGCTCAATTTTGTAGTCTATTGATGCTGATATATTAGAATCGGTGGGGGCGGCGGCGGCGGCGAGGGCTTAAGATAATGAGTTAAAAAGAGACGGCCGGATTGAAGGGCGCTGGTGCCCGAGGAGGAGGCAGAGGTGCCCTTACACGTCGATGTTCGTCATGGGGTGGGTTTGAATATAAATCGACAGGGTCGGGGGCATTGTATAAGATGCAAGCCGATGACGCGAGATTGGAAACTGATCAAGATGAATGAAGTGAACAATGAGCGCCGATGCTTTCCCCGTTTCCCTGTCCGAGGCGAGACTCCTGAATAATGAAATACTCCCCGTCAAAACACGATCCGATTCAACTATGTTATTACATGGAGAATTTACACTTTCCACTACTCACTTAAACGGGGAAATTGTTCGGATGTGTGCCTTCACGCCGCACTGTTGTTAAAGATGTGTTCGTGTTCAACCAACCGATATTACCATTAATTCAAAAGTCACTCGGCAGTACTAAAATGGGTTCATCACATATTTTAGACACTTTTTGACCACCTAAAATGCAATAGGTGAAATAACCAAATATTGACAAAAACTAAATAGAAGATAATTTTGACCACCTAAAATGCACTAGATAGAAAATAGTTGGAGTGGAAGATTCATATTATTTTTGCCTTATTTTCGATTAGAAACTTAACTGTTTCAGACACGACCTCTCAACCAGCAAGATGCGGAACCAAACGAGCACAATTACGTGCCCTGTCAAAACGATGTCATCGGCTCTGCAGAATTGATAGACGTACTTAAAATACTCAGACGTACAAGTGTAATTATTTAATACTGCCACTTATACGAGTTTTAATTGAGGAATCCCTTCATTTACTCTTAACTGGCTGTTACAAGTAACTAAGCAACTTTATGTACGAGACTACACACGCTTAATCATAATCCCGTAAACTTCTCGTTTTGTTATAAACATTAAACCAAGATAATTTACACTTAAACCACTGTGTGGTGAAATATTGTTGTAGAAAAATATTAAAAATATTCGGAAACCATACACTGCGTCAGTATTTCTTTAAGTATTAAATTTTCTGAATTACTTACGTTAATAAAAACGAGAAGTGTTTTTTTTTCTTAATAATACAGCAGTATATTACATTTAATGTAACAACTCTCTCTCGGATGTCATAAGAGATTAGAATTATTTAAATAAATAAAGCAGTTTTATAAGTGTCGACTTAATTTTATTATTAAACATCTAAAAATGTAATGTAGTATTTTACATAATTTTATACTTAATAATAAATATTTTAATTAAATATTAATTTTAGAGATACAATTAATTTATACTGTCATCATTTAATATTAAAATTATTAATAATACTTAAATTAATATCCCTTTTAATTATTTAGTCCCTATTTTATTCTCGTACATTAATCAAATCGTAATTTTGAATAAAAATAACGATAGAACGCATTAATATACTTGTCAAAAATTATGTAGCAGCTGTCGTCCCTATGAGAAAAATTTCGAATTATACGGGGGTAGGGTTTTTCTCGCCCCACTGAATTATTACAAACACTGTTTCGAGAGGGTTTAATCCCGTTACGAATTAACGCGAACTTATCGGCTACACATTCATATTACATTCCCGTTTTTTGTGTCTTTTCCGTACCTGAGATCGGCCTTTGTGTGGATTCATTCGGCTGAGCACTTCGAAAAAAAAAGAGGGATTTACGCATGTTATAAAGTTATTAGCGCTCAAAAGAAAACGGTACGCCGATAAGTAAAGAAGTTATAATGTAGTAAATCCAATTTGGTATAATAATATATTACAAAGAATATTTTATTTCAAAATGTTATTTGTTTACGCCAAATATTAAACTAATATTTTTAAATATATTATAATAGTTTAATTTAATTTTCCAAGCCATATTTAGCTTCAAAAGGAAAACTTTATGACTTTTCAAGATACGACGTCAGAATATGTTTATGTTTATGTTTACTAGTCTTTGACTTCCTTTAAGAAAAATACATATGAATATACACAAAAATTATACAAACCGTACAAAAATTTTGGAAGGATGAAGCTGGGCAGAGTTTATGCAGCTGCGATGATCTTCCACTCTAACCCTTGTCTGTCCATGATGCTGAAGGAGCAAATATCGTCTTGATCACAAGACCAACCCAATTATCGTATTTTGCCCTTTCTCTTTATCCCTGATCTCTCCCGCTTTTTATATGGGTTAGTTATCACATTAATGACATTTTTCATCTGTCATTTGTTATCCCTCGTTTATCATTCATCATTTGTTATCTACCAATTGTCATTTGTCAATTGTTATCTAACATTTATCATCAATTTGTCATTTTTTATTTATAATTTTTTTTTTTGATATTTGTATTTTGACTTTTCCTTTTTGTCTCTTCATTTGTTTTACCAAAATAATCTTCTGAAAGTTTTTATTAGTTTACTTCTTTCTGCAATGTTAAACCGTGCCTCCGAAAAATAATTTCTTGAGATCCTATTTAGATTTTTGCTTTAGTTCTTTATTTTTATAAACAAATTTTTCCTAAGATTTTGGCCATTATTATCAATAATTAGCTTACTTAGAAGATGTACATGTTTCTGCAGGGTGAAAAATTATTTTGGAAGAAAATATTATGATGACTAAAAGCCAAAATTCTAAAAATTGGTATTTCAAGAGGCCAAAATAAATAATTTTTAGATTTTTGCATTTTAATCTCCATTATATTTTTTCTAAAATAATTTTCTAAAGAATCCTGCTATTTTTATCAAAAAAGTTGTAAGAAGTTCTTCTTTTTGCAATGATTCAGCGTGTCTGAAAAATAGCTTCTTGGAGTCTCAATTTAGATTTTTGCTCTTAGTTTTTGGTTTTTGCTCACATAATCCTTCCAAAGATTTAAACTATTCTTTTCAATAATTAGATTACTCATGAGATGGCCTTGCTTATCAAGCCTCCTAATTTTTGACTTTGGTTTCTTCCTTATACATTTCCTTTTTTTTATTAATAATATTAGAAGAAATTTTTCTCCCTGCAAGGGGAATTTGTTTCTTGAGGTTCCAATTAGATTTAAGCTCTTAGTTATTGGTTTGTGCTTTCATAATTCTTCTGAAGATTTTGTCTGTTATTGGCAACAATTAGATTACTTAGAAAATATTCATGCTTCTGGAAGGTAAGTCTTGAAATTCCAATAGTTCTTGGTTTTTGCTTTTATAACCCTTTCGGCTATTATTACTATTATCAATAAGCTTACTTAGAAGATATTCTTGCTTTTGCACAATTCCTAATTTTTAGATTTTTTTTGGTTCTTCTTTTTTTTTCCTGAATATTTTTGAAGATTTTACCATTTATATCATTGAGATTAGAACAAGATCATATATCTGCATTGCATTGCATTACAAATGATAAAAACCCTCAGAAGTCTAAAGCATAAACATCTATCAAGTAAGCTAAAATCGCTAAAATCTAAGAGCAAATATCTAATTGGAATCTCAAGAAACGATTTTTCGGCGACACGGTTCATCATTTCAGGTAGTAGAATTTCTTCTAATCTTTTTGTTTAAATCCTTCAGAATATTATTTTAGAAAACATTTAGGAACCCAACATTTCACACTTATTCTGAAGAGGCCTGAAGTACCTACTTATTCAAATAATACCCAAACTCTTTGGAAGAACTTTGTTTACGAGAACAAGGAACAAAAGGAAAAACCTAAATAGGACTCCAAGAAAATATTTTTCAGGACACGGTAGAGTTTAGTTTAGTTTCTTTGCTTTACAAGTCTTACAAAAATTGATACAAAATAAAATACACTCACAATAACTTTAAAATTTAAATCGCAAGACTTGAAGGCGAAGTTCACAGTGCAGTGTTCTTCCACTCAACCCATTATTCCCTGTAGCTGACGATAAATATGAGATGGCTATTATTGACATTCAGGCTATATTTTTGCCATTGCTACCTACTTTTCTTCCAATTTTGAGGAACTATTTTATAATATGTATGTCAATATGATATTTACACTATAATTAATATTGCAAGAAGATGTATTTCTTCTAATATTGAAAAATAACAAAAACCTTGACAAGGTTATTTTGGAAACATTAAAGAAGAACCAAAAGTAACATCTAAAACTTAGGAATCCAAGAGTCTAACACTTCCCAGTCGCACTTTAGAAGCATCCCAAGCAAGTTAATTATTATTAATAATAAGGCAAAGTCTTCGGAATAACGTTCTAAGAAAAAATGAAACACCAGAAAAGCAAAAATCCATTTAGAACATGAGAGAATTATTTTCTAGGGATAGAGTTGCAGATAGACGAATTTCATCTAATCTTATTGATGAAAATAGCAAAAGCGTTTAGAATATTATTTTGGAAAAAAAATTGAACAAAAGACAAAAATCTAAAATTTAGGAGCTCAAGACTTCCTAGTTTCTCCGCAAAAACATAAAGATCTTCTACTAATCTAATTAGCCAGAATCTTCGAAAGAACTTGGTTTAAAAAAATCAGAGAACTAAAGCAAACATGTAAACAGGACCTCAAGAAATTATATTTCGGAGACATGGTTTAACATTGTAGGGAACAAACTTTCTAATAGTATTGATAAAAGTACCAAAACCTTTCAGAAGATTATTTTGGAAATATAAAGGAACCAAACGCAAATATCTAAACACAGGGAATTTAAGAGGCTAACACCTCTCAGTCATCTTGCATAATCATAAACATCTCTCCAGTAAGCTAATTATTGATAATAATAGCCAAAAATCTTCGGAAGAATTTACCAAAATAAAGAACTGAAGCAAAAATGTAAATAGGAGCTCAAAAATATATTTTTCGGGGACGCGGTTCAACATTGCATATAAGTTATAAGTTCTTCTACCAGCAATAATTAACCATGCTTATAAAAATTAGTTTCTTGAGGTTTAAAGTGGATTTTTTTCTGAATTGTTTTTTTTTTGCTAACAAAATTCTCCAGAAGATCAATAGTTAGCTACCTAGAAGATGTTCATGCTTCTGCAGAGTAACAGGGAAGTGTTAGGTTACTAAATTTGAGAGTTTTGCGTCTTGTTCCTTTTTTATTTCACAAAATAATATTCTGAAGTTTCTTAATAAAAGGATTAATTAATCCTTTTATTAACATAAAAATGTTTCACCACGGGTTAAGTGAGAAGTTAATTAATCGTACTGAAGTTTCTTGCTATTTTTATCAATAAGATTGGAAGAAGTTCTTTTGTTAGCAATAAGATTAGAAGAAGTTTTTCCATCTGCAATGTTTGTTGTTTGTTTCCGACCCATATTACATTTGCATAACATTTTTCACCTGTTTTATGAATTTTATACATTGTAAGCTAACCAGCAATTTACAGATTTTCTGAATGTTTTTTTAATATATTTATAATGAATCATCATTTGTTATCTATAATTAGTCACATAACATTTACCATCTGCATTTGTTATTTTTTGTTTGTCATATGTAATCTTTCGTTTGTATAAGAATGTTTACTGTCAGGTTAGTTGTATCCTTTATAATCTAACTAGCGATTTGTGATATGCCAACTTTTATCTATCATTTATCATTTTTCTTATGTCGCTTGTCATCTGTTTTTTATCATTTGTAATCAAACTAGCAACTTTTAGATTATCTGAATGTTTTTTTTAATATGTTTATAATCTATCGTTTGGTATTTAACATTTATTATCTGTAATAATCACATGACATTTGTCATCTGTCAATTATCAGCTGCTATTTACTTACTGTCTTTTGTCATCGTTCATTTATCAACTTTTATTTGGTATGAAATTGTTCACCTGTTTTGCCAATGGTTTCCATTGTAACCTAACTAGCGATTGTTTTCATCTATCATTTGTCTTCTAGCACAAGTTATATGTTGTTTGTTTTTTTAATAATCTAATTAGTGATTTCCAAATTATCTGAGTGCTTTTTTAATACGTTTATAATGTTTTATTGGTTATTTGAAATTTATCATCTATCATTAGTCATTTGTTATATGAGTCATCTGTGCTTTGTCATTTTCATTGTCATTCGTTGTCTGTTACTTTTTATTTTTCATTTATTATTTGTAGACTGTCACTGAAGATTTTTCAACTTTTACTTTTTGTCATTTGCCATTTTTTAGATGTCAACATACATATTATAAAATTATTCACCCATTATGTCAATTTTATCCATTGTAATATTACTATAAATTTATCATTCGTCATCTGTCATCTGCCCTTTGTCGTTTATAATCTAGCTAGTGATTTCCAGATTATCTGATGATATTTTTTCATCTATTATTTATCATCTGTCACTTGCCATCTGATGTTTTTTTTTTGATGTTTGTAATCTATTATTTGTTATTTGAAATGATTCATTTATTATTCGTCACATGATATATGTCTTCTGTTATTTGTTATCACTCATTTGTTATCTAAAATTTGTCATCTATTGTGTGTAATCTGTCATTTGTCATCTGTCAGTTCTTATCTGATATTTGTCATCTGTCATTTATTTTGTGTCATTTAACATTTGCCATTTGGCATCTTCCATTTATTAACTTTTATTTGTAATATTTGTTGTTTGTTATGTGTCAACTTGCATTTACATGAAATTCTTCACCTGGTATGTCAATTTTATCTATTGTAATTCTTCGTTATTTTAAATCTAACTAGCGATTTCTAGATTACCTAAATGTTTCTTTCTTATTACGTTTATAATATCTTTGTTATTTGGCATTTATCATAAATCTTGTCACATAACATTTGATATTTATTTAGCTCTCAATTGTCATCTATCATTTATTATTCGTGACCTGCCATTTATCATTTATCAAGTACAATTTTTACATTAGCCACATGACATTTGTTATATCTAATTTGTCATCTGTCATTTGTTATTTGTGATCTATCAATCTTTCATTTTCCCTGCCGTTCGTTATCTGTTATTATTCATCATTTATCATTTATCGTCTGTCATGTATGATCTTTCATTTATCAACTTTTATTTTTATCATTTGCTATTTGTTATATGTCATCTTACATATTATAAAATTCTTCATCTATTATGTCAATTTTATCCATCGTAATATTACAAAAAATTCGCCATAAACCTATTTTCTATAATTTATCATTTGTCATCTGCTCTTTGTCAATTGTAATCTAAATAGTGATTTCCAGATTATCTGTTGTTTTTTTTTAAAATGTTTCAAATCTGCCATTTTTTATTTGGCATTGATAATCTATCATTTGTCACATGATATGTGACTTCTGTCATTTGTTGTCACTCATTTGTCATCAGTATTTTGTCATCTATTATTTGTAATCTATCATTTGTCATCTGTAATTTGTTTCTGATATTTGTCATCTATTAATTTTCTTCATTTGCCATCTGCCATTTAGTCATATCACATTTGGTATCATCTGTAATTTTTGATTTAGCAATTTGTTATTTTCCCCGTCATTCGTTACCTGCTATTTTTATCTGATATTTATCATTTACTATCTTTTATTTATCTTCTTCTATTCTATTTTTGTCATTTTTTGCATATTATCTTACATATTATGAAATTCTTCAACTGATATGTCAATTTTATCTATTCTAATATTAATAGAAACTCGCTATATCCCATTGTTTCTATAATTTATCATTTGTCATCTGTCATCTGCCCTTTGTCATTTGTAATCAAACTAATAATTTTCAGATTATCTGATGTTTTTCTTTAATATGTTTGTGATCTATCATTTGTTATTTGGCATTTATCATTTATTATTTGTCACAAGTCATGTATCTTCTATCATTTATTAAAACTCATTTGTCATTTGTTTTTTGTCATCTATAATTTTTAATCTATCATTTGTCAACTGTTATTTTTTATTGTTTAGCAACTGTTATTGGAAATATTTTTTTTGACCTGTTTTGCTAATGGTATTCTAACTTTGTCATGTGCTGTCTTCATCTATCATTTGTCTTCTATCACCTGTCATATGTCTTTTGTTTTTTTGTAATCTAATTAGTGATTTTCAGATTATCTAAATGTTTTTTTTTTAATATGTTTATAATATTTTATTTGTAATTTGAAATTTATCAATGACAGATGATTCATTTGTGATCTATCAATTTGTCATTTACCAAGTGATTCGTTATTTGTTATTTTTTATGTTTCATTCATCATTTGTCGTCTTTCATTTATGATCTTTTATTTATCAACTTTCACTTTTTATCATTTGCCATTTGTTTTATGTTATCATACATATTGTGAAATTCTTCACTTGTTATGTCAATTTTATCCATTGGAATATAGAGATTTGTTATATGCCATTTCTCATTTATCATTTGTCATTTGTTCATCAATAATTTACCTTTTGCCATTTAATGCAATCAGTTGTGTTAACTCATTTGTCAGCAGTCATTTGTAATCTATTATTTGTCAGCTGTCATTTATTCTGTGATATTTGTCATCCGTCAATTATTTTTTGTCAATTACATTAATTATCTGTCATTTGTTATCTTCTATTTACTAACTTTTATTTATTATTTGTCGTTTGTTATATGTCAACTTATATTTTAAGAATTTCTTCACCTGATATGTCAATTTTATTTATTAATAATCTAACTAGCGACTTTCCATAATCCGTTTCTTTATCTATCGTTTGTTATTTTTCATCTGTTTGGCATTAATCATATATCTTCTCATGTGACATTTAATATTTGTATATCTCATCCATCATTTGTCAACTATAATTTATCTTCTACTTATCAACTTTTATTTCTTATTTGTCATCTTATATTTGCCTTAAGTTCTTCACTTATTAAGTCAATTTTATCTATTATAATCTAGTGATTTGTTATATGCCATTTCTCATTTATCATTTATCATTTGTTATCTGTCACTTATCATCTGATGTTATTTTGATGTGTTTGTAATCTATAATTTGGCATTTATCATTTATCATTTGTCATCTGTCATTTGTGATCTATTGTTTGTAATCTTATCATTTCTCATCTGTCATTTGTTATCTGATATTTGTCATCTGTCATTTATTTTCTGTCATGTACCAACTGCCAATTTTTGTCAACTCACATATGCATAAAAATTCATCACCTAATATGTCAATTTAAACTATTATAATCTAACTAGAGATTTATTATATAGCGTTTATTATTTATCATTTGTAATTTGTCATTATATATAATGTATTTATACATCTGTCATACTGACACAAACAGCTAAAAAGCAGCCTAAAATGGGAACAAAAAATTATATAAAAATATGAATAGAAGAATCCAGATGTCCAAGAGGATATTTGCTCCCTCAGCATCTTGGACTAAAACAAGGGTCAGAGTTGAAGATCATTTCAGTTGCATGAACTCCGCGAAGCTTCATTTATTCAAAATTTTTCTACGTTTTCTATAATATTTGTGTATATTTATATGCATTTTTTAAGGAAGCTAAAGACTAATAAACATAAACATTTGGCACTTGTCATCCGTCCTTTATTATTTGTAATCAAACTAGCGATTTCCATATTATCTAAATGATTCTTTTTTATTATTTATAATTTGGTATTTATCATATATCTAATTTGATATTTATTTATCTCTCTGATGTCATCTATCATTTATTAATCATCATCTGTCATTTATCATCTATCGTTTGTCATCTGCGATTTATTACCTTTCATTTAACAACTCTTATTTCTTATTTATCATTTGCCACTGGTCGTTTGTTTGCATTTGCATCATTCTTACATTTGCGTTAAATTCTTTACCTCTTAGATCAATTTTATCTAGCAATTTCTTATATGCTATTACTCATCTGTCTGTTTGTCAAAAGATAAATGATAGATGTCATATCATTTATCTTTTGGCATCTATCACGTGTCATCTTTGTTATGCCATTTGTCATCTGTTATTTTTTTATTTTCATTTGTCTCCATTTATCCGTAATTTATCATTAATTGTTTGTCATTTGTAATTTTGATGCGACTTGTCATCTGCTATTTATCATCTATTACCTCTATTTTTTTTATAATTTCTCTCTACTTTACTTTGTCATCTGCTATTTATCATTTATTACCTCTATTTTTTTATAATTTCTCTCTACTTTACTTTAAAAGCTCTTTTAAAGCTCAGTTTAAAGTTTAAAATATTTTTTTTTCTTTTGGAGACTATTGAATACAAATATTGAAATAGCTTGTAGTGTTCTATTTATATTATATGCTGTTAATGGCTGACTTTTGGTGACTTCGTTCTACAATTAGACGTTGTTTATGAACACAAACCTGCTCAGATAGTCGGTTTCACAATGGCCAAGTCAAAGAATCCCACAGATCATAATCAAAACCGCAAGGACCACCGTAATGATTTCAAAAAACAGCTGGATTCACAAAGTTGATATTGCTGAACCAGCAAATTAATTGTTTGCTTTTATAGTAAGAATTGTTTTAAGATTAGTTCTTTTCAATACTTTCATGATTCTGTCAGTCCTACTTCAGAAATACCAAGTTGGCAAATTCTTAAGACCTGTCTGTTTTGCGGTTGTAATACTCTTGTCCGGCACAAAGCAGAGCGGAGAAGGAAACCAAAATGAAGAAATAGAAATTTGAACAGCTGGATTCACAAAGCTGGTTTTGCTGATGTTACTTGTTAGAAACATTAGCACCGTAATTGTTTAATTTTGTGATAAAAATTGTTTCAAATTTTTTGTTTCTTTATAATACTTTCAAGATTCTGTCAGTCCTATTTTACAAATGCCAAGTTGGGACATTCTTAAGACCTGTCTATGCGGTTCTAATACTTTTGTCTGATTAAGTTGTACCAAAATCGTTTTGTATTAACTATCATTAAAGCCTGCTTGTAATTATGCATAAAAAAAATGAATTGATATGTTAAGTATTTATAATAGAAATGAATTATTCAACCGCTTTTAATTCTGACAATTTATTATCTACAAATACTATAAACATTCAATAACGAATTTTAGATTTTTTGTTTAAGGAACATATGGGTTTAAAATCGTGTGTTCCCGATATCAACATATGATTTTAAACCCGATTTACTGTTCTAAATTTATCATAAAACAAATTAGGAGAAACAGTTAAGTAGAGAATTTTAGAAAATAAGTAATTTTGGAGGATTCTACTTCGTGATACATTGTGATAATTCAAAATAAATAAAACAATTAACTTTGTTAAAGAAGTTAAAGAAGTGTTACCAAGAAATTTAATTGGAAAGAATTTTAGGTTTTATAGAAGAACGAATAAAGTGACATCGATTGTCTAAAGCATAGTACTAGATTTTCCTACTTGAATGAATATCCACTATAAATTAGAGAGCGATAATTGGGAACTGGTATGTTTTTTTTAAATTAATTTAAAATTAACTTTATATGTTTCATAATAACGATAATTTATTCATAATACAATAAAAACTTCGTTTCCGTTTATTCAACTGTGCTACCCTGATGAGATACAAAATAAATTGAAACCGGTCCGTGACTGATGTTGACGCGGATAACAATAATTCAATTTTAGATTTTTGACAATTTTTGAATTCGAGAATTCCTCCTGAAAAGGCACATAATTTTTTAGAATTTTTTTTTCGAAAGATAACTTTGATCGTATGATATTGATATTGATTTCACTAGTTATTTCAGTCAAAACTACCTAGATATAAAAGTTGAAAATTTTCGATTTGATAATTCCTTCTAAGAAACGACATATTTTTTTTTTAAATGTCTGTGTTAAAATAATGTTATCATCTGATATAGAGAAGTTGTTTGTAGTAAATATTTTCCTAGACAGTTTGCCTAAATAAAAAAGTTCTTCTTGAGAGGTGACATTTTTAGAAAACTTTTTTTGAAAAATTGTAAATTATTACACAGAATGATCTTGCTCCACTGAATCAATTAGCAAGGACTTTCTCTATATGTCTAAATAATGGAGTTAAACAATAACGAAAGATTAAAGAAAACAAATTCAAAATTAATAGTGAGAACAAAGACATGGTGAACGCTTCTATGCAATTAAGTCTGGGAGATTTTTTATATTAAAGGTAACTAAACTCTTTGACACTGACCCGATCCAACACATTAAAAATAAATTTTAAGCAATTATCTATTGCTCCATACGCTTGGATTATAAAGCGTTTCTCTAAAATTTTATATTGCGATATGATTTATTACGAAGGTCAATAATGTGAAGATGTATGTTGTCCGTGGGAAACGTTTAATAACATTTTATTACCGAGTTATTGCATGATTTAATTAATGTAGTTAAAATCCTGAGAATATTGAATACCTGGAATACCCGACACTTTCTACCAATCAGTGTTTATAATGTGTGAACGAATGCGTGTCGAAATGAACCCGTCCAATTTGTTATCTGAAATTTTTAAATATACAGTTTACATCCCACGAAAAATTATCTCGCGTGCCATCCAAAAGATGATAGTTATTTACCAAGGTATATTCAATTAGTCGTTCCTCATTCCGATGCCCATTTACAGCATCACTTGCTCAGCTACAAGATTCTGTATATATATATTTAAGAAAAAATAACAGGGTTCGAGTTTTACGACAATAATCCGTAAATAAAACGCTTTTGGATGATAGATAAGGCCTTAACTGGAGTTTCGAAGAAACGAGAAACGGCAGTCGAAATTCATTATTTTTTTCCAATTTAAAACCGATCGAAGCAATATATTTCTAACAGATAAAATCTTTATTCGGACGGAATTAAAAGGCCACGGTTGGTGCGTCGGAACGCCAAGAACCAAACATAATTTAATATCGATTAATTAAGCGCAATCTCACGTGAAATCGCGTTTAGCTGTTTCGCTTAATTTATGGGACCGGTGCCGTTTCGGCGTTAAGAAAATGGGCCATAAACGTACCTAGGAGGTAGAATTTTAAATTTATGCAAATAATTTTTTTCATCAATTTCACGATCGCGAATGTCACGGTTTTGCTCGGGCTTAATTAGCGACAGCGCCGTTTTTTTCTTTTCTCTTTTTACTCACATTTGTGTCGATCCTAATCGTTTCCCCCTTTCGTATTAATCGCCAGACGTACGAATAAAACGAATTTATTACTTAATCGTCGCCGGAATCTGATTAAGGTGTTTCCGTGATTTATCGCCGGTTATTATTACAACGGCGAAAAAATGCTTAGCAAATGAAAAATTGTAGATTCTAAACTTAATAATTTCCTTTAAGGTGTATGTAAATCGGGGGGAAATGTGCGGTAATTATTCTCGTAAAAAGCTCGGTTTGCCTTATGAGGGAAGGCTATACGTGCCCTCCGCGGTATACACATTTTCGCAAATTGAATAGAACTAATTTCATTTGACCTCCTTTCTTGGGGGCGGCCACGTATACACATTTTGCGGGGTTGTTATTTCATGGTGTATACTTAATTCCATGCGGGCGTGCTTGTTGGACAAATATTGAATTCATTTTCGGGGTAGTAAAAATTGCCAATAATTTTATTACCAATTGACATAAAATGTACAGACACAAAAGGCGAATCTAAACTAAAATTGAAACTACTTTAATAATAATAAAAAAAAACTGACACTTGTAATATACTTATTTAATTATTAATACATTTTAAACTTTATAATTAAGTGGGAAAAAATCAATTTAAATATAGTAATTATTATTACTTAAATAGACCGATCGTACCCTTTTATAATTCAAATTCCGCAAAAACTATTGTGCGGCGGGATTACGGAATCCTTGAATATAATAAATTCGATGAATATTCAACGATTAATTAAATCCCCCGCATTATATTCTTTCTCCGCATGTAATTAAGAAAAATTAAATCAGCAGGATCTAATTATGATTTCATTGTTCGCGTGGATTTCCGAGGGGCACAACACAGTAATTAGTGAGCAAAAATGACTTAACGCCCAATTTTATGAGAACCATTAATAACGACGCACTATTAATAGACGTCGCTGTAATTATTAGAGTTAGCGCAGCGGAAGCGGCGTCGCGGCGCCTCCCAACACATCGAACTCCGACCGGATCTTATTATAGTACGGGTTCTTGTATTTGCCGACGTAATCCCTGCGAGCCATCGGCTTTGTGGTCTATCTCAATGAAAATTCGGACCATTAAAATTATTCGGGTTTTGCGAATTTCGAAATATTCGGTAAGAACATTTGGGTTATTAATTATATCGCCTAGCTTATTTTTTGTAAGTATACAATAATGAAGTAGATTATGATTTTTAAGACAATGCATACTACTTTTAACTCAAATATTATAATAAACTCTATAATACTTTTATCTATTTCCAATACGTCCATCATTTACGCACACGTGTATCTTATAATAATTTGATCCATTACAAACATTTCACTAATGTTCCCTAGTTGTCCAATAACGTTAATCTGTAAAGTATTTGATTCCACTTTGATAATTCCGTTGAGTAGCCCTAAGTCTGAAAAGATGATCAGCCCGGCGGCTCGCCCACCCCAATGCCGAACGAAACTTCTTACTAAATTAATTTTTACCCTTCGTCACGCTTTTTGTACACGATGCCGAACATTTGAGAGTCGGTGATTAGTCCCTGATAGGAGCTTAATTTCCGAAAATCTCATCCGGAGGGGATAAAATTCGGACGCAACAAGAAAATCGAAGTCCGAATATTAACGTTCGATGTAAGGATGGACGGGTGGGCGGATAGGAGGGGCGGAATCTGACAGTTATCCGGGGATCCATTTTTCCATCTGATTAATTATGTAAATATCCTTGTTTGTATTCTAGTTATAACATAAATGGTAACGTTAGTGTCCAATTATTTACCATTTTCACAGCATGATCCAGTAAATAACACTGGGTGGAACACACAGACAGCGCACCACCTGAATAGACAATGATTCAAAAGGGACGCATTGTTTACCATCATAATTTATTGCTGGGGCCATTGTATCGAAGTGGTCGTCCGTTTTTGTGTTATTCCTGGCGATAAAGGATTTGAAGAATGGCGTTTAAGTAGGTGGGCTGAATTGGGTTTGAACAGGGTTGGTCCGCCGCCACGGGGTGTCTCCTCCACGAAGAAGCGCAATTACGTTTCCAGCTTTTATCCAAAGACATACTCAAAAGAAAAATTGTTAATATTCTATTATACTATATATTTTATAGCTTATTAATTAGCCCATATTTTATTCCTCGGTACAAAAGTATTGATATTAATAATAATAAATGAATTTATTTGATAAATATAATAGCCAGTTGTAAATCTTCTATTACTTACTTTGAATCTATTACTCATCTTTTGTTAGATTTCCTACAATGCTTCTCTAATTTGTTGAGCATTAAGTTCGTTATTATTGGAAACAAAACAACTACTCCTTCTTATTAGTTTTTATCTTTATATTATTTAAGTATTATGATTCTGACTTGTTGTCTAGTATATATCAAATTCTAGGAGTGAAAGTTTAATTAAATTCCTGTCAGATAATCGAGAACAGCATAAAAATCATAAATTTTCTGAAGTCGTTAAGATTAAGAAAATATAATTTATATACTGAAACCTGAAAGAAAATTCTAAAAATCTTGAAGAAAAAAAATCTCGTAAATTTTAACAAAAAATAATAAACAAAATATTTTTCGATAATTTCTGCATCGAACTGCAATTCTATTTCTAATAGCTAGAGTTTCACTCCAGTAGTGTTACTTACATTTTTCCAGAAAATTCCATTATTTCTTTGCATTTTTTTCGGAATGCCTTGGAGGAAGTTATATTTTTGAAGAAGAAAAAAATGAAAATTTCTCTAAAAATTCTAAAAATTAAGAAGAGAAGCTGCTAAAACAAATCTTACCAAAAATATGGGTAGTAAAAAAAACTGCATAAATTGTTAGAAAATTTTAGATCCAACAAGGAAAATTTAAAAATGTATTTATTTATTTATTGGCACATTATTGAGGTGAGTTCTAGAAACCTAGAATACAAATTTCTGGCAATGACGAGAATTTCTTAAAAGGTAGAAGTAAAATGATTGAAATTTCTAGAAATCTGAAAGTGAAATTCCTAGGATATTTTCCAAAAACATTAGAAAATTTGAATAAGATAAGGCAAGAAATAGAAAATTTTGGAAATGTAAGATCAATTTATAGAAAATTCTAGAACCTTAAATAAGCAAAAATATACAGACAAACAAAACATTTTGGAAATGTACCGAAATGTTAAAAAATTGCTTAAAAATTTTAGAAATATAAAAAAAAATGCTAGTAATTCCTGTAGTAGAATGCAGATTTCATTGTTAATTTTGACAGCTTGTAGCAGGTCGAAAGAAATCAAATATTTGTTATAGACATATTTTGGAAGAAGAAAAAAATGAAAATTTTACTGAAAATTCTAAAAATCAAGAAAAGAAGCTCCTAAAAAATCTTAAACAGATATTGGTAGAAAATTATAAAAATCGGGATAAATAAATTGTTGGAATATTTTAGAACCAACAAAGAAATCTGGAAAATTAAAAAAATGTATTTATTTATTTATTGGCACATTATCAGACTTGCTTTATAAACATAATTCAAAATTCATAAAACAGTAAACTAAACCATACAAATAATTTTGCAAGCCTAAAGGCAGTGTTTCTCTAAAAATATTTGAAGAAATGTTAAAAACTTCAAGGGGAAGTACTAGAAAACTACAGAACCGTAAAGAAAGAAAAAAATATGTAAAAGAAACAAATTGAACCAATTTAATAAATACTAGAAATTTCTAAAAAAAAAACTGAAATTAATTGCGGGAATCTAAAATTTTTCACTGAAGAAAAAATGCTAAAAGATTTTAATAAAATAAGGACTAACTACAGAACCAAAAATAAAGAAAAAATATGTCTAAGAATTTTACAATTTCGCAAATGAACAAATACTAGGAATTTCTAGAAAACTAAAATGAATTGCCGGAATCTAATATTTTCTACTGAAGAAAAAAATGCTGAAATATAACTGGAAAATTGACTCTAAACTTCCTAAGAAATGGAAACAAAAAATGGAAATTTCTGAAAATCTGAAATGCTAATTGATAGAAAATTCTAGAACACTAAAAAATGCTGGAAAACTTAATAAGATAAAACAAGAAACTAGTAAAATTGTCTGGAAGAGTAATTGCTATGAAATGTCATACTGACATAAAATAAGGTCTTCAAAAATTGAAGCTAAATATACGAGAAATGGTCAAAATATTGCCCTATTGGCTACAAACGTCTGATATACATCATCTCCAGCTAACAAGAGTAATAGACCGAGTAGAAGAAAACATGAAAGAGTGAACTCCGCCTTCAAGTTAACAAATAAATAAATAAATAAATAAATTCGTAGTATATTCTAAATCCTTTGAATATTCTTGAAATGTTTCTTCCAAATTAATAAAATTTTCCGCAGTCTCTTCTAATAATTGCGATTCTAGAATATTAATTTCTTTTATATTGTTACAGAAGTTTTCTTATTCGAGTTTTCCAGTATATTTTTTGGATCACTTGAAGAAAATTTCCGTCATTTTGAAGAAAAATCCTTATTTTAGAAATAGGAAAGAAAATTTTCTGAAAATCCATAAAATCATTAAGAAAAACTGTTGAAAATCTCAACCCGAAATTGCTGGAGAATTGTATGATAGAATTCTGAAAATACTTAATGGAAAATTTCGATAAGACGAAGCAAGAAATAATAGAAATTTCTGTATTATTTTGGGATCAACAAAATAAATTATAAGAATAAATCTCTATAAGCTTCCAAAAATATTATAGTTCCAAACTAATAGATTTTTTGAAATATCTTCTAAGAATTGCGATTCTAGAATATTCCAGTAATTTCTTTTCCACTGAATTTAGAAGAAAATGCTTCAAATTTCTAAAAATTCCTATGAAATTTGAAAAGTCCTATGAAATTTAAGAAAAACAGAAAATTTGAATAATTAAATTCAAAAAATAGAAAATTTTGGAAATGTAAGATAAACTGCTAGAAAATTGTAGAACCTTAAAAAAGAAAAATTATACAGACAAACAAAAAATTATTGAAATGTGCCCAAATGTTAAAAAAAAGCTTGAAAATTTTAGAAGTCTAAAAACAATTGCTGGTAATTCCTGTAGTAGAATACAGAATTTCTTAACAGTTAGAAGGAAAATGGTTTAAATTTTTAGAAAGTTTAGAAAACTAGAAAAAAAACATTAGAAAATTCGAATAAGATAAGGCAAAAAATACAAAATTTTGGTAATGTATGATAAATTGCTAGAAAATTGTATAACCTTACGGAAGCAAAGTATTCAGACAAACAAAAAATTATGGAAATGTACCGAAATATTAAAAAAAAGCTTGAAAATTTTAGAAATCTTCAAAAAGTACTGGTAATTCTTGTAGTAGTAATTATTAAGAGTTTGTAAATTGTAAAAATCTAAAAATCCTGAATAGTCCCGACAAGATCTAGCAAGATATTGAGGTAAGTTCCTTAGAAGGAAATTATATTTATAAAAGAAATTCAAGAAAATTCTAGAAACCTAGAATACAAATGTTTGGCAATGGCCTATAATTTTTAGAAAAACATTAGAAAATTTGAATAAAACAAAGCAAAAATAGAAGGTTTTGGAAATATAAGATAAAATATATAGACAAACAAAAAATTATGGAAATATATTGAAATGTTAAAAAAAACGCTTTAAAAGTTTAGAAATCTAAAAAATAATGCTTCTGTAGTAGAATACAGATTAAATTATTTATTTTGAAATGACAAAAGCTTGTAGCAGGTCGAAAGAAATCAAATATTTGTTATAAACATAAATTATTAAGAGTTTTTCATTATATAGATCTAATGTAATGGATATTATAAGAAAAAAATCTAATAAATAAAAACAGAAAATTGTAGAAATCTGAAAATCGTAGATAGTCCCGATAAAATCGAGCAAGATATTGAGGTAAGTCCCTTCGAAGGAAATTATATTTATAAAAAACATTCAAGAAAATTCTAGAAAGCTAGAAAACAAATTTTTGGCAATGGTGAGAATTTCTTAAAAAGTATAAGGAAAATGGATGAAATTTCTAGAAATTTGAAAGTGAAAGTCCTAGGAAATTTTAGAAAAACATTAGAAAATTTTAATAAGATAGGGTAAAAAATTGAAAATTTTGGAAATGTAATATAAATTGCTAGAAAATTCTAGAACTTTAAAAAATCAAAAATATACAGACAAACAAAAAATTATGGAAATGTACCGAAATGCTAAATCGGTTGACCAGAAAGTCATGTTGTTATTTCTGTTAGTATGCTTGAGTTACATGAAGAGAAACTTAATGTTGCAAGTTAGACATCTTTTTCTTCACAGTGAATGGGTTTATAACAACAAATACAAGTATATTTTGATAATATGTCTCCAAATTCAATCACATTATTTCATTGCGTTTACTTGATGGTAAATTTTATTTCAATAGTGTTTAATAGAAATATGAGACACACTCTTAAGATCCAAGAACTACTAATAGTATATCAGTCAATCAGAATCATCCAAAACTGTCTGCGTTAATTCATAACTTGTTATCATTCTGAATTTTTTTAGATAACACTTGATAATGACATGCAAAGGTCGTGTAATTATTGTTTGTAATAAACTGCAAACTTGATTATATCTCTGTTACAAAATAAACTGTAGTATAAAGCAGAGTACTTACTAGTAACGGCTATCACCGTCATCATTGTTCAAGGCTGTTTTTATTTCTTAGCGTACTCTTGACCTTCCTCAATGGTATACATATTAACCAGGCGTAATCTTGACCTACCGCTTTCAACTGCGCTGTGAGGTAGGTCAAGAGTACGATCGGTCAATGCCTCCATTGAGATATATTAAGATTGTGATTGAAGTAGGTCAGAAAAAACCTTAATATATCAAATAAAATTAAGTAAGGAATATGTCACATTTTATAACCCGATATAACGAAACAAAACTGTAAGTACTTTAAAAATAAGAGACACACTAAGAGCTTAGTTTGGGGATACACTTATATATTAAAATATTTAGATAGATCTATTGGAAGGTAATCTAATTTACAGTTTTACTTATATCTTTAATCAAATGTATAGATAATCAGATATTCAGGAGGCTAAATATAATAATAGTTGATTGTATAGGCTTTCACTTTGTGATACATATTTTATAACTTTAAATAAAATAAAATAAACTTTAATAATAAAATATATGTCCTTTACTTTGTAGAAAATTAACTAATAATTAGAAAAAACACGAAAATATTTCGTAAAATCTACAACAAATGAGTCTTATAAAGACTACAAGAACAAACCACTTTTGAAACAACTACTTCTCTAGCTAATACTTCGACAGACATTGAATAATACAAAAGTAATTTGCGTGTTACAAAATAGTAAGGCTATCAAAGCAACACTAGTTTGAACGTATTTCTTTCTGTAAAATGACTTTAATATTTTTAATGACTATAGTTTCGACACAATTTAGCTTGATTAGTTTGATAATAACCAGCTAAATTGTGTCGAAACTATAGTAAAAATAAAGTTACCAAATATAATACTTAGATATTAATGAACTCAAATACCAATTGTAATGTTTAGATACTAAGATTTTCAAATACTTTGACATTCTCGTTTCCAGATACTTAACTGCTCAGATATCTTGATAAACTGTTATTAATAATTTTTTTATAGATATACGATATTTTTAGGACCATAAAATAAAAGATATGTTTATAACATGAGCAGAATTTTCAATTCGTAAAGCCGTAATTCATGGGATAGGACTGAAAATTTAACGCGACAAAAAAAAGAACCAATCAGGGGTGATCTTTATGAAAATTACATTTACCAGCAAAATTGATTTTGCGTCTGTCAAAAGTTACAAACAGTAATTTTCAGTGCAAATCAAAATTTTCAGATCTTATAGATCAAATTATATTTACATATTAAAATATAATTTGTAATATTTTGTACAATTTTTCTTGACAATGACTAGACAAATTTCAATTTATACTTCATTATCTATATAAAATCTATAAAATTTTAAGTTTTATTACATAGTAGAATATTAAATAGGATTGCGTTAAATCTATAAAACTTGAAAGCACTATCCCTCATTAAAATAAATCGTTCGCGAATCGGCCGGACCCGAATTGATTTTTAAAGGGCTATGATCTATTTCAAGCGGTCCGGTCATAAATTATTTCCGCCATTGGATCCGGCCTCAGATTTATTGACTATGCCATTATATTTAATATTTTATAGTGATTGATGGTACTATTTTTAAAGGCAAGAGCCAATATTTTCACAAGGGGTGGGTGGGCTATAAACAGAAGCGGCCGCTTAAGCCCACTTTAAATATAGACACCAATAATTTTTCCGGCAACAACCCAGCGCCTCAACTATTGTCTCCTTCCTTTGTGACGCTTCTGCGGAAAAAAAGAAATCGTATATATACCGAGGCCGAAACGTGCACGTGCACGCCGAGAGAACACGGCGCATCGGCTCTTTCAATTAGAACTATAGACAATAACGGAGTCGCGTTTATGGATGTTTCAGATTTGCCTGAGATTGCTTTCCTTTGTTATCCTCACTTATTTATTTCCTACGGATTGTGCTCCAACAAATTGCTCAAGGTTATCAAGCGGAAGTGATTGTTGCGAAAGCTGTTGTTCGCAGATGTTTTTTTAGTGGAACATGTCTTGTTGATTGTATTTATTATCTATAAAGATAAATTACTAAATATAACTATATATTAAATACTTTTTGAATATAGTCTTCATGAAAGAAAATTGTAACAACAATTTTACTCAGTTGATATCATCAGTATAGGCTTTTGTGGTTCCAAGAAAAAAATACACATTGATTCTTTATAATCAACTTATAATATCGTAGCGACATATCAAATGAGTTTAGACATAATTGGGAAGCAAAGTCTACCATTCAGAATCTTGAAAAGCTTCCAAATTAGCCTTCGAGAGATCCCAAAAGTTTGCAACACAAACATCATCGATATCAAGAAAACTTATCTAACCAAGATACCTATTTTATAAATAGGTAAAAATGACAAAATTATACGAATAAATTCAATATTAATTTTCTATTATGATATATTTCATTTCAATATGCTGAACTAGGATGAGGAGCGGTGCTTACGCAGCTTTTGAAAGATAGAGAGAAGCACTTTAGCACATTAAATTATTGTTAGAACTTAGTATAGATGGATGTGATTAGAGGATAGATCTAGGCAAGGTTTCTAAGCCTTGACAAGTTCTTCAAAAGTATTTACCTTAAGATGATGAGATGCACGTTATGTCATTTAGCATCAGATTATTATTCTAGAAGAACAATGCAAGACTGCCAAGTACTGGTATTCTCTAGAAAGAAATTTTGTCTTCACATATTAATAATTCAGCAAATATGGATGTGGTTTGAAAGCAGATCAAAACAAAGTAACGGCTTTAAATTCGCCGAGAAAAAATTTTGTCTGCACATATCTAAAATTCCGTATAGATGGATATGATTTGAGGATAAATCCAGACAAAGTAACGGATATGGTCGAATATTATGATTTTTTCTAATTTTCTTTCAAGGCATATCTTGAAATTTTACTATAACAGCATAAAAGAATATTTATGCACGGATTTCAATAAAGTTTATAAAAGCAAGCCCGCCATTCAGTGTCAGGGGTCTTGATGTATGTTGATCATGATGTCAATCTAGTTGGCGGTGCATAAAAACCACCAAGCACGTGGCAAAGTATTTATACGTAAAAGTGAGCATATGTAAAAAGACTGCAACGGACTCTCACTCGCCAGAAATACAGCCAAGGACGCAAACGCTACTGAACCAAGGTAGCTCCCAATCTGTTAATCGAGATTACCGTTTTAGCAGGATTATGCTTCAAGTCAAAATACGCTTTAGAGAAGAACGATATGTCTCCAAATGTATGCAACCGTTGTTCCTTGGTAAAAATATCGAAAACATCCAGAAGAAATGGTAGAATACAATAGATTAGTTGATATTAAAGTCTCTCGGATAGAGAATTACCTAAAAGGCTTATGACAAAAATTTGTAAAAAACATAATTTTCGTAAACTGAAACAGAAATTGTTGCAAGATAGAATATGAAAAGTTTTTAGAAAACCCCACCAAAAGATAATGTAAAGTTTTAGACATCCCAAGGAAAAGTTCTTTTTAATTAATTTAGAAGAGATATTCGTAGAGATTCCAATAAGAAAGAGAAAGTTTTGAGAAAATTGAAATTCTATAAGAGAAGAAAAACACATCAGGCAACTGTGAATACATTACAAACTATGGAATTAAAAAAATAGAAAATCGATAAGGATATTTCCATAAAGAGAAATTCTAATGAGGTAAAGCAAAGCATGGTAAGAAATTATCGTTAAATTGTGTAAACATAGAATAAGAAAAGTTTTTAGAATATTCCGTAAAAAAAATACTGGAAATTTTAGAGATCTCGAGGAAAAATTTTTTCTATAAATTTAGAAGAGAATTTCGTAGAAAGAAAGAAACGTTCTTAGGAAATATAATGCAGAAAATTTCTAGAAATCGTCAGAAAAATTCAAGATAATGAAAACAATTGCAATTCTATAACTTGGCGAAGGAAAAGAAAACACACTTGTACACGTGTCAGACAACTGTAAATAAAAACCAAATTATGGAACATAACAAGTGTTTTTTATTCTATTCTATTCTATTCTATTCTTCAACAAATTTGCAAAATTCCTATAAGAAAAAAGGAGAGGTTTTAAAAAAGCAATTAAAATTCTATAAATCCTAAAATTATTGAAAATTATAGAAATCTAAAATAAAAAAAATCTAAGCATTTTTCTAGAAATTTGTAAACATTCAATTATCGTAAAATGAAACAAGAATTGTGACAAGATAGAAAAAGAAAAGTTTTTAGAAAATTCCGCCAAAAAAAAACAGAAAATTTTTAAAAATCTCGAGTAAAAGTTTTTTAAAATTAATTTAGAAGAGAAATTCGTAGAAATTCTGATAATAAAAAACCGTTTAAAAAAAATATGCTGTAATTTTCTAGAAATCGTCAGAAAAAGTTTCCAAGAAAAAGATACTGAAAATTTTTAGAAATCCCGAAACTTTTTCTATAAGTGTAGAAGAGAAATTCATAAACAAGACGACAAATATTTTACGACTACATAAAAGCCTTATGACAAGATTTTCTAGATTTTTACTAGAAATTTGTGAAGATATAATTTGTGTAAAATGAAACAGAAATTATTGCAAGATAGAATATGAAACGTTTTTAGAAAACTATCAAAAGATAATAAACATTTTTAGAGATCTCAAGGAAAAGTATATTTCCAGAAATCGCTTGAAAAAGTTTCCAGGAAAATTTCAAGAGAATAAAAACAATTGAAAAGTTTTTAGAAAACTTAACAAAAGGAAAATAGAAATTTTTAGAGATGTCGAGAAAATGTTTTTTTTTAAATTAATTTAGAAGAGAAATTTGTAGAAATTCCAATAAGAAAGAAAAGCGGTTGCTGTAAATTTCTAGAATTCGTCAGAAAATGTTTCCAAGAAGAAGATACTGAAAATTTTTAGAAATCCCGAAGAAAACTTTTTTCTATAAATTTAGAAGAGAAATTCATAAACAAGGAAGGAAATATTTTATAACTACCTAAAAGGCTTATGACAAGATTATCTAAATATTTGCTAGAAATTTGTAAAATTTTAATTTTTGTAAAATAAAACAGAAATTGTTGCAAGATAGAATATGAAAAGTTTTTAGAAAACTTTATCAAAAGATAATAGAAATTTTTTGAGATCTCAAGGAAAAGTATTTTTAATTAATTTTGAAGAGTAAATTTCTAGAAATCGTTAGAAAAAGTTTGCAGGAAAATTTCTAGAGAATAAAAACAAAAAGATGAACCATTTGACGCTCTTTAAGAAGAACCACACAGGCAGACAGTTACCAATACATAACATAAATTCGAATGGGGAATATTCGAGCACAGGGTAAATTCACAAGTATGGTTCATACTCCGCTGCATAGCCTTTAGGCTGATCTTTTCTCTGAGATCGTTATTACAAATTCAACAGTCTCGTACTGTTTCTCCAAAAACTTCAAACTGAAGAGGGAGGATTTGATTAAACAATTTGATATTTGCTACTTATTAATTTATCCAATTTGAATGTAACTGTTTCGAGACAAATAATTACATGTATACCCAGATGGCCTCATTTTTGTACTCTAGTGATATAAAGGAAAGGGTTTCCAACGAGCACGTTGATCATGTCTACAAAGGTGTTCTGAATCACTTTCTCAGAGTTCTCCCATCAATGACGCAGGAACAACAAAACCTAGATAGAAATGATATGGGAAGCATGCATACCGGAGGCATTATTCACAGACCTATTTAAAAAAAGTCCAACTTGATTCGCTGCTTATAAAACCATCAAACAGGAGAGAAAGGCTCTGGCTGAAAAATTCCTTATCACCCAAAAATCCTCACTACAGAGCTACTTAGCTGCTATCAAGCAGCTTAGACTGTCATTGTTGTACATTAGTGACATGAAGTAAAAGGTTACCAACAAGCACATTGATCATATATATGAAACCGTTCTGAATTGTTTTCACAAAGGTGCTTATCCTAACAGGAATGCACAAATATGCCCTCCGATACCATTTGAGGAAAGTGGAAACTGCAGATTATGTGATTCGGCAGATGAAACGACCGATCACATACTATGCACTATGTCGCGATTGTTCACAAGCGTCTTTCACACTCAGGTATGGACCGATTCTCCCCCGAAGAAGTGAGCAGTATCATCCCCAAGAATGTTACCAGGTTCATGGTGGACGTAGGACTGCTTGGGAAGTGATTAGTTAATGGTAGAACAATAGTTCAGTTCTCGAGAGGCTAACACACCTCACTAGGATCCTATAACTTATAACCTATAACCTAACAGGAATGCAGATACAACAAACCCTAGAAAAAATGGCTATGGAAAGCATGCAAACCGGCTGAATTACTCGTAGACTCAAGACCTGTTAAAGAAAACTCGAGCTCCAATCGTTAATGTGAGAGAAATTTAGATATTTAGAGGCACCAGATAAACTGGTTTACTGCCAAGAAAATCAGATCAATGGTTGCCTGAATTAAAGTCTACAAGATGGTGGAAATAAACGTGTTTTGGAGATGTCTTCACAGCAAGTGAAATCAAATTTTGGTTTTTCCGAATCAAAGCCAACAACAAAGTCGAAACAGAAGTTTTGTGGATGTGCTACTTCAGGGGAAACATAATTGAAAAAGGTTATTTGACTTTCTGACTGTAGCAGAAGACACCCAAGTTAAGGCAGGATAAGTTAACCTCTTGAAGGACGACAAGCACGACCGCACAAAGGCAGATAGCTACTAACCTATGACCTTACGCGGCTGATGTACTTGGCCGTTTTACAGCCGAGGAAATACATCGAGGGTTTTCCGAATGAAAGCCGACATCAGAAATAAAAAGATTGAAGAGGTGCTATCATGAAGAAGACATGACTCATGAAGCCTTTCACAGTCCAGGAAATCAGATCTTGGGTTTTCTGAATGAAAGCCGAAAACACAGCTGAAACAGAAGTTTTATGGAGGTGCTACTATAAGGAAAAAGTTATTCAAGAAGGCTATTTGATGTTCTGACTGTAGGAGAAGTTAGCCTACATTAGAAAGAATAAACGAACTTCTTGAAAGACAAAGATTACCCCTCAAAGGCAGATAGCTACTAACCTTTGACCTCAAGAAGCGGTTGGCGTACTTGGCTGATTTACAACCGAAGAAATCAGATTGAGAGTTTTCTAAATGAAAGCCGACGGCTGAAATAAAAGGGTTGAAGAGGTGCTACCACGAGAAAAACATGACTCATAAAACCCTTCACAGCCCATCAATCAGATCTTGGGTTTTCTGAATAAAAGCCAAAACACAGCTGAAACAGAAGTTTTCTGAAAGTGTTAGTATAAGGAAAACGTTATTCAAGAAGGCTATTTGACATACTGATATATCAGAAGTTATCCTACAAAAACAAGGATAAAAGAACCTTTTGAAGGACAAGAATTACCCCCACAAAGGCAGATAGCTACTAACTTTAAGGCGGTTGATGTAATTGGTCGGTTCATAGCCGAATAAATCATCGAGGGATTTCCGAATGAAAGCCGACAGCTGAAGAAGAATTGAAGAGGTGCTACTACGAGGAAAACATGACTCATAAAGCCTTTCACAACCCAGGTAATCAGAACTTGTATTTTTCAAATAAAAGAATAAAACACAGCTATAACAGAAGTTTTATAGGGGTGCTACTACGCGAAAAACGTAACTCAAGAAGGCAATTTGTCTTTCTGACTATAGCAGAAGTTAGCCTACACTAGAAAGGATAAAACTAACCTCTTAAAAGACAAGGATGACCCTACAAAGGCAGATGGCTACTAACTTGTAATTTTAAGTGATAGATGTACTTAGTCGGTTTACAACTGAAGGAATCAGATCGAGAGCTTTCCGAATGAAAGCCAACAGCTGAAATGGAAGTGTTGAAGACGTGCTACCACGAGAAAGACATGTCTCATGATGCCCTTTGCAGGCTATTTGACTTTCTAAATATAGCAGGAGTTAGCTTACATAATGAACTTCTTAAAAGCCAATAAAGCTGTAGGGATAGATTGGTTGTAGAGTTACCATATCAGAAGAAATGCGATTTAAGTTTATGCAGGTTATTCTACTTTATGATTATAGTAGGAGAACAGCCTATAAAACAAAGGTTAAACCGTATGAGCTTTCTCTTAAAGCACAGCAACGATTCTACAAAGCAAACAGCCACAGACTTATGACCATGAGTTCGAATATGAGTTGTTTGAATTAGGGAATATTAATTTCAATTGGAAATTAAGGTCAGTCTATATAATGAAGGATAAACTAAACCTCTTAAAGGATAACAAAGATGACTCCACAAAGGTAGATTATGTTAAACATAATGACCCGTAGTGTCAAATCATAATCCCTTCTTGGGGCAAAAATGCCATATTTGGAAAATTATTTGATAAATAGCCACCAAGAAAGACTTCGTGGAGTAGAACTTTTGCTAGAAGAATAGAGGATGATAATGGAAGAACACATATTTTGTGAATACAAGCCTTTCCAAGTGCGATGGAAATCATTGTAAAGAATTATTATTTATAATATTGGAGTACTTTTGTTAGCATGTTTGATTAAATAAATAATACCTAAGAATCTGTAACCATAAGTGGTTGATGTACTTGGCCAGTTTTCAGCCAAATCAGATCGAGGGTTGTTTCTTTATAAAAGCCGATATAGCTGCAGGCAGATTGTAGAGTTACCACTTTGAAAGAAACACGATCCAAAAAGTTCTTTGCAGGTTATTCGATTTTCTGATTATAGTCGGAGATCAGCCTATGCAATAAAGGTTAAACCGTGCGAATTTTTTCTTGAAGGATAGTAACGTTCCTAAACAAATTTAGACCTATGGTTATGACTTCGAATCTGAGTTGTTTGAATTGGGGAAACTTCAACCGGAATTTAAGGTTACATGTATGGCAAACGAAGTTAATATCTGCAACTGAATTCAATATTGTGCAAATATTTTATTAGCTCTTGCATAGAGCTTCGAGAAAGTCATGTTTGGTCGCAGTACATTGGGATGTATTTAAGGCTTTGCCACAATGTCTAAGCTATTGGAGTTTTGCTGCTCTAGAAGAGGTTCCAAAGCCTATGGCATGGCTAAATGAGAATCTAATAAGGAAGTTTATATAGTCGTGACTGCAGTGACTAATGCAATTCGAGAAGTTAAGCACAGTAAAAGGGGGTTAATTTTTAATGCTGTTTTAGAACTTCTTTTTGATGTAGCTGAAACGTGAATTTGAAATCTGTATAGAAAAACCTGCGGGATAGTAAAAAGTAAATCAACAAAATAGAACTTTTATTCATTTATTCATTTATTTAAGTTTTATCGGGCATGATTATGTAGTTGAAGGAAGAACATACATACATGTCATATATCTGTCATGCTGACATGAACAGCTATAATTTTCTCTCTGCAAAAAGAGACTAAATAACTGAATAAAACCTAAAAGGATCAGTATTAATTAAGTCTAATCATGGTTTTGAGTGGAAGATCTTTCGAAGAACTCCGCCCGTTCTCCTTTTTTGTAATATTTCGTTAAGAAGGAATGCAAAGATATAAAATTAGCGGAGTTCACTCTTTTAGATGATCTTCCACTCAGAGTAGGCGTCAAAATTTTGGTTGTTCGTCAGAGTCGACAAACGTGACAGTGTTTGCTTTATAATCCAAGCCTTCTAAAGTCAGGCGCATACACACAGACCCTTAAATCCAGGGGTTTAACATCACATCCAATATATCGAGGGTTTAAATTGGACGACCTCATAGTCCAGCTTAAGACATTGGGCCACATTTGAGCGGCTATGGTTGTGTTATTTGTTCTGATCATTATTTACCACTATACTATACTTTAGTAGCATCTATCAAGAAGAAAAAATATTCAGTTGATAGAATGGAATTTAAAAAATCGAAGCAGCTTTTCATGAAATTTGAAAAAGTTTTCGGAACAGAATTAATATGGCCAAGGCTTGATTTTTAAAACACTTTAAGTTTAATTTGGTTTTGGGTTAGGATTAAGAGCCTGGTATGTGTAGATTATGAAAGATGGAGAAGAGGTCACTGAAAAAGTTTTCGCAACAGAATCAAGATGGCCTAGGCTTGATTTTAAAAACACCTTATGTTTAACCTGATTTTGACTTAGAATTAAGAGCCTCGTTTATTTAGTTTATGGAAGATGGAGAAGAGGTCATTATACACCAAGCAAAAATGTATAGCAGTGGTATTCATTGGTGAGTATTTGAACTATCTAAATCTACAATACGCACAGATGCAGAAAATCTAGCTGGAGTCAACAAAAAAGAATCGTAATAAATTTTGTCGTTGGCAGCTAAAATGATCCTTGGTATCAAGTAATATTGTTCTTTACGCTTAAACTATTATTTTGAGATACATTTCCGTCAATAAAAATTTACTTTTTTCTTAAGGTGTGTGATAATAACAAGTATATTTTGTTAAACTACCTTAATACATATTTATTACTATTTTACAGGAGGAAGAAGTGAGGCTTTATTTTAAATATGCTTAGAAAGAACAGGATGTAGCCAAAAGAAAGCATCAAATGTGGTTAGATAAGATTTATGAGCATTCATAATATGTTTAACCCTTTTGTCCCGAACGGTACATATATGTACCAATAACTTTTTAAAATACCTAAATGTTTAACTTATCGTTTAATAGCAGCGAGAATTGTACCAGACCGTAGTTTTTGGTTTCAGGCATGTGCCTTATGTGTTAAAATGTGAGGTTAGAGATGTTTGATTGCCCGAGAAAGTATTTTTTGTGGAAGAAAAACATTCTAATACAATTATAGTCTTTATTTTACGGTTAACTTTTCTGTGTTTTGTGTGTAATACTTCTATAAACATTGCCAACACTCAGGTAAGTGTCATTTGTTTCTATTTTGTAAATTCTTTATCATGTTTCGGAGTGGTACATCTATTTACCAGCCGGTATTTTGGTACACATATGGACCATCAGGTATGTAATTCTATTTTTTTTTATTTTAGTCCTAAGATGAATCGACGTTCTTTGTCTGAAAAGGAGTTGCAAACTATCATCGATGAACTTAAGGATGATGAAGATCCGTTTTCGTCTGGGTCAAGCGACAATTATGAACCAAGTGATGATGACGATGACGAAGCAGATTTATCGGAAGCTACCACTTCAGGAGTTACAAAAACTATCATAACTGAAAAAGAAACAGAGAGTTCTGAATCTGAATCAAGTTTATCAAGTGTTTCTGAAGTAGTAAAAGGAAATCTTAGTCACAATAAAATAAATCGTATTCTCGATTGGACGATCCCCGACGATCAGTTTGAACCCATCAAAAAACTTCAACCTGAGAGAGCTTGTGAGCTTGCTAAAGATATTACCAAGAAGTTAAGTCCAATGCAACTGTTTCATAAAGTTTTTCCTCATTCGCTCTACATACAAATAGTCGATTGTACTAATCAGAGACTTGATATGTTGAATAAAGATAAAAAGCGCAAAGAAAAGATGACACATATAGGAGAAATTCAAAAATTATTAGGAAGCATCTTTATTATGTCGTACAATCACATATCACCTACCTGGCTTTAAACATTATTAGAGTCAAAAAGAGTCCATGGGAAATCGTACAATCGAAAAAGCGATTTCTCAAGATCGATTCATGCTCTTAGCTTCAAAACTTTACTTTTCTTCGCCAGACAAACCACCGAATGTGTCAAAAACTTATTAAATTGACGAATTGATATCATGTTTGAAATATACATACTCTAGATGCCGTCAAGATAGTCACTACCAAAGTATCGACGAGTCCATGACAAAATTCAAAGCCGCACATCGCTGAAGCAGTACATGCCCCTAAAGCCAACTAAACGAGGAATAAAACTATGGCTTCGTTGCGACGCAGATTTCGGTTATACTTACGATATCGAAGTGTACTCCGGTAAAGAATCTCTACGAGTACTTCTAGTAAGGATGGATCCTTGACTCTTGGTGAACGGGTCGTCAAATCTCTTGCTTCAACAATCAAATCCAAAGATGTTGTTTTGTGCTTCGACAGATTTTTTACAAGCGTCAATTTATTAGAGACGCTGAATTATGCTGTGTTAGGTACCTGCATGGCAAACCGGAAAAATGTACCCGCTATTGAAGGTAAACTTCAACGTGGACAGTCTGCATTCAGATGTACTTCTACAGGATTGCTATGTGTGAAATGGCAAGATACTAAAGAAGTATTGCTACTAAGTAATTTCCACAAGCCTAATTTGACCACAGTTACAAAAAGGGCCAAAACTGGTGATCAGGAGATAATTGAGGGTCCAGCAGCAATTGCATTCTATCGCAAGAAAATGGGAGGAATTGATCGAGCTGATCAATTCATAGGCATGTACGACCACGACAGGAAATCTGCTAAATTGTGGAAAAAAGTGTTTTATACGTATCTCAGTATATCTGCAGTAAATGCATGGATTATATATAATGATTTGAGACGTAAGAATTAACAAATTCCTTATCTTTGTTTCATAGTAACTTTCCGAAGAACTAATCACTCAAGGCATGACAATTACCTCCATGCCTCTACCAAGAAGGGGTCCTCCTTCTAAGAAAAGAAAACTTTACGGGGCAACACCTTTGTACCTTCCTGTAGAAGGACAAACAAGAAGAAGATGTGCAAGATGAGCTGGAGAAAAACCACAAAAAAGAACAAGAACAATTTGCAAGGAATGTATCATACAAAATAGTTTAGCATTTATATAAATTTGAATAAATAAATCATACTAAAAATATGTCTGAGTTTGTAACTGCGCCATTTGAATCCTGCTGGTTCATCTTTGTACCACACAAAAACCCTGTTGGTAAACAGTTGTACCATAACCCCTCGCCTAACCCCCCAACATAATTAAATTTTTTTCAGCTAAATAATATAAGTTGGTACTAAATTGTCCCAAATATTTCTAATTTTTGTTTCAAAATGAATTTCTTAAATTCAGGGACGAAAGGGTTAATTCTATGTACTTAATGGGTACAAAAGGAAATTGTTGTCTCTTAGTTGTAAAGGCTGGTTTGCAAAAGTTTGAGTAAGCAACAACCCCAAACAAAACAAGTAATTTCACAAGCAGGGTTTAGATCAAATGTTTTACGATCAAAAGAGGAAATTAATATAGAGTGGTTTATAAAAATTATTTGGATAACGGAAAAACTTCCTCCATTAAACATAAATATATCGACAGACCGTGCTTAGGTTTTAATTTGTTTAAAATTATTCATTAATGTTTTAGAACAGAATTATATAAATATATCTTTATTTAATTTATTTTACACTCAATCTACAATTTTGGATAATAGATAGCAATATAATTCGAAGTTGCAGACCAGTTTTTGACTATTATTTATCATCATCCTACATTAAACCTACACTTTAATCTTAGCCATAGGCCGAGAAGCGATATCCTATATTAAACCTATTAAAATTATAACTCACTATTAAAATTTTGTTAATATTTTTAGTTTTTCTTCAAGATTATGAAAAATGGGTAATGTTTTCTTATGATAATGTAAAGATAATGGTTTTAACAGTGGATAATCTAAGATTGTAGTATAGGTCATTGACTCTTAAGGAATTCTTTGTAATTTTTAATATCGTAACCTCCTAATCAAAATTATTAAGGATTACGATTCGTAATAACGAAAGAAAACTTCAATTTTAAAATCATTCGTACACAAATAAATCCACAGGACTTACTTCTAAAGAAGTTTTATGTCTTGTAAATTCTATTAATGTATGCACTAAATGTTTTAATTTATTCAATATAATATCGAAAATCGAACCTTATTATTCAGTCCTGAATGCTCTTTACTCTGGTATTAACTAAATAAAAGTTGAGCGAAAAAGAAGACCTCCGCTTTATTTACTAGCGTGCCTTCTAAATTAAATAAGATACTATTTCTTAGCACGGAACACGGTGCCCAACTTAATATTCCTGTCGAGATGTACCTTATCTCTTAAAAGAACCATAAACGCTAAGGTAGATTTATCAAGATACCCCACCGAATCCTCAATATTTATTATTACCGTGAAATAAAACGCATGAGTAGTTCGTACGTTTTCAAGAATTCCTAATCGAAAATTTCATATCCGGCGCAGTGAAATTACCGGAAGCGTTTTTTATCACCAGCGAATATAATTATCCCGAGGAAGTCATCAAACACAGACAGTTGCCATTTTCATTCACATGATAATTCCATTTAAATATAAATAGATTATATAATTACGTACAACCTTCGCTTATAGTTCGATCCCTTTCATGCGTGTAATTGCATCATCGCCGGCCCACTCAATTATTATAATTCTTTTTTGAAAATGCACGGCCGGGAGATCGTTTAATAAATGAAAACCATTGTAATCCCTATCAGTAATTAAATTCCTCACAGATAAGTTCCCGTACAACGTGAAGAGGTTAAGCCGTAATGGCCGCTAAGTTAATTCTGATTACATTAATCGGCGAACGAGTGGGCTTCAAAGCGATAGTTTTTAATTGATAATTGCTAGGTGACCCATTACCATAATAATCCTATTAATTTTCCCAAATGAGGTCCTTGGGTTAATACGATCCAGAAATGATATAAAATCGAGCGGAACGTTTCGTATAAATAATGCCGATGCGACGTTAAATATTTCATTAACGTGCTCCTCGTGGGAGGGTTATGTTGTTAATGATGATTATATTGGAACCAATGGAGGTTCATTAAATTGTGTTTACATGCTTTATATTCTTACCGATAATGAACTGGCCGGGATGAATGTAGAATGCCTTATTTGAAAAATTATCGTTTTCTAATGGGCACTTAAGGAGGAGTTAATAATCGGTATTGAATTACCGGGACTCTTAAAGAGCCATCGATACAGCATCTGTAAATGAAAGATACCATCTCAACATCTGTTTGTATGAATGGAATTAAAATAATTAAATCGGGAGTTCATTACAGTTAGGCTAAAAGAAGATAAAAAGTCTAGCGAATAGATTTATGGTTTTCGATTCCAATCAGTAGTGGTTTGTGTGTGGCTAAGATAAAGTTATTAGTTACTATTATAAAGAAATTACTATTTTATTTCTTCATTACTTTCATAAGAGTTCAGAATATCTTGTGGCTTGTAGGATAAAATTGCTATAATTTGTTAATTGAAAAATATTTAATTTTTTGTGTTTGTATTTGTATTTAATTCTTTGTTTTTCTTACAATAAATAAATTTATTGCAAATGATATGCTTATAATTTTGACGTAAGAGATCCAGGGTGTAGTTCACTCGGCAGAATGTTCTTCCACTCGAGTCCAATGCTGCATTTTAATAACTTCAGTTGACTAATGATTTTATTAGAGACAATGGTTTTAAAAATTACTTAAATTTCAGTTCGTTTCCTATTGTCAGATGTTTTTTTTTTCTATATTAAAATTTATTTCTTCAATCATTATTGTATAACTCGTGATTATCTAGGTTGTCAAATTGATATATAGTTTAATAAATCTAAGAATGTTTTATTCAAAAATTGTTATTATTTTTTCAATTGCCAATATAAACGAGGAAACAATTAAAAATTGTTGTTAAGTGTAGAGCCTTAAAAGGTTTGTGTCTCTATATTTGTACAATTTGTAACAATTTCTTAAAATTATTTCTTATTTTTTTTAGGTTAGTTCTTTAAAGAGTCAGCCATAACTTCATATTATATGAGAATACGCAATATCTTTTTAAATTTTAATTAAATTAATGATGACAATAAATATCTCAGGATTGATAATGTAGATTAATTAATTAAGACTAAAACTTACTTAAAAACTATTTAGGTTTTGAGTATAAGATTTCATTCATTACTGGGTGTTGAATAATCTACGTGCCCAAAAAAGAAAACACTTCGAAGGAGCTGAGTCACAAAGCTTAAACAAAATATTGGCTGCACGTAAAACTTTGCTGATAAAATTATCGATAGTTTCTTTTATATGTTTTGATTACTTTATTACATTGATTTTAGCTGTAAACAGACAATTTGTATCAAAAAAGTTTAAATCCGTTTGCTGCAAAAAGGTAGTTGCTTTGTTTGATAAAATTCTTTGAAATGCTTCAACAGTATTTAGAACATGCAGTGTTTACATATCCAACATCGTTATTCTAAAAGCAGAGGTCATCGAGCGACCAGCAAAGATTAACATCATTATCATAAGTCGTAAAGCTAAAGTTCGCCTTTCTTCTGCAATTAGTACTAAATGAAAGAAGAAACAGATTTGATTTTTTGAGCTTAAAAAATGTCTACTGATGAATTTAAGTTTATAATCTTCATTAATACCAAAATTTATGATAAATAATTGTAAAAAGATTCCACAACAGAAGTGGATAATTAATTTTGCTCTTTAGAGGTCGCGGCGTCTAAACTTCTGGTATTATGGCAGCAGAGCCATGAAAGCAGCATTGGGCGAAAGTGGAAGATAACGTGGACGTAAATTTGAGCCTTTCCAAATATTAATTTGTGTGTACTTGTACCTATAGAATTATTTGTAAGTCTCAAAACAGTTATATTCACATTGGATAAATAAATAAATATCAAATATCAAATAGTAGAGATTAAAGTAATTTTTAGTTTTCATCTCTGACAGCTTAAATGCACAATTATTTTATAGCCTATTGTAATAGCCAAGCTAGAAGATTGCTCTAGCATCATAACTTTCTAAATGAAGAAGAGAGTATAAAATCTCCACTGGCTTTTTTGCTTTCTAAATGGTTCACTACTTAAGACATTTATCATAAGCAGCTTACTATCAGAAAATTCATCATCACATTCATCAACCATAAAGTAATTTCTATTGTAATTTTTATTCTTAATTTATTATTTGTAAAAAATAAATAAATTAAACCAACCCTAGGATTTAGAGTATGCTTTACCGATTAAGACAAAGCATTAAGAATTTTGGCATAACAAATCTTCTTGATTACTTTTTATTTACTATTTGTATTTTTTTCAATTGAGAACGCCAAAATCCAAGCAACTTCCATAGACGTACAAATAAAGAAAATATCTCAAGAGAAAAATCGTTCAGATGTCCAATTCTGTGCAGATCACCGCTGATTCATAAAGATAAAGTTTCTCTACGGTATCATCCATAGGATATCCAACACAAATGCTTTCCAAATTCCTAGCCAAGCCACTTCAACCGTAGACATAAGGAGCAGCAACATATGACCAAAATTCAACCCACTTTCTTGAAATTCTAAAAACTCAAACACTCTAAGAAAGTGTTAACATCCTAAGTTTTGACGTAAAATCTCAGTTCCTGTCAATAAATCACTGTGCGTAATCGAAGATAATATAACCAGCCACGTCACTCATCACTAGACTTGATCAAACACTACCTAGAAACAACATATTTTTTATATATTGGACACCGCTACCAACAGATATAAAGTTCACCCATAGGATAACTTCTTTCGTGAGTAATTACCAATATTTAAATGGAGCACTTTCAATAAAAGCCTAGAAGTTGCTGAATTAAAACCATCACTATGGCTCAGATATATCAACGTCACCTTTGTTATATGATCTCACAGTAGAAATACTTTGGATGCATTTCTTGACCATCGAAATAGACAACATCCTCAAATTCAATTCAGAAGGAAAACTGAATTCAATAACTTCTTGCCATTTTTGGATATCACAAAAAATCAAAATTGCGTCCTTAGATAGGAAAGAGCTTCACACCGATAGATATCTCCACACGACATCACACCACCATCCAGCTCCAATAAGCGCTGTAGCCAAAACATTAATTACACGCTTTAAACTAATGGCAGTCAAAGAACATATTAATAAATCGCTCGAAAAACTACGGAAAGCACTGATGCTAAACGGCTTTACACACCAAAAATTCGAACATTTTATGAAGCATACAACGAAAACGAAGGAGAAGTCTCAAAAAAACATTTGTGCCCTACATAAAAGGTACCAAGAATAAAATCGGAAAAATACTCAAACGACATGAAACAACAACCCTGCACTACAAAAAAACTCGCCAGAAGGAATAGTTCTATTCGAACACCAAGGAGTTTACAAAATTCCTTGTGGAGTCTGCGAAAAGGACAAACAAATAGGCGTGGAAGAATATAAAAAAGCGCAGAGGTCAAACAGCCTTAGTCCTAGCATAATAACACACGCAAAAAACAAAAAAGGTCATACAATAGATAATAATCATAATCAAAGAAGAGAGATTTTACAACAGAATAGTAAAAGAAGCAATAGAAATAGAATAACACAACAACAATTTAAATAAACGAGACGCTTCCCAGCGACTTCTATCTACATGGAATCATATTATAGATAACATAGGTAATCCTCAAAAACTCATCCACTAGATTATCCTCGAAGATACATTGACCAGTAATCCATGTCCAAACCGTTCCACAATAATCCGCTAATCAAAGACAATTAGCGATAACCCAGGCCCTACTTTTCCTTTGATACTCCTAAGCCATAATACTGATAATCCTAGCTCCAATCATGCACTCAATTCCTTGAACGAAGAACCCTTAACCACCAACAATAATCCCCAGAATGATGGTCCAATAACAAGAGGCCAAGCGAAACGAAATCGGTTATAGAAGAAGAAGACAAGCATAAATCAGTTCTCTACTATCTATTTTCATAGAAGAGCACGTCCGATGATGGCACATACGGTTGCGCCAAAACGTCATGTTTTAAGGTTTTCGCGGTTTTCATCCTTGTGGTGTGTGTATTGTTCGCATGACGTTTCAATGAGCTCTCTATCATCTTCTACTGGTGTCTTCACTTCAGGGTAGGCCGTGGCGGAGTCAATATCGACGCAGGAAAGGCCATAAAAATCCTCATCCGCACAGTTACTTCCAAAAGGAAGGTAGCAAAAACGAAGGCGAAGTCGTCGTCCAATCGATCAAGAGCGGTGCTACGAAAAAACCCAAAACACCCAAGCCGAAGAAGACGAAGGCCGCTCCGAAAATCGTCGAAAAGAAACCGTCTCCAAAAAAAGTAGTCGACGGCCACCACTATTATTTTTAATGTGGGAACATGTGACAACGGTAGAACCTGGTCTAATGTTGCTGCAAAAAAATTCCTTGTACCCTCAAGTGAAGACACTAGAAGAAGACTACAGAGAACGCATCGAAACTAAAATAAATTCTTGGTTCTTTAATTTTAAAGTTTTTGATTGGGAATATAAAATAAATATTTATTTCCATCAAATGGCGTGTTACCAGAAGCTCTTCTAAAGCTTGAGACAAACCTGTTAGCTGGAGTTTTTACATTATAATGTACAACATAAGTGCAGAAATTCTCATAAAGAAAAATTATTTTTCTTATTATTAATTATCTAAATTTAAAGTTTTTTCAAAACCATTTTAGGTTCCGAAAGTTTTCGTGTTTCTTCTTCTCTTTTTCAGTAGCTGTTTTTTCTCAAAAATTTTATGATCTGTAAAGTCATTTGCCCTTTTTGTACATTTCTTTGATCCTTGATTCTTAAATTTCTAGAGATTCTGATGAGGAATACATATCCAAATCCATCAAATACCAAAATTTAAAGTTTTAACTCAAAACCATTTTAAATTTTAAAGGTACGGGCGTCTAAAATTATTCAGAGAAACCTTCCTTCGTGTAACTTCTAATTCTCCGTTTTATGTTTTCTATATACTGCTTTCCGTTTTGCATTTGGTAATCTTAGATTTTTAGAGATTCTGATTAGGAATATAAAATAAATATCTATTTTCATAAAAAAGCGTGTTACTAGAAGTTCTTCTAAAGTTTGAGGCAAACCTAAATGTAAAGGTTTATTTCAAAACCACTTTATTTATATGTTTTTAGGTTTCTCTTTTTCAGTTGCTGCTTTTTTCTAATTTTCTAATATCTGTTATGTCATTTCCCCTTTTTGCACATTTCTTTGATACTTGATTCTTAAATTTCTAGAGATTCTAATAAGGAACACATATCCAATTCCATCAAATACCAGAAGTTCTTTTAAATTTAAATCTATCATTCAAATGTTTTTTGACCCCACAAAAATAGCTTTAAATAAATAACTAAAGACATTGCATGATGAAATAAAATAATTTTTGTCAAATCAATGAAAAGTTAAGAGTATCATTAGGTATAACCAGTTTCTTTTGATATTCATTGATTTTTTGCAATTTTTGATATTAATGAGAGAGAAAATGATCATGAGGGTAAAGTCTTTAAAGACAATGGCCTTGGATTTGTCTTGATGACATAAACAAACAAAGAGTTCCTCGCAAAAGATGGACAAAAACACGATATAAAAGTTTTCAGATGTGGATGAGTATACCCGCCTTCCCAATATCATGGTCCATATAGAGCTTTAGTGCAATTTAATAAAAGAGACATATTTTAATGTTGTCTAGTAGGAATATAGAAACGGGTAGACTGCTAATATCATATGGTATTTTATCTCGAATTATTATTCTGTTTGTTGCACAATTATTTTTGAATACTTGTAAAAAGATAAGAAGATATGTGAAGTGAAATTTTTAATTTTGCTCTTTAAAGATCGCGGCGGCTAAACTGCTTGTATTATGGCATGGCGTATACTATAGTAGAGATTAAAGTCATCTCGAGTTTTGAACTCTGACAGCTTAAATGCACAATTATTTTATAGCCCGTTGTTATAGCCAAGCTAGAAGACCGCTTTGACATCATAATTTTCTAAATGAAGAAGAGAGTAGAAAATCTCCACTGGCTTTTTTGCTATCTAAATAGTTCGCTACTTAAGGCATTTATCATGCTATCAGAAAATTCATCGTTACATTCATCAACCTAGGATTTCGAGTATGCCTTAACGATTCAGACAAAACATTAGGAATTTTGGATGGGAAAGTTTTGTTGATAAATTATTGTATTTGTATTTTTATTAAATTGAGCCAAAATCCAAGCAATTCCCATGGACACACAAATCAAGAGAACAATTGTCAAGACGATTTATAAAGATAAATTTATTTTGCAGCTTATAGTATCATCCATAGGATCTTCAATACAAATGCTTGCCAAATAACTAGCCAAACAAAGTCAACCGCAGACAGAAGAAGCAGCAAATGTCGAAAATTCAATCCATTTTCTTGAAATTCTAAAAATTTAAGAATTTAAATTGAAGAAAATGATATTCTCGTAAGTTTTGACGTATTATCTTTATTTGCCCAAGTTTCTGTCAATGAAGCCAAACCACAAAATAGATTTGATCAAACTCTGCCAAGAGAACACCTATATATTTTTCATATAATGTGGCGACAGATAAAAGGCCAAAATGTATATGGAGCACTTTGAAACATACGAGTTAGAAACTGCTGAATTAAAACCATCACTGGCTCAGATATGTCGACGACACTTTTGTTATATGGCCTCACAGTAGAAACACTTTGGACTCATTTCTTGACCATCTAAATAGACAAAATCCTCAAATTCAATTCACAATGGAAACTGAATCCATTAACTGCTTGGAATTTTTGGAAATCATCATAAGAAAAAAAACTAAATGGCACCCTCGGACACACGGTATATAGGAAAGACATCCACGCAAATAGATATCTCCACATAACATCACATCACAATCCAGCTCAAATAAGCGCTGTAGCCAAAACATGAATTAGGCGCTCTAGACGGTTGGCACACAAAGAGTATATTAATAAAGAGTTCGACGGACTACGGGAAGCACTGATGCTAAACGGCTTTACACACCAAAAATTCCAGCGTTTCAACGATTTATGAAGCATACAACTGCAAACGAAAACTAAAGACTAAGAAGGAGAGTCTCAAAAAGCATTTCCGCCCTACAGGTACAGCGAATAAAATCGGCAAAATATTCAAATGACATGTAATAAGAACAATATACACTACACCACAAAAAATTGGCCACATCTTAAATTCGCCAAAAGAAAGAGTTCCAGTCGAACACCAAGGAATTCCTTGTGGATTCTGCGAAAATGTATATATTGGACAAACAAATAGACGAGCGGAAATCCGAACGAAGAACATAAAAAAGCGGTTCGCAAAGGCAAAATTACCTCAGTCCTGGCACAACACACGCAAAAACAGGTCATACAATAGATAATAAACATAATCAAAGAAGAGAGATTTCACAGCAGAACAATAAAAGAAACAATAGAAATAGAACAACACAACAATTTAAATAAACAAGACGATGCCCAGAGCCTTCCATCTTCCTGGAAACATATTATAGATAACATAGGTAATCCACAAAAAACCGAACCACTAGATTATCCTCGAATATACATTGGCCAGTATTCGGTGTCCAAACCGTTCCACGATAATCCCATCAAAGTCAATTAGTGACAACTCAGCTCCGTCTTTTCCTTTGCTAATCCTATGCCGGAATACCTATAATTCTAGCCCCAACCATGCACTCAATTCCTCGAACGAAGAATCCTTAATCACCAACAATAATCCCCAGAATGATGGTCCAATAACAAGAAGCCAAGCGAAACGAAATCGGTTATAGAAGAAGAAGGCAAGCATAAATCAGTTCTCTACTCTCTATTTTCATAGAAGAGCACGTCCGAAGATGGCACATACGGTTGCGCCGAAACGTCATGTTTTAATTTTAATTTTTTGCGGGTGTGATATGCTATGACGGGATTTCGGGTTTTCATCTTTGTGGTGTATGTATTGTTCGCACGATATTTCGATGAGCTCTTTGTTATCTTCTACTGGTGTCTTCACTTCAGGATAGGCCGTGGCGGAGTCAAGAAGGCCGACGCAGGAAAGGCCAAAAAAATCTTCATCCGCACAGTTACTTCCAAAAGGAAGGTAGCAAAAACGAATGCGAAGTCATCGTCCAATCGACCAAGAGCGGTGCTACAAAAAAACCCAAAGCACCCAAGCCGAAGAAGGCGAAGGCCGCTCCGAAAATCGTCGAAAAGAAACCGTCTCCAAAAAAAGTAGTCGACGGTGACCACTATTATTTTTATTGTGGGAACATGTGACAACGGTAGAACCTGGTGTAATGTTGCTGCCAAAAAAATCCTTGTGCCCTCAAGTGAAGACAGTGGAAGAAGACTAGAGAGAGCGCATCGAAACTAAAATAAATTCTTGGTTCTTTGATTTTTAGAGGTTTTGATTGGGAATATAAAATAAATATTTATTTCCATCAAATGTCGTGTTACCAGAAGCTCTTCTAAAGCTTGAGACAAACCTGTTAGCTGGAGTTTTTACATTATAATGTACAACATAAGTGCAGAAATGCTCATAAAGAAAAATTATTTTTCTCATTATTATCTAAATTTAATGATTTTTCAAAACCATTTTAGGTTCCGTTTCGTTTTTCTTCTTCTCTTTTTCAGTTGCTGTTTTTTTTTTTTCAAAATTTTATGATCTGTAAAGTCATTTGCCCTTTTTGCATTCTTAAATTTCTAGAGATTCTGATGAGGAATACATATCCAAATCCATCAAATACTAAAATTTAAAGTTTTAACTCAAAACCATTTTAAATTTTAAAGGTACGGGCGTCTAAAATTATTCAGGGAAAACTTCTTTCGTGTAACTTCTAATTCTCCGTTTTATGTTTTCTATATACTGCTTTCCGTTTTGCATTTGGTAATCTTAGATTTTTAGAGATTCTGATTAGGAATATAAAATAAATTCCTATTTTCATAAAAAAGCGTGGTACTAGAAGTTCTTCTAAAGTTTGAGGCAAACCTAAATTTAAAGGTTTATTTCAAAACCAGTTTAATTATACGTTTTTCGGTTTCTCTTTTCCAGTTACTGCTTTTTTCTAATTTTCTAATATCTGTTATGTCATTTCCCCTTTTTGCACATTTCTTTGATACTTGATTCTTAAATTTCTAGAGAATCTAATAAGGAACACATATCCAATTCCATCAAATACCAGAAGTTCTTTTAAATTTAAATCTATCATTCAAATGTTTTTTGACCCCACAAAAATATCTTTAAATAAATAACTAAAGACATTGCATGATGAAATAAAATAATTTTTATCAAATCAATGTAAAGTTAAGAGTATCATCAGGTATAACCAGTTTCTTTTGATATTCATTGATTTTTTGCAATTTTTGATATTAATGAGAGAGAAAATGATCATGAGGGTAAAGTCTTTAAAGACAATGGCCTTGGATTTGTCTTGATGACATAAACAAACAAAGAGTTCCTCGCAAAAGATGGACAAAAACACGATATAAAAGTTTTCAGATGTGGATGAGTATACCCGCCTTCCCAATATCATGGTCCATATAGAGCTTTAGTGCAATTTAATAAAAGAGACATATTTAAATGTTGTCTAGTAGGAATATAGAAACGGGTAGACTGCTAATATCATATGGTATTTTATCTCGAATTATTATTCTGTTTGTTGCACAATTATTTTTGAATACTTGTAAAAAGATAAGAAGATATGTGAAGTGAAATTTTTAATTTTGCTCTTTAAAGATCGCGGCGGCTAAACTGCTTGTATTATGGCATGGCGTATACTATAGTAGAGATTAAAGTCATCTCGAGTTTTGAACTCTGACAGCTTAAATGCACAATTATTTTATAGTCCGTTGTTATAGCCAAGCTAGAAGATTACTCTGACATCATAATTTTCTAAATGAAGAAGAGAGTAGTAAATCTCCACTGGCTGTTTTGCTATCTAAATAGTTCGCTAAGGCATTTATCATGCTATCAGAAAATTCATCGTCACATTCATCAACCTAGGATTTCGAGTATGCCTTAACAATTCAGACAAAACATTAGGAATTTTGGATGGGAAAGTTTTGTTGATAAATTATTGTTTACTATTTGTATTTTTATTAAATTGAGAAAGTCAAAATCCAAGCAATTCCCATGGACACACAAATCAAGAGAAAAATTGTCAAGACGATTTATAAAGATAATTTTCCTTTGCAGCTTATAGTATCATCTATAGGATCTTCAATACAAATGCTTGCCAAATAACTAGCCAAACAAAGTCAACCGCAGACAGAAGAAGCAGCAAATGTCGACAATACAATCCATTTTCTTGAAATTCTAAAAACTCTTCAAGAAAATGATATTCTCGTAAGTTTTGACGTATAATCTTTATTTGCACAAGTTTCTGTCAATGAAGCCAAACCACATAATATATTTGATCAAACTCTGCCTAGAGAACACCTATTTTTTATATAATGTGGCGACAGATAGAAGGCCAAAATGTATATGGAGCACTTTGAAACACACGAGTTAGAAACTGCTGAATTACAACCATCACTATGGCTCAGATATGTCGAAGACATTTTTGTTATATGGCCCTACAGTAGAAACACTTTGGACGCATCTAAATAGACAACATCCTCAAATTCAATTCACAATGGAAACTGAATCCAATAACTTCTTGAAATTTTTGGAAATCATAATAACATATCATAAAAAAACGAACACACGGTATATAAGAAAGGGACCCACACAAATAGATATCTCCACACGACATCACACTATCATCCAGCTGAAATGAGCACTGTAGCTAAAACATTTATTACACGCTCTAAACGGATGGCAAACATATCAATAAAGAGCTCGAAGAGCTACGGGAAGCACTGATGCTAAACGGCTTTACACACCAAAAATTCCAACGTTTTATGAAGAGCATACAACCGCAAACGAAAACTGAAGACTAACAAGAAGAGTCTTAAAAAGCATTTCTGCCCTACATAAAAGATATCACGGGTTAAATCATCAAAATGTTCAAACGGCATGAAATAAAAACAATAAACACTACAACACAAAAAAATTGGCCACATCTTAAATTCGCCAAAAGAAAGACTTCTACTCGAAAACCAAGGAGTTAACAAAATCCCTTGTGCAGACTGCGAAAAGGTATATATTGGACAAACAAATAGATGCATAGAAGAATATAAAAGGCCGTATGCAAAGAAGCAGAACACATGCAAACAACAGATCATACAATAGATTTTAACAGCACGAAACTCTTAACCAAAGAAGATAGATTTTACAACTGAATAATAAGAGAATCAATAGAAATAGAAAAACAAAACAAATTAAATAAACGAGACGATGCCCAGACACTTCCACGTATCAAATAATATAGGTAATTCACAAAAACTGAATCACCAGATTATCCTCGAAGATACATTGAGCAGTAATCCGTGTGCAAACCTTTCCACGATAATCCCATCAATGTCAATTAGTAACAACTCAGCCTCGACTTTTCCTTTGATAATCCTAAGCCGGAATACCGATAATTCTGGCCCCAACAACCATGCACTAAATTCCCCGAACGAAGAACCCTTCATCACCAACAATAATCCCCAGAATGATGGTCTAATAAGATGAAGTCGAGCGAAACGAAATCGATTATAAAAGAAGAAGACAAGCGTAAATCAGTTCTGTACGATTTTCATAGAAGAGCACGCATGAAGATGGCACATACGGTTGCGCGAAAACGTCATGAATTGGTTGCTAAGGCGGAGCCAAGCCAAGACCTATGCAGGGGAAAAGAAATCCTCGGCCGGAAAGACCAAAAAAACCTCACCCGCCACCGCTACTTCCGAGAAGAAGGTAGCATAATCGAAATCGAAAGCGACCACTCTGGTCTTATGGAAAAAACCAAAACACCCAAGCCGAAGAGGGCGATGGCCGTTCCAAAAACCGTCGCAAAGAAACCGTCTCCAAAAAAATGTTTTCAAAAATTTTCACGAAAACAATACTTCCCCTATATATTCTATATAGGGAAAGTAAAAAAGAAGTAGTCAACGACCACCACTATTATTTTTAATGTTTGAACATGTGACAACAATAGAACCTAAGGCAATGTCGCTCCCAAAAACATCTTTGTATCCTCAAGTGAAGACACCAGAAGAAGACTGCAGAGGAGCGCATCAAAACATCGTGCGAACAATACACATTTTATTTATTCTTAAACTAAAATAAATTCTTGCCTTTTAGTTTTTTACAGATTTTGATTGGGAATATAAAATAAACATTTATTTCCATCAAATGACGTGTTACCACTTTAGGTTCTGAAGGTTTCCGTTTTTTCGTTTTCTCTTTTCCAGTTGCTGTTTTTTTCTAATTTTTTATTAACTGGTTTGTCATTTGCACATTTCTTTGATTCTTGAATCTTAGATTTTTAGAAATTCTGACCCATCAAATACCAGAAGATCTTTTAGATTTAAAGTTTGATTTCAAAACCACTTTTGATTTCGAAGGTACGGGCATCTTCAATTACGAAGAATTAGAAGTTAAACGGAAGGGGGCTTTCGTGTAACTTCTAATTCTTCATTTTCCGTTTTATGTTTTCTATATCTTGCATTCTGTTTTTCATTTGTTAATCTTAGATTGTTAGAGATTCTGATTAGGAATATAAATGAAATAACTCTTTCCGTTAAACAGCGTCTTACTAAAGTTCTTCTAAAGCTTCACGCAAGCCTAAATTTAAGGATTTATTTCTAAACCACTTTATTTTTACATTTTTCGTTTTCTCTTTTTCAGTTGCTGTTTTTTTTCTAATTTTTTGTTATCTGTTGTGAAATTTGCCTTTTTGCACTTTTATTTTATTCTTGATTCTTGGATTTCTCAAGATTTTGATGAGAAATAAAAAATACAAATCCAAATCCATCAAATAAATTTTTCTTAAATTTTTAGAGATTCTGATTAGAAATATGAAATAAATGTCTATTTTCATAAAACAGCGTCTTACTAGAAGGTCTTCTAAAGCTTGAGACAAACCTAATTTTAAAGATTTATTTCAAATCCACTTTATTTTTGCGTTTTTCGATTTCTCTTTTCCATGTTTTTTTTTCTAATTTTTTATTATCTGTTATGTCGTTTGGCCCTTTTGTACATTTCTTCGATTCTTGATTCTTAGATTTCTAGAGATCCTGATAAGGAATAAAAAATACTTATCTAAATCCATCAAATATCAGAAGTTCTCTTAGATTTATAGTTTTATTTCAAAATTCCTTTAGATTTCTAAGGTACGGGCCTCTAAAATTATTCAGGGTGTAACTTTTAATTCTCTGTTTTCCGTTTTATGTTTTTTATCTCCTGTTTTCCGTTTGTTAATCAAAACTGAAATCTAATATTTTGGTAACTAAAAATGAAAAAATTCATTGTTTGTCATTTTCCGCTAGTCACTCTTTATATGTTATCTGTCATATGTGATCAATCACCTATATTTCGGTTTTCGTTTCCAGTTTTCTTTATCTGTTTTCGGTAATCGTTTTAAATTTTCTTTTTCCTGCTTTCTGTTTACAGTTTCTTTAGCGTTTGCAATTTTTTGTTTCTTGTCTTTTATGATCTGTTTACTGTTATCTATAATCTGCCATATTTTGCTATCATTTGGACTAATTAAATTAATTTATCTTCTAAAACTACATTTTTATTTTTATGTTTTCCGTTACAATCTTACGATTACGAACTTTTTGTTTCCTTCTTTCTGTTTACTGCTTTTTAGCGTTTTTGCATTTTCTATTTCTTATCTTCTATTATCTGTTTTTTGGTTTTTATCCGCCACATGTCATTTGGCCAAATTAAAATAAAAACATTTCTCTTATAAAACCACAATAAAATTCTTGTATTTTAGAATCTTTAGAATTTCTATGAAGGAGTCTGTTATCTGCAAATTAGAAAAAAAAAAGTTTCCCGAGCCCTACAAAGAGAGTAAAAGTAAAAAATAAAAAAACAAAGATAATAACAACTTTCCTCTTGTCAGCAGATAGTAGGCATCTGAGGTCAATAATCTGTAATCTTTTTTTTCTGTTTTCTATTCTGTCGTCTGACATCAATCATCTGTTATATTTCTTTTTTCTGTTTTCCGTTTTTCAATCACTGTGTTCTAGTTTTCGTTTTCATGTTTTTTCGTTTTCTTCATTTTCCGTTTTTCTTTATTGTTTGTGATTGTGGTTTCTGCCTCGCATCTTCCGTTTCCTTTTTTTCGTTTTCTGTTTATTGTTTTTTAGCTATTAATCATCTGTCATCTTTACGAAGTAAAGTAATATTCTTGATTTTTCGAATCTTCTAGAGACTCTGATAAAAAATTTGTAGTTTTTTTGTGGATTAGGAAAAATTTCATGTTTCTCGTGCGTTCTACAGAGAAAATAAAAAATGAAAATCATGATTATGTGTTATTTCGTTTCCTGTTTATTATTTTTAGCTATTAATCATATGTCATCTTTGTTCTGCTTTCATTTGTTATCAATCATTTGTTTTTCGTTTACCGTTTACCAATTACTGTTTTTCGTTAAGTACTAAGGAAAAAAACTATTCTTGACTTCTAGAATCGTCTAGAGATTCTGATAAAAAGTCTGTTGGTTATTTGTGAATTAGAAAAATCGCAAGTTTCTCGTACGTTTACAAAATAAACAAAATAAAATCACCATTATCTGTCATATGCTATTAATCATCTGTTATCTAAGTTCTTTCATATAATTTTTTCTTTCTTTTATATAATCAAGTAGTCTTTAAAAATATATCAAGTAGGCTGTAAAAATTTATATCAAGTAGGCTTTAGTCAACAAAAAATTTCATTTGCTCAAAACATTCTTGACAAACAACTTGAAGGATTGAAAATCTTACTACAATATTTCACACCTATTTTTAACACGGAATACAAGAAAATTATGAAATAAAAAGTGCCTAAATGCCCAAAGATTTTGACTTGACTATATGAAACAATTTTTGGTAGTTTGGATTTTGCAGCTTTATTTCAATTGATAAAAAATTTGTCAGACAGCTGTATAAACGTTTTATGTTAGTACTTACTGTCATTCAAATATTTTTGACCCCACAAAAATATCTTTAAATAGATAACTAAAGGTATTGCATGATGAAATAAAAAGTAATTTTTGTCAAAACAATGTAAAATTAAGACTATCATTAGGTAATACCAGTTTCTTTTGACATTCATCGATATTTTGCAATTTTCAATTTTAATGAGAGAGAAAATGATGATGAGGGTACAGTCTTTGAAGCCTATGGCCTTGGATTTGTACAATTTGTAACAATCTTTTAAATATTATATATATGTCTTGATGACATAAACAGACAAAGAGTTCCTCGCAAAAAGTGGACAAAAACATAAAAGTTTTCAGGTGTGGATGAGTATAACCGCCTTCCCAACATCATGGTCCAAAAAGAGTTTTAGTGGAAGGGCATTAATTGTGAATTCTGATCGTGCTTCTTTTGCTCCAAATTTTACGTATGGTTTTTGTAATTAATTTGTTTTTATATGAAATTTTTAGGAAAAAAGACCAAAGATCTAAATATCTTATTTTTTACGTTACTTTTTTGAAGAGTTACTTACCAATTAACATAATTCATGATTTTTTATTTTAACTAAATTATTGCTGTAAATAGGCAATTTCTATCAAAAAAAGTTTAAAACCAAAAACACGAAATAGATATTTGCTGTGAAAATGTTGCTACATTTCATGAAACTTTTTTAACTGCTTCAATAGTTCTTCGAGCTTAGATTGCGATATTGACATCCTCAAGCGATTAATGAATGTAGAAATTATTGCCTTAGAGAGAAATGGGAATTGAAGATAAATAATTTCCTTTTTTAACTGCAACTGGCTTTGATTGGATGAGGGATGTGAGGGAGATAATAAAAGTATTTTTTCTAAAACAATTTTAAATTAAGAGAAGACATTTTTCTTTAAATTTTCTTCGATGATTATTGGAATATGGTTAATATTGCTACAAGTATTTCAAGTATTTAGGAAAAATAATAATTACTGTTTCACAAACAGTTTGTGAAATTAACCTGTGGTTAATGCACCAAAGCAAATTTATGTTCTTTTGGAAAACCGAAATGACATCTACAGGTAACATTTTTTCTCGCAGCCTTATTTTAAGAGTCAATAAATACTTAATCTATTATTTCATATAAAGTTTCACCAAGAGATAATTGAGGAAATTATGCAAGAAATGTTATTTTAAGCAAAATTTAACTCCATCCCTTTATTATCTTCAGTATAAAATTATTACTGTTCAGATGGTCGAGCAGTTAATAGGGTAAGAAAATGCTTAGATTTATATTTAAATAAATTCTAAATTCTAAAACTGTTCTTTTAAACCTAATTCTATTAAATTATAATTGTTGAAACATATGTCAGGAAACTGATAAATTAATTATTAAACCAAACAAGTCTTTAATTTACAAATCTACCCCTGTGAAAAACAATTAGCCTTAAATATGTCTGAGGAATATAAAAATAAAATTTTTATGGAACATTAAAAGCGTTTTCCTGTTTCTAATCTACACATTAGGTTTAATCAAGAATGCATAACTTAATTCTTGATGAAATCTAAACTAGAAACTTCAAACAGGAAAGTTTAAAATAATTTTTCTCAATGACTTATTTAAACACAATGGTGTAAAAATAATTTCTACTTATACTCACTTAGAAAATGCATCTGTTTCAAAATTTTACGTAGCTTCCTACGCATAGGAAATCCATTCATGCGCATAATTTAGATTTTCGTGATAAATAATACCCATCGGTGCCATATGTTTTCGAAAGATATTCGACACTGGTCCATTGAAGCGAGCTCCTTTTGAAAACCCGAAGGGGATTACGGAGCAGGTAGTCCGTAAGTAGGTTAAATTATACGTTCGTGTATTTTTGGTCACTGGGGTAGTTCTCCTCGCCCCATTTATTGGGCACACCCATCTAAATGTTCCTGAAGGGAAAATCTAATTTATTGCCCAAAAGGGTCGCACGGTTATGTGCAGAAGCACAGTCCGCCCATTTTTTTTTGAAGTAATAATTGGTATTACGGTGTACGCCGCTGCAATTTTGACAAGCTCGCTGACAATAGGTTTACTAATTGTGTCAACAAAACAAGATGTTTTCTATTGGTTAACATTCATATTGAATAACTATAGAAAAATACGTTTTTTACAAAGTAATGTTCAAAATAGAAATATATTTTTTTAAGTTACGTGAAGATTATTGTAAATTGTAATTAAAGTATTATCACTTTCTTCACAAATTGTACATCTAGTCAATAAAAACAATTTGTGAAGAAAGTGATAATACTTTAATTACAATGTTCAAAATAGCCAGAACTTTTGTAAAAGTAATTTTTAATAAATATTTTGAATTAATGAACTGATTGACGAGGTACTTAGTTGAAAATCCATATTATATTAACTAATTAATATGTTAATTAATTAAGTTTTTAATTACATTATCTGTTTATAACATTTGATTCTGTAAGAGATTATGGTTTTAATAACTTAATAAAAAGATACCCTCTCATAGAGGTAATTATTTTCGATAAATGTAAGGAAACAATCTATCTTTAAACGTTAGAAAAGAGGTATTATTTTACCAAAGTGGTGCTGTTAATTATGGAACAACCAATTTTATTTTCTTCTGTTGTTCTGAATGAAATCACGATTTATAAAGCAGTACATAATTTGTGTAAATGATGGCAAAATCGATGTTTGTTATTCAAGTCGTCGACGGTGTGCACTTAATATTTAATAACTCCGCAACGTTCGTGACTGTAAAAGCGGTACCCCCACATCCGACCGCCTCTAACATTTTTTCGAAATCGTACTTTTAAATATTTGACGTGACTCGTGCGCCGCGGCATTTCCAGTCCCGGACTGCACTTAAGTCGTAATTACTTTTTGTTTCGAATTGCGAACGGCAATTTGAAGAGCCGTGGAAAACGGTAACTTCTGCGAAAATTATCTACGAGCCAATAATGCAAATGACCACTTCAGCCGGCAGCACGTTATCATTATAAAGGCCGACAGTCGATTGTCGACTAATTAATTGATGACTATCACCGTCGATATTTCCTTGATCCACTTTCCACGGCGCCGTGCGAAATATAATGGAATTTATGCATCTATATATCCAGTGCAAATTAATATGCTTATGTTATCATTGGATATTGGGGAACTTTAACTATCAACAAACACGTTGTTTAGTTGCGCATTCTGCTCTGTTTGGTTAAACTCGCAACAGGAAGAAATAGAATGCAGTTTGTTTCGGAAGCACAGTACGTGCACTGGCATCCTTGTATTATGATTGGAAATTGAATGACCTATAAACAAAGTTCGTGCAATTACATCGAAGATGTTACAGATACGTATGTTTTTAGTCATTAATTGGTACGAGAATTACTACATTTAATATTTTTCGTCTATAAAAATATTAAGATACACATTGGGAATAAATAATGGGTACCTGGTACTTCATATGGTTAAGAGTGTCTTCATACAATAAGACAATCTCTCCCCAATCACAGTCACAAACACAAAAACAATGCAACGTCCGGCTTGGCAGACAAACACTAACTGAGCCAATATTATACCTGCTAAGGAGTAAGGTCACTGAGACAAAATTTATAAATACCCTAAAAATAACATTGTTTTCCTCTTGAATATAGAAACATTGAATTTTGAACAACTTTCGAGTATTAAGATTTTCAATACCTTTCAATAATATATATTTAAAATAGTTTTCACTTATATCAAAGACTTAAGTAAATTTGACGAATAACTTAAGTAATAAATAGTTTTCTTTATGATATAACTATTATAATTTAGTACTGATTTTTTGATTTTGATTTGATTTCTTTTAATATGTTACAAAGGTACTATCAAAAATAATGCGATATTTGTCGATGTTTTAAATATTTATAAATGCCAAAAGTTCAAATACAGTAGTTTCAATCTTCGTCTGATTAGGAAGAAAATAATATGAAAGAACTTGGAAATAAATGTGAGAATAAATCCCTGTTAAAACATATATACATATTATAATTTAGCACTGAATTTTGGAGATATATTTCAAGATCAAATAGAGTGAAAAATGAGCCAAGAAATGGTGGACATAAAATAAATTAGTTTTTAGATATCGGTATTATCTATATACATAATCTATCAAGTAGAGTTGGATTTTGTCCTGTGATTAATTATCCATTCCTATTATATTTTGACAACTGATTAAATTAAATGCATTAAATTTTTCAATTAATCTTTCATTTTAAATCTTGAATCTTACAAATTTGTAAATTTTAAACTGTCTTAACAAACTAGAAACGTTTTGCTCATTCATCACAACTACATTTTTTTAGTTCGTGACAAACATTTAAGCAAAAATGATCTTATAGATTTTTCTTGTCGGTCTTAAAAATTTAGCTCTATTTTTGTAAAGCTCCTTTAAGAAACTACGAACTTTTTGCTCACTCATCACTTGAAATATAATTTAACAATAAGGTAAATTATCAATAGAATCTTTAGTTATGCTAGCGAATTGAAGATTATATCGTTTCTTCGATATTAGGTTACCAAAAATATATCAAATTCAATGCTGTGCTAAAGACAATTTAAGTTTAAAACCGCTTGTTCAATCTTAAATATTTCTTTATACTTTTTAGTAAAATTGCTAGTCAAATGCCAGAAGACGTACAAATTTGGCATTGTATGCCACATTGGTTACTACCAAAAACTTTTGCAATATTTGTCCAAATTTATTAGACATTCTTGAACGTCTAAAGTGGATTTTAAATTAAAATCGAGTAGTTTTGATCTTTTGCATTAATTTAATTAGAAAGAAATTTGTTTTTAGAAAATAATAGTAAGAGTAAATCTGTATCGCACAATTGAAAAACTGCAAACTTTGGTCCACCAAACACTACATCTTTTTCTTCCTATTCCTCGTTCCCCTTTAATCTTGCCTTCTATGATTACTTAAAGGATATAATATATCTAATTCCGCATGAAATGTCACTTTTCTTCTTTTTATTGTAATCAACATTTTGCGATCCCTATCTATTCGTCGTAGAACTTCTTCGTTTATAACTCGTGTTGTCCAGGAGATCTTCTGTACTCTATGGTAAAGCCACACTTCAAACGCTTCGATTTTATTCATTAATGTTGCTTCAAGCGTTTATCCTTTAATTCTGTAGATGAGCACCGATCATATATAGCATTTAATGAGCCGTATCTTAAGATTGAAATCGAATCCAAAGCTGATAAAAACTTTTTTAAACTTCGTGAATGAATTTCGAATATTTACAATTCTGGGCTTAATTTCAGTATCGGATGTCCAGCCCTCTGTGAGCCAAGTTCTAAGGTATTTATATTTTTGCACTTTTTCAGTTAGTAAGTCTTTGCAAGCTAGCCCAGGGACGCTGAGTTAGCATATTCTGGTCTTGGGAAATAATGATAAACTTTGTTTTTGTAATATTCATGTTCAGACCTATGCGTATGCGTTTGCTGCGATTCCATACTCTGTTGATCAGTTCTTGGAGATCTTCCACATTTTTAGCTAACATTACTGTATCATCTGCATATCATATATTGCCATTGACTGGAATGCCCTTTTCAAGGTCCATGAGAGCTTCCAGGAATTTATTCTCAGATTATAGGTTAAACAGGAGGAACGATAGGACACAACTTTGTTTCACCTCTCTACAGATCTTTATGGGGTTCGTAGTTTAGTTTCCAATTTTTACTTGGGCTGCTTGGTTCTTGTATAGGCTTTCGATGCATCCCCGACCTTTTAAGTATTTCCATGAGTTTGTGATGCTACAATCTGTCAAATGCCTTCTCATAGTCTTCAAAGCATACAGTTTTCCTTTGGTCGTGATTTGATAAGCCAAACTATATATCGCTGATTGCGCTTTGGCACTACCTATAGACTCTTTGATGAATGATTTTGAGAAACAATTTTAAATTCTAACTCAAACGAGCACAATTTATCTGAAAATAAATTTAACTTATTGTTTCAACACCATAATTTTTAATCGCTTAATCATCTTCTATGACATGAATGATATGAATAGTACTTTGAGTGTTTGATTGATTCATTAAATTTGAAAACCTATAAAAACAGTTAATTAAATCTTTATTGTAAAAAAATATATCAACTAAATTAATTTCTAATAAAGAAATTCTAAGAGATTACCTAAAAAAAAAAATGTTATTTAAAAATACGACACTGCGTTCAAATGCTTTAAGCATTCGAAAATGCTAAAAGTTGTTTTCCAGCCCAGTCATTTTGGGTTCTCTGATTTGTTAATTGTAAATTTAGAAAATAAGAAAGAATAAGAATAAGAAATTAGAAAGAAAGAGATTTTTGAAGAAATATGGCAAGAAATTATTAAAAGAATTCTCAGGAAAGTGAAGAAACTTTTCTGGAAAATACTAGAATTTTTGGAGAGAAATCAGAAACATTCGTGACAAAAAATGCTACTACATTCTAACGTTTTTTTTTCTGAACTTTGGAAAGAAATGCTGAAATTGCTGAAATATTTCTGAAATCTGGAAGGAATATTACTTGAAAGATACTAAAAGATATTACTGAAAATTTCTAACTATTTTTAAATGAAACTGTTGAAAGATTTCTATTAAATAAAATAAAACTTGTTTAGATAAAGATTAGATAAAGAAATAAAATTTTGGATATATGAAATAAAAATTGCTGGGAAATTATATAAATCTGTAAGATTTACTTTAAAATTGAAGAAATATTTCTTACTAGAATTTTTGATGAGAAGTCATGTAGAATGTGACAAGAGATTCTGGAAAAACTCTAGAACTCTGGAAGAAAATTCATGCAATTTGGAAAAAAAAAACGACATACGACCTATAGATAATTTTTAGAACCCTGGAAGAAAATAATCAGAATTTAGAAGAGAAATCTCGAAAATATTTCGAAAAGACAGAGCAAAAAATTATTGCAAGTTCTAGAAAAATTCAAGTAAAATAACTGAAAAATACTAAAAATAAAAGTCAGACAAAAAGAAAAGAAAGTTTAAACATTTTTAGTGTTCTGGAAGCAAATTCGTGTAATTTGGAAGAACAAGTGCTAGAAAATTTTAGTGACATTGAAGAAAATGATTGTATTTTGGAAATGAAATTTAACAGAATCATTGAAAATGAATTTTTTAAAAATACTAGAATTTTTGATGAGAAGACAGGCAAAAGGTTTCCTGAGAAGCCGGAAAGTTTTAAAATTACTGAAAGAAAATTTACTCAAATCGGAGGTGAACCTGCTGGATAATACAAAACAAAATAAAACAAAATAAATTCTAGAAATCTTTATAAAAATACAAATGAATTAAAACAAGAATTGCTGGAAAATTCTAATAAGATAAGGCAAGAACATTTTTAATAAATTTTTAATATTTTTTTTTTAAATTTAAAAGAGTAATTGCTGAAATATTCTGGAGAATTTTAAATGTTTCGAAGAAATGTCTCACAATTTAAAAGAGCCATTACTCAAAAATCCGATACTATATAATGCAGCCGTTATATTACATAGAATTTTCAGATAAAATATAGCAAGAAACGGTGGAAAATTCAAGAAATCTGAAAGAAAATCTGATGTAAAACTCTCAAATTAAAATTTAGGTAGGTAGAAAGAAAATCTTGAGAACTATAGGATCTGGATGAAAATTTTCCCAATTTGAAAGAGAAATTGTTTAAAAAATTTGATGAAATAAAAAATATATTTTTGTAAAAATCCGATAAAATAAAGGCAAATAGCTAGCAAAGAACTTTTTTTGTTATATTAAATTAAATTCAGACACGGCAGAAAGACCACTGGTCTATAGCCCAGACGGACTAACACCACATTAATTGTCTTTGTTATGTATATATAAATGTAAAAATGTAATTGTCCGAATAAAGATCACTGTTATTATTATTAAAGGCAAAATATAATTGGAAATTTTACTCTAAAAGGAAAATTTATGGGGAAGAAACTCCTAATAAATCTTGCAACTCAAAACAAATTTTAGAAGAAAAATTGATAAAAGCTATCTGAACTTTTACTTAATCAGGCAGAGTATGACAAGAGATTTTGGAAAATTGTAGAGATCTGATAGAAAATTCGAGCAACTTGAAAGAAAAGAATTTTGGAAAATTTTATTATAGTATATTATACTATACTAATATTGTATAGTATCATTTATTTATTCCAATATGCTTACACAACATTAAAAAAATGTATATAAAAACAGTTCACAGTGCAGTGTTCTTCTACTCAACTCTTTATTCCCTATAACTGACAATTATCAGCAGGTGATTCTTACCATTGATACAATATTTTTGCCATTACTAGCACCTATTTTTGTTACAATTTTATGAGTATAAAGAAATGGAACATAACAAGAGTATTACTTTTCCCAATTTGAAAATTTGGTTCCATCAAGAGAGTAGCAGAACAAGTATTGATTATGTGATTATGTTGGCTTTATTTCAATATAGAAAAAACGAAATCTCTCCATCTAAAATTTTTGTACGTTTTGTTATATATTTGTGTATATTCATATGTATTTTCTTTTTGTAAAGGAAGCTAAAGAATAATAAACATAAACATATATCTAACAATAAATAGTTGAGTATTATAAGTTAGATATCCCTTTCTTCACTGTATATAGTGAATAACTTATAATATTGTTTTTTCACGTAACTTGAAAATACCAACATAAATAGTTGAGTGTTTATTTGGTATATAAAAAATTGATTTTTCAATTCTTGTTTTATGCATATTCATGTTATTTAGATGAACCAGGAGAGAAAATCAAAACCATATATAATGGAAAACTAAATATATTGTTTTTTTATTAGCTGATTGTGATCACACCTACAGTACCCAATCGAATCAGTACTCGATTAAACTTTTTTTAAAACTTGTTTAAAGTTCACCACTTAAATCTTAAATTTACTTCAATAAAAAATCAAAGTGCCATTTAATTGCTATAAATTATCATTAAAAGCTTAAATACTCAAGGACTTAAGTAAAATTGGTTATGTGGTAATCGAATATTTTCTTCGTATTAACCGATATTTATTTTAGGTAAACAGATACTAAATTTTAGTTATAAGAAGGCAATGGAAGAAGAATTCATCCAAGAGACCGGCAATGAGAAGAAAAATAAGAAGAAAGAAACATAAGTTTATAAAGCGAAGGAGAGGTTGGATATGGAACTAAACAAGGCCTCTCCAGAACAGAGCAAACCTGACGCGGAGAAGACGTAGTACCAGTGGTGGTTTAGTAAGATGTAGAACAATTTGTCATAATTTTATTACGTATACTGTATATTCGCGTAGGGAATAAAGCGTATTTTGATTTAAGAAAGGAAAACATGAGAAAATTACGAAAAACCGGACAAATAAAGAAGAAACGAAGGAAAAATGCTTATGAAGGAAAATTGACAGAAATAGTACACTACTTATATTGAAGATGTTTATCTCTCTCTTAACAGAAATGTATTTGTATTTCTTTTTTCTTTACTTTCAATCGTTTTAACAGTCTGAAAATAAAAGATAAAAATGATTAATTCATTTTCTACCTCCTATTAAAAATTTGATTGTAAAAGGTTCTAAACTGAAGAAGAAGAAGAAATCAAGGTCCTCTACGAAGGTAAAGTCATATAATGAGAGGTAGAGTATATGTGAAAATGAAACAAAATAAAGGAAGAAAAAAGACAAAAGCAACTAAATAATGAAGGAAGGAAGTAAAAAAAGAAATCACTGAAAATTCCAATGAAGAAAATCAAATTTGATAAACATATAATAAAAAATAGCTTGAATCTTGGAGCAAATCTTCAGGCATTAGTTAACTTGGTTTCTCTATATTTGTTCAACAATTTAGATAACAAAAATCTTTACTTTTTATCGTTTTTTCAGTTATAAATAAGAGATAAAAAAATTAGAATTAATTTTCTAACTTCTGTCAAAAATTTGATTGTAATCGGTTCTAAACTAAAGAAAATGTATAAATCGAGGTCTATAATGAAGGTAAAAACATATTGTGGTAATTCAAGTACTTTAAATATACACTGACTTCAGCGAGGGAAAATAAATTATAAGCACAATATTTATATATTCAATTTCAACTCAAGACTGATTTATTCTCTCTAATACGATGGACGACACTAATACAAAAATAGAACAAGTATATGCGCACATTATTGCCAGCATTTAACTGTAAAATAATTATTAAATCTCTTCACTTATAAGGTAAGGAAGAGGATTATTGAAAATGTAATGAGAAGAAACCAAAGAAAGAAAGAAGAAAAAAGGAAAGAAAGTTACAAGACAGGAAAAATGGCAAAAATATCTAAAGATTGAAGGAAATAAGCAAAGAAGAAATCTTTAAAAAAATTCTGCGAGAGAAATCAAATTTGATAAACCTATAATAAATTATAGTACAATGCTTTAGGCAATAGATGTCAACTTTATTTCTTTTTAAATCCAATTTGCTTTTATAAAATAAAGTTTAAATAAATGAATGAATAAAATAATGTTATAAATTTCGAAATAGTGCAACACTTTAGATAATAGAAATCAACTCCATTTCTCTATATTTGCTTTAATATATTGTAGAAATTTGAAGGAATTTTTTAACGTAGTGTTTTTTCAATGCAGTATTTTAATTGTGGATAAAAATAGAAGAAGTCAAAAAGTTTCACCTAGAGTTACATGAGAAACTAATACAAGAAATATTAAAAAAGACTGTTCTTAACATTATTAAAGGAAGAATACATTTAGGTGACCAGCAAAGAGAAAGAAAAATAACTTAGTGGAGGTTCAGAAACTTTCTGAACTCTAATCATGATGATGGTTTACGGTTACTACGTGATAATCCGTAATATAGGCATTGAGTAAAATACTTACCATGTTTAATTATTATTAGATAATAATAATAAAAAACATAGTAAGTATTTTATTGAGTGCCTATTTCTGAACTCTTTTTCTCTTCTCTTCAGAGAAATGATTTCAAAGGTGTTCCATTCAGGTCTTTCAAAAAATTAGATTTTTGCTATCATTCGAACATAAATAATGAAAGAAATTAAAAAAGATCCATTTTACATCTTGTAGTCAGTAATTGATAAATCCTGACAAAAATAGCTAAAAAGTATCTCCTAAAAAGGGGACAAAATATAAATAAAAGCATGTTTAGAAGAATCCGGATGCCCAAGAGTATATTTGCTTCCTCAGCATTATGGACAAAAACAAGGGTTAGAGTGGAAACATTTTTGTACGTTTTGTATAATATTTGTGTATATTTATATGTATTTTTTGTAAAGGAAGCCAAAGTCTGATAAACATAAACATAAATAAGGTACTAATAAAAACTAAATCACGAATATGTTGGATGCTTGAAGCCATAACTTTGTGATACATATTGAATCAGGAACTTTATCAAATGATAAATAAAACTTACTTTGTTAATATCACACACGGAATTTATTTCGTAACTATAGTTTCAACCTTACAAGGCCACTGTACGTTTGATAATGGCCTTGTAAGGTTGAAACTATAGTTACGAAATAAATTCCGTGTGTGATATTAACAAAGTAAGTTTTATTTATCATTTGATAAAGTTCCTAAATCAGGAATGTCTATGGAACTACATGTTTTAAGGTAGTCTGAGTCAAATTCGACAATTTTAAAAATTTGACTGTATTTTAATAATCGGCAAAAGATTTTAAACTTAAGCTCATATTCCTTATTAAATGAGCTGGAAAGCCTTAGGTGAAATTTCGGGCATCAGAAATGTGTGTTTACTCGAAGCCGTTATTTGTTTTTTGGATTTTTCTTTAAAAATTGTAATTTTTTTCATATAAAAGTTATATACAGGGTGTTAATACTAAGTCGTTACACCCGAAAATGATAGTTAGATAGACCTCTTTAAAACAAACAACTTTTTTTAGTTCCAATTTGTGATTTGGTGCTCTGGTTCGTTTTTTTTTTGTTTTTCTAAAAATCGCCATAACTCCATTATTTGAAGGACTATTTTAAATAACCAAAAAGTATCAAAAGTAGCTTTAGGCTCTCAAAAACATTTGTATTTACAATTATTTTGGATTGTTTCAAATAACAAAATGGATACCGATCAAAAATTTCAAAACAAAATATTTTGACTCCATCGATTTTTAAAAGTAAAACATTTATAAAATTCTTATGCTATCTCCTACAAAATTTGTAGTATACATTTTTTTCAATTTATCAAAAAAAGTCTTTATTTGGTTATTTGAATTACAGAAAAGTATCAACAAACTAAAAAAAAAAACATTTAAACGAAGTAGCTTCTGTCATTGAACAATAAAACAAAAGAAAGTCAAAAGATTTGACAATTACACTTTTACAATTTTTTTTCCATTTTTTTTTCGTAATACTCATTTCTAATTCAAGTAACCCAATAAAGGTTCTTTGGATGGATTGAAAGAAATATTTTGAACAAATTTTGTAGTAGATAGTAAAGGGATTTTATAAATGTATCAAAATATTTTGTTTTAAAATTTTTGATCGGTCGCCATTTTGTTATTTGAAACAATCAAAAATAATTGTAAATACAAATGTTTTAGAGAGCCCACAGCTACTTCTAAATCTTTTTGGTTTTTTAAAACAGTCTTTCAAGAAGAAGAATTTTTAGAAAAACAAAAGTACTACAACTCTGAAACGGAGCACCGGATCAAAAATTGGAAGTAAGAAAATTTGTTTGTTTTAACAAGTTCTAGATGCCATTTTCGGGTGTAACGACTTAGTATTAACACCCTGTATAAGAGAAAACGAATTAACAATAATAAATAAAAATTTCTGTACTTTATCAAAAAGCACAGAAGTTACATGAAAATAATTTTCAGAGAATAAAAATTGTATATTTTATAAATAATAGTGCTTTTGATTAGGACGCAAGATTTTTACGATAAATGCGGCTAAAATAATGGAAAATCAGTGACATTTGTCAGTTGTTCGCCAATTTTTGGGTGATATTTATTTCTTGATTATACTTTGATTCTCAAATGATTTTCGACAATTCTGAAAATTATTTAAATATGAAAAACATGTTTTGAATATTGTGAAGAGGGTTTAGAAGTTAAATTTATATAATAATACAGGGAAATCTGTACCATACAACCTAATACATTTTTTAGGTTTTCTTCAGATCATATCAAATAATATTTTTACTACTTTTCTTAAAACTACTAGTAGTTTTCTCTGAGAGTAGATTAAATTCTAGCACCTTATTCATTTCTCTCGTTATGCAACAACACTTCAATCTTTGTTTTGTTAGGAGTGTTTAAAATTTTTTCTCCAAGTTAAGTTTTGGTTAAAATTGGAAGAAAATAAGTCACAAACAGACTGATTAACATTGTCCATGTTGTCTACCGTCCATTAAGATCTTGGTCGACTCTTTTTTGGGTTTTTCAAAGTTGTACTGGTGCCTTCAAACTTCTTCGCCCATTTTTGAATAAAAAGTATGCTTGACGTCTTATTTAAGTGGAGAAAACCTCAAATATTCCAGAATCTACCCGCTTCAGTCATCGAATTTCAACTAGCAACTAAATTTCCAAAGAGCCAGACTATCAATTGACATAATTCCTGCGATTCTTTTCATTCACGCCTACAAGCTAATGAAATATACGCTTTCTTTTGGGGTACTCTGTATATTGATACAATTGAATTTTCAAAGGGAATTTCAATCGTGTTGTTCTCAAAGTTTTTAGAATAACATAAAGTTATAATAATCTATATCTTGAATTTTGAAGGCGTTCACTTCGTAGTATATTTTTAATGATTAACTGAAAAACGTTTAACTTTTTTCTACTACTTTTTATTTATATACAATACTTCGTGACTAGTTTCGAATTACACAGTAATCATTATCAAACTAATTGGAGTTAAACGTTAAAGTTAAACGTTTTTCTGTTATTTATAATAATCTGTTGTCAACTAACAAACATTTAATAAGATTGGTAGACATTATACTTATATTTACTGTTTGTAAATTTTGTTTTCGACCAATTATATAAAAGCAATATCATCATTTGTTAAAAGACGTTCAGGCATGTTTCGATTGTTTATCTCATATGTTTCTCTCAAAATTATTCGATGTTCTAATTGAGAAGAGAAAAGTAATAACTGACCATTGAATTTGAAGAAAACACAAAATGCGCTGCAGAAGTAATAAACAGGAATCAGATATCAAAAATTTATGTACTTTATATGTTTAATTATTTTTTATCAACATTGGCCAAGAGATTTCAGGTTTGATAAAACATATAAAGGACATGTCTTTTCGGCCTCTGGTTCAGATTAGGATTAAAGAAAAGGTGATGAGGTCAGTGTATGAGTCTATTATGCAACTCTATTTTTTGAGAGAAGTTCTTCAGCAACCTTACAATTTTGATAATTATCATTATTAATATCAATACTTTCAGTGAAAAGAATATCATTTGGATGGATACTGTTTAAGGATGATGTACAAAGTAGTACTTTTTTGACGTGTTAATTAATGGTTTGTTAGTGTACCTTTTTTGTTGTGAATGGAAAACGGATGCTTGCTCCAGTTTGAGGTGTTACGATATTATAAAGTGCTTTGTAAAATCGTTTTGTTAGACAATGGACTATTTACTGTTCCACTTCACGAAAGCAATAACCGTTGTAAGGTTATTTGTCCATTATCAGTTGCTGCATGTTATTACCATCTAGGGTGTTAAATATACGATGCCTTTAAATGTAAACAAAAATTTGATTGTAAACGGAGGAAAATCTCTTTCTCACCGTGAGTAATTAATTCAGGTGCAAAACCGTGGAAAATCGACTGCGTCCTTCCCCGTGAATGGGCATTTGACAAAGTTGAAAAATCCGACGGCCTCAACAAAAAAAACATTCCACACCTTTTCGAGTATCCATTTAATAATTATATAAGGCAACAACTCATGAATGAATCACGAGTGCGCTCAAGGCACAAAGCGCTACCTTTCTTGGGTAGCCGTTACATAAGAGCGTGTAACAAATGCCTTTTTCTCCTCGGCGACAATCGATATACTTGTCACGGTTTCGTTGTGTTTTGTGTCTGCAGTGTGTATAGATCGGTTTGTACTACTCGAGGTTCTTCATACGATTTCGGCGTGGAACTATCGCAACTATGAATGACGGCGGTGGTACAATGGGTGGTGAACAACGGTGACAAATGTCTGGAGTTGGTGGATTGTGCCGCAACAATATATACAACGTCGGCATTAAGGAAAACTTCTGTCGGTTTCCCCATTCAATTTCGTAAGCGATGATTGAATAAAAAATATTATGGCCCGTGACGGCGGAACGTATAGCCGATTCCCCTGTTGGTGAGTAATGGCCACGGGAACCAGCGGAATGAGTACCTATTAATTTTTTTGGGCAATTTAATCCATACGAATTGACGTGTACTTGGCGATTAATCACGTTCCTCTGAATAAAATAATATCGCCGCCTAATGAAATGCATTCGTATCAATAATACGGACGTTCAGGGGGTGAAATGAATGGATACAAATGGTATTTAATAGTTACATTTATATCATTACTACCGATCTGTCAAAATCGTATACATTATGTAAATATTAATGATGAAGGGAAAAGAAGATAATAAAGAAAAAACTTCCTCAATGGAGGTTAAGAATCTTTAAGGATAGTGAAGAAATTGTGAGAAGAATATTTGTTTACCTAACTAATGAAACAGGAGGAATGAAAGCAACTAGAGGAAAACATAGAGATAGCCTTCCACATTTTGCACTAGAATAGACTTTAGATGGCCTCACAGATAATAATGTAGGTAATCCGGGAATCAAGTTGGTCATGAATGAGATCCAGCTCGACCAATCCAGCGATCTCCGTATGTTACTGTTAAAAATTTACGAACAACCAGACTAAAATTCCCTGGTGCACCATTGTGCATAAACCTCATTGAGTTTCTTGTTGTCAATGGTATATCCTCCAGAAACTGAAGTAGAGTTTGCTCGGATCGAGCAGGCCATGAGTGAGATTCAACTTGACCAATTCAGCGTTCTCCGTATGTTGCTGTTTAAAACTCACACATTAAAAAGTGCTGGTGGACCATCGTGCATAAACCACATTGCATTTCTTATTGCCAATGGTACATCATCCAGAAACTGAGGTAGCGTTTGGTCTAAAAAGTTGCGATACAAGTCTTCCTGGTAGAATTAGACATTCATTCACCGAAATCTACAACGAGAAGTTTTTTGTGGATTTTTTTCAACCCACACAAAGTTTTTATGAAAATTCCTTATTGCATTTCTTAAAATATTCGTTTCATCGGTAAAAATAAACAACGTCAGCAGTTGAGGAATAAGCCAATGTGTGCAATAGGAATTCACAGAATGGAGTGGAGGAAAATAAGTAGGAAGTGTATATAAAAAAGAACACGTTAAATATAATACTTCTTGAATAATTTTCTCAATTATCTCTTGGTTAACTATTTTGATATAATAGGCAAAACATTGATCAACACTTGGTTTGTTTCACATAATGTGAAGTCACTGAAATCAGTGAAACAAAGCAAGTGTTGATCAAGTATTTAATGTGCTAACTTGTTATTTTAAATTTTAATTTACTTACAATCTATGTATATGATTTGATCAACTTATTACTAAAACCCGACGACATTAACGTTCGTCATCCATAATTGAGCGTTATTTATATTGAAACACAAAAAGTTATTGCGGTTAAAACATGGTGAATTTTTAATTCCAATTAATAATTAAATTATAAACTGAATGTTCCACAATTTGCGCATTAAATTTTAACGTTCAAACTTCGATTTATTACGGATAATTCATGGAAATTCGAGAGAAACGTGACAAATGTAGTAGTTTTTTTTGTACAAAAATTTAACCCACTTGTAACTTTTCCAATGTATCAATCATTGGAAACTTTATCAATGAAATATCACCCTAGTTAAAGTTTGAAGTTTTGTAGTTACTTGTGTTAGTACATTTGTTGATCAACGGGGGAAAACGTTCGGTCTCGTAAAGTGTGCAACTTAATTATGTAAAAAAAGTCGATAGTAAATAATTAATAGAAAAAAGGATAAAATTATGCTAAAAGTTATTTACATTATTATGGGATAATACATTAATTATAATCTACTATTTCCCATTACAAACATGTTTTAATAATCTCACCAATCGATAATCACTTTTAAATTAATAATAAATTGTTTCCGACAAGTTATTGTATAATGAATTATCTATAATTAAGTGTGCAACAAATTACGTTTTACCGTCGATGGAACACAAACGCATTAATATAATTTAAATTAACACGTTTTCCAGATTTAAATTCGTAATTCCGTTTAATTATTTACGCGATTATTTCTCTTGAGGTAAAACTGTGTAAACGGGGGAATTATTTATAAGCCTTAAATAAATAATAATCCGGTGCGGAAGGTCGCGAAAAGAAGCGCCGTTTAATTTTACAAAACTTCCTGCGTAATATATTTTTTTTCTCCTTCTCAGATTCCCTTTGCGCTTCCTTTCGCATTTTGCGTGGGAGGCAAAATGCGAAACAGGTTAGTCGGGAAAACGTGAAAAATATATATACAGTAAAATAAAAAATAAAAATCGAATGAATGTGGGGCGAATAACACCGCATGCGAAAACCGTCGGCCGTTGATTATTTCATGAAATGCGATTTCGGATAAAACGATTATTTGTAGTTTGACACACACGGCGATTGCTCTAATTTTCATTTGCGCCGTGTTAATTCTTTTCGAGTAGAATATTCTATTACATGATGCACATTCCGGATATGACCATAATTGCCACTTTGTTCCAGTTTCTGGATAATCCATACTGGGGATCAATCAGGGCGAGCGCCAATGGTAACAAAGTTAATGCACAATTCGTTGCGAATTCTGACATCGTGTACTGATTTTATCACCCCTAATGAAATTTAAATGCAGGCCTCCCTCATCAAAAAGTTCACCTAGCTGAAATACACGGCGGCGTTTCAATTTTGCAGCCACCACTAGAGAGCCGTATGGCGCGGATTTAAATTTATTAGTATTTGTTGGTGGACTTACTTGAGTGAGAGAAGTATTTCCAATTTTAACTTTTGTTCGAAAATTGGAAAATCAATTAAGGGATACCCGTTGTTATGTAATTAGAGCTTACTGTAAGTTTTGTTGAGCTCGATGAGGATATTCTGGCAGAAAATCATTGTTTATTTAAGTATATAACAGTCGAAGGTTTATTACATTAAGTTCGATTCAATCTATCACTTTTTATATTCATGGAATAATATAATAATATTTACAATTATTTGAATAATAGTAGATAAATTATTATTGAACATTTTTTATATGCTATGTTAGGAGGCAAAATTTGGTATTAATATAGGAAAAGTAGAAGAACTAAATGAGTTTAATAAAGTCTGTCCAACAGAAAAGTTGTAAGTTCACTGATCTACATTTGTAGAGAATTTTTTGAAAGTGTTTAAAGAATCCTTTATCGTTAGGTATTATTTTATATGAGTCTTAACTTAACTTAAAGCAGTGGTCAAAAGGTGGAAAAGCAAACCGAGGAAAATAGTAAAACTGTTTTACTTCAGAAAAAATGAAAAAATTAAATGCATTTATTTAACAAATCTCATAAACACCTGCGATAAGCTTCATTTCTTGAACAAGCTGCAACAATTTCGAAAGTAAAATCCATCAAAAGAATGTTATGCTCTCAATTTGGTGGGATTACAAAGGCGTCGAGTATTTTGAGCTGCTACAATAGAACCAAACCTTCAATATGGTTGTGTACTATCGTTAATTAGATAAATTAAATGAAGCCATTAACGAAAAGTGGCCAGAATTGACAAATGGCAAGGTGGTTCCACTATGACAACGCGAGACCACACACAAGTTTAGTGACCAGCTAGATGGTCCCTCCACACTCACCAGACCTGCTCTGTCGACTACTATTTGTTTCGATCTTTGCAAAACTCTTTCAATGATAAACAATTTAATTCAGACAACGGTGTCAAACAGCACTGCTTCAATTTTTGAGCGTGGCATAATGTTACCCAAAAGATGATAAAAGGTCATGAAAAATGGTTAATACATAACTGAATAAAATTATTTCTACTTCTAGAAAATTGATTATTACAGTAAAAAGCCGAAATGACTCAACTCAATACTATATAAGAGCTTATAATAAATGCTAGAATTATCTGTGTTTATTTAGCCTTTGTATTTTTAATTTCACTATTTCAGGAGATTATAATTTTTATCAATGTTTATATACATTCGTACAATTTATATACATAAACATATGCCGAAACAAATGAATAAACTTATGTAACATATCTCCAAAATTAAGAGAATAGAAGTCAACCATATCCATTATCAGATGCTTGACTGATTATTATAGTCCGTTTAACTTTCTGATAAACTTTTATTGCATTCCTTCATACTGCTAGAGAAAATGCTGAAACATTTTTTGTTACCTCTCATTAATATATTCATCCAGCAGCTTTAAATTTCCTAAGATTTTTAGGAAGTTTGACCACCAGCATGATGTGGATGCATTATCATTTCGTCAGAAGGATAATCATATATTTTATATAATTTTTTCTTATAAAATTTAAGTTGTTTCTTACAACTGTGCTTTCAAAATTCAAAGAGAATGAATTTTCTAGTCACTTTTTCTACCCTTCTTTACTTATTTATATAGTTTCAGAAATGTTTTTCTAGCATTTATCTCTTTTAAAGATTTCTAGTATTTTCAGTATTTTATTTCTCCAAATTTCTGTAACTTACTTTAAACAAAATTTAATTCCCCGTAAAATTTCTTCGAAGTTTGTTTAACTTTTTAGAACTTTTACCATTTTTTGCAAGTTTGAAATTAATGCGTATGCATTTTTATCACCTATTGTGTTTAATTTATTTTTAAAAGATTTCTTAGAATTTAAGTTACTTTTCATTTGATGGAATTTTGAGAAACGTTTTCTCAAGATTCTTAATTTATTAAAAACAGAAACAATTTTGTATTTTCCAGTTATTTCCTTTAAAGATTTTCAGAATTTTTCCCTCTAAATTTATAAAAATTAATTTAAGGGTTTCGGAATTTTCAAATCAATTTTTTTTAAAATTTTTATTTGTTATTTTCAAGAATGTTTTCTTTCCGTTTTCTGCTTTCAGCATTTATTTATTCAGCCACAGAAAAATTTTACTATTTTCCAATTATTTTCTTTGAAGATTTTTAGAATTTTTCAGCATTTTTTCCTTTTAGTTTATAGAAATTTATTTTAGGGTTTTGGAATTTTTCTAGTCAACTTTCTTGTTTAATAATTTTTTTTTGCTTTCAGCGAATTCAATTTTTTTTATTTGAAAGGGATTTTCACTAATTTTATTTTATTTATTTTTACAACTTTTCTCTAAATTTAAGCTAGTTTTTGTTCGATTGTCTGCCATATTTTCGAACTTTAATACACTTTTTCTCAAAATTCCTCATTTATTAAGGTTTGGTATTTTTTTAATTATTTCCTTAAAGATTTTCAAAATTATTTAACATTTTCCCTCCAAATTTATAGAAATTCATTCGGAATCTTTCAGTCAATTATATTTCTAGAAATTCTCAGCTTTATTTGTTATTTTCAATAATGTTTAACCATTTTCTGCTTTCAGCATTTATTTATTCATAAACAGAAACATTTTCCAATTATTTTCTCTGAAGATTTTCACAACTTTTTCCATTTAGTTTATAGAAGTCCATTATAAGGTTTGGAAATTTTCCAGTCAAATTTCTGCCATATTTCTAGAATGCCTCAGCGTTATTTATAATTTTCCAGAATGTTTAATAATTTTTTGCTTTCAGCAGACTTAAATTTTCTGATAAAAATTGGTCTAGAAAGATTGACAATCATAATTATTTGAAAGGGATTTTCACCTACTTTATTTAATTTATTTTTACATCCTTTTTCTGAATTTAAGCTCCTTTTTGTTTTGGAACTTTTTCTCAAAATTCCTCAATTATTAAGGTTTAGTATTTGCAAATTATTTCCTTTAAAGATTTTTAGAATTTTTAAAGATTTTCTCTCCAAATTTATAGAAATTCATTTGAGGGTTTCAGACTTTTAAAGTCAATTTTTTTTCATGTTTTTAGAGTTTCTCAGAGTTATTTGTTATAAAATATTTAATCGTTTTCTGCTTCCAGCATATATTTATTCAAAAACAGAAAAATTTTACTATTTTCCAATAATTTTCTTTAAAGATTTTCAGAATTATTCAGTATTTTTTCTCTTAGTTTATAGAAACCCATTTCTTTCATTTTTCTAAAATTTCTCAGCGTTACTTGATGCTTTCTAGAAAGTTTAACCATTTTTTTGCTTTCAGCAGAGTCAAATATTCTCATAAAAATTGGTCTAGAAAGATTGACAATCAAAATTATTTGAAAGGGGTTTCACCTACTTTATTTAATTTATTTTTACATCTTTTCTTTGAATTTAAACTACTCTTTGTTGGATTGTCCAGCATGTTTTTGAACTTCAAGACACTTTTTCTCAAGATTCCTCATTTATTAAGAGTTATTATTTTCCATTTTTTTCCTTTAATGATTGTCAGAATTTTTCAACATTTTTCCTCCATATTTATAGAAATTCATTTGAGGGTTTCGGAATTTTCCAATCAATGTTTTTTTTAAATATTTATAAAATTTCTCAGGGTTATTTGTTATTTTTCAGAATATTTAACTATTTTCTCCTTTCATCATTTATTTATTCAGAAACATAAAAATTTTACTATTTTTCAATTAGTTTCTCTGAAGATTTTCAAAATTTTTCAGCATTTTTCTTTTAGTTTAAAGAAATATAATATATTCTAGGGTTTTGGAATTTTTCAGTAAATTCTCTTTCATATTTCTAATCAGCGTTATTTGTTACTTTCCAGAATGTTTAACAATTTTTTGCTTTCAGCAGAGTCAAATATTCTGATAAAAATTGGTTTAGAAAGATTGACAATTAAAACTATTTGAAAGGGATTTTCGCCTACTTTAAATAATTTATTTTTACATCTTTTCTTTGAATTTAAGTTACTATTTGTTCAGTTGCCTGGCATTTAATTTAATTTATTTCTACACCTTTTCTTAGATTTAAGTTACTTTTTGTATGATTTTCAAGATTCTTCATTTATTAAAAAAAATTGTAATGTGTTTGAAGATTTTTAAAATTTTCAGCATATTTCCGTTTAGTTTATATATCCATTTTAGGGTTTTGGAATTTTCCAGTCAATTTTCCTCCATATTTCTAGAATTTCTCAGATTTGTTATTTTCCAGAATTAACCAATTTTTGCTTTCAGAATTTATTTATTCAGAAACAGAAAAATTTCACCTATTAAGGTTAAGTATTTTCCAATTATTTCCTTTAAAAATTTTCAGAATTTTACAAAATTTTCCCTCCAAATTTATAGAAATTCATTTGGGGGTTGCGGAATTTTCCAATCAATTTTTTCATATTTCTAGAATTTCTCAGCGTTATTTGTTATTTTCAAGAATGTTTAACCATTTTCTTCTTTCATCATTTATTTATTTATTTATGTTTTGGAATTTCAAGGTACCTCATTTATTTAAAACATTCTTCTTATCTGATTTTGAAATCAGATAATAATAATATTCTATTTTCGTTTCATCAAGAGTGTAGTGAGCAAAGTATTTACCGTATTCTCCTTCTTCTTCTCTTCCTTTTATCTTCTCTTTGAAAGTTCTAGTATTTTTATTTAATTTCCTTTAGAGATTTGCAAAAATTTTCCAATTATTTCCTTTAGATTTTCTTTCAAATTTCTATAATTTTTCAGCGATATTTGTTATTTTACAGAATATTTAATAATATTTTGCTTTCAGCGAATTCAAATTTTCTGATAAAAATTGGTCTAAATTCAAATTCAAATTTCTTTATTGATGTGTTAACAGACAAGGTTTTACTTTACATACCTTAAAATAAAATAAAATAAAATCTAGAAAGATTGACGATCAAAATTATTTGAAAGGGATTTTCACGTACTTGAATTTAAACTACTTTTTGTTCGGTTGTCTGGCCTGTTTTGGAAGATACCTCATTTATTCGAAACATTCTTCTTCTTCTCTTCCTATTATCTTCTCTTCGAACATTCTAGTATTTTCCTTTAATTTCCTTTAAAGATTTTCAGCATATTTTTCTCAATATTTATAGAAATTTATTTAAGGATGTTGAAATTTTAAAGTCGATATTACTTGAATTTCTTTTAATTTTCCGAGAATTTCTTACCATTTTTGATTTAGGCAGATTTAGATTTTCTGAAAAATTGAAAATGGTATTTTATTTAATTTATTTTTCACAACATTTCTTAGAAGTGTTAAAAAAATAAAGAATTTCCTTTAAGGATTATGGAATTGTTTTTATTTTCAAGAATTTTACTTCATTTTTTGCTTAATGTTTATGTTTATGTCTATTCTATTTCAGATTCCTATCAAAATTTTCTAGCAATTTCCAATAATAAATTCTTGAGTTGTTTAAAAAGTTGATTGTTAAATTTCTAGAGCTTTTCAGCAATTCTTGTTTTATCTTGTCGGATTTTCATTTTTTTTAATGTACTTCGGGGATTTTAGAATAATAGAAATTTCTTGCAAATTTTTGGAATTTTTCAAAATTTCTTCTATTTTTGATAACTATGTTCTAAATTTCTAGAATATATTAACCAAATGCATATTTGGATTTGTCTCTTGTAGTAATGTCTTAAGCGTCTCTTTTCTGCATTTTCTCGTATAGCTAAAGTCAACACTTTTTTGTTATCTTACACCCATTTGCTGATCAAGGAGCTTAAAATTTCCTGAGATAAATAGTTCAGAATGTTGGGCCATTAAAATTATGCGGATGTGTGTTTATCCTTTGGAGAAAGGGGAGAGAGAAAACGAGAAAGTGTGTGGGTGAGAGAGAGAGAGATAGAGAGGGAATAACATCTTTATTTGGACAAACATAAGCACATTTAGAAGAAAGACAAATGAATTTAAAATATGAGTTTCTCTGTTCTTATTTATTTAATTTAATTGAATTATTTTTCAAATTTTCTTAGAATTTAACCTAGTTTTTTTTTATTTGGCGTTGACGTATATCTTCTAATTCATTCTCTTGGATTGTCCACAATAGATAATATATCTAAACTTTCCTTATTTGTTCAAAGCATTTTAGAAACGTATCTTCAAAAATGTTAGTATTTTTTTTTTTTTTTCTTCCTTTAAGAGTTTTACAGTAATTTATCATATTACTAGAATATCTTAACGATTTTTTTTTGATTTTTTATTCGATGGTTTTGTATATTTTGAAAATATTTTTTCTCATTATTATTTTCGTTTCAAATCTTTAATAAATCTAGTTTTTTCTTCAGTTTCTCCTAAAATTTTTTGTAAAGATATTGCAATATCTTGAAAGTTTTCATTTCTTATTTTTAGAATTTGTCATCGTTCAATTTTTTAATTTTCTAGGAGGGTTCTAGAATTTTCCAAAAAACCTTAGCTCATATTTGATTTTTCTGAAATTCTTACCTTATCGAGATTTTTTCTAAATTGAGAAAATTTTCTTCAAAAATGTCTTCTATATTTAAGAATTTTCGTGAATAATTGATTTCTTCCAAATTTGTTGCACTTCTATTGAGTTTTCAATTCGTATTATTATTAGAATTTCTCATCGTTTGTTATTCGATTTTTGAATTTTATAGGAGGGTTCTAAAATTTTCTAGAAAAGTTTGCCTTTTATTTCTAGAATTTTTCTGAAATTCTTAAAATATTGGTTCTTTTTTTCTAAATTGATAAAATTTTCTTCGCGAATTGAGAGATTTTTTTTAAAAAATGTCTTCTATATTTAAGAATATTCCTGAATAATTGATTTCTTTCAAATTTATTGCACCTCTCTTGAGAGTTTTAATTTCGTATTTTTAGAATTTCACATCGTTTGTTGTTCGATTTTTGAATTCTAAAATTCTCCAGAAAAGTTTAACTCATAATTCATTTTTGTTTGAAATTCTTACCTTATTGGGATTTTTTCTAAATTGAGAAAATTTTCTTCAAGAATTGAGAGACTTTTTTGTCTTCTTTAAGAATTTTCTTGAATAATACTCTGAATACTCCGTCACATCTTTTTAATAAATATATTTTTATTTTACACCTTTTTCTATATAGAAAAAGTTGAGATACTAGTTTTTTCGGCAAATTTTGAGTTAAGATGGACTCAATGCAAATATAGTAATTTTATATATTTGCCTTCTTGCCCAAGAAACATGGGTATACCTTTTAAATCATCGTAAAAAGTCATCCAACCATTTATATTTTTACCAACAAAGAGCCTTTTAGATAAGCCTAAAACTTTTTGTATTATCATAATTTTTGCCTTATCTGCAAACTTCTTTAGTACTTCTGCCGTATTTCCATTTTTCGAAGATATTTACCTACTTTGGTTTATCTTGTCGGAGTTTTCATTACATATGGAGGGCTCCAGAGTTTTTTAGAAATTTTACTTCAGAATTTCTATAACTTTTCAGCAATTCTTGTTTTATCTCATCGAAATTTTTTTAGGAATTTTTATTTAAAATTAGGAGCATTTTCTTTGAGAGTTTTGAAATTTTTGTACAATTTTCATCGAGATTTTTAGGATTTTACAAAATTTCTTGTTTTAAGAATCTTGTTTTAGATTTCTACTATTTTTCTGAACGATTAATGCTTTGTCGCCCATATCACATTAATATATTTTTATTTTACACTTAATTTTACATAAAGAAAGTTTCTGGATATTTTAGGGTATTCTTTTTTTGGTAAAATGTTGAATGAAATATGGCAATTTTATATAATTGCCTTGATGGTCAAGAAACATGGAAATAACTTTCAAATCATCATAAATAGTCTAATCATGGATATCTTTACCAATATTTTATTATCAATAGAAATTCTTTCATCCAACCTTTTAAATTATATGAAAAAAACTCGAAACTGTGAATGAAATGAGGAATATTTCTCCTCCAGGAACTTTTTCGATCGATTTTCAAGGCGATAACCAAGATATATATAGATAATTATAAGAAAAGTTTAATAATCGGATTGAGGAAGCTGTTACTTGCTAAAATTACATTATATAGTGGAATGCTCTAGTTGAGAATTAACACGGTTTTTAATGTTGGAACACTGTAGCAATTGTTTCGCTACACACTGGCTTCATCAGGTACAAGTCACTGTGTGGTGATACAAAGTTTAATTAGTTCTGAAAAGGATTTTCATGACATTAAGAAGACCTTCGAAGGGTTGAGATTATTATGCGCCATCTCTTGGAAATAGCCTTTGCTAATTACTTTTTTGAAATTGAAGGGAAGATAGTGGATAAGAAAAAGGTGGAGAAGCATCTTCAGTGAGCCAAAAGAGAAACAGTAAAAAATAAGGCAAAACTGCGAGAAGAAAACAGCTAAAGCTGATAGTTTAAATGTTGATAAAATGAATCTTGCAAAACAAATCCAAGAAAGACCCGAGCGATGTTCAAAGTCTCCGAAAAGTGATTAAAACTCAAGTTTATAACCACCTGTAGACACGTGTTTCGATCTCCCAATCTCCTCAGTACAGCTTTATTACAAAATTGATTTCAAATACAAATAGAAACATTTACTAAAATTAATCACATCAACCCAAATTCATTAATTGTTCTAAAATTGTCTTCGAAAAGTGGTCCAATGACCTCAATGGGCAAGAAATTCAAGAAAAAAAATGGTAAGGATAAATCCTACAGGATATATTTGTCCTTGCAACATTATTTTGTATATTTGATATTTTCTTGACTCCTCCACCTTCGTCAAACCACCCTGTATCATACGTATTTTTTTATCGTAATATTTCATACACTAGGCGTCAAAATTAATTATTTTTTTATTTCACATGTACATTATTATCACCAGACGCGTAATTAAAAGACTAATCATTCTCGGGCGTTCATTATAAAAAAAACAAATGCGAACTTGTAAAATGTTTTACGGGACATCATGGGAATTCCGCGAGAAAGTAAATTGCACTTGAACGGATACCGAGTTACGCGACGCTGTTGATGTAACATTTGTGAAATCCATCTAACTTCTTATTTCTCATTGTTTGCAGGACTGTTTTAATTCAAAAGAAAATGAGCTCGCGCGCAATAAATTGTCAATTACCGTCGTAATTGAGTTTTCATTCAGGTGCCGCTGCAAACAGCTATATTTTCCTCTTATACGTTTCGTTCCTCACTACGACAAACACTCTTTCTGCATAATTTTAAAAAGGAAATGTTAATTTTTACTTAATTAATTACGATGTTATAATATTATAAAGAAATTTCCTACTATTAAAATATTAAAAAATAAATTGAAATTACATTAAAGTTGATAATTAATTACTAAGTTTTGTGTTGATTAATGTGAAGTATTCTATAATGATGAAGTCAATAAAATTCCTTACTTCACTTGTTGATTTCTTTTTATATATTTTTCTGCAAATCTTCCCAAGCGATTCCTTGGCAGCTAAGCAAATAGCGGCGGAGTTTTCTGGTTTTGGAAGCAGCCATTTCACAAGTTTAGCAAGGAATTTTATTGAATTCATCGATCATGAATTGCCGAATTAAGTTGTTTTGTTTGTTTCTTTATTTACTAATTTGTATTTTACATATCTTCAAGGCTAATGTGTCATCTTTAATGGCTAATGTGACTAAAGATTAAATATGTTGCTACTGTACTTTAAAATATTTCATAGACCAATAATACATTTCTTAAATTAAGATTTTTTTTGATAAAGTTAGGTGCTTAAAATTCTAACCTTGTCTTGATTTGGTGTCATCCAAAGAACGTACTTTTTTCTAGCGTTATCTAGATTTATGCTCATCGTATTGTTTTTACTAACTAAAACTTCACAGAAACAATTTTTTTGGGGTGTGCATTTATACTTGTGGATTAAAGAAACCCGTTTTTATTGGGAATAGAACCTTCAAGAACTGTCCTATTGCTATAATTTCTCGAATTCATGAGCCAATTTAATATCACCTATGATAAAAATGAATGGAGGCTGATTATAATCTTTATTCTTCATTCTTTATAACTTCGTTCATCTTGCTTATAATACATTTTCAAAAGAATACATAAAACAAGTACACAAATTTAGACAGCAAGAATCACAGGCGGAGTTCACTGATTTCCAGTGTTCTTCCACTCAGACCCACATCCATCCACTCATTTTTTTTAAATGCATGCCACACGATGTATTTTGAAGAACACTATGTAAACCTATCTCAAGTCCTTAATGAAATGATATATGCCTAACACGATTGGATTATTTGCAGTAATTAAGTAATCCCTAAGTTTTATTTGTGAGTGATACAGTCGTGATAAAATATTACATCAAAAAGGGGTCAAACCTTAACAATTATTAAAGATGGAACCGTTGAACACTTTCTAAAAAATTACTTGAAATCAGAATTTTACAATAAATAATCACCTACATTTACAGATTATTCCAACAAAGCATAAACATATAAATGGCATACAAAATAAGTTGATTTCATTAGAAGCTTTTTAAACTTTCGTTCTTTTTTTAATTGTTGAAAGATGTTTGGTTTTTGAGGGAAACGTTTGGTCTTCATTAAAGTTTTCTTAACTAAAAACTTTAAAAATGTATAAAAAATGGAATTTGATCAATACTATACTCGAATATTTGCTTCAAAATTCAATTTAATTCCATACGGTTCAATTCTTTATTTGACATTAGCCACCATACACAAAATACATTAAAGCAGTAACATATTTTTGCAGCTTATGTGTAAAATATTTTAAATCTTTGTCAAAAACTATTTCACTGTCAGAAAGACAGGGTCAAACCTTCAAAATTTGTCAAAAAACAAATTGGTAAATTTACTAAAAATCGCTTGAAAACAGCTGGAATTTTGAGAAAAAATAATCAAATACATTTACCTGTTGAAAGCCAAAAAGTTGGTTTTATTCGGAGATTTGTAGTTCTTTTTATCATCTTCAAATTTAGTTGTTTAAATCATAAGGAAACAAGTTTGGATTTTGACGAAAAAGTTGGTTTTGATAAGAGGTTTTTAGCACCTTTCGCTTAAAATTTTAAATTTGTGAATAGTTCTAATTTGACCAAAAATGCAGTCGAATATTTGCTTTAAAATAATTTAAATCTTTGCCCAAAAACGCTTTATTGTTAAAAAGATAAGATCAAACCTTCAAGAGTTGAACACTTTCTAAAAATTTCTTGAAAACAAAACTTTGCAAAGAAAAGAATCAATTACATTTACAGTTTATCACAAAGCAAAAAATATATAAACGCTTTTATTATTATTTTAACCAAAAACTTGTTTTCATTAGGAGTTGTGCAGTTCTTTTTATCATCTTCAAATTTCGTTTTTTTTAGTTGTTTGAATTATATTGAAAAGAGTTTGGAATTTGGGGGAAAAGTTAGGTTTCATAAGGGCTTAAAATTAAAATTTTAAAGGTAAATAAATGGAATGTTATCAACAAACCAATCGAATATTTGCTTTAAAATATTTTAAATTTTTGCCAAAAAACGCTTTACTGCCAGAAGGGCAAGGCCAAATCTTCAATATTTGCCATAAGCAATAGTTGAACACTTACTAAAAATTGTTGAAAACAGTTATAATTTTAAAACAAATGAATCAATTAAACGTACAGAATATAACAAAGCATACAATTTATAAACGTTATTATTATTTATAGTTTAAAAACCAAAAACTTGATTTCATTAGGCGCTTTAGAGATCCCTTTATCATATTCAACTTACGTTCTTTTTTAGTTTTTTGAATTATATGGAAAAGAGCTTGGAATTTGAGGGAAAAGTTTGGTTTCATAAGGGTTTCTTTAACCATCTTAAACTTAAAATTTTAAATGTAAATAAATAGAAATTGATCAACAAAGCAATCAAATATTTGTTTTAAAATAGTTTAAATCTTTGCCCAAAAAAGCTTTATTGTTAAAAAGACAAGGTCAAACCACCAAAATCAGCTAAGAAGAAACCGTTGAACACTTTCTAAAAACTGATTCAAATTAGAACTTTATAAAGAAAAGTATCAATTACATTTGTAGTTTATTACAAAGCAAAAGTAAATAAACGCTTTCATTAATTTTTTAAAAACCAAACAGTTTTTTTCATTACGAGCGTAAAGTTTGTCCTTTCCGTCATCTTCAATTCTCGTTTTTTAGTTGTTTGAAGATATGAAACAAGTTTGGATTTTGAGGGAAAAGTTATTTCTCTCTTAAATTACAATAAAGTACAATAAGAAAGAAAGTGCGTCACAATAAAGAAAAAATAAATGAAATAAAATAAAATCATATGTATACATTACTAATCAAAATATTCTTCTAAACTATATAATTCTTTGTCACATAAGAGCTTAAACAAATTTTCTTTAAACTTCTTGATATTACTAATACACTTAAGAGAATCAGACAGTTTATTAAATAGTAAAATAACGTAAAGATTTTTCCGAAGCAGTTAATCTGTGTTTTGGTTTTAAAATTATTTTTATGCCGTGTAGCATATTCGTGATTAATTTTGTGTTCTTCAAATAAATCTTTATGTTTGTAAACAAATAAGTTTTCATAAAAGTTTTTTATTACCTTTAACTTAATATTTTAAATGTAAAAAAATGGAATTCGGTCAACAAAACAATTGAATATTTGCTTCAAAATATTTTAAATCTTTGTCCAAAACCGTTGAACATTTACTAAAAATCTCTTGAAAACAGTTAGAATTTGTAATAAATTAATCAATTAAATTTACAGTTTATAACAAAGCATACAATTTATACACGCTTTTATTTTTAGATCGAAAACCAAAAAGTTTGATTTCATTAGTTCTTTTTATCATCTTTAACTTTCGTTCCTTTATTGAAGAGACGAGGCCGTTACTTGAAACTCCATTATAACCAGTGTTTTATTAAGTTATTTCGTTCATTTTTTTCGTTGTTACAATCATATGGAAAAAAAGAGTATGGATTTTGAGCGAAACGTTTTTCTAAGAGTTTCTTACCACCATTATCTTAAAATTTCCAAATAGTTGGATTTGCTTTAGTGTTAAACCTTTAAAACCAATCATAAGGAAAAATTGGGAGAAGTAAAACTCTTGTTAGGTTCCTCCTAATCTGAAAATTTGATTCCAAGAAGAGAGTAGCAGAACAAGTATCGATTATATAAAAAAGAAGTTTCGATTTTAAGGGAAAAGTTTAGATTTTATAAGATTTCTTTACCGATTTTAACTTAAAATGTTAAAAAACGTAATGGAATATTTGCTCTAAAATATTTAAAATCTTTGCCCCATCTTTGTTTTAGTGTTAGAAAGACAAGGCCAACCTTTAAAATTAGTCAGGAAGCAAAAGTTGAACACTTTTTAAAAATTGCCTGAAAACAGTTAAAATTTTACAAGTAAAGAATCAATTACATCTACAGTTTATGATAAAGAATAAAATATATAAACGCAAATCGTTTTTTTTTTTGGGAAATCAAATGGCTTCATTTAGAGTTCTTTTTATCATCTTTAACATTCGTTCCTTTTTATAGATTTTGAGAAATTGATGCCAAGAAAACTCGATAGCAGGATATGTAAAGGTATTGCGAATAAGATGGCTGCATGAAGAAGTGCAGAATAACCAAGCAAGTGATGGAAACAAACATCCGCAGGCCGACCTAGATTGCGATGGAAGGATGACGTAGGGAGGGACCTGAAAAGGCTGAAGATCAAACACTGACAGATAAAGGGTTAGAAGAGAATCGTTTTGGAGGCAAAACCCCTATGAAGGAAATAAGGCCAAAGAAAGAAAGAAAGATTCCAAGAAATCGTTTTGCAAACTAGTTTTAAAACATTTTGATTACGTAATGATAGATATATCCTCGTAGTAATTTCTCATGCTTCTATCCTATAAGGTACCTTGTGGGGAGGATGAGAAATTACTGCTAGGATAGAAATAAAGTGTAGGGTTTAAGTAAGAAGAATCGTGATTAAATATACCTTAGGAGTAGATTTTTTATAGGTTGAGGGAATTATGAAAATCCTTGAGTAACACCTTATCACAGAAGGAATTAGCTGAAGAATGATTTTACGTATTACATTTGCAGTGGTATTAGAGTATTAAAATAATCAGAAAATTATCAGAAGGCAGCATTAATAATAGTAGGGTTATGCTTGTGATTCTGATTTTATTAAATCTCTGCATTAGATTTTATATAGGTTGGGGGAATAATGATTACATTTCGATAAATCGAATTATAAAACGCTAGGCCATTTGTATAAATGTCGCGACCGGCCCTTAAGAAAATCAGGCCCTGGGCTATAGCGCCGCGGCGCTGTGCGTTAAAGGGCCAAGCCGTCGGTGGAAACACTAAATTTCCGCATGAATCATGGCCGCCGGCAATGGTTGCACGAAGTTAATTTAATCCTGAGGTGAATATTCCGAAGTGTATTTATTGCTTTTCATAGCGACGCCTGTACGTGAGTTATTAAGGGCTCCCGGGTAGTATAAAAGTAATTGGTAAATATAGACGTCTGTTATCGTTACACAAAGTCACGCTAAATTCAAATCTAAAAAGATAATTCTAGGGCGAGCAAATGAATTATATTTAAACAAAAGTGATCGCGTGCTCCGTGAATGGGTGTCTTCCAAGATGGCCGGAAGGTAGTAGATAGGGCCGACGGATGTACGATAAGAAAACTGATAAGGGAATATAAATATACGTGCACAAAGATGGCTAGAAATATTGCGGAAGTGCGGTTGTCTGATTGTGACTGAGACACACGCAAAACGTGCACGGGTTTACGTACACACACCCCAACACACACACACACGGATGGGGTTGCTTCGTTGGGCCTTGTATATCTGAAAAAAGGGCATTGGAGAATCAAGCACGCGATCCTGGCTTGGCTTTATTATGGAAATACACCTTGTCACCGCCAACTGTAATGGATATTTGATCCATTCAATAGACTGCATTTTTTATGTGCGTAAGTAAAACCCAATTCCGGCCCTTCTGGATGAGCAGACGCCGCGCGGAAGTGGGCATAAGCGGTGCGCGGCGAAGGAGTCGTGACGCGGGGGATGTGTGCCGCACCGCTCCCCGGGGCGGCCATTAAAAAAGGAAATGGTGACCGATTTGCAATTTCGGGGCCGGTGAAAAGCGATGGAATTTGCGCTCGGCGAACTAGAACGTTTCCCACCTTCGGACGTTATTAATAATTCCGCACCCGACCCGACGGGGATGGCCGTATTTCACGCGGGATAATCGCGCCGAAACTCCCATCTTTCACGTAATTATGGCGTCTCGTAGATCACATTCTTTCATTTACTGAATTGCTTTTCATTACCGGGTCTAATTCTGAATTATTCATGCGTTTTAGTTCCCAGACAATCGCCGCTTTTTTTTATTTTAATTTTATTCATATTTTCCAATCGCAACCCTTCATCTGGTTTATGTCCTTCCATATAATGAGGGTACGTAATATACTGCTTTTTAGGCCAAATGTCCATTTATTTGATTAAATCATTACATACATCTTTCAACGATACTAAGTTGCAGAATTTTGATCATGAGAATACTATCTAAGAAATTGTTCATACAATATCTCGTGTACTTTTTCTAAAACCATTAATCTTTCTACTATTTCCGATGTAAGGCTAAATACCTTTAAGTTTTATTTTAAAATCATCAGCATTAAGAGACTGTCAGAGCCGCCCCTCCTCTATCCTATTTTTCTCGAATTTGATAAGTTGAAATTTGAATTTGGTTAGGTAGTTATGGGAGTGAATAAATTTATTTTAAAGTCTACAATATAACTTAACTGTACAGGTAAGTACCTATAAAAATTTAACTTTTCTTGCTTTTACACTTGCGAAATCAGCTATTATTTGTCTAGTATCTAAACTATCTAATATTTCAGATTCTATCGAATTAATAGATAAATACTCAGTCTTGGTCGATGCATAGTTGACCTTAAATAATTCTTAATCAATTTTAAATTAGAAAAAGATCATTCTCCCGATGCAACTGTAACTGGTAGAGTAAGGAATATTCTTAATGCTATTGATGTGTTTGGAAGAGTTGACATTAAATTATTTGTTTAAACATATTGCAAAACTGTATATGGATTGGTAGACTGATTTTCTACAAAATATAGCTTCAAGGCGTTAATTTCATTGTACAAATCAATACCTTCAATGTCAGCTTCATTTCTCGAATCGTCTTTAAGTTTCAGATGTAAATCTTTACAATGTTTCATCAATTCTTCCTTGAGGCTACTAAATACATAATGAACTACAAAGAAAGCCAAACACGTTGTCTAAAGTTTTTAACTCTTCAAATCTATTTTTTAAGGAAGTTAATGTCTGATCTAAAATTATAAAAAAACTCCACTTTGTAATTGATTTTCGGGTCTAATATAACTTCATCGCGTTGTTCATATTGAAATTGTGTCGGTTTTCTTCTTGGACGAAGTGTACTTAATGGTGGGAAGTTTGTTTCGGCATTTAGTTTTTGTGCAATTTCGGTAGCTTCTTGTAAAATAATTTCAAAATGTTCATCCGTGCAATTATTTGTAAAGTTATCGATCAAATTATTTAGCAAATACAATACATATTGGAATATTCATTGTAGGACTTTGCATCATTTTACTTAAATAATTAATTTCATTCAAAATTTCGTACTAAACTACAACAGAGCATATAAATTTATAATTTTGACCTTTGAAGCGAATGCGCTTTGTGTGTTGTGGCAGTATCCCACTCAGACGTATTTTCAGATATTTCAAACAGAGCATCAAATATATTTTCTAGATGAGACCGTAATGGTTTGATCGCGTCAATTCTGCTGGACCATCGCGAAGTACTCAAAGCTTTTAATTTTAAATCTGGTAAATGTTTGCAAATTATTGACCATCTTTTTGTAAACAATAAAAAGAAAACATAGATTTCTTGAATTATGTCGAAAAAATATAGAGATATATAGATAATTTGGTGTCAAATATTTACTGCATCATTGACTACTAAGTTTAAACTATGAGCTGAGCATGGAACGTAAACTACTTTGCCCAAAATACATTTTTTTATCGCGGTATTAGCCAGAGAAGTAGTTGTTTCAAAACAAATTTGTTTTGTAGTCTTAGTAAAACTCATTGTCGTACATTCACGAAATGTTTTCGTATTTTTAAATTTATTATTAATATATTTATTTGTATTCTTGTGCTTTTTTCAATAATTTTTATTTACACACCCTGTATATTCATTATGCACATTGATAGTTCTAATGGGAGCACTAATAATAATCTACTATTATTGTTTCATAAGTAATTGCAAGAAATTAAAAAATTCTTATTTTTTTCCAAAATCAAGGATTTTATGAAAAATTCATTTTCTCGGTATCTAAAACATTTGTTTGAAGGTTTTTGTAATTTCTACGATCTTTAAAAATATATCGGCAAATAGAACATAAAAAATTTGTTTTTTCTTTGAAAAATCAAGGAGGTTATGAAAAATATTCATCAACAAAAGATGTTCATTTTGTCGGTACCTAAAATAGTTCTTTATAGGTTTTGGTAAAATTATTTATATTTAAAAAGATATCGGGAAAATAAATTAAATTTTGAAAAACTTAATATTTTCAAAATCAAGGAGTTATGAAAAATCTTTATTAACAAAAGAGGTTCAAAAACAAACAAAAAAGTTTTAAAATAAAATTCTCTTTTAAGCAGTATTTTTTTAGTTTTTATTGGATGCACTAATAAAAAAATATTTTACTTTTTAAGTGGTGGTACTACTGTTTTCTATATTTCCCTTTAATTACTAATGTCCATAATAATTTAATGGTGTATTATACTAAGGTAGTTATTAACAATTAATTTCATTCAAATCGAATAAAGCGTTCAATTGTTATAAACAAAAGAAATAAAAAATTTTGAAACTTTGAAGACAAATTCCGGCTTAACCGTAAATTTTTGGATATAGATAAGTTGTGTTAAATCATCATATTTTGACCCCAGGAATCTATGTCCCAGCCATTTCCCCACATTAACGGGACACCCTGTATATAGGGGAAGTATTGTTTTCGTGCGTGAAAATGTCTGTGGGCGCTGTATCTCAAAAAGGAATGACCCAATTGAGAAAAAAACTTAAAACTTAAGGTTTTATCGTTAAGAACTGGAACTGAAAAGCTTTTGGTGAACATTCAAAAACCGTAAATGGATGAATACTCGAGGCCGTTTTTTGTTTTTTTTATGTGAAAAATATTACAAAACTCTTCAAACAAAAGATAGAGAGAATGAGAAAATGAAAAAAATTTAAAGAAATATGTTTACATGAAATTTATGTAATAATAATTGTAAAGAACTCAAAAATGAACAAATTATTAACAGTAAACCTCATAGTTTTCGAGAAAAATATATCGAAAGTACTATGATGGCCACATCACCATTTTTTATTTCTGTTTTTGTAATATTTTTTCATACATAACCACTTCCGGTGTATGAAATTGTACCAAAAGCTTTTCAGATCCGGATTGTCAAATAATGTTTATGCTTAAAGTTTCAATTTTATACCCCGTTCAGGAGATACAGCACCCACAGATAGATACACAGCCACACACACAGATATTTTTCAAAAATATTGATGTGGCCATGAATAATAATAATAATAATATTTTTTTGGTTCTATCACAAAGTTTACACAGGTCAAAAATAGGATTAAACATATGCAAATAAATCTGGTGAGATGAATCAATTGAGGATTACCAAAATACAAACATTTACAATCACGCTCGCATACGTAAATAAAAATTAAAAAAAATTAAGGATACAATTAAACAAATGTAAACAAGCAATAAAAAAAATAGTAAAAATATGGATACGGATACAATATTTTAAAGAAAAAACTAAAATCAAACGGAGAGTATAAAAACAGTACAAATAATGGCTAAAATTAAAACACTACTATCATCATTAGAAATGGGACAAAACAAGTAAGTAGCAATAAAGCCAATAAAAAAATAGACTATGTAAAATCAATCCAATCAGTAGAATCAATCAAATCAATAAAAACAATATAATCAATAAAATCTATAAAATCATGATCATCAAGAGATTTGATGGGAGCGGGTAGAGTGTTATACAACATGGCTCCGTAGTAATTTATGCCATTCCTGTTTTTTGACAACCTCAGCGATTTCAGTCATATGTTTGACACTTGCCGCGTATAATGATTATGTATGTCAGAGTTGGTATCGTATGAAGATATATTTTTTCTAACATAGATTATACATTCAAGTACATATATGCTAGGTAAGGTAAGTATTTTAAGGCTGATAAAACCTTGTTTGCAGTTCTCCCTGAAGCCAAGAGAAAGAATTGTCCAAATTGCTCGTCGTTGTAGTCCGAACAACCTACCTCTAATTGTAGAATGGTCACAGGTTAGTATGCCATATGTGATATGCGTATTAAATAAAGCAAAATATGCAGCTTTTAGAGCCGATTTCGGTAAATAAATTCGTATGTGACGTAATAAATAAATTACCTTACAAAGCTTAACTGCAATAACATTGCCATGCTCATGCCAGTTTAATTTGCTGTCCAAAGTTATTTCAAGGAATTTAGAAGACGATATTTCACTTTGTCGTTTGAGGGTGAAAGTAACATTAACGGTTTTTTCAGGATTTAATGATAATTTGTTTGAAAGAAACCACTTTAATATGTTCTTATTTGACTCTTCATTAATGATTAGTGCCGATTGTAGGTCTTGTGATTTATTTAGACATATTGTATTGTCTGCATACAGTATTATAGAAGAGTGAACACTCCTTGGCAAGTCGTTGGCGTAAATTTAAAAAAAGGTAATGGTCATAGTATTGACCCTTGTGGGACCCCCATGTAAAATTGTCTCAACTGATGACATTTCTTTGTTTAACAGCACACATTGAGTTCTGTTTCCTAAGTAGCGATTTAACAGCCGGCAACTTTGCGAAATACAGTTATAGAAATACAGTTTTCAAAAGAGAATGTCGTGAGAGACGCGGTCAAATGCTTTACTTAGATCAAAGAAGGATGCAACTGTGTATAGGTTCGAGTTGAAACCTTCCGGAACAGTATCCACAAAAGCAATGATTGCATCGCTCGTAGACCTCCCTCTTCGAAAACCGCACTGGTCGTGCGACAATATATCATGAATGTCCAGATATTCTATCATTTGCTTATTTTTTTTTCAATTACCTTGAAAAAAAATAGGAAGTAAAGCAATTGGTCGGTAATTTTTAGGATCTGATTCACAGTCTTTTTTATATAATGGAATAATACATCCTATCTTTAATCCAGCAGGAAAAGTTTGTGTATTGATGCAATGATTTATCAACTTTGTTTTATTATTACATTTATTATGGATTTCAACATTCCAAACGTTATCCCATAAACATCACGTGAATGAGAGTTTTTCAGGGAAAGTATTACGTCCCTTACTTCGGCTACACTAACGGCATGAAAATAAATTAAAATATACATTTTGTGTATAGTTTGCATTGGAAGACATAATTTGTATATGGTCAAAGCTAGCGGGAGGTAAGTTATTGACTAATTTTTAAGCAAGAGTGTTAAAAAACAGTTAAGTTCCTCCGCATTAATATTCCAGGAATTAAAATTTACATTGTTTCTTTTTAGTTCTGGTATACGTTCGCTAGCGGATTTTAGTAAAAGGAGAGTTTCGCGTATTTGTCTTAACTCATTATTATACCAGTAAAATTTTTGATTTTGATTAGGAGGTTTGTTTTTTTCAGGAAAGCATTTAAGTATATAGTTTTCTATTGTACCGATAAATGTGGAAAACTTATCGTCAATCGTTATTTCAGGATTATCTATATAGTTAAAATTTGTGTCCTCGAGAGGACACAAAGAGGTAGAATTTGCCATGCTCGGTTATAGGTCTACTTACTTGATTTATGTTATGTGAATCTACGTCGATATCAAGTTGAATGTGTATTCCAATATGATCCGATAGTCCTGTGTCGATTGGACGAACTTCAATGGAAACCTCACTAATATTTGAGAAAACGTTATCTAAGCAATTCGTTTTTCTTGTTGGAAAGTTTACTCGCGGATACAAACCATATGATGCTAACATATCACAGGTATCAAATGCTTTGTATTTGCCATTGTTGAATTGGACGTTAAAAAACCACAAATAACAATATTTTTACGAATAGGCATACCCATCACTCGGACAAAGTATAAAATAGTTACTTAACGTTACCACAGGCTCTAACATATACTTTGAAGGTCCGAGACGGGCAAGTTGTGATCGTCGGAACGGAACGCTTAAAGGGCGGCCCTATAAAGCCGAACCGCCGAAAACATCCATCAAACCCGTACAGCATAAAAGGCCGCCAAATCCCGTTTATTGATTCCATTCCGAGGTGTTAAAAAGAGAGTTGGCGCTCGTGTAATTGCCGTAATTTACATATTCGCCCACGTATATAATCCCTCGTACTGAGTGAGAGAGAGAGAGGCCGAAAAAAAAAGAAATGAAAGAAAACAAAGCGTAAAAAGGTCGTAAACTGGGCGTTATCTAATTTGATTTGATTAAATCCTAATAACGTACGTACGTGTCAAAAAGGTGTGTAATAAAGAGATGTGGCATATTAATCATCTGTACGCCTGAGGGCTGCAACTCCATTCCTGATAATCCGCACTTTCTGTGTATGTATGTGTACGTATGTGTATATATACATGGGGTTGGTATTGACGATAATACTACATACAATGACATCAACAAGCCAATGTATGTGTATGCGGTTATTATCTCTCTCCCCATTGTTATTCTGCGGCCGCACTTGTTTTATTTAAAGCATTCTTTTTTTACCAGGAATGGTAATGACTCAACAATTGACGTGTTCCCTGATCAAATCCTACAAACGGTGCATACCAATTGACGAATTCTTTTGTTTCCAAACAGACGCTTGTGTGGCAGTTTTCCGGCGGGCGGATAGGAGCACAAAAGAAATCTACGTCCCATTGCCTCGACGGAACTAAAGTGGAACGATCATGTGAAAACTTCAAATTTTCTTATATAAACTGTAAACAATGCATTTATAAATACGTAATATAAAATTTTTATGTGGACACCATCGTATTTTCCACGTACCATAGAGATTCCCCAGAATGATAATTTATTAATTTTTTAATTAGCAATGATGATAATCCCAAAAATATGAAAACACTCAACATTTCAATCGTAAATAGGATTTGACTTTCAATCCCATAAATATTGTTTATAAGTTACTCAATTTGTATCCGTTATATAACTTTACGTTACGAAAGAAACTGTTTTAAGGGTTTTAATTAAAGTTGCTCACATTCAAAAAATCATTAAATTTTTTTACCAAGGGCTTATATTTTCGCCAACTCCCCAACATCTACTGTGTACTTGCGAAGCATATACACGAGAACGCACCATGAAATTCGGAAAGCCTATGCTTCCTGCAGAACAGCTAAAGTGCATACCCTGGCAGAAACTCCTGGACTTCATAGAAGACACAGGAGTACACAGGGAGTAAAACATCCGGAAGCGCACGGAACCCGCAGTGCAGGGACGCATTCTCATAAAATAAAAGTGAAATTTCGAGGAAAAATTGCTCTAACGCAAATATCAAAAAAGTGGACCAAAAAGTTTCTACAAAATCTAGAGCATTGAAAGAAAATTCTTGAAATTCAAGAAATAAATTGAAGAAAATTCCAATTAGGTGAAGCAAAATATGATGCAAATTATCTAAAAACTTAGCTAAAAAATGGTGATGTGGCCATCATAGTACTTTCCCTATATTTTACTCAAAAACTATAAGGATTTCGCAAAAAAACTATTTTTAATAATTTGTTCACTTTTTAATTCTCTACAATTATTTGTCATACAATTTTCAAGTAACAATTAGAAAAATTGCCAAAATTTGAAACTTTTATATTTTTTAAGAATTTTACGAAAAATACATTTTAACAAAACTTGTTCAGTTCTTCATTCCCTTTAACTCTTGTTTGATAACTTTTGTAAAATTTTTTATATTAAAAAAAATATCGAAAAAAATAAAAAACATCCACTTCAGGTTTATGAATGTTTACTAAAAACTTGTCAGTTCCAGTTTTGAACGATGAAACCTTAAGTTTAAAGTTTCATCTCAATCCTCACGATTGGTGGTGTCGCTTAGCGTCCCTGCACTGCGGTCTCCGTGGTCATTTTGTGCGCTTCATCTCAATAGGATCATTCGTTTTTGAGATACAGCGCTCCCTTAAAGACAGAAAGTCTTGTTTATGGAATATTTTTTAAACAAAGAATTTTTTATACATTTAATTTTCTATATGCCAAATTTTCTAAAAATACATTTTTTTAGTATTGAGTTTTCTAGACAGAGAATTTTCTTTACGTTTTTTTTCTAAGTATAAACTTTGTATTGAATTTTGTAAACATTGAATTTTCTATATCTCGAAAACATTCATATTTTTAGTACAGTTACATTTTTTTAACAAAAAAGTTTCTATACATCGAATCTTCTAAACACACAGTCTTATGAATATTGAATTTTCTATAAATCGAATTTTCTAAATATAAGGTTTTATAAGAAAACCAGAAAATTCTCTTTACAACAAATGTTTTAAACATAAATGTTTATAGAAAAAACACGAAAATATTTTCTTTATATATTTTATTATAAATGTTTATGAATGCTGTATAGAAAATTCTATTTAGAACATTCAACTAAATAGAATTTTCCATACATCGAATTTTCTAAAACTCAGGGTTTTTGAATAATGAATTTTCTTAACAAAACATTATAGAGTTAGTGTTTGTTTATTTCCAAGCAGAATATTTACATTCATGGGTTTAGTCATAAGTAATAATTATAAAATATAAAATTTTCTGAATATTTAATTTTCTAAACATAGAATTTTCTGCACGGCAAAATTAATAAATATACATTTTTTTAGCAATAAAATTTTGTAAATAGAGAATTTTCTAAACATCGAATTTTTTAAACAATTTTTTTTATAATTGTTGAATTTTTTAAACAAACAAATTTTCTGTACATAAACATACACTTCTTTGACCATTGAATATTCTAAAATGTTCTAAACAAATAATTTTCTAAACATCGAAATGCCTAAACAAAGAATTATCTGTACATCGAATTTTCTAAATATAAATATTTTTTAGTAATGATTTTTCTAAACAAAGATTTTTTTATATCAAATTTTCTAAATAAAGAATTTTTTATACATCGAATTTTCTAAACATAATTTTTTTGAGTATTGAATTTCCTAAACAAAGAATTTTCTTTAGATCGAATTTTCTAAACAAAAAAATTTTCTTTACATCGAATTTTTTAAGCAAGGAATTTTCTAAACATAAATATTTTTTGAGTATTGAATTTTTTCTAAACAAAGAATTTTCAATACATCGAATTTTCTAAACAAAGAATTTTCTATACATCGAAGTTTTTAAACAACAAAGTTTCTAAACATCGAATTTTCTAAACATCCACTTTTTTTGAGTATTGAATTTTGTAAACAAAGAATTTTCTATACATCGAATTATCCAAACAAAGAATTTTCTGTACATCCAATTTTCTAAACAAAGATTTTTTTATTCATCGAGTTTTCTAAACAAAATATTTTCTATATATTCAAAACATAAAATCGAATTTTCTAAACTAAGTTCTTTTTACACATCGAATTTTCTAAGTGTTGAATTTTCTAATCAAAGAAATTACTATACATCGAATTTTCGAAACAAAGAATTTTCTATACATAAAATTTTCTAAACAAATAATTAATAATTTTCAAAAAAAAAGAACTTTCTATCCATCGAATTTTCTAAATAAAGAATTTTCTGAACATCGAATTTTCTAAACAAAGAATGTATGAATACGTTGAATTATCTAAACATAAAATTTTATTAGTATTTAATTTACTATACAAAGAATTTTCTGTATATCGAATTTTCTAAACAAAGAAATTTTTATACAACGAATTTTCAAAACAAAACATTTTCTATACATCGAATTTTACAAACAAAGAATTTTCTAAGATATCGAATTTTCTAACCAAAGAATTTTCTATACATCGAATTTTCTAGACAAAGAATTTTCTATACATAAAATTTTCTAAACAAATAATTTTCTCAACATCGTATTTTCTAAACATAAAATTTTGTAAGTATTGAATTTTCTAAACAAACAACTTTCTATCCATCGAATTTTCTAAATAAAGAATTTTCTGAACATCGAATTTTCTAAACAAAGAATTTTCTATACGTTGAATTATCTAAATATAAAATTTTATTAGTATTGAATTTTCTATACAAAGATTTTCTGAATATAGAATTTTCTAAACAAAGAAATTTTTATAAAACGAATTTTCTAAACAAAACATTTTCTATACAATTTTTTTATAAGCATTAAATTTTCTAAACAAAGAATTTTCTATACATCGAATTTTCCAAACAAAGAATTTTCTATATATCGAATTTTCTAAACAAAGAATTTTTGATACATCGAATTTTCTAGACAAAGAATTTTCTATGCATAAAAATTTCTAAACAAAGAATTTTCTTTACATCGTATTTTCTAAATATAAAATTTTGTAAGTATTGAATTTTCTAATCAAAGAAATTTCTATACATCGACTTTTCTAAATAAAGAATTTTCTAAACAAAGAATGTTCTATACGTTGAATTATCTAAACATAAAATTTTATTAGTATTTAATTTACTATACAAAGAATTTTCTGTATATCGAATTTTCTAAACAAAGAAATTTTTATACAACGAATTTTCAAAACAAAACATTTTCTATACATCGAATTTTACAAACAAAGAATTTTCTATATATCGAATTTTCTAAACAATAAATTTTCTATACATCGAATTTTCTAGACAAAGAATTTCCTATGCATATAAATTTCTAAACAAAGAATTTTCTTTACATCGTATTTTCTAAACATAAAATTTTGTAAGTATTGAATTTTCTAATCAAAGAAATTTCTATACATCGAATTTTCTAAATAAAGAATTTTCTGTACATCGAATTTTCTAAACAAAGAATGTTCTATACGTTGAATTATCTAAATATAAAATTTTATTAGTATTGAATTTTCTATACAAAGAATTTTCTGTATATCGAATTTTTTAAACAAAGAAATTTTTATACAACGAATTTTCTAAACAAAACATTTTCTATACATTGAATTTTCTAAACAACTTTTTTTATAAGCATTGAATTTTCTAAACAAAGAATTTTCTATACATCGAATTTTCCAAACAAAGAATTTTCTATATATCGAATTTTCTAAACAGAGAATTTTCTATACATCGAATTTTCTAGACAAAGAATTTTCTATACATAAAAATTTCTAAACAAAGAAATTTCTTTACATCGTATTTTCTAAACATAAAATTTTGTAAGTATTGAATTTTCTAATCAAAGAAATTTCTATACATCGAATTTTCTAAATAGAGAATTTTCTGTACATCGAATTTTCTAAACAAAGAATTTTCTATAAATCGAATTTTCTAAACAAAGAGTTTTCCGTACATCGAATTTTCTTAATAAATAATATTTTATACATCGAAATTTCTAAGCAAACATTTTCTATACATTGTATTTTATAAACATAAAATTTTATAAGAATTGGATTTGGGTTTACGACAAAAAGCTATTCCTAATAATTTGTTCACTTTCCAATTTTCTACAATTATTTGTAATATAAATTTCATGTAACTCCTGTAGTTTATTAGCAATAGGAAAAAAAGTCAACATTTTTAATATTTAAATTTTTTCTCGTACATTAAGAACTTTTTGAAAAATGATAAATAAAACTTATTCTGTTTCTCGTTCCCTGTAACTTCTGTTTGAAAAGTTTTGTAAAAAACTATCAAAAAGTAGAATTCAAATTGCTAACAAAATCTAGAGAAGATTTTCAATTGTATTTGATGGTTTTGATGATTTTTTCTAATGCAAAATATGGCAGACAATTATCGAAAAGTGTAAGATAAATTCTCTTAAAAAGAATCTTGGAGACTGAAATAAAATTCTTGACATTTTTGGAAAAAATCCCATATTTCAAAAAAATTAAAGAAAATTCTAGGATTTAGAGTAACATTGAAAATTAAAATTAAATTTAGGTGCCAATCAGGTAAGGCAAGAAATATTACATATTCTTAAAAAACTGAAGTTGCTGAAAACATTCTTCTAAAATAAAAGTGAAATTTCGAGGAAAAATTGCTCCGAAACAAATATTAAAACGTGGATGATCAAATGGTTACAATTTCTAGCGCATTAAAAGAAAATTCTTGAAATTTTTGGACAATTTTTTTAATTTTAAAGAAATTTAAAAAATAATAAACATTGAAGAAAAATATCTCAGGAAAATTCTATGGTGAAGCAAAAAATGATGCAAATTTAATAAAAGCTCAAAAAATTCTATAAGGTAGTGCAAGTATAAAATTTTACTTAAAAACAGCTCTTACAATTTCGATTTATAATATTTCTTGAATAATTTACTCATTTATCTCTTGGTGAAACATGATGAAACTGATTTAATCAATAAAACAAACCAAGTGTTTATCAATTCTATTACCTATTTGATCTAATGGCGAAGATGACAAAACACTATCAAACAGTGTAATAAAAATTGCTAAAAAATCAATGGCATTGGAAAAAAAATCTTGAAATATTTGAAATGAAAAACGAAAACATAGGATTTTTAAGAAATAGTAAGAATAATAGAAAGTGATAGTAATAATAGAAAGCATGTAATGATGTAAATTCTCAAAAAAGTTTCTGAGAAATTTTAATAGAATCATGCAAAAAGTTATATAAAATACTCAAAAAGAATAGAAGTTAATATCCAATTTAAAATTATCTAATTTAACTTCTATTCTTTACTAGTAATTTCATTCATTTTTGTTTCGTATTTTTTGATCAGCGACGATCATTTTCAAAGAAATTATTCCGTTAAAAAGAACTTTATGAGAAAATAAACATTAAAATTTTTGCCTAATAACAATATACATTTTTATTGATAAATTTAAGGGAGTCAATAAGCTCTTGTATTGGTTGAAGGGCTTTTGGTAAATTGCAGAAGATATTTGGAAGCATTAAAGTACAGAGGATTAAGGTTATAGATATCAACGCTAAAAATGTTATATAATAGAGGTGAAAGTATAGAGCCTTGGGGGAGTTCTTGTTTTGGAGTAAAAGAAGAAGAGAAAGAGTTGTGAATTTTAACTCTAAGGGATCTGCTAGAGAGGAATTGTTTAATACTAAGATTATGAGTAGGAGGTGATACTTGTATAATAAGCCTTGATGACAGATAGAAAGAAAGCTTTCTGAACACCCAGAAATAGAACTACAGAAGCTCTATCTTCAAGGTGAGCAGGTTAAGATGGTGGGTGAAAGAGAAGTTGATCGACGGTTTTTAACTAATCAATTAATTTTTATAAAAGAATATAGGATAGGCCTTCTTAAAATTAGTTGATATTTTACTAAAAAAAACAATTGATGTTAAGTTAAAAGCCTGATTAAAATTAGTGAATATTTTACTAAAAGTACAATTGATGTTTTGTTAAAAATGTGAAATATTTTTTTTCAAGCATGGAATTATGAAAAGTAACCAATTAAAATTGGGCAAAAAAGAGTTGAAAGCTTTAAAATAATTCGAATTTGCCCTTCGCATTCTTACTAAAATCAGACATCTTCTTAATCCCATCCAATACCCTCCTATGTGAATTTACCCAAGTAATCCCTATTGAAGAGCGTCTGAAACACCTATCCCAAAAATTTGCCACAAATCCCCATAACCTCGAAATCCTTAACCATTTGTGTAATCCTCGTAACCCTTTAATCAACCCAAAGCCAAAACACCCACAAATCACCATTCATCCATTCATCTCATCAGTTCATAATGACATTAGGGGTCATAACCTTTGAATGACAGAAGACAGTTAATTTCGTAAGACATTAGTAATCATGACGTTTTTGACAGTTAAATCCAGGCTGAAAGACCGCGGGTCGATAGCCGCTGATTAGAAGGAATCTCAAGTTTGTACACTTCACTTCACAAAAATTTTAAAAATATTTACTTCTAATAATATAGATGTTTTCTCTCTCTAATTCGAATTTTACAAAAAAATCAACTATAAATTTCTAAAAATAAATCATTCAAATTGCATAACCAAACAAAATGTTGAAGATTTTGAAAATTAATATTTTAAAATTTACTTAAAATTAATTGAATAATAATAATCGTGAAAATTTTGTACTAAAAAACCAATTGAAATTTAGTAAAATATACGGGTTACAATGTTTAAAATATAGAATTTAAAAAAAAAACAATTACAAATTTCTAAAAACAAACAATTGACAATGTCTAGGAAAATACTTGATGTCTTAGAAAACGATAAATTAGAATTTAAACTACCTAGAGTAATAACAATAATAATAAAAAAACTTGAAAATTTCCCAAAGAAAAATTGAGACTTTCTTACAAAAACTTATTTTTAAAATGACTGGTTTCTTACAAAAAATGGATGTTGTTAAAATTTTAGATTTATATTTTTTAAATATGGAATTCGTCTAAAAAGAAACAATTGAAATTTACTAAAAGAGAATCGGTCGAAAACTTTAAAATAGATAGAATTTTACAAAAAATAAATTTCAAAAAACAAAACAATTAAAAGTTGAAAACTTGTAAAATCAATTATCTAGGAAAACACTTGACGACTTAGAAAACGATAAATAAAAATTTGCTTAAAACTACCTAGAGTAATAACAATAATAATAAAAGAATCTTGAAAATTTCCCAAAGAAAAATTGAGACTTTTTTAGAAAAACTTGTTTTTAAAATGACTTACAAAAAATGGGTGTTATTAAAATTTTAGATTTTTTTAAATATGGAATTCATCAAAAAAGAAACAAAAGAAAAACAAAGAAAACAAAAATCAATTGAAAATTTGCTTCGAATTACCTAGAATTTAACACAATAGTGAAAATTAAAAAAAATAATTAAAAACAATTAAGAAAATTCGGTTCAGGACAAAAAACCTTTTTTTAAATATAATTTTTTCAATTGACGCCACAAAAAAAATCATGTTTAGAAACGGAGTTTTATCATTTTTAAATAAAATATATTGAATTGAAAAAATATATAAAAATCAGTTATATAAATACACAAAATTTGAACTTTGAAAACCAAAAAATTTAATTTTAAAAGAAAAAAATATATCGCTTGCAGAAAACAGTTGAAAATAAAAAAAATAGTTCAATATTTCGTTAAAATATAGAATTTTACCAAAAAGCAATTGAAATTTTATTAGAAAAAAAAGCTGAAAAATAGAGAAATAATTTAAAATTTCGATTTTAAAATGTCGATTTTCTTAAGAACAGTAAAAATTGTCTTAAAGAAAATGTTTATTTAAAGAAAAGTTGGAAAATTGCTTAGAAACAATTTTGTATTTACTTAAAAAATCAATTGAAAATTGGCTTTGACTTACCTTGAATTTAACACAATAGTGAAAGTTTTTAACAAATAAAAACAATTAAGAGAAATCATTGAAAATTCCCTTAAAATATATAGAATTTTATCAAAAGGCAATTGAAACTCTATTAGAAAAAAATCTGAAAATTAGAGAAATATTTTAAAATTTGCTAAAGAAAATGACCGAATTTCACAAGAAAAGTTGATATTTGCTAAGAAAAGACATTAAACAAATATAAAATGTCGATTTTCTTAAGAACAGTGAATTTTTTTAAAGAAAATGGTTATTTAAAGAACAGTTAAAAAATTTTTTAGAAACAATTTTGTATTGTTGTTGGTATCACATCTTTAAAGAAGAAGAAGAATATTTGTGTATTTGCCAATAGAATTAGCAAAGATATTATCAAATTGAATAAAAAACAGTTGATTTTAAAAACAGTAATCTAAAGTTAAAGTAAAGTAAAGCAGAAAAGTATAATTTTAGAAAAAAATTAAGCTTCTTAATTGTGAAAATTTCTCAAAGAAAAAGTAACAATTATTAACAAATTGTTTCAGTCATCAGATGGAAACTTTAAAAAAAAATTCATTTTGCACTTTGACAAAAAAGAATGAAATTTTTTAATAATTCAACAATACAAAAAACTTCGAGTAAAAAAGTGGAAGAAATAATTGATGATATAACTTTACAAAAAATATATTTTCTAAGAAACAATTGTTTAAAACTAATACATAGTATTATATTTTCTTAATATATAAATCGGATTTTACCAAACAGAATATGAAATTTTATAATATAAAAACAATGAAAGAGTTTTAATATTTTAAAATTAGCTCTAAAATAGTTTAAAAAAATCTAAAACAAAAACAGTTTTAATTTGATTAAAACAGATTAAACTTTGTAAAAAATAATTAATACTATCAAACAAAAAAAATTGTAAAAAAATATATTTTCTTAAGAACAGTGGAAAATTTCTTAAAGAAAAATTTGATTTAAAGAACAGAAAACAGATTAAACTTTGCAAAAATAAACGATTAATATTATCCAAGGAAAAACAGTGTAAAAAATATTTTCTTAAGAAAAGTGGAAAATCAAAAGTTGATTTGAAGAACAGGTGTAAGCTTTCTTAAAAACTATTGTATAATTGCTAATAAAATAATTAGAAACACTAAGGGCATTATAAAACTGAATCAATAAATAAAAGTTGAATTTAAAAATTGCAATTTCATTTTTTTTAAATTAGTTATTATTTTAGAAAAAAATCAGACTATTAATGGTAATAATTAATTAAAGGCACTAGGAAAATATAATAATAATAAGGAAATATTAGCTTGCAAAATTTTAAAATTTAAAAGAAATAAAAATTTTAATTTTTAGTCGTTCTTGAGATACTGCACCCATGGACAGACACACAGACAAACATTTTTCTAAAAATTGTTAAACCACTTTATATAGAGATTTCAAATCCGATTTAACGTTGTTTTTAATTATTATCTACGTGAAAAGGTATTTTAGTTTATAATTAATATACAATCATTTATTATTATATTTGTAACGAATATCGGGAATATTCCGAAATTGTACTATGAAAACGGTAATCTTATAATTCAACAACGCGAACTGCGTGGGGCGCATGGATTTAATTAATTTCGCCAGTTAGCCAATTAACATTGATTGGTATTAAGCGAAAATTAATTGTGCGCAGCTGCTACTGCATTATTTAATCTGAAGATTATAAATGTACGGCATGTATCAAAAAGGTTTTTTGATTCATTAATTAAAAAAAAAAGATACAAATGGTAAACGTTATTCGCATGAGATAATCATACAAAAAAATATAGAAATTAACATACAAAAGTTAATAAATGTAACTAATTGCTAAAAAATTAATTATATTGAAAAACTTTAAGGTATGTGAAAACGATATAAATCTAGCAAATGTTCTACCTAAAAATCATAAAGATTATGTATTAATTTCAAACAATTTTATAACCTAGTTGGAATTTTGTTCTTGAGTTACGTGAAGATTTATTTTTACACTTGGAAAAACAAACACTAACAATTTCTTCACAATTTAGTTTTTATTTCGCTATTGATAACGAGTATATATATATATATATAAGTATAAACACTTCACAGTTCTTTACAATTTAGTTTTTATTTCGATATATGTACATTTCGAGTACTGTATACTCGTTATCAATAGCGAAATAAAAACGAAATTGTGAAGAATTGTAAAGTGTTAGTGTTTGTTTTCTAATTTATATTGAGAACCAGTTATTTGTATATTTTAATAATTTCATTTTACTAGCTTTTTTTTATTTCAGTCAAATATTCATGTGAAAGTCAATAATATATAAAAAAACTTTTTTCAAATAAAAAGTTGCACCTCCCCCAAAAGCACATCCCCTGTAATTATTTGAACTCGGGTATATATATTTTCAGTTCCCTGGTGTTGCGTGCCGGCTAAAAATAGGTATTAATAACTTCACACAATATAACTTTCAATAACTTCCTGCCTTTGGAATCCAGTCAATATTCACACAAGGAAATGCGTAAGAATTCCTTCCTAATCGGTCTGTTGACACGTTTATATGCAAGCGGGAATAAATTTATGTTCCGAGAAAATGAAAACCGTTTTGTATTTAAGAGATTATTTTTAAATATTAATAATTATTTGTTATGTATAAAACGATTAGTTCAAGTAAAAGTGATTATGTTGTAACTTACAAAAATTTGTTTTCGCAGTTTTATAGTTGATTGGTACGTACCTGTAACAAAAAGAAAAAAACATATTAGTGTCTTTGAATATCTATCGTTACGTCTTAATCCTTAAGTCCTTACTTCTTAAGGATCTAATAAAGATAATGGTTGCGACCGTTACTACGTGGTAATCCATACGTACACTGAGTTGGAAAATTCACTATGTTTTAACCACAAATAATGAAATTCATTTAATTAATAATGAATGATCATTTTGCATGAGTTCGTAACCATAGGTTACTCTAGGTCATCAAAAGCGATCTCCGAGAAATGGGTTTATAGTTGGTAGGAGTCCTTCTATAAAAGTCTCTATGATAGGTTTCCTCTTCTATCAAAGAAGAAATCGGGCATTACCTTTGCCCAGTACAAGTAGCAGCGATGACATTTATGGGATAATGTGCCGCACAGAATAGATTTTACTTCTGGTGATGAAGCTGAAGGACCACAGATTCCTGAAAACTCTGGATCTCGATCTAGATTTGTACGATGGAACAGCAGAGAGGTTCGGAGCACGTAGGCCCCATTGGGTCCTTGGTACGTCCTCCCATCTGAGTCCACATTCCTTGCCATGGTCGAGCCAACCTAAGGCATTAGCAAACGCCAGGATTACAGCCAGAGGGATTCTTAGGACGTCTGATGACTATAGACATCCCTTTCTCATTGTGGATTCACGTAAGTTGGATAGATAGTCCTGAAGCACTTGCTTGCCGGTTTCCTCTTCCTCTACGCGCCATCTGCAGGTTGAACTAGAGTATAGTCTCAATCTATTCAGGTGCGATCTTAGATTGCAGTATCCTGTTAGGAGCCCTACAACCTTCCGTAAGCTTGCATTCAATATCTGGCTCTAAGTTTTTGAGGTGTTCACCTCTTCTGTTGCTTACAAGCTATATTTTTGTTGCTCGTAGCCTTATAGTGATCTAGTTTTGTCAGATGGTTAGTGTTGTTCTCATGGTTTATATTGTTTTATTCAAAGTTGTTTAATTAAAATCACAACGTGAGAGATTATTCCTTTCTAGAAATTTTAATCCTTTCTAGGATAAATACACCTATCAAAAATTTAAATTAACTTATAATTTTTATATATTTGGGTAGACTTTTGCATGTCATAGCTCTGTCTTACTGAGTAAAATTCTTCTTGATCTTTCAATTTCTATCAAAAATTACAAATGTTATGTAGACAATGTATTCAAGGTTGTTTGATTAAAATCACAATGCCAAAGACTAATCCTTTTTAGAAAACTTTAATTCCTAAACTCTCTTTCTTCTTATTCTTCAATTTCTGATGAAATTATCATCAATCATTTTCTTGTGTTTGGCACTGAATGGCCGCTTAGGCATAAATTTCATATTGACATTATGTCAGTGGTTATAAATGCCAGAGTAAGTTTATAAATTTTGTATCTTTTGGTGTAAAAAGATTTTTACATTTCATAGCTTCATCTTATAATTATAGAGTTAATGAGTAAGATTCTTTTTTGTAATTTTACAATTTCCATCAAAAATTACTAATAAAGAGAATATACTTTATTACCACTTACACTGAATTGAAAAATTCACTATGTTTTAAATAATTATTTGTGGTTAAAACATAATTACTAAATTATGTAGAAAATATAAAACGTTTTGGCAGTCATATATCCAGCAATAATTGATTGACTTATTTTAATTAAATGAAATTTATTTGATTCGAATCACAATGCCAAGGTTGGGTAGAAATTTTAATTCTTGAAAACTCACTTCCCATACTTCACTTTCTGATAGGCGTATTTTATAAGGACAGTGGTTTGGGTAATCATAATGTTCTCAAGCACACAACTTTTGGTATAAATTGTATGCTCTTGGTTTAGAAAGACTTCCGTATTTCTTACCTCGGTTTGTAATTATATAGTGTAAGTGTAAACTTTGATTTCTTAACCTTTTAATTTCCACCAAAAAATACTAATTTTATGTAGAGAATGTAATACGTTTTGGCAGTCATATTTTTAGCTATAATTGATGACTTATTGTATTTCATAGCTCTCAATGGTCTTATAATGGTTCTGTTTGATATTATATAGTGTAAGTGAGTAAAGTTCGTTTTTTTGCCTTTCAATTTCCACCAAAAAATACTAATTTTATGTTTTGGCAGTCATATTTTTAGCTATAATTGATGACTTATTTTATTTTGATCAAGGTTATCATATTCAAATCACAATGCCAAAGATTAATCCTTTCAGGAAATGTTAATCCTTTATGGAATCTCTCTTCCCAAACTTCAATTTCTAATAGGTGTATTTTATGAGACCAGTGGTTTGCCTAATCATAATATTTTCAATCATACATTTTTTGTTCTTGGATGCAAAAATCCTCTCAGGTATGAATTTTATGTTTTCGGTTTAGAAAAACTTTCCCATTTCCATAGCTATCTTTGATTTTATAATTATAGCAAAAAATATTCAATCATCGTGAATTATTGGTCTCTGTTTGATCATTTCTTTTTTGTTAAATTTGTTGATGAATTCCAGATTCAGTTCCTTGTTGCAAAAATTTCTTTTTCATGATCTTTAGATTTCCACCAAAAATAATAAAGTATTTAGAGTATGTAGAACGTTTTGGCAGACATATTATTAACTGTAATGGTTGATTGGTTTTATTTTAGTAAAGGTTATTTGATTAAATTAAATCACAATGCCAACGATTAAATCTGTCTAAAAATTGTAATCCATACTAGAAACTCTTTCCATTCTTCAATTTCTGATGGGTGTATTTTTTGAGGACAATGATTTATGCAATTCTCTCGAGCATGATTTTTTGTGTACACAGTTAAGAACGGCTTCTTAGGTATACAATATATGTTATTTGTTTAGAACGACTTTGGCATTTTATAGATTTCTTTGATCTTATAAATATTGTGTTCTTATAAATGATTTATTTTCTGTTATGTAATCGTATAAATAATCAAACATTTGGGACGGTAATAATATGAATCTCAAGGTTTTCAAATTAACAACTTGAAATGTTCTATCGTTAATAATTTGTATTCTGTCGTCACAATTATTCCTTGAATAAAGTAAAGCTAAAATATTTACAATTTGGACAATGTGTTGAGGGTAGATTTAAATATCTTTTCAAATTTTGATAAATTTTATTTTTGGTAAGGCCTAAATATTCTGAGAAATTTCTCAAATATTCTAAAATTTGTTGATTTACATCATCTTGTTTGTTTATCATTGTTTTCCTAAAATTCATTTTAAAAGGAACGAAGAGCGATGAACATATTTACATGTTCTGTTATCAAACAATTAGGAATCTCCAACCTACTGTCACATTTTGAAGTTCGTCTCATTAGTAGGCTTTATCTGAATCATTTAATTTTCAATCTTATTTTATGAAAATTAATCAATTGAACTAATATCAAATCAATTAATAGAATATTTTGTTTAAATTCTCTGGTAATTTTTGTTAATAGAATAGCAATTGAAGCAGCGATGTGTCTGATATGTATGACGTTGCTCCGTCCTGCTGTAATCTCTTAATAGAACAAATGTTTAATAGGTTTGTTTAGATTAATGCACTCGCTGAATTCCATATTTTTATTCATATTTTATTTATTATTATTATAACATATGTCAGGAAATTGCAAATAAAAAAGGAGAATACAACAAACCTAGTAATCAAGTCGCATTTATCTCTATCCGAAAACTCTGTTGGCATTAATACTACGGTGTACTTCTTGCAATATATCTTATGATAAGTAAACAAGCAGAATTACATAACAGTTTGTGATTTATATTTTCTTTCTAATGTACCGAAAATTGTCTATTGGCATAAACTATAGATTCTAGATAACATCACAGGAAAAAATCTGTCGGGGTTAAATCGGGACCTTGTGGAGGCCATAGTATATCACCTCTCTTGTAGATCAATTTATCACAATCTCGTGGCAGAGACGTAGCTCCGTCCTGCTAGAACCATGTTTTTTTATTTATAGCCAGAAAATTTTTGCAATTCAAGCACTAAGCAGTTGTTTAAAATCACTACATAACGCTTAGAAAGGAAATAAAAACCTTATTTTGAAACACCATGTATTTAAAGATATTTATAAAATGAGTAATGATAATAAAGTAAATACATATAAATAATCATAATTTTGGTTAATATAAAGTCAAAGAATAAAATTAAAAAAGTTATTACTCTGTTAATTGAAGTAGTTGTTGTAAAAACTCTAAATAATTTAATGACCACCGCATTTGCCTATTTGGGACAAATTGTTGCCAATCAGGTTGGGAGTAAAAATCATTAATTAATGGAAATTTAAATCTTACGTCACACATACTTAATAATAATGAGAATATGAAAATGAACATCCCCGAGCATATTTAAATTCCAAATAAGTCAGCACCAGAAGTGCATGCAAAGCAAAATTTATTATTCAGGGGAAGCATGTTATTTAGCATAAACTAGATTCTTGAAAATTATATTCGGATGGGCACTTGAGAATGACGGGGACATTGAAAAAATATTTAAAAAACTAGCCAAGTTAAGTTATATACAAGGGTAACATTATACATCTGAACGTGGTGATAGATGGCACAGTGTGGAACGCTGGCGAATAAAGTAGCTACAGGATGTGTGCTAACATGTTCAGTTGTATTTCAGCTCTCTATGTGCAAAGTTACCCCTCACTGGTATTGACAGTGCTTTTTATGTGAGTGTTTATAATGTTCATGAAAATGAAGAACGCCGCTAGTTGTGAAGTTAGAGCTGTGATTCTCATCACAAGAAATATCCAACCATGCGATATTCATCGTAAATTGAAGGATGTGTATGGAGAAAATTTTATGGATGAGTCGGCTTTTCGGTGCTGGTGCCATAATTTCAATCTTTGATGACGAACGTTCAGAACAGCTGTTAGTCATTGCGGACGAACTTTCAACCATTAACTTGACTCCTTCAGAATACCACCTGTTTACAAAACTCTTTTGGCAGGAATGAAAGATTACGTATCCCAATACACTAATGGCGGATCGTATACAAAAACTCGTCATACGTTATGACAAATGCCTAAATTTGCGAGTTGACTATGTAAGAAAGTAGTTTAAGGTATGTCCTTTACAAATAAGACGTTAATATTTGTTAATGTATACAAGTTTTTTTAAATATTTTTAAACGGGTACTACTTTCTAGAAGGCCCTCGTATAACAATTTATTATTCGTTTACCAATACTTTATTGAATTAATAGCGAAAAACTAGGTGAAATTTTATTACGTTGTTTTTTTTTAAATTTATTTATTTGTATGGTGTAAAAATCCCTTTTTATCACCCCACTTCCCTAAAACCTATCCGCTGCACTTTAACGTCGCACCGTAATTTTTAATCTAACCATTGCTCATTCCCGATTTTAGTGCGCCACATCCGAATAAATACGCCTCTTTCGAAAAAATCAAATGGGGAGCAGTTAGCCATTAAACTCCGTGCGATATTAAATTTTATTTCCCGATGTGAACTCTAACGCTCCAATTTAATTACGGCGTTTAAATCGCTTTTGTAATATTCTATGCAGTGGAGCTGAATTTTTCCGGGTGTTGCGAGTGTGTGTGGCGCCGGCCAAAACAACAACAACAAAATATAATGATGATAATAATAATGGTAACGCGGATTGCGTGACTTAAATACTTAATTTCGGACTTTTTCCTAGCGGAACGCGGTTATTTAATTAAGCCGCAATTACAGATTCACGCGTGTTGGTCATTTTTTTCAGGAAGGAATTATGATGGTATTCCTCCAGAGCGTACCGTCTAATGATATTGTGTAATACACGATTAATCAGCTCGTGCAGCAATGATAGAAACCAATGTTTTCATTTCGAGTTTTGTAAACTATTATTATTATAATAAACGTTTTTAAGAAGTTATTTGTATGGAATTTTAATGTTTTAAAATCCTATATACTATATAAACTGAACAAGTTTTATTAAAATATGTTATTAAAGTCCTTAACTTGCAAAAAAAATTAAAAATTAAAAATATAAATCTCATAGTTTTCGAAAATTTAAAAATTAAAAATATAAATCTCATAGTTTTCGAGAAAAATGTAAGGAAAGCACTACCATTTCTTATGTATCTTTACATTTTACAACTTTTAATTAAAATCCTCGCTTCTGATTTCCTGATTGGAGAGTGGGATAGAGGCCACCCACCCACCCTGCTTTAATTGCCAATCGTTGATAATTTTGCTGCTTAAAAAACAATCAAATCAAACAAATGTATTTCCAAGAACTTTCTTCCATATTTCAAGCAATTTTTTTAGAAGTTTTTTTAAAGGTGTCTAGAATTTAAAAAAATATTAATCTAACAAGTTTTAAATTTTTCAACAATTTCTTTTCTGCTTTTGAAAATTATTTCAGCTATTTCTAAAATTTCTTTTAACAATTTGTAGCAATTCTTCTTTCGAATTTCTGTTTTCTATTAAAAATTCTTCTAGATTTTAAACATTTTTCAGGAATTTGTTTCAAAATTTTTACAAATGTTTTTACAAAGTAAATTGCGAAGAAATTTCCAGAAATTTCTCTTTATTTGGTTAAGAATTTTTCAGCATTTTTTTTGTAGATTTTTAGTATTTTTATTAAGTTTTCTTCATTACTTATAGAATTCTTCAGAATTATTATTTTAAGGACGCTATTTTTTCTGGGTTTGTAGCATTTGTTGTCTCTAATTTTGTTTAGCATTTTAAAGCAATTTTTATTCCTTACTTTAAAATTTTTAGAATTTTTGGTAAGATTTCTAGAAATTCCTAGCATTTTTTTCAATATTTCTAAAAATATATAAAATTTTCTTGATTTTTCTAAAAATGAAATTGTTAGGAATTTGAATTTATCAAATAATTTCTTTTAATTTCTGTCCTCTTTCACATTGTTAGAATTTTCCCCAAGATATCTAGAATTTTCAAGCAATTATTTTCAATATTTCTACAAATTCCTAGAGATATGTCCTTTTTGCTAAGAATTTTCTAGCAACTTCTCTTACAAGTTTTTTTCTGTGTTTCTAGAATTCTTCAACAATTATTCCTGGATTCATAGAATTTTTTAGAACAATTTTTTCTAACAATGTTTATTCTGGATTTTTAGGATTTCTCCAGAATTTCTCTTCCAAATTTCGAAAACTGTCTCTAAGAATTTATTAAAAAACTTAAAAAAAACTGGAGGGTACGAAGAATCATAATAAATAAATAAATAAATAAATAAATAAATAAATTTAGCATTTTAAAGCCATTTTTCAATATTTCTCGCAAATTTAATCCCTATTTCCTAGAAGTTTCTTCAAACAGAAATTTTTAATTTTTTGTTCTCCAGAAATTTCTCTTCTCTTCCAAATTGTCTTGATTTTTTCAAAAATTCTGTTTTAAATTTTCATTTAGATTTCTAGTGAATTTTCGGATATCTCTTCTCTTCCAAATTGTTAAAGATTTCCAAGTATTTTCCTGCACTTTTGCTTAATATTTTTACAAATTTTCACCGTTTTTTCTTTAGTCATTAATAAATTAAAACAGTAATTTAGATAATGTAATTGCAGGGTCGCATAGTCGCCACCCATCCTACATATAACTTTACAAATAATTTTAAACACAGCTTAAGTTTATTAACACCATTAACATATTTTTTTCTTATAATGCTGGAAACTAAAACACTGTCAGTAATTGTAGTTTCATTGTATATGTAGGGTGGGTGGGTGATCACTATCCCACACCATTAGTTTCTTTAAGTTATTTGCGAAATTAATTACTTTAACGTAATTAGAAATTAAGAAACAATAATCGTCGAAATTTGAATGTTGAAAATTTACACGTCTGCATAGCTTTGAACGTAATGATAATGCATGGATTGGAGGGTTGGATAAAGGCCACCCACCCACACTACATATACAAAGAAATTTCAACCAGTGTCACGGTTTTAGTTTCTTGTAAACTACAACTGTATTACTATTAGTCTGGCCAAACTAAAAATTAAATCAGAGTTTCATGTTGCAGTTTTAAATAAATATGTAGGGTGGGTGGGTGTCCACTATCAGATCCTCCAATTTTATAACATAAACATTTGTTTTAATCGATAAATACAATATTTATTACAATAATTTTATATTTTGGTTAAATTTAAAAAATTTAATTGGGAAGAAATTTAAAAGAATTGGAGAGTGGGATAGTGGCCATCCACCCACCCTACATATACAGTTTTACTTTAACAACTGACACTGATTTAGTTTCCTGAAAATTGATGAGTATAAATGTTGGTGTGACCAAAAAATTAAATCAGAGTTTCTAGTTGAGGTTCAAATATATATATGTAGGGTGGGTGGGTGTCCACTATCACACCCTCCAATTTTTATAACATAGACAACAAGTTTTAAAAATAAGTAAAAACAATATTTGCGCAATTATTTTATATTTTAGTCAAATTTATAACTGTTGATTAGGGTGAACTTAAAAAAACTGGAGGGTACGATAGTGGCCACCCACCTTACATATATAATTTTACTTCAACCACAGACACTGTTTTAAATTTCTGAAAACTACAACAGTATTATTGTTGGTGTGATAAAAGAATATAAATCAGAGTTTTTAGTTAAAGTTTAAATGTATATGTATGTGGGTGGGTGGCCACCATCACACCTTCCAACCTTATAACATAGTTTAAAATTTTTCAAAATAAATATAAACAATATTCACACGATTATAAGATTAGATTCGAGTGAACTTAAAGAAAATTGGATGGTGGGATAGTGGCCACCCACCCACCCTGCATATTCAATTAAACAACAATTACTGACAGTGTTTCAACTTTCAAAAAATTATAAAACATTCATTTAATTGATGTTATTAATAAATTAAAACAGTAATTTAGATAATGTTATTGCAGGGTGGGATAGTCACCACCCACCTTAAATATAACAATATAAATAATCTTAAACACTGCTTAAGTTTATCAACATCATCAACAATATTTTGTCTTGTAATGCTGGAAACTAAAACAGTGTCAGTGATTAAAATTTCATTATATATGTAGGGTGGGTGGGTGGCCACTATCCCACCCTCTAATCACGACACCATAAACGAAAATTTGTTTAAGTTATTTCTGAAATTATTACTCTAACGTAATTAGAAATTAAGAAACATTAATCGTTGAAATTTGAATATTGAAAATTTGAACGTCTGCAAAGCTTTGAACGTAATGATAAATTTAAAAAAATCTTATTGATGTTGCATGGATTGGAGGGTGGGATAGTAGACACCCGCCCACCCTACATATATAATTTTACATCAACCATTGACACTGTTTTAAATTCTTGAAAACTACAACAGTATCAATGTTGGTTTGGCCCAAAAATTAAATCAGAGTTTTAGTTGATGTTCAAATGTATATGTAGGGTGGGTGGGTGGTCTCTATCACACCCTCCAATCACTACACCATAAACCAGAGTTTATTTAGGTTATTTCCGAAATTATTTACTCTAAGATAATTAGAAATTAAGAAATCGTCGAAATTTGATTGTTGAAAATTTATACGCCTGTAAAGTTTTGAACGTAACTACAAATTTAAAAAAACTTTTAAATCATAGCTTTTAGTTAAAGTTCAAATGTTTATGTTGGGTGGGTGGGTGTTCACTATTCCACCTTCCAATTTTATAAGATAAATAACAATTTTTAAAAGTAGATAAATACAATATTTACAGGATTATTAAAATTGAAATTATTTTATATTTTAGTCAAATTAAAAAAAAATATCTAAAAAAAATTATTAAGAATAGCCTTTTTGCGTAAACCTCATAGTTTTCGAAAAAAATATGGGGAAAGTATTATGATGGTCTCATCACCATTTTCTAATTTCTTCTAAGAAGGCAATATACATAAATTCTCCCAACAGGCATTTGACAAGTAGTCTTACTGCCTGTATGTCTTCTGTTTTACTAGGAACGAAATATCAATATGGCTGTGTGTTTGATTAGATCCTGATATTCACTTAATATATGATTCTAAATTTTGTATTATCAAAAAATCTTTTTGTTAATATTGTAATATATCTAGCGATATGCTCAGTGTAAGTGTTGTATAGATATAGAAATAAATACCTAAGCTGTATTAAAATTATTACATAAGTTGCAAGAATGTAATCGATTAATGATTGAGGCGTTAACTTCGTGATACATCTTGAAAAATTAAACAAAAACGTTTACTTTGTTGATATCACACTTAAAAGTATGAAATAAACGTTTTTGTTTAATTTTTATGCAAGAATGTCGTTATCACCATAAAACAAAGAAAATAAAGTAGTTGTAAGTCACAGTGATTAAGTAGCTTTTATAGTCATTGCCGTAATGTTTGAAACTAAACAATTGTTCTTCTCATGACTAAAATTATGTTTATTTTCTGTTACTTATTTATTGAAAGTCTAAAACCGTTGACTGTTTTGAAATGAAACATTTAAATTAAGATTACATTCTTAATACGAAGACTTCTAAGTATATCACCGTTCGTTGGGAGTGGTTGGTAATTGAAAATATTTTTGTTTCTTCCTTTAAAAATGGCAAATTTTACAAAACTCAAATACAAGTTAAAGATAATGAAACTTATAAATTTTAACTAAGATTATTGTCCCACAAATCGAAATTTAAAGTTATATTTGAGCAACAATCACACGCACACTTCTAAAGTACTGGTTATCATGTTGTCATGTGATTTTAGTTATGAAAAAATACAAATTCCAAATCTTGCACATACAGGAGGAAAAGACCTATAGCATAGACACCCTTATAGTGGTTTTGGACTCCTAACAACTAAAAACTTTTCCTTGGAGATGGCTTTTGGTATTAGTCTAAGGATATAGGTTATTTCAGTCAAAATTTGTGCGCTTTTTTATAAGAGAGGAAATACATCATGAACACCCTTGTAGTAGGGTAGTGTCGGAATTTTACTGACTAAAATCTGTTCTTCGAGCATTGATGACTAATCCAAGGGTCTCCAGCAAAATGTCGCTAGATGAACCGTCTAATGTGATGTTTAAACCAGTTTAGATCAGCCTAATTGGGTGTCAAATAGAACATTTTTTGGTCTTCGATGCTTTTTGTTAATATCGTACATTGTATCTAAGAAAGTTGATCTCAGCAGGTGGATCATTGTCGAGTTTGTCGTAAAACTGCAGTAGCTTTCTCTCTCGGATGTATTTCATCACACTCGGCGTGAAGTTCTCACGGTAAATTCCGCGTATAAAGTGAAGAATTTAAAACGCGAAGTAATGCAGCGTTCTGTTGACGTTGTAGTCTCAGAATCTGAAAGAACCTATAGTAAACTCATACAGGAGCTGCATAGGTGAACTGTGGTTTAGTCGAATATCAGTCAGAGCTTGTTTATGCAAAGAGAGAGCACCCTTGTAGTAGGGTAGTATCGTACTCTTGCTGACTAAAATCTCTATTCAAGGGAAGAACCCTAGATGAATTATTCGATGACCAAAATTGGATGCAGATAAAAGACTATTGTATCTTGAATGAATAACTGAGTCAAACACATAAAAATGAGGTATTGTTATGCATTCCTTGAAGCTATAAAGGAGATTTGTATTTTCCATTTAGAATAATTCTGGCGATTTTTCAATTTTTTTTATAAAAGTCTTACAAAATGAGGCAAAAGATGGAAAATACTACCTGGAAGATATATTGCTGGGAAAAGTGAGAAGCCTTAAAAAAAACTCTTCCAATTTAGAAGAGAAATTGCTGGAAACGAACAAAATAAAGCGTAACTATTAAAAAATAACAGAAACTCTTAGCCTTTTCACTTAATGAAAACTGAAGGACTTTATTTTGATTTTAATATGCTGTACTTATTTCCTTACAAAAATGAAGACTGCTGTATAGGTGCATAAGATAATACCTAAAATAAAGGACTAAGTGCCCTAAATAGAAATGGACTAGGTTGACTTAATTAAGCATCTGGAAACCTCTTGAATCAATAAATTGTAAATAATTACGTTTAATTTAATCAAAGATTTTTTGAAAAAGTGTAAAAAAACAACACACATATTAAATGCTAAACATATCATATTATTATGGTAACATTTGTATAAAACCCTTCAAATATTTTGCTTCCTTTTGTGAATAATAAATTATTTAAATAACTCCTTCTTATAAACATATTCCATTTCTATGTATTGATACAATTATTTATTTTGCGCAAAACACAATTTTATTGTACCCCATCCGTATTTGCAGCGTGCTGGGATTTTTTTGTCGCGCTGCACTTAATAGACCTGAGTGATTTTATTTTGTTGCGAGAGACTCCGCAGTACTTCAATATTTAATGTGCACACTGTGACCTACTAGTCGGTACAATACACTCAACGTAATTCCTTTTACTAGAAATTCTTCGATGTAAATATTTAACACTGTATTCTGTAATTAAGAATCCGCCTTAATATTGATAGTGTTTTTAAAGGGGATTTAAAAATCTAATCCCAACCATAAACTTTCTTGAAGTACTTAATAAGAATTTAGGTGTTATTTGCGTGCTTGATAATATTTTAGTGTAAATCTGGGACGGCTTCTGGTATTTATTTTGGAAGCTACGGTTTTAGAAATTCCCCCGAGAGACATAGTGACCGAATTAGCAGTAAATATGGATCTATGGCATATAGTTTTGGGCGAACAATATTTAGCATGTAATTAGATAACTGATTTAGTAATATAATTCCTCCAAAAGCACAACTATTGAACAGTAGAAAATGCTGTCTGCCTAAAGGGGATGTATAACATGGACTCGAGAAATGAAGGGTGGAATATTATCGTTATGATCGTTCTCAATATAAAGCGTTGATTTTTTTTATAAAACGAATACAGATATTCTTCTCAGGATTCAGAATAAATCGATGTGAATAAACAGTATTAGTTTTATTTTACATTTTTTCTTACATTTCTGTAGAAAAACGAATGTTAAATTAATAGTTTGGAATATGGTCATTATTATTAAAACTTTCTTAATTATGATGACCACATTACAAACTATTAATTGCTCTTCCTTCCAAAAAGATCTAATTCGCAATTTTTTTTTAAATTGATTCGATGCATTTCTACTTAATACATACGCAGCAAATTTTAGGTAATATAAATCATAAATCAAAAAACTATTTATGCTTTTGCATTCTATTCATGTTTGACTTCTAGGTATAGATCTTTTGGTTGTCTTGTCTTTTATGCATTGGGTTTGTAATAATTTTAAATGTTTTCATGTATCTGAATGCTACATTTGCAGTTACCAAAATTATTATCTCAATTGTAAGTAGGATGCCTGAAGACTTTTTGTTTTTTGTTAAATTTACACATTACTACTTTAATTTTAAACAGAGTGAAATAAACTCTAATTTATATTTGTACTAGTGATTGAATGTATCTCGACTTCGATTTGCCGCCGCCTCTGGGCAACATTTAGTCCTTTCCATTACGCACGATTAAAGAAATGCAATAAAGCCTGTCCGTCCCGTTTTAGAGGCGAACTAGTTTAATTACGTAATAATTTTACAATAGATTTAGCAGAAATTTCAGCTCGCCCATAAATTCCACAGTAATTATTCCATCACAACTCCGAAATTGCTTTCACGAAACTCCCGAGTCCCCATTATAATTCGTGGAGGAGACTTTAAGTACACAAACACTCGAAAAGTTACCTTTTTATTCGTCTGAATAATCGTAAAACGCGTACACAATTACACCTGTTCTAAACTCACGTTATATCAACATAAGAGGTAGGAGTGTATGTTAATGAAACGTTTATTTACAAATTATGTAATATTCTAGAGTTGCCACACTGTGCGCGAGAGCGGTTGCTCCTTCTTGCATGTTTTGTTTATTTTACTTTCGGCTCATCCAGTGTGATCCAGATGCGGATTATCATAAAATTCCCCGGCGTGCATTTTAAGACAACTTATTTATGTTACGGTGGAACTGGATAATTTGGCAACGTGTATCGTCCTGTGCAAGTGGAATTTGTTTTTAGGACGAGTATCTGCAATTCCGCAGCTGGCGATGATTATTCTAGATTATCCTTAGAGTATTTTATTGCTGCAATCATAAGATACTAAAATAATTATTATAAAATTTACAGTAGTTTAGTAAATTAACCGAGTGCCTAATAAATCTAAACTTCAATAGTGAAAAGCTCAGATTGAATTTGGATTTAAGAACACCTTGGACAGTTCTTATACGCCTATTCTTATAAAATTTTCATCCTTAAGCAATTCCTCTTCTATAGATCAAAACATATAGAACATATATTACATTTCTTGTTGTTAGACAAATTCGAAAAACAAGTTTAACTTCAAAACCAGGCTCACATTTTTTAAATACTGGATTGATGAGGCTGTTACTTATTGAAACTCCATCTCACTTCTCCTCTTATCGCTACAATACATCATCTTCTGTTCGGTATTTATAGTTCTGATCTTCTTAACCTCCTCTTAACAATTTGCAGATGTTACCTTCCTAGTCTTACGCTACGAGAAGACCTTCCACTCCTACAAGAACTCATTAAATACTGGTTTGCAAAATAACGCATGAACTTTCAACAACTAACAGCCTCAACTATTCAATTATTAAAATCTATCACAACTCACAAACCCCTAGCAGCGTAATAATAACTCTTCTCATAAGGTTCCATACTATCTTCTCTCCTTCATCTTCCGCTCTTTCATTGAGATCTGTCAGTTAAACGAATTCCAAATTGTGGCACAGGAATATCTAGAAGTTATCACCTTATTGTCCTGCTTTTAAGTCCTGGTTAAGTTATTCGGAACCATTCTAGAAACTAAATTTATCCTCCACATTACTTATTACATCATTTTGTAACAGTTTGGTTTCCTAGAGCATCGTTTTAACTTCTTGCCATTATCAAATCTTACATCAAATTGTAAGACAGCACACTACAAAAATCAGAAATCTTCTGTAGATTTCCTGGATAAGTCCTGATTCAGTATGGAATCGAGATTTGCTTCATTACATCCTTCTGTAACAATTTGGTTTCTTAGAGAATCGTTTTAACTCCTTGCTATTATCAAACTTTACATTAAATTTCACACACTCCAAAAATTAGAAATCTGCAGTAGATTTCTTGGATATTCAAAAAGTCTTTCAGTACGAAATCATGGTTTGACCTTCAAGCATTTTTATGTCACAATGTAGCCTTATAATTGTGACTTTAAAATATTAACGTTGTACGTAAAAAATATTAAGTTACATACTATAATCTTTTGAAGTAAATTTAACCGTAGTATTCGAAAAAGTATCTTGGTTGCAGGTGTCGTTTAGGGGTTTCAGAATGAGAAAAAAGAAAAATGTTTGCGTGACGGGTGAAACTAATTGCCTATACCAGTCACAAACATCATCTAATATTTATACTTATCATTGATTATTAAGGTAAAAACACTGTTTCCAGATAAAACAACATTGCCAGAAGTATCCTAAAATGCCGTCCGAAAATTTAACTTATATATTATTATTATATATTTACTTTGTGGTACATCTTGAATATACAAAGTGATCCTGTTTTCTTTCTTCAGTATTATCCAAATAATTAACTAAGTTTACTAATTCCAAATTATACATCAAAAGTGTATAAGGGTATTATCACATGCATTACAAAATCAAGGAAAGATGCAGCAGAAATTTCAAGCTATCGCTCTATTACTTCGCTTCCAGGCCTAGGTAAGTTATTTAAAATCATCCTAACCACATCTCTACGACTATATCAATAAGGTTTCACTAATATATTATCCAAATAATTAATCAAATTTACTAATCTTAAATTATAGAACAAACGTGGATGCAGGGAACTATCATAAAATCCAGGCAAGAAGTTCAAGAAATCTCAAGCTATCGCTCTAGAAGCAGAGTACTAGACCTAGGTAAATTATTCAAAATCATCCTAAGCACATATGTACGATCATACCAATAAGGTTTTATAAAGAACTGGTACACCTCATCATCTTTACCAATCGTTACATCAAACTGTTAGAAAAATAGAAATCTACTACAGTTTTCCAGGATATCTATAAAGCCTTTAATTCTAAACATCAGAAGGTTCGCTGTTTGAGTGAAAATACATTACTACATAGTTTTACTCTAAATGGTAATTAATTTCTACCAATACACCTCCAGATTAAAATCTCAAACACCTATTTTATTCTTTTGTCTCTAAACAAAGTTTTTTCCAAGGTTATAGAGGAGATTCTCAGCTCATCTACATCTTTATCCATGATATTAAAATCGCAATGGTATTGCAGGTGGAATTGTGCGTATAACCATTAAAAAAAAGTATATGATTTATGCCATCGGCGAGTTTGACTTTGGTATGTCATTTCTGGAATACGTAATGTGCTGAAATAATGATGAGACAAATGAAGGGATTGAATTAGTTGAACACATTTTAAATTGATATATTATTTAATTATATGATTGTATAGGTGTAATTCATTATGAATTACCACGTAATAGCAGTCGCAACCATCATTATGGTAATATTAAATGTTAAACTTAAATATATTATGGTTAAGACATTTTGAATAAAAGAAATAATTCAAGTAACTTTATTAGTAACAAAAATTAAAAGTTACTTGTTATATTCTTTGTTTTTTTTTTCTTCAAAATTTACTTGAAAGCTTCAGTATAATCTCTAAAAAGAAAAGCATTTTCACTTATTCGAAAAATTTTGCCCAATTCAGTCAAAATTTCGCCCTCAAACAATCTGTAGATTCTTCAAGTCTAAATCGAAAACTTACATAAACTTACAAGACGAAGAAATATTTTTTCAAAATCAATTTGGTTATTTTGACTCTCCACATTTCAATTTTTGATTTTTAACATTATACTAATTTATCGTATAATCGTTCTAAAATTTCACGTCAAGTAAAGAAATTGAACTAAAATGCCACAGAATTTATTTCTAAAATTTTGCATGATCAAATTTTCAAAATTGATATTGTGTTATAATGCTAAAAATAAAAAAAATAGTCTTGGGATCTTACTTGTTTATCATTAGGTTTTTGGACAATACCTTTTAAATGAAGAATTCTAAATAAAAGTTTTAAAAATCAATGATAAAAGCATATGAATTCCTATTCTTACTCTAGGAGATAAATAAAACACTTTAGACAATTTAAATTCTCAAAATCCAAGTGTTTTATTTATCTCCTAAATTATGGAATTTCACCAAGTAAAAGCCTCATCATTCCAATATTCTATTCTTACTCATTTGTCTCTTAAAAAAGTTTTTCCCAAAGGATCTTTTCTAGCTTAACTCCTCTACATCTGTATCCATGATATTAAAATCCCCAACACCTAATTCCTTCATTTGTTTCTCAACAAAGTTTTTCCCAAGGATCTCTTCTAGCTCAGCTCATCTACATCTTTATCTATGATAGCATTCTGGTTCTGGTTTAAATCGATGGGAGGGCAGAGAGTCCTCATTCCTTGCCACGGTCAAGCCAACCCAGGGCATTGGCAAATGCCAGGACTGCAGATTCCTCTTCTTCTTCAAACCCTCTGCAGATAGAACTAGCTTGTAGTCCTAGTTAGCCTTATTCATGTACTAATAGAAATGATCTAAATATATCTTGTTTTTGATTCTCATTTTTCACTTGGTGAAACATTATGTTAATAGTAGGTTGTTGAAAAAAAATCACTTGGTTTCTTTCACTTAATTGATTTAATTAATTGAATTAAGTGAAAGAAACCAAGTGATTTTTTTTCAACAACCTACCAATGATCTAAATATTTAAAATATACATAACTTCAAATTAATTTTAACCGCACATGAAATGATGATCTTCAACTCTCGCCCAGAGTATTCTGCATTTATCTATGACAAACATGATGCTGATTTTATTTGATTTTGTCATATATTTCGGCATTTTTATTTCACTTGTCTCCTAATATGGATTTTCCCAAAGATCTACCATATCTCAGCTAATCTACAACTTTATCTATGATATTTATAATTTTGCTTCTGTTTATTGTTACTCTTGTGCCTGCCCATTGCTGTATATATATGATACAGCACCGAGAGTTCATGTATCAACTCTAAATGAAGCTCTTTTTTTGCCCACCAAAAAATCTTTAAATAGAAGTCAACAATTTGCTAGAATTCTAAAAAATCAAAAGCAAGAAATTTTTACAAAAACAGCCCACATCTATAAGACGATTTGGTGTCGTCTTCTTCATCTACTAGATAGAAAACCCAAAAAACAGAAATTTATTATAGCTTTCTTGGATATCAAAGAATTTGATTCTGAAGACTGTTCTCCTAAAGCATAAAGTAGTAAATAAATGAAACATAGCCTGTGCCGAGAAAAGGTTTACGATAGCTGAGTTTTATACTACAGATCACGATATGGATGTTGATCCAAACAATAAAAATGTGGTTTGCAAAGTGGAATATATCCATAAACCCAACCAAACACTACCTTTAAACTCAAAAGTACTCCCAATTCTAAACCCAAAATACCTATAACTAGTCACAAATGTTTCTTTTCCAATCCTTTAAAAAAATATTAGATCTTGAAATTCACGCACAAAACATTAAAACAGGGATCAAAATTATGTTAGGTATTAGGTATTATTTATTTTATCCAAAATGCTACATAATAATTATCTAAAATGTAAGAATGTTAGAATTCTAACATATCAAAAACAAGATGATTTGTCATCCTCTGCTTATTTACTTTGCCATCCTCCAAAAAACCTATAGATTAGCTTTTTGTATCCTTACAAAAATTGGATATCTCTTGAATCCTGTCTGCAATACTGTATACAAATTAAGTAAATTAAGCCCATGTTGGCATGATGGATAAAAACGATTTATCTTTTTTGGATAGTGTTTTAGTGAATATTTTGGAAATTTAGGAATGTCCTCATTATTGGGAGTAAACAAAAGTAGGTAAGTATTACATGTAATTTATTTGATTTATTAATTTTTATAGGCATAGATAGAATCTGTCTTTTATTCGTTCTATATCACCTTTAGTGAGATAAAGTTCTGAATAAAGTTGTTCCTCTGAAAAATTCTGGTAGACTGGATATGAGAGATAAATAAATCCTAGGTTAAAAAAATAAAGAGTAAGAGGGCTGCGGTGGTACGAGAAGAACAATTGGGCTCCTCTGTAACAGCAGAGTAGGAGAAATTTATTCAAGGTCATTGAAGACATTTGCGAAAAAGGTATTCTTGCACACATATTAGTCACGAAAAACTATTATCTCTTTTGCCACATCACATATTCAAAGTAACCTTATAATTCACTGCGTTATTACAAGTAGGTTTTAATCCTTATTTAAAATGATTTTCATGTACAATATACTCATCACGTTGATGATCTGTTTCTTCTTCTCCGATTGCACGCGTTGGAGATTATGGCTTTCAATAATTTATCATCTGCGATTTTTTTCTGCATACTAGCTCCATGATTCCTACCACATTTGTTTTCTTCAATTGTTACCCTTCGGTTATTTCCTCTCCAATGTTTCAAATTCTTTTGCGAGAAACCTTTTTAGTGCTACAAAATACCAGTCGAGTCGATGTTCCAAAAACTTCTAGTAGTCAAGCCGGATTTTAATGAAAAATTATCTATTTTTGCATAAGTTTGAAATATTTCGTTTGGTTTTTTTCAATAACACACGCCTGCGAAGATTTTGCGACATGAGATATTTTAATGCAGACAAGTCAAGTTAAATCTCCTGATAATGGAAATGTTATTAGTTTTTGCGTAACATGTACAGATTTCGCACAATTCTATTTTAACACAAAAATGAGAGTCTGTGTATATGTATGTTGTGTTAAAATGTATAAAAGTTTCAAACATAATACGAAAAAAAAATCACTCAATTTATTCATACTAGTTTGCCATTGTGTTTAAGTAGGTAACAATGTCAAGTTCAAGTGGTACGTCTAGAAGAAGCTGTGTGAACAATCCAAATAATTTTTGTTATATCTGTGGGTGCTATGTAATGAATTAGCAGAAAAGGAATATTATTCAGTTGCTCAAGAGTTTTTATCTGACGTATTTGAAAATTAAATTAGGAGATCAGGACAAACATTTCGTGTGTAAAACTTGTTCCGAAAATTTAAGACAGTGGTATAAAGGGGCCGCTCATCTTTGACTCTTGGTGTTCTTATGGTTTGGACAAAATCATTATAATGATTGTGACTTTTGTTTGTGAAAAGTTTCTGGGTTTAATAAGAAAAACAAAGAGGCCATTACATATCAAAATCTTTCGTCAGCAATTAGACTTATCGCACATGGGCCAGATATTCCCATTACTACACCACCAACAACATTACAAGAGAGTAGTACCAGTTTTCTTTCCAACTCCAGCATAGAAGATCATTTAAATTTGTCCCCAGAATCACAAATTAACAATCCGCCACCTTTCAATCAATCAAAATTAAACGATTAGGTAAGCGATTTGGGTCTTACAAAAGAAAAAAGTGATCTTTTAGACAATTTTTTAACTTCCGATACAACATTTTATTGGTATAGATGTAGTGAGAAAAAGTATTTCGTAATGAAGGGGGGAGTAGTGTACTGTTGTGACATCTTTGGCTTGATTGTCGCCTAGCAACAGTTAATGAACCGGCAGATTGGCGTTTCTGCATAATGGGAATAAATTAGCTTCAGTTCCAGTAGTTCATTCAGTGCACATGAAAGAAACATATACAAACATGTGTACGATTCTAGAAAAAATAAAATATAATGAGCACAAGTGGTAAGTGTGCTGTAACCTTAAAGTGTGTGGTATTATATTGTTGCTACAGGGATGCTACAAGACATTTCCGTTTTGGTTTGAATTCTAGAGCCAGGGAAAGGTACTAAAAAGTTACTAATTGGCCGAAAAGACAACAACTGGTCCCATGGACAAAAAATGTATTAAATTACCTATTGGTTGATTATGCAAAAATATTGCTACCTTCTTTGCATATAAAACTGGGATTAATAAAGCAGTTTCTTAAAGCTTTGGACAAAAATGGCCCATGTTACGAATATATTGCTAAAAGATCTCCGTTACTGCCGGAGGCAAAGGTGAAGGAAGGCGTTTTTGATGGCCCACAGATTCGCAAAACTTATGAAGGATGTAACTTTTAAAAACTGCATATTTGACATGGAACTTCAAGCTTGGGAATCATACAAGTACGTATGTACGAAAAGTTTCTGGGTAATGTTAAAGATGATCAATATGAGGAAATTGTAAAACTATGCTCAAAGTGTTCAGAGGACTGGAATGTAATATGACCTTGAAATTACACATCCTCCACTCTCATCTTGAACATTTGCCAGAGAATTTAGGAGTACTGAGTGAAAAACACGAGGAGAAATTCCATCAAGACATACAAGAGATGGAAATGAGGTGCCAGGATCGATTTGATGTCTCCATGATGGCCGACAAATATTTCATATTTTTGCTTCCTATCCAACGTTCTAGATGCTTCTTATTCCAACCAATAGTGTATATATTATAGTTTAAAAGGTTATATAGTAATAAAAATGTTAATACAAGATTTGGTGCAGAAATAATTTTTTTAACTACAAAAATCCAATGCTTCAATATGAAACATTGGTGGATGAGCCGGGATTTAAGACAAAATTGGGTTCTACTTCTGAATTAAAAAAATAATAATGAGAATATAAATATGGAACAGATGGACAGCAAGGAACTAAAATCTTAGGGTTTTCTCCTTTTTTTGTAAAGCTTAAAATATAATTAAGGTAATCGGAAAATGTTGGTATTAAAATTTGTTTAAGGTAATCGGAAAACGTTGATGTTAAAATATTTTACATATTATGAGTGATAGTTAATTAATTCCCCGAAATGAATTTATGAATGTAATAAACGCAACTTCTAATGAAAGAGCTTCATCATCGTAACATTGTAACAATGTCTGCAAAATCCCATTACACGATAATATCTTTGTAAGTGTTATTAAATATAGCACAATGGGAAAAAATAATTGTCGTGTATATTGTGGTCGGGGGGACCACCCGCAGTATTAATAAAGTCGCGCACATTATGATTACTACTTGTATAATCGATTGGATACGTTTTGGTATATTACTTTTTGAGGGGGGTCGCAGCTGCACACCCTTGCACACTATTATTAAAAATAGCCCCCTTTCATATAGAGAATGTTCCACACTGACACCTACGTATCAGTATCTATGCGAGGAGGATTTCCATATAATGCGAAATTTTAGATTTCCATTTTTATGTCTGGTTATAGGAATTCTTAATGCTGATAGAAAAAAAGAAACTGTTAATGTTTGTTTATCAATATTTTCATGGAAAAATAATCAATATTTTTATTAATACCTTTAGTAAGGGATAATCCGTAAAGCTAGACACAAACATGTTAAGTAAAAATCAAAAATGATATTATTTTTTTTTGCATATATATCTTTTGATAAATGTCTACCTTTATATCTACACGATCGTTACACTTTCAGGAATCCATATTCTATCACATACATATTTATTTTCAATTCGGCCAAAAGGATGATACGAACAGGTTTATACGTGTTTAGAGTGTCCCGGCGCTTTCATAAAAACCTGCGGGCATTATGGGGCGGCCATAATTTAAAGGAGGACATTCTGCACGCACCGCTCCCCGAGAAATACCTCCATATATGCTTATTCGAAATTCAATAAAGCCCTAAATATGCTTTCAGATTTTCATAAATCATGAGCTTTATGGGCGCGCATAAAGCGCACGTTTATTTATCTTTTTGCGAAGAGAAAGGAGAAGAAAGGGAAAGGGAAGCGAAAAAAAAAAGTACGAAAACGCATCATCGTCTTTTGGTGGACCGTAGAAGTGCGCCGTTAATAATTGATCGGGGCGAGGGTTAATATTTAATGGCGGCATGGTTCTTTAATAATATATCGGCGGGAAATTGTATTGGCCTGATAAACCCATAAAAAAATTATTGCGCAATAACAGCCGGTAAATAACCTAATTTCGGGGTATTAATTTTTAATGACGTTCGATAGGTTTAAATATTGTTATGTTTGGTGATTACATCGTCTGTTTCAATCAGATTGCGAATCTCTTATAATAAGTAATGAACTCTCTCTCTCTCTCTCTCTCTCTCTCTCTCTCTCTATATATATATATATATATATATATATATATATATATATATATATATATATATATATAATATATATCTATACAATAATCCTTCCATTATTATTAATGGTGAGTATTTATAGTAGTTATAAAATATATTAAATAAATGTATGCACATCTTGTCTCTAGTTTATTAAAATTAAAATCCAATTGACACTATATTCCTCCATTTGGACTTTACATCAATTTTTACTGTGTATCAATCTACTTTAATACAGCTCATCAATGTAACTATACAAGCGATCTAAATGTGATGGATGTTAATAAATGCGGAGCTTTTATAGCCCGACCTGGATGGAAAACTTCCATCCCACCCCCCAAGGAGATAACAATGTAAACTTTTACACTTAAGAACGGTATCAGATGCCATATTATTTGTGCGCAATAATAATAAAAATTAACGGAAAGTGCCCCTCTAACAATAACAGCGGAACGTTTCCTCCTTCCTGCAATAACCGGGAGTTAATTTTGATCGTTAACGAGCCGGGCTGGGACTTTTGACAAATAGTTGTGTGCATGCAGAAAAACGTACCCAGGAGGTGATTTCATTCGGATTCACAATAACATTTCGCTAAACTTCTCCCCCTATGCAGCTACTAATTAAAGCAACAAAGGGATCCTCGAAGAAACGCGCTTGAATATTTCACGATCTCGAAATTATAACGTTTTTTTTTCCCTTGCCCTCGGTCGGCTAATGAATGGGAGAGGCCTTAATTGAAATTTGCGCGAATTAATATGTTCTCTCAATATATCGCCATCGTTGAAAAACTACGTGTAATGAAAGCGAAGTGGGCCCTTCTCCACCTTCTATACCTTCTATCTTTTCCACCTCTTCTTCCTGCCTCCCGAACGTAATTAATTACTTATTAAATCTTGAAATTACATCTGAAGATGTCCATTCAATTTCCTAAAGAGTTAACTGAAATGAAATCTCAATGGGGGTTGGCTCGTGTGCCTTGATTAAATGCTTCGTATTTTAATTATGATTTTTATATAATTAAAAATTTTACGTTTGCCATTTGTAATTACCATTAATTCCTACGTATTAATTAAACGTGTTATTTTTTAATAAGTTAACACAAACAAGTCGTGCTTTGATAAATAAAATGATTATTTAATAATATTAAACATGCTTAATGATCAGTTGCAAATTTAAAAAAAAATTAAAAATATTCAAAAGCAAAAATAAGATTTCACAGTTCTAATGTCTAGTAAATAAAAATTTCATTTTGTACATTTTATGTAATGACACTCTGAAATAAAGTTTATTAGTATAATTATCTAAATAAAAGTTATGAGGAAAAACTTCAAGAGACTTCAGGAATCTGAATAAATATGTTTATGACAAATTATGTAAAGTGAATGAAGTAAAGTTAAAAAAATACTATTAGATTCCTCTAATCTACAATAACACCTTTGTAGGATCGTATATATTATAGTTGATTGAGCTCCCCCGTGTATGCTCACCTTGACGTGGTGGGGGAGCTTGCGTATCCAGATGATCCTAAGTGCTACAACAGCGGGAGCGTCAGCTCCCGATAGGGGTACCCATGCCGGAAAGGACTTAGATGATGGATCTGACTAAGCAGCATGCACACCCTGCTCAGCACCCTGCACTAAAGGGTACGATGCCTGCTCTGACTGGCTGTAAAGCCACCAGGCAGGTTATATCTGTAACTCACCGCTGTACGTGGTCAAGTCTCGCTGGTAGTGAGCGAAAGAGGGTCTGGGCTTAACTGCATGAACCAAGTGAAAGGAGAGCCACAATAAAAACTTCCTCAAGCCAAGGTGGAACAGCATATGCCTAAGGCTGCATGGCTAAGGGGAAGCTTAGTCTTAGTATGCGAACTCCGGATACCAGGCGACCTCCGGTTTCAAATAGCCTTTCTGTGGCATGCGGGGCTCTGCTGCAGGTGACCGTTTATTCCAGGGAGGAACTACTCCTAGGCAGCAGTGGAGATGAGGCTGGGCAAAAGCCCAAGGACCTCCAGCCACGCAAGCCGCGCTTAAGCGGTGCTGGGAAGAAGAGGTTTAAAAACCTCATCAGCAAGGGTTTACAGCCCTTCGGTCCAGCGCGTAAGCAAAAGACCGAAAAACGTACCCGTTCGGACGGCAGTACGCCGAAGGGTACGCCAGCCAAACGTGCGAAAGGGACTGTACAGTCCTCCACGAGCGGCATATCACCACTCAAGCGGGTGCAGGGGCAAACCAAGGCCCTCACAAGCACAAGCCCGAGTGGCGACACAGAGGGGAAGCAAAATCCCCAAAAAATGGCATCATACAGTCAGGCCGTAAAAGGACTGAAGGTTTGTGTTATGGCAAAGGACTACCCTGCTACTCTCCTGTCAGTGGAACAAATAGAGTCCTCACTGGAGTATATCATGGATATAGTCCTAAAAAAGGGGAATGAAGAAGACTCTAGATTCCTTGGGATTCACAAGCGACCTGGGTGGATCGGGATCACCTGCCGCAACGAAGCTACGGTAACGTGGCTGAAGTCGCATCAGGATGAGATCATCCCCTGGGAAGGTGCAGCCCTAAAAGTCGTTGGAGCGGAGGAAATGCCGCACAACGATATCCTAGTGGGATATTTTCCGGGCAGTCAGGAGTACAGGGACGAACGTATCCTGCAACTGATTGCAGTCCAGAATGGATGCGATGCCTCTAGCTGGAGGGTCTTAAGAAGGGTGACCGCTGGACCCACTCAAGAGGTTACCTTCTTCGTGGATGCTCTGTCCATGGAGAAGCTAAAAAAAAACGCAATTACCTCGTTGGGTATCGCTACGGCGAAGTACAGCTTCGCACCAAGGCGAAGCAGGACAAGCCCGATGAAGGGGCAGGAGCCTCAAGCTCCAAAGAGCCCCTGCATCAGGGTAAAAATCCGCCGTTGCAATCCGCAACTGGTTCCGGAGAGCCAACAAGCCTTCAGGGATCAGAAAGGCTCCAAGCCTGACCAAGAGTCCACCCAAGAAGCAGGCTGATGTGTGTCCAAAGGGCAGGATTATGCCCCAGGACAAACTGAAGGATGCCACAGGTGGGGGTCATTCCAAGGCTCAAAAATGAAGGGTAAGTGGCAGTGCCAGTGCTAGGGGGAACGTCCAAATAGGGCTAATTCAAGAGCCCTGGGTTCACGGAGGGGCGATTAAAGGACCAGATAGTACGATGGGTTCAGAACCCATCGTACTATCTGATATGTAATACTACGTGCGGCAGGTCACGGGCCGCCCTGATTTTCAGGAAAGATACTAATTATGCTCCCATTCCACAGTTCGTTACCCAGGACCTAGTGGCAGCGGTCGTGGATGTACCAACGGGAGATGGCAAGAGGCAAATTGTAGCGATCCCATTGTAGCAGCCTATGAGGAAAGCTGCCCGGCAAAGAAGGTAAACTTCTCGAGAAACGTTCCTTGGTGGAACAAGGAATTGGATCGACTCAGGACTTCCGCCCGGAAATCCTTCAACAGAGCCAAGAAAACAGGCAACTGGTCAGCCTACAGACAAGCTATGACTGAATTCAATAAGCAACTGAGGGAGTCTAAACGAAAGGCCTGGAAGGCCTATTGCGAGGGGATCGACAATCTGACCCCAGCAAATAGACTCCGGAAGGTCCTATCAAAGGACCATACCAATGCGGCATCTTAAAACGAACTGACGGCAGTCACACCAAAGATCAACAGGAAAGTTTAGAGCTACTCCTAGGTACTCACTTTCCGGGATCAAAAGTAGTGACTAAAAACACAATTGCGGCTAGTACCGGCTCAGTGGCTCACTGTTCCAACCGCGACAGCCGCTGCCTAGCGGGGAAAATATTCACGCTCAGCAAAATGACTTGGGCCATAAACAGATTCAAGCCGTATAAATCCCCAGGAATGGACGGTATCTTCCCCGCGCTACTACAGCGCGGCTTGGATACAATTGCTCCAGGACTCAGGGAGATATATAAAGCAAGTTATGCACTAGGGTATATACCCCGGTTGTGGAGGGAGGCAAAAGTGGTATTTATACCTAAAGTGGGCAATAGGCCTCTAGATGAACCTAAATCATATCGACCCATCAGCCTAACCTCTTTTCTCCTAAAGGCTATGGAGAAAATAATCGACGAGCACATAAAGGGTGACTCACTTATAAGAACACCCTTAAATGCCAAGCAATTCGCATTTCAAGCTGGCAAATCCACCGTCAATGCTCTACATCACCTCGTCAAAGAGGCAGAACGAGCCATCCTATACAAGGAAATAGCAATCGGAATATTTGTAGACATAGAGGGGGCCTTTGACAACACCTCATTTTCTGCAATAAAACGAGCGGCTATAAATAAAGGACTATATCCTTCCACGATAAGATGGGTGGAGGCAATGCTTCATAGCCGATTAGTAACGGCTTCTCTAGCAGGATCCACAGTATCTATGACTGTAACAAAGGGGTGTCCTCAAGGGGGAGTTTTGTCCCCCACACTATGGTCAATAGTGGTGGATGGACTCCTGGATGAACTGCATGGAAAGGGCTTTATAACCCAAGGCTATGCAGATGACATCGCCGTAATAATCAGGGGCAAGCATGAAGGCATTCTTACAATCCTAATGCAAAAAGCACTGAATAGCATCAATAATTGGTGTGTTCGGGAAGGACTAAGTATCAACCCGAATAAAACGATCATAGTTCCATTCATGCGTAGAAGGAAGCTGCACATAAAGGCTCCCTCGCTGAATGGAATAGAGATAAATCTCTCCAACGAAGTAAAGTACCTGGGTATAATTCTGGATACCAAACTGACTTGGAATCAGCATGTCGACAAAATCATGGCGAAGGCAACGATGTCGCTTTGGGCCTGTCTTCGGCTTATGGGAAAAACCTGGGGATTAAAGCCCAAAATCACGTATTGGCTGTATAGAACGGCGGTGATACCCATTGTCACCTATGCTGCCCTCGTGTGGTGGCCGAAGACCAAAAAACTAGACACGCAAAAAGAGCTGAGTAGTAGTAGGAAGCTCGAATTCGAATTACCGTTTAAGGTGTCGATCGAGGACCCCAAAACGGCTTTGATGAGAGTCAAGGAGTTTGGACGAGGGATATTAGCCTGGTACACGGATGGTGCCAAAAATACCAGAGGTACTGGAATAGGCATTTATGGGCCTGACCAAAACCACAGGAGCTTCATGGCTCTGGGCACGACGCCCACGATTTTGCAAGTGGAAACGATTGCAATTGATATGTGCGCCAGAGAATGCTTGGATAGGCACCTAAATGGCGCGCATATATACATCTGCTCAGACAGCCAAGCCGCATTAAAGGCTGTTCGAGCCTATAGTCACGGCTCACGGACTGTCTGGGAATGTCGAAAATCTCCCTCGCAACTGGCGAAGAACAACTTGTTGACCCTCATGTGGGTCCCAGGGCACGGGGATATTAAAGGCAACGAAGTGGCCGATGAACTCGCAAAAAGAGGTGCAAATGCCACTCCTATAGGACCAGAGCCGTTTTGTGGACTCCCCATGGCGCATAGAAGAGAGGTGGTGCAAAAATGGGAAGAGGACAGAAGACGTAAGTATTGGAACAATGTACCAGGTCTACGTCAATCAAAACGACTCCTGAAACTCGATCACAGCCAAAAGGTGCTTGAACTCACAAGGAACGAGCTAAGAACTTTCACCGGACTCATGACAGGGCATTGTGCCCTCCGATACCATTTGCGGAAAATGGGAAAAGAGGAAAGTGGAAACTGCAGATTGTGTGATTCGGCAGATGAAACTACCGAGCACATACTATGCACTTGTGTCGCGATTGCTCACAAGCGTCTTTCACACTTCGGCAGGGACCGATTATCCCCCGAAGAAGTGAGTATTATCACCCCCAAGATAGTCACCAGGTTCATGGTGGACGTGGGACTGCTTGGGAAGTGATTGGTTAAGGGTAGAACAATAGATCTGTTAGGTCGCAGTTCACGAGAGGCTAACACACCTCACTAAGACCCTACTTAACCTATAACCTATATAACCTAGTTGATTGAGCAATATCAACTCCAGTGTACAAAGATTGTCCTTCAGAAGTAAGTTCATAAAGATAGTAAAATAATCAGAATATATAAAATTGATCCCTTATAGTGATATTAAATCATATGATTCATCTTAATAAATTAATTAGGAAAGCCCTATAACTTCATCCTGATTCAATCCTTCCCCCCCACCCCTGTTACGATCGCGCGCTGTTTTTATTAAACCCATTAAAATAATAATTATCTTAATTGATCGCATTCTTCAGCAGTGGCAAAACGGCGCTGCAGTCGAGAGGTCAGATTATTCTTACTTATTGCCCTTGTTTGCGCGTCAACTGGTTTAACTGTTGACGCGGCCGTTATTTGCGATGTGCAGCAATTATTCCATAATTTATTATTAAATTTGCCTAACTAGCACGAACGCGCATTTTGTTTGTACATGCGGATTTCATAATCGCACAATACATGAAATCATTTCACTAACGGCTACGTAATTATTAATGTGTACATATTTCCTGTTTCCATTCCGTGTGCGAGCTTTTAAACGAAATCTAAATGCCGCACATATATACACACGCATTGAAATTATGACGGTGTCAATGTTTTTGTTTTTTTTTTGTGTGTGATATAAACAAAGTGATTTGCACTGTAAAACATCAATAGTTATCGTTTTTTTAATTAAACGTCACGAATGGTATATAAAGGATTGTAAAAAGGTAAAGAATGTATAGAAAATTGTTATACGAGGGATAGTAGGAAAGTGGTACCCGCTTGCATAGCGCGGAGCGCTGGCGAATAGAATAGCAGGCGGATGTGTGCTAACATGTTCGATTGTATTTCAGCTGCCTGTGTGTCTGTTCGGTGCTGGTATTTCAAAGTTTTTTTTTGTTCTTTATCTGGACTACCAAAGGCTGTTGAAATCACACCTATAGTGACTAGCCTTCGGTAGTCCAGATAAAGAACACAAAGAAACTTTGATTAAGTATCTCAATATATTGCCAATTAATATTTGTTTATATAAATATATTGTGGTCATAGTACTTACTTCATAATATAACATATTCAAATTTTAAACTTGATAAAAAAAGTATGAAATATTTATGACTACAATTGCCGGCTGCCTTTTGAAATCATTAATATAAACAGCTATAAATCAAAACATGATACCCTTAGATATTCCAATTTCCCTCCCTTCGGGGCGGAGATAAGTCTTCGCAGAGTTTATATCGCGTCAATCGGGGCTCTAAGTCGATAGAGTCCCCTCATTGTCTCCATATAAAAATTATGCCCCTGAAGTGTAAAAATTTAAATAGTGCAAATCTCCACAGAAGTGCGATGATACCATTAACTGCTATCTCGAGGATTCCCCGGAGGATTAACCTGGGGGAGCAGGGTGTATCTATCATCCGGAAGAGGGGGACGCAGGGGCGAGGGAACGGGGGGGAGGCCTGCGGTCGCCCTATATCGGGGATGCAGTGCAGACCGTCATCTTGCGTTGACGTAAATCGGAAAATCCATAAAGTGACACCCCCAGCGAGAAGTATAATTTAGAGCGGTCCTTTTCCAATATTCTCCAACGTTTACAGAGTGCTTCTGCTTTGGTGTTGGCGAAAACAGTTTATTTTTCCGGGACGAACGATAAAGTTAAAGTAAATATTGCAGCAACATCTAGCTGGATAACATGTACAATGATTTCTTGTACAAGGAATTTAGATATTATGATATTAATAAAATTTAAATTTAGTTGTATATATATGTTCCTGTTGCTAGTAACATCGCTTCCCGTAGGGATGTTCATTATAAACGAATTACTGATGAATGACACGACTCCGCCGTGCTGGTCCACGTTAAAATTTCACGTGCATGTTCATGCTTGACTGAGCAAGAGTATTAATTTATAGACGGAACACGGTGTGGTCTACCAAGCTTCGGGGATACCAGCGACGTCGAATTTCGCATTAAAGATTTAACTTGCTCGCTTCCGCTTCAGTTTATCAGAGCAACCAAAGAACGGAACTACTTTACATTCGGAAACTCGCATATATAAAAGGATAATATTATATGTGCACCGAAAATCCCCAGGGGGACCTGCACCACATACACCGCGAAAAAGCTCATTTTTATCCCAAGATGAAAGTATGTGTATCCACAATGGTGGCTGCTGCCTGTTATTACAACGCAGGCGAGGTAATGCCATTACGGCTTAGTTAAAAGTGGAACAATTTTAATTCTTACGCTTTCGGAGTATCTCCGAGCGCATCCCTTCATTAAAAGCACCGTATATGAAATAGTGTCTAACGATGATACGATTCAATCCGATCGCATTGTGTCTGGGATCTCTTATAAATTCTTTTGTTGGCTGGTGGTAATCTGTATGGACTTCATGATGGGATGACAAAGTTGCCTCCCGCAAAATATAAATCCTAATCCGAGCATTGTTTGCCTTTTAAGCCATTTTCGTCTGCTCGACTGTGCATTACGTTCCGTCCGTGGAGGAGGAAAAAGCGGCCTCAAGATTATTCCCGGCGTATAAATTTCAGACATTATACCGACGTAAAAAGTCACATTTGCCGCATTAATATCGTGTGCGCCTTGCTGCGGCATAAATGCTCGTTTCGCTCTGTTGTTGTTGTTTTTTTTTTTCGATCGCCGCACTGTGCAATTCGATTTCAAATGACCCATTTTGGAACCAGAATCGAGCTTTTAATAACACTTGTTTATTAGCAGGCTCTCGCAGGATACCGGACAATTGATTTCCTATGCAATCCGCTATTTGTTCCCATGCAGATTTCGAAATTGCATGTATTTATTTATGGACAGTGTTCGAAACGTGCCGGGAACTCGCCTGTCTCGATTTAGTATTAAATAAAAGTTGAAGGGGTTGCTTCATCACTAACGAAACAGATGGACTGACAAATCCGGGTACAGCTGATAGATCACTGGTTGATAGCTAATCAACAAACTGTTAATACATATTTTTATTTGCATTGATTTTATTGTTTATATCTAAAAGTCGATAACTAGTTAGTATTTAATTATATATTCTATCTGTGTATACCTAATTGTTAAGAAGTGCATGACTGCAATTAAATATTATGTTTTTACTTTGCAAACGTAAGCACTCACCTTATATAAATAAAACATTAATGGGAGAAATCATTAAATGCTAATACTGTGTTTAAAACCAACGCAGGGTAGTAGATTTAATGATTACAACTCATTAGTATTGCTAAATTTAAATTTCAATACGTTGAGAGAATCTTTAAATGTATTACAAGAGAATGATCGCATAATTCTTTTTTGTACTTAACTTGGAATGTCTTAATTATATTCGATACAACTTTTGAACAGATAGACCTCGCGTGCTGATTCACAACGTACAAAATCTTATGCATCTTCTATTGAATGTTTAGGCAGAGCCATTGATCTAAAATTGTATCTATCTTTAAGAACACATTGCTGCAATCAAGGTAAAATCAAATGCCAAACACGCCGGTGGTGGCGCATTCAGTTACGGCCTCGAACTTACGTGCAGCAACGTTGGTTCAGGTCAGTAGTTTGATGGGTGACCGGTACCATTTACTATTGGGATACAATTAATGGTGCTTTAGAGTGACAGGGGCGATCCTTTGAAGTAATAAGCTCATTTATACACACACAAATCACACGGTGGAAGGACCACGTGGTCGATAGCCAAACACTACTACTACTACTACTCAAAGGCCAAATATTTTTTAAATCATAAATAACAACATTTCTGATAAACCGTGTTTAATTCTACAAAATAATCGGCCGCTCTAAACAGGTAGAGAATTCAATCTCAGTTAATTATGGCTGTGTCTTATGTCTCACAGGAAAAGCTTCTATTCCTAGTAAAAAATCTTTAAAAAAAAAACACTTTAATTTTTCCAAAAACAAACCTTAATATAAAACCCATGTATTTAATTTAATTTTTCATCCGCTGATCAATGGCAAACATATGCGTCAAAATTGAGGAAGCTAGACAAACAGACTCCTGATCAATTGTGATGACTAATTTGACCCAATAGACTGGGAGAATCCATTGTTCCATTGATTATCCTATAGTACACATAAGTCAGTTATTTTCCTACGGTCTTCGAGTTTCATAATATCAAACATCTTCATTATAACTTCATATTCACCGGAAACATGTTGAAGGCCACATCTAAATTCCATACACCGTAAGAATTTCTTTTGTACCAGTTCTAACCGATTGATGTTGACTATCGTAAAAGGAATCCATACAGCTGAGGCATATTCCAACTAACTTCTTACCAGTGAACAATTTAATGTTTTTTACTCATTGGACATTTAAATATTTGCTGATTTGCCAAACATATCCTAAAATGTGTAATGCCTTCTTTCTAATATTTATAATGTGAGAGTTAAATAAAAATTTTGAATCAAAGGTGACTCCTAAATCCTTTATGGTGTCAACTTTCACAAGGTCTGATGCTATAAGTATAATTAATTTGATTTACGCCTCTAGATGTTCTCATAGAATACACTTGCTTACTCTCGTTGATTGTTGAGGCATTTATATTTTGAAAATCCATTATCACTTAATATAATAATAATAGTAAACTATTGATGATTTTCAACTTTTTATTTTACTCACTACAATTGTTTCGCTACACTGTAGCTTCTTCAGGTGAAGAAATATAATATTATATTATTATTATTATATTTCTTCACCTGAAGAAGCTACAGTGTAGCGATAGCGAAACAATTGTAGTGAGTAAAATAAAAAGTTGAAAATTATCAATAGTTTACTATTAACACTTGCTTACGTTTAATAGTAACTTAACTTTCTGATGCACCACTCGTTCAAACGAATAAAATCTTCTTGTATGCTGGAGCAGTCACTAAAGCTACAAATTGATTTAAAAATCTTCAAGTCGTCTGCATATAACAATGATGCTATGCTGTGTGTTGGCAATAAACATAATGAACACAATAGGTCCACAATGTGACCCTTGTGGCACACCAGATACAGGTCAGGAAGGCAAAGTCTTGCATTGGTTCGAGAAAAAGTAATGAATTGCTTTTGCTGTTGCTGAATTTGCTTGAAAAACTTTATCTATCCATAACAAGTGAAGTGATAATACAACAGAACTAGAAATGAATTCCTCATCTATTATAATATTCGTCTAAAATCTTTAGTTTCGTTAAATTACTCTAATCTATAAAGAGATTTATAGATTAGAGTTATGGTGATGAGGCAACTGAGGCCCTAACACTTCTGATCTGATATTTTTATAAATTGACTATACAAACTACTTTCGGTGGTTAACAAATGTATATAGGATTTGACACGTAAAGGCTTTAAAAGATGTTCCCGAAGATTGAAATTCAAAATTTTTATGCTTGACAACAAAACAATAAAGGCAAGCCAGGCTCCAGAAGATATTTAAATTAAAGATTGAATGAAATTGATGATATATTAGGAGACTGTTATCTGTTTGGCCTAGAATGTAGCTTCCATTTTGGGATTATGGCTGCCAATTCTTTGTCAAAATCAAAGTTGTATATTTGCAAGTCCACTTTCAAAAGAAGATTTTGGCAAAGAATTAGCAGCCATAGTCCCAAAATGGATGCTACATTCTAGGTTAAACAGATAACAGTCTCCTAATATATGATCAATTTCATTCAATCTTTAATTTAAATATCTTAACAAACATAACACAGATAGCTATAAATAATGGATACAATGAACAAATTACCTACAAAACTACTGTATAACGGCACCAATATCATTAAAGATAAACCCCTATACTGCCCCATTACATACGTACAACCTACGAGTCAGAAGATCGGCAGAAACCTAAAACGACACAATATAAAGGCATTACAAGTTAATAGAAATAACTTATGGAAATCCATAAGCAATATTAAAATAGTTTTACGGGATATTTTAAAACACAGTTGCATTTACTAGTTAGAATGTCAAGACTGCGATGCAATTTATATAGGACAGACTGGAAGAAATTCTAAAATTAGATTAAATGAACATTAAACAAAATTAAACAACAGGAAACAAAAAATGGGACGAAAAATAAACATATTGTTGGTGGCAGTAAACCGGTGCATAACTGCCCAAATACTTAATATTTTAGAAGAATTAGAGATTAACCGGGAATTAAGAATGGCAAAAATATAGTAAACGACCAGCAGGAGGTCATTTCAAACTAAAACATCATTTTAGCGGATTGTTTTATTTAACATAATTACATATACTGTTAGGTAAAAACCCACCCCTTCAATAATTATAGTACACCTTTTAAAATGACAAGTAATTATAGAAACATATGTCAGGAAATTGATAAATTAATTAAGTCTCTAATTTACAAATCCACCCCTGTGATATATATGTTCGGTCAAGAATGTAGAAACTGAAGTATTAATTTTATTCTAAACGCTAGTAGATGTAATGTTTATGATTGCAACTCATTACTATTGCTAAGTTTAAATTTTAATTTTTAATTTAAAGTTGAGAGAATGTAAAAATGTGTTAGAAGAAAATCGAATTGCTCAGATCCCAGAAAAATTGACAAAAAATTATACTTGTTTTATATGCACTACATTTTCATCTACAAAAAAGTCGGAATACAAATTATTATTATTTAAGAATTATGTTAAATAATTTTGTTGTACCATTATATTGAGATAAAATAAAGTTATCAAGTTTAATGTCATCATATTCAAAATATACCACAAAGTAAACGTCTTCACAATATAAACAATCTAATTTGAAAAAGGGCAATTTTTTTCAGAGTTAAATAATCAATTAAAATATAGTCTTTTGCTAGTGCCAAAATAAAATGAAATAAATGTAAATTGTAAATCTTACTTCTGTCAGTACATAATGTCGAAAAGAAGTTTTAATTGAAAGTTTCTCTTACAATGCTTCCCCATTTAGTTCTTATTACATGTTCTTATTACGTATAGGAGTTACATGAAATTTATGTAACAACTAATTGTAAAAAATCCAAAATTGGGCATATTATTAAGAATAGCCGTTTTGCATAAACCTCATAGTTTTCGAGAAAACTATAGGGAAAATACTATGATGGCCGCATTACCATTTTTTAGAGCTAAAGTCTTCTATTGAATGTCTGGGTACAACCATAGACTAAAAAAAGTATGTATCTTCAATAACACATTGCTGCAATCAAGATAAATTCAAAGACCAAATATGAAATGAAATCATACATGAAATTTCTACTAAAACCTGATTTTAAATTTTACACAAAAACTTAACCTAACTATTAAGGAGTGATGATAATAACATATTGTTTAAACTAATCGGAGAGAATATTATCAAACTAGGTGGTTTCTAGTTAAAACAGATACAGTGTAACTCTTACTATTTTTTTAAATTCTCTATATAATCCCTCTAATCAGATGCTATAAGACAATATTTTAGTTATTTCTACCGAGGAGAGGCTTCTATTCAAAATCTCTTCAACTTTCCTCAAAATTAGAAAACATTCTAATATATTTTCATGAATTATAGTGTGCCAGTATTTTATTAAGATTAATTATTTTATCTGTTTATACAAAAATGACAGACAGATGCCTCAAAATTGAGGAACGTAGATAGATAGACTTCTGGTCGATAACATTTTTACCACTATTATCCAATAATGTATCATTCTCAATTTAAGATAGTTAGTGGAAACATTCATGTATAAATTTGGCATTAAGGATCGTTCAACTAACGATATCAACAAGATTAATATTAAACAATAAATCAATATATAGCTATAACAAGTGACATGATAATGCAACAGAACTAGACATTTATTTCTTATCTATTGTAATATTTTTCCAAAACCTTTGGTTTCGTTAACTTACATCATTATAATATCTTTATAGATTAGAGTGCTGATATTTTTAGAAGATGACTATGCAAACTACTTCCGATGGTCAACAAATGCAAAAAGGATTTGATATGAAAAGGCTTAAAAAGATGTCCTCAGAGATAGCAATTTAAAATTGTTATGCTTAACAACAAAAGAATGAAGGAAAGTCAGGCTTCAGAAGATAATTAAATTAAGGATTGAATGAAATTGATTATTTAAGAGGAGACTGTTATCCGTTTGGTCTAGAATGTAACTTCCATTTTTGGACTGATATACTAATCATAGAAACTCGATAAACTTTTGCTTACTTGTTAGCACAGAAATTGTTGAAGCAGTTACTTTTTGATATATTTCTATTGTAAAGTAGGTTGGACTGTAATTATTTACAGTTCAACTATACATTTTATAAGCAAAAAGAAGGTCTGGATATGGAATCTATTACCATTCATGGCATTTTTTTAGGAAACATTTTGGTGTTGATGTATTATGTGTTTGGACAGGTACAGATCAACAATAGGATCATTTCTTTAAATTTATCAACAGCATCTATAGCAATAAACAATTTACCATAAAAAAAGAGAAATTCTGGATATTTGCAATAAATCAAAAACTCACTTTGAAAATACACAGGGAACCAACTACTAACTACTATAATTTAAATGAATCCATCTCTATTAAGAATTCGGCGCATAATACTTACGCTAGCAGACTTGTAAATATACCATTTTCAAAAGAATATTGACAAAAAATTGGCAACCATAACACAGATTGTTATAAACAGTAGATACAATGAACAATTTATTAGAAGGATACTTAAGAAATAACGTAGAAAAATTATATGGGTTAATTTTTGTACGTTATTTCTTTATTAAATTCATACAGCCTACGAGTCAGAAGATCGGCAGAAACCTGAAATGACACAATATAAAGGCAATTCAAGTTTGTAGAAATAATTTAAGGAAATACATAATCAATAGTAAAATAGTTTTGGGGAATAAATTAAAAAACAGCGGGGTTTACCAGTTAGATTGCCAAGATTGCGATTCCATTTATATAGGACAGACGGGAAGAAATTCTAAAACTAAAATTAAACAACAGGAAACCAAAATCCTCATAGCGGTTCATGGGACGATAAAAATATGTTACTGGTGGCATTAAACCGGTGCATAAGTGCACAAAGGGATTAAGACTTAATATTTTAGAAGGATTAGAGATTAAGCGGGCAATTAAGGAGGGCAAAAATATAGTAAACAACCAGCAGGAGGTCATTTTAAACCAAAACACCATTTTAGCAGATTGTCTCATTTAATATAATTACATAATTACCCTAGATTATATATAGTGACAGAATGTGTTACAAGAAAATAATGTGATTGCTCAGGAAAATTGACGAAGAAATGTTGTTTGTTTTATATGTACTACATTTTCATCTACAAAATAGTCGGAAAAAAAAATTATTATTGTTAAAGAATTATGTTAAATCACATGGTTTCTTATATTAATGCTTTATTTCAAACTAATTAAACATGATAATTTTGTTCTACCATTATATCAAGGTAAAACAAAGACATCAAGTTTAATTTCATCATATTCAAAATGTACTACAAAGTAAACGTCTTCACAATCCAAACAATCTAATTTGAAAACGGGCAATTGTTCTAAAAACTATTTTTTCCAGAGTTAAATAATCAATTAAAATATAGCTTTTTGTTATCTATTGAAAGTCAGGCGTGAGAGCAAATTACACAACTATAACCCTCATGTTTATTTTAATCCACCTGATTATAATGTGGACATTTTTAAATATATTTGACTTAGAAATAATTTCAAAGGTTATTATACAGGGTGTAAGGAATCAATTCGATTAAAATTCAGGGCATTTCGTTTTAAAGGTATCTTCATTCTCTAATAAATTATATTATATTTACGAAGAATCCATAAATGCAATAAAACTAGGGGTTCACATTTGAAAATTTCAACTTATGGGTCGTATTTCAATTTTTATTGGGGACACCCTGTATATTTGATGTATCTCAATTTTGATATTTGAATTTTATTTAAAAAATGCGCTTAAAAAAATAAGACACGTGTCCGAGCATTTCTCCGAAAGAAAATTCCCTGAATTTTAATCGAATTAATTCCTTACTTTATGTACACCCTGTATATTAAATTTCATTAGATCTTATATTGTTTAAGTTAAGAATTAGAAAATATACCGCTTAATAAATTAAAGGAATAATTTATTTTTTGTAACAATTGTATTATACTCGAATCTATGTGTAAAAAAAGGTTGTATTGTCTAATAAAATTGAATGCATCTTAACAATATGTTAGCCTTAAAAAATAATGTCAAAATAGTGTTAAATTAAAAAAATAGTACATAATTTCTGCTAAATGCTATAATATCGAAAAGATATTTTGATTGAATGTATCTTTTATAATGTTTGGCCATTAAGTTCTTATTATATGTTAATTTATTATAAATGATTAATCTTGTATACAAAAAAGATATATTTATAAATAAAATTATCGTTTAATTTTTAAAATAGTCGTTTATTAGACTGCACTGCACCCAAAGATTTTTTGAAGCTATTCAACTCTGGTTTGTTCAATTAATATTAATCTACAAAAATCCAAACATTTAAATCCAAATCATTACAATAGGGTCTAACTTCGACATACTACTCTATTTAATCTATCTTCTATTGAATGTTTTTGTACAAAGCAACTTGCCATCCCAAAGGAGCAAAAAGCAACCTCATTTTCAATCTTACTAAGTTATCATCAGTAAAAGTTACCAAAAGCTTTACTCAAACTGCTAATCTAATTTATTTTCTACATAATTCCTTCAATTAGCATATGACACTGCCTTAGTTATCCCTAGTGAATTTCTGGCTAAAAATTTCTCCAAAATTTTCTTAAAACTTTTGCTTTGTATCTCTTTATTTATTGAAGTATTGTGCAATCCTAATTTAGTCTCAAATATAGATATAGTCATATATTCAACCACATTTAATTTCATTATAATAATTCTCCCTTTATACACAATTAAAGATAATTCAACAGCAGCGATTAAACAAAAATGTTTATTAACTTAACTTTATATTAGACCACATTTTAAATATTATCAAAATACCAAAATCGGCTTTTTTGCTGTTATCCAAAATATTATTTTTTGCAACAGATTAAAAAAGATAACGAAAATAAATGTTTGGCAATTTGTCAAAATAATCTATAATGAAATAGATGCTAACCACAAAAGTCAGTCAAATTATGTCAAAAGATTACTCTTCAAGACTTTGATAATTGATTAAGGTTATGAAAAGAAAGACTCGAAATAGTACGAATGTAAATATTTCAGCAGAGTATTTAAGTAAGTGGAAGAATGATGATCAAGTATAGATAGTAGTGAGGTTAAGAGCAAGATAAGATAAACAGTAAACAAAACAAAAAGTAAACTAGACAAATATGGTAACAGATTATTACAGCTATAATTTCTTAAATTCTTTTTTCAAAAATGAGACAGAACAACAAAATGCTTTTGGATTGCGGTTTATAATGTTGTAAAATTTTAGATTTAGTTATTACATTATAATGCGTGTTTTCTCATTTCGCTTCCTTTTTCCAAAAATTAGCCTGATTTAAAAGTTGTACTTGGGTTTATGATTTACAATAATTATAATTACTATAAATTACATTATTGCTTGATAGGTAGCTACTTGAAATGGGTAGAATTTTATTGTTTCGTTTGAAATTTACAGACAGATTCGTTGTTTCAGGTTTCTTTACACCTTGGTCACCTTCGACAAGAGATAGCAGAAAAATTTAAGCAGTCTTTGCCTCCAGGTCTCCTAGTGACATACATACAGTAGATTATTATAAATATTTTGTTGTACAATTTTAAAAACTATAGATTTATTTTATTGTCCCTTATCATAATTGTTCCTTTACTCTTGTTTCTACCTAAATTTTATAAAGGCACTTAAAAAAAATGTCTCTCAAAGTTTTTAATTTTTTTATTCACTTTTTATGAATGATTTGGAATTTTGATTAGTATCCTACTAATGTTCGAAATTATTAAAATATAGTTCTGTTCTAAATAGAAAACTTAAAACCACAAGTAAACAAATATTGTAGAAAATGAGTAATACCCTGTTGCTAGGTAGAATGTATTTTTGAAACTTTACTTAAGAAAAACCTAATAAATTCTTGATCATTGCTATCCATCTTAAGGATTGGTTTAAGAAATCGGTATTTATAAAAGTTTGCAGGCTATTGTATACAACTCAATGAATATTAGGAAAGCTAATCCATCAACTCATCTATTTAATTGTGATTTTCGTACTAATCGCTTGATCACAGGTAGGACAAAAAGTAAACCAACAAATGAAATAAAAAGTTAGAACCGTGCTTAATACTGCAACATAACTTAAATTTGGTGTGTTATTTGTTGGAATATTTTTTCCTAAGTCTTTAGTGACATTATTATCATCTCTATATACTAAGGTTACTGAATAACTCAAACCATAAGAATAGATGTACTTTCAACCGAGCGGATTTTTGTTTAAAAATTAACTGAATAAAAAACTTTCAGTGGTTTATAAATGAAAAATAGGATTTGTCGCGTATGGGTTTTAAACCATGGCCTAAAGACAAACATTTTAAATTGTTTGCAAAATAACATTGCTATTACTATTACTATTTACTATTACTGCTGAGCTAATTGAAATATTCTTGGGTAGAATGATGTTAATAATGTATCAATTAAAACTTCTAAAATAGTGGTTTAAAATGTTTATTCTTAACAACTTAAAATAAAGAAGACAGGCTGCAGAAGATAATTGAATTAATGTTTGCGACGATTGCATTGAATTCTTAATTCAATTATCTTCTGAAGCCTGGCATTCCTTTATTTTGGGTTATCAAGCATAGAAATATTGAACCACGATGAATGTTAACAAAACCATTAAACACATAGGTTTTTCTTGGTAGAATAATATAGTAAAATTAAATGCAAATTCCTTTTTGGAACTGATATACTAGTCAGAGAAACTATATAAACTTTCGCTTACTATTTAGCTCAAAATAACAGAAATATGAAATATGATTGATTGTTGATACATTTCGATTACGAAGAAGGTTGAGAATTAGAACATTTTGCTAGTACCACTTTTTTATCGTGACTAGTTTTGTTCTAAAAGGTGAACATTTCTGATACTAGAAAAGTGTTTTAACTTCGTAACTACTAACGAATAAGAAAGTTGGTCGTACATGTTTGGAAGGGTCATATCATGGATAGTCAGACATAATAGAATGTTCAAGACTTGTTAGAGGAACTTCTGCTATATTGTAAACCCATAAAGAAAGAGAGCATTAATTAGAAACTAGGAAACTAGTAAAAACTATTCCTAGAAACGAACAAATGTTAAGTGAATATTGTTGGATACAGTTTTTAACACCTCTTACAATGTATTTTTGATTTTTAATTTCTAAGACAAAATATTATTAAGAAATATAATTTCTTTTGAGAAAATTACAATACAAATTATAAACAAGCTCTTATTTACCAAGGCAAGCGCATGTGAATAAGAAAAAACCGCTTATGTTAGAATAATATATAACAAAAGCCATAATTTTGAAATCTCCTCTTTCAGAAAAATAACTCTTTTGCCTTCCAAATTTTTACGCCCTAAAATCATAATCCATGGGTGCTATAACAGCCAATCAACCAATTTGATAATTCAAATTTTTTGTATACTATTTAAATAACTAAGAAACCTGACAAAAATATACTCAATTTTGTCGTTTTAAATAATGATGGCAAATGATTTATGTCAGATATTTTTACTAAATAATTATGGTAGATAATTAAACTAAATAACTAAATGACGGATAACAGATGACATATGTTAGATATAATATGACAGATAATAAATTCTAGATGACATATCGCACATTACAGGTAATAGATGAAATATGACAAATGACTGTTGACAGATAATAGGTGACAGATAACTGATGACACATGACAGATGCCAGATGATAGATAACAGATGACAGATTTAAATATTAGACACTAAATAACAAATGGCAGATAACAGACAACATATGGCAAATGGCAGGTGACATAAAATATAATAGATGACAGATTCTAGATGACACATGATAGATGGCAGATGGCAGATGGCAGATGACAGATGATACATAACAGATGACAGATGGCAGATGACAGATGACAGATAACACATGACTAATATCAGATGATAGATAACATATGATAGATGACAGATGGCAGATGATAGATGACAGATGGTACATGACAGATGTTAAAAATGACAGATTACAAATGACAAACAACAAATGCTAAATAACAGATGACAAATATCAGATTCTTCTGTCATCTGATATTTGTCATCTGTCATATAGCATTTGTCAAATGATAAATGACAAATAATAGATGGTAGATGACAAATGCCAGATGACAGAAGACAAATGACAGATGGCAGATGACAGATGTTAGATGGCAGAGAAGATGGCAGAAGAGATGGTAGGTAGAGCAGATGAGGGAAAGCAGATGAAAAATAACAGATGACGGATAAGATATAGATATATATTTTGCTTTTAATATACTGTTCTTAAAATTGTTATTCAGAATCAATTTCGCAATTAATTTATTAAAACTGGTGGATGATTTGAAATCAAACGATTACTTATGCGCGAATTTACATTTCCACCTGCCCGCGGCCGGTTTAAACCAGATGCTCACTATTTTGCAGGTTTTCAGCGTGACGTGATCGAAATATCCGAAGAGATAATCACGTTATCGAGCCGCTCACCTGGGAAATACAGTTTTATCAATCACGGGAACTTTAATGAATCCAAAAACTCGGCGAACACGCGCCGCAATTAGTTCCGTGATGGCGCCTATTTATTAAACTTTGCGTTTCTGCAATTAACTTCCAGGACGAGACGAGAACGGCACCTTTCAAAATGTTAATTGAAATTTCAACTGAAATTTATACACATCATCACGTCAACGCTGAGGATTTATAACGACCACGCAGGTATATTAAATATGGTTGATTATATTACAACAACAAAGCGTAATGATGAGGTAAGCTATGCATGCTAGTGCAGATATTACGTAATGTGAACGGTGATGAGAAGAAAATAAGAAATAATTTTCTTTAATGAGACCCTCCTCTTTCGTTTCACACCTACAGTGGATCAATTCTGTTGAGGTGCTTTGCATAGAGGCTTGATCCAGCGTTATGTTCTGATTGGACGAGATGGTGTGTGAGTAATGTAAGGACTGTAATTTCATGCAAGGTAACTTTACACTGCGCCCTGATTGGACGAGACGGTATATGGGCAAAATAATCACGACAAAGTGTATGCACTTATTTAATAATAAAATAGAACAGATTCCTAATCAATATACAACTACTACATCCAATATCGAGATTGAAATCGGTTGTTTATTTTGCACCTAAAAAGGAAGCAGAGCTTCGGAATACAAAGCCCGTATCGGCGAGCTCTGAATAAAACACCGCCTCTCTTATTTATTATATGTAAATAACCCATCTTGGTTTTCCCTTTGGAGTTTTTCCCTTTAATTTTAATAGAATTGTGCGCCTGCAATTATTATCATTTTTTTTCTCTCTGTGTTGTTCAGCTTCCTTTGTGCAGGCTCGAATTTATTTTCCCGGCCCGCTTTAATAGTCACGTAATCACCATTTATTTATTTCTTGCGTCCCCCACCTTTTTTGGGGGTTGGGGTTTTCTCTTCTTTTTTTTTCCAGGGCGGCAAACTTGGTTTTGCGGGCGGTGACTTAAGATTGTGTAATACATTTCCGTTTATTTAGTACGGAATAATGGCCTTTGAGTTGTTCTTAATGGACAGATTAAATGTTATTTAATGCGTTGCTTTAGAATTATTCTTATCAATTTGGTTTATTCTGGAGTGTGGGTATTTTTGGAAAAACTATGTTGATAAAAAATGTAGGTGAAATATTCTGGTCTTCAATCGAATGAGTGGCCGGGGTGGATTTTGGAATATAATTAATTGTGATTGGAATAAAAAGCAATCCTTTAAAGTAAGAAACTAAATTATAGAAATCAATATATAAATAGTACAACCAATGCGTTTTTAACACACGTCAAGCATAAGGCCATCAAAAATTTAATGGTGAGAGCTTTTAACAAACAAGCATGTAATAAGTAAGCATATAAAAATCTTTGCTTAATTTATTTCCTTTGGAAAGTAATACGTGTTTCAACATTTTGGCTTTTTATGAATATCTTTCTCGTGCTTCAAGAGTTCTTTGAAACAATTGCAGCATATTTAAAAAATATATGGGATATGTGCTGTATTTGCACATCCTCATAATTAAAAAGTTTTAAATACCTAACCCTCTAGTATTATCACGTTACAAGACTTTCACCAATTAAATTAAAAAATGAATGTGTTATTAAGTAAACAGGTCTGTTTGATCAGTTCCAGGTAAATTATGGCATTCGTTTATACTTATACCTATACTCGCACATCACATTTCATAAACAAACATTTGTACAACACATTAAAACGCATTTACCCGAAAGCGTGTAATTGATGAATGTTTAATTAGTTGACAAATAACTTCACACGCACACATACATTACGTTATGCGCTGAGTGTCGGCTCTCCCGGGCAAAAATGTTCCGCAAAACGTAAAATAATCACCCGCCCGCCCGAAATGCAGATGAAAGGGAAATAATTAATCAAAAGTTACTCTCCGAGGCGGGACTGGAAGTGGTAGGAAATCATCACCGACTGTCATCTTTTGTTTCGTTTTGAAATATATGGGGATGTTCAACTTTCAAAAATAACTGATTTATTCCTCAGATGGGGATTACTTTCGCCTCACGCTCTTATTAAAAACATTTCAAATGATGCTGTTGTTACCAGGATGATTTATTCTGATCTCCGGTGCTAGATCATCCTGTAATTAAATATTCCATCTAACACACTCGAATGGATGGAAATTATATTTTAAAAAAAAATACATGGCGCGGATTACTTTTCCTGCATGCGAAAAAAAAAAAACAAAAAAAGTAGCATCGATTCAACGTAAATACTCCTGGCGTTATAATTGGCCGAGGCTGCCGTATAAATAATTCAATACTCAAAGTGAATATAGCACAAACGGAATAAAATATGCATGTATCAAAAAGTATTTTTAAAAGGGAAAAGGAATAATAAATGATTTCGGTGAAAAGTAATGCCCAAAATATAAACATTACATCCACAAATGTAAATATTCGATGCGGCATGTTCGCCTGTTCTACCGCCGGAAATCTAATTAAAATTCTACCGATTTCCGCATGTATATGCTAATACAAAACAAATAATGCTACTAGTCGATACATTTTTTTTTCATCTAAGTTCAACCAAATATTCAACTCGTATACGAATATTAGAACGTGTCCTTTTGAATCTTAATTTGTGTATATGTCGGACTAGTCAGACTAAGTAGTTAATAAAACAGCCGAGCATGCGCGTTGAAGCTAATGAAATTATATAGATGTGTACATAAAAGAGGTAATTAAATAATTAAGTAATCGGCTGCATGTTAGAAAAATAAGACTTATTAAAAGAATGACAATATTTAATTAAATTATTCCTAAATATGTTAAAGAGGATGTTTTCTTTAGTTAATTTTACATATAATGTTATTTCATTGTGATTCTAGCTAGTAACTAATTTTTGTACATATAAATTACAGTAAAGACAAGATAAAAAGGTAGTTGATAGCTTAAACGGATGAACTAAACAATACTTTTTACTCATCTGTCAATGTTTTATAATTGTTATTTTTTACTTTCCTTTTATATAATATAAAGGGAAAGTATTGTTTTCATGAATGAAAATGTTAATAATCGTTGATGATTTTGCTTCAAAAAACAATAAAATCTTGTATGTAATAAAATATTATCGCTCGACGTTGGTTCTAAAGCACTCAAAATCTTCCTTATGAAATTTAATAACCTACCTATCAAAGACAAAGCGTAAATTACGCTATAAAAGCTGGAAATGTTGTTTCAAGTTTATGAATAACTACCCAAAATCTGTCTGAAAGTTCTTCGGACATTCGTAGGACAATATTAGAACAATAAACTTTGACTTCAATTCTCATGTCAGAGACGTACCTTTCAAACAATAATCAAAAGTAAATTTTCGAATAGTTAAATAAGCTTACCAAGCAGTTCAAAAAACATAAAGTTTCAGGTTTTGATAGAATTTCCATCACATCATGAAAAACCTCACAAAATTTTTAGACTGAACAACATCTGCATCTGCATGCATCTGTTGGAAAATTTTCTTTGCGTAATGTTTGTAGATCTTCATGATTTCACGGCTATTTTTTCTACGCTTTAGCCTTTCATTAAAGACAAAATTTTCGCTCGGCTTTGGTTGTAAAACACTCAAAATCTTCCTTTCAAAAATACAAAACCTAACTATCAAAGTCAAAAATAAACTGTATTGCGCAGTAATGCTATAAATGTTTTTTCAATGAATGCTTAAATTCTGTTTGAAAGTTTGTTCTTACGTTTGTACGACATCACAACATAAACAAGGCGATTCAAGGACGCGAATGATTTAGTTTAATCGGAGATTAATAAGGTAGAGGCATTTTCTGACTTATTAGGGTACTAATGTTTGCTGTAATACTAACGAAAACTTTGACATGACTAACTAAGCTTACTAAGAAGCTCAAGGAAAACGTAGAGCTTCAAGTTTTAATAGTATTGCCACCGCGATGGTGAAAAACATCACTCACAAGGGTTTTAGATTGAATAACATGTACACTAGCGCCATTGCTCTTATCTGGTCCTCAAAATATTAGATCAAAGCATCTGTTGGAAAATTTTCTTTGCGTTTTGTTTGTAGATCTTAATTATTAATTATTCTTTCTGAGTTTCAAGCTTCAAATCTAAGAATATATGGGCCTACTGCAGACACCCTCCCCAAAATAAAATTCAAATTTCCCAAATACGATGTCACTGCTGATTTGAGTTTTGGTCCTCAATTAGACCCTATTTATCCTCAAGTAAGAGGAGACTATTCAGTTATATGGATCTCTAAAAATTATTTCAGATGACTTCTGACTAGGAAGAAACCTATATTTTCGTGATGATAGTAAATAGTCTAAATTTAAATTTAAATATAAATGACATTCTATAACTAATCTTATCTAATTAAGATTTGAAGTCTGCCCACCTAGCATGAATAAAAAAAATTTATTAATTTCCTAACTCAAAAATTTTACCTTTTGAATTTCTTTTTTATTCAAAAATTTTGTAATTAATTTTACTCCAAACCGCGAGACGGTCAGTAATTGAAATTTATATGTATATGTAGGGTGGGATAGAGGCCACCCACCCACCCTACATATACATATAAATTTCAATTACTGACCGTCTCGCGGTTTGGAGTAAAATTAATTACAAAATTTTTGAATAAAAAAGAAATTCAAAAGGTAAAATTTTTGAGTTAGGAAATTAATAAATTTTTTTTATTCATGCTAGGTGGGCAGACTTCAAATCTTAATTAGATAAGATTAGTTATAGAATGTCATTTATAATCAGTAAAACATCATCAAAGATTGGAGGGTGGGTTAAAGGCCACCCACCCACTCCCTACAAATACATGATAACTTTAATTACTAATTGTTGTTAATGGAATAATTTCTGGAAAAATAAATGGTGGTAAACTGCTAATCTTAATAATTTGCTCAATTTTGGAATTTTTACAATTACAATGTCAATATTTTAAATTTTTAAAGTTAAGAACTTTAAGAAAAACATGTTTTAATAAAATTGTTCAGTTTATCATTGCCTTTAACTTTTGTTTGAAAAGTTATGTAATATTTTTAAATTTAGAAAAAAATCGGGAAAAACAAAAAAAGCTTCTCGAGTTTTTATGGATAAAACCTTAAGTTTGAAATTTCATTTGAAAAGGAACATTTGTTTTTGAGATACAGCGTCCACTGACAGTTACAAAATAGACTATAGGAGTTAAATGAAATTTATATGACAATTAATTGCAAAGAATAGAAAATTGAGCAAATTATTAAGAAATCGAAATAGAGAAGAATATAGGGAAAGTATTGTAATGGCCACATCACCATTTTTTTGTTTGTATAAATATAGAGGTGGTAATCTTTAATATTTTCATTACATTCTACTATTAGCATCACATAGATTCTTTAGTACCAAAATTCATAAATGATTTATGTGATTCAGTTAATTCTCTTCTAAAAATGTTGTCACCAAAATTTGTTAACGTTAGAGTTCAACTCAATTATTATATTCTTTTTGGTCACTTTCAATGAGTTCAATGAGTAAGGTCAATATCAAAAACCAAGCCTTCTACATAAACAGGAAACTTTCTCATAGAATACTTGTTTCTTAAATAACCATTTGGTAGAACTCCGTTATTGACTAAATTTTAAAATTTTTATTTTTATTTCATCTCTAAAATCAATCAAGTATATGAATTTTAGATTATATGAGTGTTGTATAGTTTTCCATAATTCTCAACCATTTTAGAAAATTTTCTGTAATATCTGTAACATTTTTCAATCCAGCGCTTCTCAATAAAGTAATACATTTATTTATTTTTGAATATCTTTGCTTTCTATTCTTGAAAATTACATAATTAACAAATAAATACAAAAACCATACATCAAAATTTTGGCCCAAAGAAGCAATGACGGAGTTCACTATCATAAAAATTACGTTCTCACTATAACCGTTTGTTTTTAGCATTATAATTTTAAAACAATATACATGTAATTAATTGTTTTTTCTTATTAAAATTTTCTCAATTAAATTTGGTAATATCCTGACTTATTTCGATACTATATGTTTTAGGTGGAAAATATCACTTTTCTTAAAAACTAAAATTTGAAATATTAAGATAAAAGCATCACGCCATTGTCCTCTGATTTATCTCCAAACGTTTGCTTTCTGTACAAACAAATTATATTTACTTTCTCAAATGCATTCAACAAAACTCGTGCAGTTTTTGAATCAAATTTTAAAAGTTTAATTTTTCCCTATCCAAGATCAAGAAATTGAGGAAAATTCTGAATTTATTTTTAGTTTTCATGATCCTTGACTTCAAATAATTATGTAGAATATTCTGTATTTATAACCAAAAAAATCAGAAGATAAGAAAAATCATCCACATTGGCAAGAAAAATATTCAACTCCGTTCAAGAATGACACTTTCTTTTTAGATAGATACAAATTTTACAATATTTACAATAACATAGTGAATAATGAATGAGGTGTTAGTGTTATGTCTAAAAACATTTGTTGAAACTACTGTAGTTTTGGGATAAAATGTTAAAAGTTTAATTTTTTCTCTGTCCAAAATCTAGAAGTTAAGGAAAGTTCTGTTTTGTAACTTGTTTATTTTTCTATAGTCATTTATTGTATATAATATTTTCTAAAATATTCTGTAGAGAGATAAACATCTTGTTTATTATATATTGTGTTTTAATACCATCTATTGAAAATAATAATACGACATAATAATTCTTATGCTGCTTCTCTTCTTCTTCATTGGACATTGACCGATGGTCTTTCAGCCCAATATTTTGTATTTATAAAGAAAACAATCAGCAAATAAACAAACTGTCTTTAGGAGATTTTGGGTAAGAGTGGAAAATCATCATAGGTGAACTCTATTTTTGTTAGCATAATGAATAAAGCTAATAAACATTAAACATTAAACATTCAACGCCCATGCAAGAAATATAAATCTTTGACCATCAAGTATCCACAAACCTAATCAACTAAGCCAGCCACTAGTTTCATATATCAACACTCTCCTCTTATTTATATCAAATTACATGACTTCTATTAAAACACATAACTTTCTTCTGAATCCTTATGAAATTATTGTAGTTTTTTTAGGTATATAAATTGTTTCCTTTCTATATTCAGAAAGTTGAGGAAACTTTAGTTTTCTTCAAAGTTATTCAGTTTTTCGTGATCCTCAACTTTAAATAATTTTATAAAATATTCTGTACATCTAAAGAAAAAACATCAAGAAATATAATATGTCTTAGCAAATTCCAGATATAAACATTAAGTATATTTCTTCTTATTTAAATCAAAAGCCTTGCTTTATATACAAAAAAACAATTTTCTTAAAAATTCATCATAATTTCTCAAAAACACTTGATAAAATTCAATTAAATTATTGTAGTTTTTGGATAAAATTTTAAAACTTTATGTTTTCCTTTATGTAAAATCGAGTTTAAAGATATTTAATTAATTGCTCACTTAACCCGTGGTGAAACATATTTGAAAAATCTTGATTAGAAATTAAAAACACTTGGTTTTTTTCACAAAATATTCTGTGAAACAAACCAAGTGTTTTTAATTTCTAACGAGTTTAAAGAAATTGTTGTTGAAAGTTGTTTAGTTTTCCATAATCCTTAATTTTGTTAAATATTTTGTATTTATAAATAAAAATCAGAAAAATGAAGAAGCGAAGATCCACTTTAAGCAAAAAAGCAAAATAATAAAATATATTAAAATCCTTGAGTTCGTTGTAGAAAATGAACTAATAATTTAAAAATACGAAAACAATTCGTGAATCCACAATAATGAGTCTTACCAAGCCTACAAAACAAATTACTTGTTAAAAATAACTATTTCTCTGGCTAATAACACGACAGACATTGAATAATACAAAAGTAATTTGCGTGTTACAGATAGAACAACTATCAAAGCAACACTAATTTGATTGAAATTATTTCTGTTGAATAAACTAATAAATGATAAAATGTACTTTAGATTGTTTGAAATGTATTCACGTTTTAAGTCAACTTAAATGACCTAGTTGGGTGGCGAGTATGGTCGGGTCTGTCTAGCATTTCAAGGTTGGTAGAATAGGTTGAATTCTACTTCATCTAAAATTCTTGAACAACACACAAAGAATGATTCTTCGAATATCCCAATCTTCTGGAGGCAAATCATAAAGCAGCCACGTCCAATCAGAATTTATCTGGGGTGGAAGTTCATACTACTATTCATAGCGATTATACGTGCTTGGTTTAGCGCCTTTTGTTCAGCGTTTTGGTTTACCACCTCTTCTGAAATTCTATACATCGAGTTCTATGTCGGGCGGCGAGGAATTGATTATAGTGTTATTACCCGTACACTATTGGTACAACTTTTGTTTTTACAGCTGTAGCCTGGCGATTTATATTTTATTGAGTGTTCAGACAGGTAGAACAGACTAGGGCTAAACAGAGCAGCTTCGACCGAAACACTCCCTCTTCCGATAGGTTAAAGAACGTACGACAAGTAGATTTTTACCCTCTCTTTTTGCTATAAGATGGTTAGAGAGGCATGTCATCACAATTACGAGACCAGAAAAATGAATTTTCTTTTTCAAGATTTCGTTTGACTCGCTCTTTTCGCTACATTATGCTTAGAGAGCCACGTCATCTCAATAACAAGACCAGAAGAATTCATTTTCTTGTCTAAGACTTTTTTGGACCGCTCTTTTCTCTAGATGATTATTACAGAGCCATATCATCCCAATTACGAGACCATAGGAATACATGCATTCATATATCGGATTTTTAGCTTCTCGTACTATTTTTATCAAGGCTTCCATGACCCTCTTACTTACGATTATCAGAACTCTAACTGCAAATTTTCTAATGGACATTTCGTCGAGCAGCTTGAGGTTATGGCCATTACCATAAGGGATGTTATGTTGTAAAAAAAGATTGAACTCTAGATTTTGTTCATATAGACGTTAAGTAATATTGGTAACTAGAGAAAAGAAGTTTTCTATATTTGTAAGATAATTGGATTGAGAGTGGATATAATCATTATTAAAAGCGTTATGTGTATCGAGGGCGATAGTAACACTTTTCCTCTCTTTTTATACGCATTGCAACGGGGTTGCAAATTTTTAACAGGGTACCGACGGTAGGCATACCCTATCTGACGCTTCGCTGCCACCACTCATTTTGTAATTGAAGACACCGATGCAAAAAGAAGGCAGTTCCATATTTTTACGATTTTTCGTTTTTAATTACTATATAATACAATACAAAAAGAGGAAAACATCGCCGTGACGTTCAGTAGGTTATGAACCGCCTTCAATTCACGTTGTTATTCTGTGCATTTTGTAAAATTTAGACAGTATCAGTATCTTTACACATTTGCAAATACTAATAGACTTGCTAAAATTATACACAAATATCCAGAACCAGAATACCGTTTCCTTACTTGTGAGCTTCGGATTGATCGAAAAGGAGAAAAGGAAATGGAAAAGGATCGTGTTGTCAGAAGAATGGGTTGCACTGGTAAAAAAGACAAGATGCGTGTCAAACCAAAAAAAAATAAAAAATTGGTATATCTACTTATTGTGTCATGTAATACACAGCAAAATGCGTGGAATGCAGCAGTTCCGTTAGTTTCATCCTTAAGGATTTGTTTATGTATTACTTTTAACAACATTTTGTTAATAAATCGCATTGAAACAATTTGTGTTTGACATTTTTTTACTCCGGTGCAAAAATGGGGCAGCTCCAACGTTTTCTTTTTGATATTGCAATCGAACCAAATTTCCAAAAAGCGTATTTTCTGAGTATCTCATGTATTAAGTACTAAAATTTAACGCTTCATATGAATACAACATATACATTAAAAGCATTTGTACTAAAAAAGTTTTTTCCTTCTCCTGAAAAAAAAAATGTAGCTGTCTCCTTTTTGCACTGGTGCCTTCAATAATATTTATCGTTTATTACAGAGAATCATCTCTTTAAATTTTCATCAAGGGACCTAAGGTATACCTTCTCTTCCTGAAACCGTGCTAGTTTTTATCCGTGTAGTTAGTCTTTGAGATTTAAAATCTTTGAGGAACTTTTCTACAAATTTTATTATCATTCACCATTTTATTTTTTAAAAGTCAATCAAGTTTACATATAGTTCTCACATTAGAAAATAAAGTGCCTGAATTTAAGGCCAAAATCAATCTAAATATTTATTTATTGTTTATTGCTGCATTCCTGTTTGACATAGGCGTCTGAAGAAGAATTTACTACTTTGAGGTACAAGTCAAAGATCATTTAGATCCAATTTTGTTGGAGTCTAAATTATGTATAAATATTATTTATATTTATTTATTAGATTAGATTTTTGTTTGTGCAAAAAATTAGAACAATAAAAAATGAAAATAACAAATAATAAATGCCATCTTTCTCCTGACAGCCATTTTGTTATTTATTATTTATCAACTGTCATCTATTTTATCTCATTTGCCATCTGCTATGTACATGTTCTTGATTATGATTCTTAATCCAGATGATCTATCATGATCTGTCATCTGACATGCGGCCTGTTGCCATTTATCATATATTATTTATAAACTATATAAAATAATAATCTATTTTGGGTCATCTGTCATCGATGGTGTAAATATTACTTAAAATTTTGAATATAATACTCTATCCAATAAACGGTTTTCTTTTCAATATTTCCTGTTGTTTGTACAGAAAAAGTATATTCTTTTAAAATACTACTAATATTAAGAACAAATACACATTTTTGTTATGCACATTATGAAAATATAGCCACCAAACAAGCCACATTATAAAGGTGAGAGAGGAAAGCTTCTAGATTTGTTTTGTGACTATCAAGACGTCATGAACCTACCAAATGACGACCATTCAGACCATTGGGAGTAGGTTTGAATTTCTTGGCCTAGACAATGTGCGAAAAAGTGGTGTAAGTATGGGATTAGCAATCGTTAGTGGTGTTTACATAGGCCAGTAAGCATGTAAAATTGCAGAATTTGGCATAACAAATGTCACTTAATAAAATACTGACACAGTATATGGTTTCAAAAAAATTAATCAAGTATTTCACAATAAATGTGTTCGGTAACGACATCCCAGTGCCTGTTCGGGTTTACTATATTATAAAATTATGTATTTTGGCACATAGAATAGGACATAACCTAGGTATGCACAATGATAGTACAGGTAACAACTGTCCGAATGAAGGTAACACCATGTCACCTTCTACTGATACAAACGGAGAGACATAATGTTCAAGCTGTAGTGAAGAAGTTTTGTCAAAATTAAGTTGGGCAAAATGTTTGTATGATTAAGGAAAATCTTCCACTCCCGAAATGGACCGTAGCAAATTTTCAGATACTCCAGGCCAAATTTATACCGCAAAGAAGCAGTGCGAGATTCTTTTATGAAACATGGATGCAAATATGGTTCTGAATCAGGCATTGTCTTCCATATGCTATAATTTAGAATGTAAAACGCCTTATCGGAGTGGTTATTACCAGGCCGGACCAGCTTTAGAAGGCACACAGTGTGGGAATAGAAAATATTGTTTAGGTGCTGAATGTATTGACAAAATACCTCCAAAGCCGGTAGACACTAGTCCTGATGTATAGGGTCCATAGAAAACAGAAACTTGTAATTGCGGTTGCCTACTAAAATCAAGAGGATATCAAGAGAAACGCAGAACTTGTAATAGATAATGGTTGTGAAGTAAATAGTTGTGTAGTTGGACTAGGTAAGGGTGAATATACATCAAAGATATGCAAGGAATTTTCTAAGCTGCTTCCACAATTCTATTCCAAGGATTCTGGATTGCAAGTAACCCATGAAGAAGGCCGATTATGGATGGGCTGTGCAATATTCTGCAGGAGTGTAGATTCTGGCAGTTATTACACTCCCAGAATTGAAAAAAAAAACATTTAGGGGTTTCTTCTTATTTACCTGATAGATCTTGATGTCACAGTGACAATTGTCGAAATTATTATTACAAATTAAATAGAAGCCTCCATCGTCAATGGGAAATTAATATTGCTTGAAACACCACTGCGTAACAGAACATTTTCAATTCACAAAAGTTTTCCTAACATCTTTAGGGAATAGCATTCCGCAAAATGCTCATCCTACTAATATTATAAAGGGAGAACTTTTAAAGTATCTATCAAGCTCCTTCAAACAGCATAAAAACTAGTTAAAGTATCTATCATTAAAAGCGGATGGTAAGCCCCTTCAAACAATATAAAAACGAGGAGAGACAGAAATGCCAAAAGACGAAGTCTGGGAAACAAATGATTATTTAGAGTTGTGCAGAGATTTAAATGAAATTCTTCAGGATGTGATTTTTGATCAAGCTAGTCTATTCGACTTCCTTGAATAAGTCAAATTTACCTTTCTCACTTGTATCCATAACACATTGCTTTTATGAAAAACAAAATTGTATAAATTATATATTAGAAGTTACCATTCAACTAAGTTCTATTCTAAAAGCCTTTATAATAATATAAATATATAATAAAAAATATTAATACATATATAAAAATTTTATTATTTGCCCAAAAGCAGAAACCTAGACGGAAGTACCAAAGACTTCTACAAGATGTTAGTTATGAACCTTGTAAACTACCCTATTTCTATTGTCCAACAATTAAGAAATAGTCGACAGCGATAATTAAGAATAATAATTATGAATTGAATTAGTGTTTCCCTTTTAAGAACAACTACGAACCGATGTTGACCTATTCGGTTCTCATCATCACTCTTTATCCTAACAGAGTACTGGAATACATCAGTCCGTGATAACATTCGGTTTCCCCGGCTTTAAGTGCGATGCTCTGGTGAGACCTGAATAGATCAAAACCGGTTAGAAGCTGTTGTTTCCAGGAAAATAATAATTTAACATTTATATAATTATAAATAATAAACACTTTGTAACTTTGTTTGTATAACACAATTGTGTTGTCAAATTGTGTTATACAAACAAAGTTACAAAGTGTTTATTATTTATACTCAACATGTATAACGAAGTAGAAGCCGCAAAAATCAATAATATTTATATAATTATTATTATGAATAGTTACTGTTAATAGTTCCCTAACTGTCGATTTATCCACTCCATTCTGAAAATTAGTGCAGCGTACAGACAATAGATGTTTTTTTTTTACTCTAAACAAAGAACTGAAGTTTTATAATTCATTTTTTTGCCTTCAACTTCACTGCACCAATGAGTCCTAAACTAGTCGAAACTGAGCTATAAATGTCTGTCGATTTATCCACTCCATTCAGAAAATTAGTGCAGCGTACAGACAATAGATGTTTTTTTTAACTCTAAACAAAGAACTAAAGTTTTATAATTCATTTTTTTACCTTCAACTTCACTGCACCAATTAGTCCTAAACTAGTCGAAACTGAGCTATAATTGTTGTTAACAAGGAAACCATAATTTTGCGTTACTTACATGTGTTAGAAACATCTTGAAACTTTAGAATTTGTGTGGAATATTTGGTACATACCTGAAACAAAAAGAATAAATTGTTAAATTACTAAATTTTTACATAAATATATAATAATTGTAAATTTTAAAATATTCGATTAAGGATTTTACAAAAAAATATCTTTATAATAAAATCATACACACATAGACTAAGCATTGAACAAGTTTACAAGACATTTTGATATTAAAATTTTGTAAATTTAAAATAAAATATAGGACTGAATTATCCATGTAGGTATAAAGAAACCATCCTCTTTTCTACTAAAATATTTCCTAATTCTGTTTATCTGCTTTTAAGAAGTTGATTTAAATATATCCTTCCTCTTTCTCCCTTAATATTTTTCATATTGATTCGTTCCTTCAAGAGTTGGGATGAAACATTATATCTTCATCTTATTAAGTTCAGTTTAAATTAAGTTGTAATAATATAGGTTTTAAAAGCATTAATCTTTCTAGATCTATATTGTTCCAGTTCATACCACCAAATAAATATGTAAGTCTTGGTATAACATGAGTGTTTTTAAGAGATTTTTTTAAAGTTTACCTTAGTTTTAAGTAGATGATCCAATCTTGTAGTGTATTCTGTTTAAAAGTTTCTTCTGTTTTAAAGTTTTACTTGCGTTCGATTTGAATTATGGTGTATGGTTTCCTTTGATGTTTTTGTTGCTGTGTTTCATTATTGTAAAGATTATAAATTATTTTGTTCACTGTGAACATCTAATTACCAAGTAAATATTTTCTCATCCTACAAAATATGAATGTTTGAATATTTAATCTTAAGACAATCCTAATAAGTAATAAAACAGGATTGATCTTGCAAAAATATGACAAGGTCTAGTTTTTTTGGTGTTAAAAAGTGCGCGTTGTTAAGGAGGGCTAATTCAAATTAAATATTGTGAAGATAATGCAAATAAATAGACCATAAAATAAGTCTTTAAACCAAAATTCGCTTTATCGAAAGTGATGCCGATAAGAAAATTTATTTAGATATACTGCAACTGTAAAAGGGGAGATTACATGTAAGTTTTTTGGTGTCAACAAACTAGCTCGAACGAGTATACGAATAGCATAGCAATATATCCTAGGGCATATCTGGTGAAGTTAAGCGCTAATCTGGTGTGCGTGTAATGCCGGCGATGTTTCAAAACGTCTCCTCGGCTGTTCGTCGGAATGGTTTTAGAGACGCATAGGTGCTGTTCATGTGTGTACGTCTATGTGCAGACTTTTATTATCGCCATCGTTCTTCCATTATCTCCCGGCTATTATTATCTGTTTCACTTTTATTACGCCTGCACCTCTGCTCCGCCGGTAACTAATCTGCCGTGATTACACTCCCGAGACGAGAACCTCTGCAGTTATTACCGACCTCCTAGACTACCTAGCATATAGATTGCCTCTTCCTGTACTGATTGGCTTCTTTCCACCCTGAAGAGTACTCGTATACATCATGTATATCCCCTCTAACGAGACTCACCTTGCTTTATTACATCAGCGACTAATATTTTCTGCGGGTTACAGGTATTACGACTGAAATTTAAAGCCTAATAAATAATTATAACTCTACAGACTTATTTATTACTTGTTTATAAATATCAACTCACTTCAGGTACGTTTTTACATGTCTGTCATGTATATACAGAAAAAATTTTGATTTTAACTTTAGTTTTCTTATTCAATTATGTTATTATGTTAGGTTTATATGGCATATCACGAAATTCAATTGCTATATCTTTGCATAGAATTTATATGAGTCCTATTAATGGAAAAACATTCCATAATGGTACTTTGATATTATATTTTTCGTTAGTATTCACAGCAAATTCGTATTAAATTGAGCACCCGGTATTCGTACCGTTTTGTATAGGTCCGCGAACCACCAGTGGCCTGTCTAAAATTCGTTTCATGCCCGTGGATAGGGCCATAAATCAATTTATCCCCGGAAATGCAGTTTAATATAAAAAAGCCCAAAAAAACAAGTTAAAAAAAAACTACGCATTTCACGGGGGTGAATATATGAATATTGTCACGAGATATTGGGGTAGAAATGGGGCGGTTAAACAACGTATCATATTTAACAAAGTTTTCTTATTTCGTTTTCTTCGGGTTCGGTTTCGATCTATGCAAGTTTGTCCGAGTTGTTTTATTCAAAAAAAAAAAAAAACGAGAGATACGCGGACCTGCAGCAATAAATTTTAACATCGCTTCCTGTATTTGAATGTGCCGTATATCATACATGGTTGCGGTGTATCATAAAGAACTTTGGAACAAACGGAATTAATGCTGATGCGGATGTCGCCCCAGGGAACCAAGAAAACCATATTTGATGTGCGCGCGTTAACATCCAACAGTGCCGCCGCTGTTTTAAATTAATATACATAATACCGCTAAAACTGGATATTTACACCCGTAACGCACCCCAACCCCCTGAAACCTGGGCCTTCAGATTTTCGCGCACACAAAAAAAAAACGGGAAGTAAATTAAAAACGAATGAACTCTGCGTACATTAAAATCCCATAAAAGCGACAAGCCAATAGATTCTTCCTCCCCTAAATCTTATTATTACATTACCGAGTGTTGTGCAGCAGAGGGAAATTATTTGGGAATGTATCTAATTTCCTCTTTTTCGAGCCCGGGAACTCTCGGTGAAATTTCACAAGCGAGATAAAATCATCGACCGACAAGAAAATATTCGAATCAATTATGCACCGCTCCTCCATTATGAATTGATTCCTATACATTTGATTAATACGGCACAAAAGGATCGCGGTTGCATAATGGAAATAGTCGTTGTGATTATAAATGCCCACTAGTCAATCATTACATATTCTCATAATCTATTGTACTGAAGTGTAATTAACGTCGATGCCTGCGCCATACTTTAGTATTTACTAAATAATACACACACCATTGAATTCAAATTTAATACAATGGGTTTAATGATGGTACCTTTGAACGACTATGTATTATGTTTCGCTGAGATAAAATAACTAATAAAACGCAAAATATTATAGTTAATAATATTTAACATATTTTTTCAATCAAGGCCGAATAATTATACGCAAAAAAATATCAAAGCTTCTTAGTCTAAATCATAGCAATTATACATAATACCACTTTTTTTCCAAAATATTTCCTAAAAAGATAACGAACTGAAAAAATATTTCAATTGATAGAAACTAAACATCATTAATTATTTGAAAGTCTTGTTATTGGTCATGACAGGGAGCGAAGTTTTAAGAGTTTTAACTCTACAGGTATCAACATAGCAAGATAATAGCACAGAATAGGAAAACTATAATTCTTTTAGGACAGGTAAATCACTAAAAAATAAATATGCTTAAGGCTATTGAAAGTAAATTACTGAATTTTGGCCACAATCCTTATATTCGATCTATTACATAAAAAAATAACCTGTCACCAATATTGCTATTTAGTAAGGTATTGATAATATACACATTATTTCCAATTGTATATTTATCATTAAAATAAATAAGTTTTAATTTATTGCTTCAAAATACGTTCTATAAACCACGTGTTCTGATTTAACATTATTATTGTTATAATTGTTGTTGCTTCCTATAATTTTTGATGACAATAACAGCCAAAAAAAGTCTTTCCTAAAAGGGGACAAATAAAGTAAAAAGAAGAATTTTATAAATGAATCTGGAAGTGCATAAAGGGTATGAGTGGAAGAACACTTTGTGATTGTGAAATCCGCCCGTGCTTCTTTCGCCCAAAATTTGAACTAGATCTTTTTAAATTGATTTGTTGTATATTTATTTTTTTAAGAAAGTAGTCCGAAGATGTATAAATAAATAAATAAATAAACTTAGTGCAACGCTTTAGTCAATAGATGTCACCTTATTGGCATGTTAATTTTTTTCCCCCAATAAGTTAATCAAGCTTCATGGACAGCATTGTATTTCCTTTCCTTCATGCTAAATTAATTAAAAGCTCTTCATAGAACTATATTTTTTACTAGAATTAAAGAATTATGCGCATTTCTTTGTCTAGATATTAAAAAAACTTCTATCATGACGAACGAGAAAGCCAAGAAGATAAAGATAATAAAATAAAAAATATCCGCAGTGAAACCTGCAATGACAAAATTTATAAACTGGAATAAGCAGAACTATTTTCTTTCACAGGACGGAGTATAGTTCCCATCCACTTAAAATAGTTCACAAGATCAAGGATATAAACTCGTAAAAATGTTAAATTTGTTTACCAAATGTCTCCTACATGGCAGATATACACAAACTCCAACTAAGGAATAGTGTAAAGATGACTATTATTAAGTAAAAGTATAGAGATTCCTTAGTGAAGGTTCTGTATAATACAATATAACTTACCATAGCAACAAGGGTCTGAATTGTGCCAAATGAATACAAATGGTGTTTCATATTAGGTACCAGATTGCACATTTATATAATATTATCCAGTCAACATGATGGATTCTTTGAAAACTAAATTCAAAATGAATACAGTGACGTTTCTTTCTTTTATTATTACAAGAAATCTGTATCCCCTAACATCATCTAAAAATAATAAGAGCGAGCAAATCGTGATATGGCTCCATATTACCGAAACAGAAACAAAACTGTTTCAATCATGTAAAAGAAGTTATTGATAAGTACAAAAAATCATCTTGTTGCACTACGTGGCTCATGGAAATACCGTCACGAATAAAACGATTTCATCTTCTCCAATCTGCCATCAAAATAAAACGATGGAGATTGGTATAACATGACAATTGATATTTGAATTACCCTCACATCCAGTTTACTCATTAGACCTAGCTAAGTGCAATTTCTATATATAGTTAAACTATATTGCTACCAATCCGTAATAAAATATTAAATTATAGTGCTAGGTTAAAATTTGTTTTTATTTCGATATTCAAAAAATGATTGCCACATATTTTAGCCAATCAAAAAAGTCGTCTAGAAATACAAGCCTGATCTAAACGCTTCTATAAATCCATCATTATTAAATCTAAAAGTATTAATTGGTATATTAACTAATCAATGTTAACTAAAACGAGTACCTTTATGTATACTTGATCTTAAGTGACCAGATAATATCTAAGTCTAAGTGTGCTTCGACATTAGTTCCATCAAATGAGTTGGGGTGGTTCATAAAAATTCGAAGTCTAGGTTTACGTACTTTATATTTAACCAAAAATGTTTATAATACGACATAACAATTTTTATGCTCCTTCTCTTCTTCTTCTTCTTCTTCTTCATTAGCCATCGACCGATGCTCTTTCAGCCCGTCATCGTTCATCAGTGAATGTTGTTGTCTGTCCTATGATTCAAGACGAAATGATGAAATGAATTGGTAAATGGTGGTGATGTAGTGTTTAGTTTTAGATGGTTAAAAAGACATTAGAACACATAATCGCATCCTCGTACTCAGTTGCACGCGGCCAAAACAAATGGTGTAACATATTCTACAGATAGAATCGCTGGAATTTGTCTTATATAATTGCCTTGTACTAGCATATATAAAGAAAATCTCTTTTGGGTCGTCATGGCTAAGATTGACTTGAGCAGTTTCCCAGCAGACTACGAAATTTTATTAAAAGCTGAAAGTGGAGTAGAGGTGTAGACTGTGACGTTCAATATGAATTTGAATATTTTGTTCGGTAAAGAAAGCATCGAACATGGGGATAACGTTAAGGGATAACGTTAATCATAGTAAAACATGTCGTAAATAGAAGAACAGGCTAACTAGATATTTGATAAAGATTAATTAGATTTTTCATACTTAAAAGGCCTTGAATGGCTGATAGGTGATCTTATATGATTATTTGATGATCTAAATAATTTTGAACGATTATTATGTGACCTTGAATGATCACTGGATGACCTATTTAAGGGCTGGATACTATCTGGCCACTTAAGATCAATAAAGTTACCAGCTTTAGCTGGCATTGATCAGTTAGTATGCCAGTTAATATTTTTATATTTAAATAGACCTTGGATGATTGTTAGGCGATCGTATATGATGATTTGATGACTTTGTTTTTGATGAACAACCTATGGGTGACCTTGAATGATCATTAGATGACCTTAGAGTTTTTTTTAATGGATAATAATCATTGTACGACCTTTAATAATTTTGTACAACCGGTGAGTGACTTTGGATGATAGTCAGATGACCTTAAAATATTTTTAATGGATGGATAAACCATTAAGGATTATTGGATGTCATAAAACGATCGAGGACTTACCTCTAATTACTTTAAATAATCGTTGAATATAATAAAACGACCTTGAACGACTGAGTTGGGTGAATTAACTAATGGATCGCTGGGTGACCTCTATAGATTATTTTCAGTTGTCGTTGATTGACCTTAAAATTCCTTATATGATCATTTGATGACCTTAATTAATCTTGAATTAACGACAAATGATTACTGGATGACCTTAAAGGATTTGTAATGGATTGAGCGATAATTGAATTTACTTGAATGATCATCGGATGACCTTTAATTAAAGTTTGTTAAATGACATAAAGGGACCTTAAATGATGAGGATTTATATTCTAATTACTTTACTGTTAGGTGCTCTTAAATAATCTTGAACGCCCGATGCGTCACCCTGAATTTTCGTGGGATGATCTTAAAAGTTTTTAATTGATAGATGATTTTAAATAATATTGGATGACCTTGAAGTATCGTTAGATAAACCGAATGACTTTAAATGATCAATGAATTTTCTTAAGAGACGTTGAATTACTTTTAATTGTCTTCTGTGACAATTAAATGAGCATAAATGCCTTGAATTACCTTAAACTATCAACGGATGATCAAAACGACCTTGAACAATTGTTGCTTTGTTAAATATTGATTGAGCATTTAACGAAAAATGAAGTTGGCGTTGGAAAACTAGCTAGATCTGAGCCTAAATAATTATAGGCATAAAAAAACTGGATGTTTTATTGACATTTCAGGTGTAACCACAACTATTGACATAATTAGAGAAATTCAATGCCAAATGTATCTTCAATTTTTGTTGAAGGCCACCAGCATGAAAAAAAAATTCAAATTTCGATCATAGGCCTCGAAGGCTCAGTTCATAGCATAGTGTTTTTCCAGTCGACCCATTAATTCCTGAAAATGATGATCATTAAGGAAAATTAGAATTATTAGAGAAATCCAATGCCAAATTTATCATCAATTTTTGTTAAAGGCTCAGCACAGCTTCACAACATAAGTTTGTTATACACGGTCCATTATTTCCAGACCATTAAGACAATATTTTCGCTAGGAGGCGTAATTAGTTTGATTTTGGACTTACTTCAAGTTACTTTTAACATCCTAACAGAAATTACTTCAAGTACTGAAACTAGCTGAAAATACGAATTATATCCTTGAGAGCAGTCAAGTAAGCTTTCGTAACAACCGCCGCGGTAGCGGAGATTGGATTAAAAATTAAGACAAAAGCAAGACAAAATTCATGTGCCAAAGTAAAGGACAGCGGAAATCATCAAAGAAAACATAGTATTCAGAAACTACATTTTCGAGAGGGTTAAGAATTTCAGCTACCCAGGCTAAAACGTAAATACCCAAAACGATGAAAGATGGAGACGGAAATGAGCCCTCTTCTCTCAGCTGCAAATTATAAAGTCTGGGAACATCCATAAAGCATAAAAACCCACATATATAAAACCTTCACCCGAAGCGAAACGTGAATAATCACTGAAAACTCCATGGAATTATTAGTCTGCTTTGAGAAAAAGGTACGGAGAAGAATATGCGGGTTGGGCATGTACAACACATGGCAGGTACGGGCTGCAAAAAGGTAATCCTAAGATAAAATACTTGATTGTAGAGGCTTTTACTTTGTGATATATATTTTATCTTATTTCAAGTTATAAATCCTAAGACAACCTGAAGGAAAATGACAAGCTGGTAGTTCATGGTGAATTTGGGCGGATAATGTATTCAAAGCGCCCAAAGACGCTACAAATAAGGAACTGGAAAAGGTTAGCTAATGACCGTGAACGTTCGAGGCAAAGCATCTACGAGGCCAGGGCCCGAGTTGGGCAGTAGTGCCCTCGAAGAAGAAGAAGAAGATACGGGTGTTAAAGCCATTCTTATTTTATTTACTAATGAAAGAAATTTCACAAAAGATGGAATCATAAACTTTCAAAACCAGTGCTAGTATCCTTTTATAAATTTCCATGTAAGCAAAGAATTTCTATTAATATTTTGAGAGCTTTTTTACTGAAGTTTAAAGAAATCGATAATCACATTAATTATTATATAAACAAATGAATTTCAAAGAAATGGTGCTACTCTTCGCAGTAAGAAGTATTTCAATAGTTTGACTAGTTTTCTTCTAGATTAGACGGCCATCTCACAGGAGAAAACTAGTCGAACCACTGAAATACTGACTTACCTACCAACTTGAATCCTTCAGATATTTTTATGAAAATTTTTAAAATAGCTACCTTAGATAATTGATACGATGTAACGTTACAACAATTAATTTTCTGAACTTCTAATAAAATTCGTAAAAAGCTACAATATTCAGCTATTGATCCTTAGTACGATGCTGTCAAGTTTGTATTAATACTGAAGGATAATAATTGTTTTGTTTAGTTAACTTCGAAATTTTTCATAAATATGTTTTCATTTACATCATAGGACATTGTAGGTCTTCCGAAGTTTGATTTGTATATTTATAACAGTATAAATGAACTTGTTAATTTAAAGAATCACTTCGTTACTTTAAATCATTATTAACTTATCCCAAAAGCGAAGTATTGTATCCAATATCGAAAGGTGTCAATTACTCATCTTATTGCAGGCTTGTAAACAATGATGTTGCACTGTCAATATCAATAATAATAAAATAATTTCCAAAAATTATATTAAGCTGTATTAGTAGCCCGCGAAAAAATGTACAAGACTAATTCTTCATTTGGCAAAAGGCAAAATGATTTAAATATCAAAGCAATGAATTATTATATCCAAATAAGTTGGCCAAATAAAACATATTTTGCATTAGATTTAAGGTTAAAAGTGAATTCTAATGTAAACGCAAACAAAGTCACACAATTGGGATAAGCAATGAAGAAAAGACATCTATTGCCTTTACTTAGTCTTACAAGATCTGAGGCTGTTGATTTTTACAATTAGTAAAAACAAAAAACAGTTACATTACTGTACAACAACTAGTTCATATAAACATTAAAAAAACAAAAATCTACAGTTTATTTCAGAAGACTTCTATTTCTATAATCAATTGCTTGCTTATAAATGTAGACTTATAAGAGAAATAGATCCTTATTTAGATCGAATTAAAGATTGCTGCCACTAAACTATTCAAAGTAACTACTCAATATAATTCAACGGAAATCGAAGTAGCTAAAATGAACCTACTAAAAAAATATATAGAATTAGAGGACCAAATTGTTTCAGTCACCTGAATTATTCAATTGAAACGCTCGTTAAGGCTATGAGGACAAAGAAGAGGTGATGGATCGGACATCTAAAGGAATCCTTGAGGCAAAAGTGGCCTTCCTCTCAGAGACAAAGAAGGTTAAAAAAAAATAAGAAGAATGGCGATGGCTGAGTTATGGGGGAAGAAAATGGACTCTGTCGAACAGTAAGACGACGACGAAGGGAGAGAAATGTGTAATGATTTCACCAGGGATGCCGGTAAATCGATTAGTCTTTAATCGATAATCCACGACCAAAAACTGTTCTCAGTAAGAACAATTAATATCTAAACCCCCAAACATAAACATACATAAGCGTTCATTGTAAATAAGTCATGACGCTTTACGCTGGTTTAAAAAAAACCTCTATTTTATAGATAAGCGAACAGACTAGTAAACAAGAGACTGTTAACCAATTTAATAATATCAAATAAGAAAAATATGCAGCCAACTTTATTTTCAAAGTGTGAAAAACGCTTGAGTTTTTGAAAAGACAAGAAAAACATAATAAACATGTTTGACTGAGAAAACAGAAAAAGTGTTAAGTGAAAAACATACCAAACAGGTTAAATAACTCTAAGAAATAAAATTTCCAAATAATAAGTTAAAGAAATCTTACCAAAAATGAGAAAATATATCCCTAATATATCTAAACTAATTTTACAGCGAAAAGTAAATGAATTTCATTTTTGGAAAATTAGACTAGGGGAAACTTTTTCTAAAGAGAATTTTACATATTTACAGTAATACAATTTGGTATACAATTTTATTGCCAGAAAAGTTTTTTGATAGTTTTACAGAACTATTTTCATTACTGTACATAAAAAACAACGAAAGATAGTAAATCTGCTGAAATCCAACAGAATTGAAAAATATTGAACATCAAGTTTTGGCTTTTGGTGCAAAAAACCACAATGAATGTTATTTAAAAAAAATGAAAAACTTCCTCTAGGGTTTAGTAAATATGTTCGTCATCAGCAAATAATACGCATTTTAAATGTCTAAACAATGCAAAGACGACGTTAATGAAATATTTTAAAAAGAGTGGACCTAGATGAGATCTCTGCGGAACGTCTGATGTGACGCAAATTTAAGAGGGCGTATTTGCACCAAGACGTACCTTTAGACTTCTGTAACTTAAACAGTATAGCAGCCACTTAATCAAAGGACCACGAATGCCAAATTTTCGACCATTAGAGAGCATCAAATCTTTTAGAGATGTGCGTGTGATAAAGTTGTCATGTGTTAGTAGATTACTGTTTATGGACCCTGTTTAAACCCATGCTGCTAGCCTTACAGCAACTCCTCAATTTTGGAGGAAGTGAAGTAAATAATAAGTTTATCGAAAATTTTAGAAATTTGAGATAAAGTCAAAATGGGTCTACAGCTTTTACCCCTGCGTGTAGCCCGACTGGAGTGTACATTCTTCAAAAAATTTGGAAATTTTCCACATTGTATTGATATATTAAATATAATTCAGAGATGACGGCTTAGAGAAAAAGCATACTGCTTTAGAAGTAACACAGGTACACCATCATATCTGGATATTAGTCTGATTCTCAAAAACATTAGAAATTGGTATGATTAGCGGAGTGCAGGTTAAGATACGAATAATCAACATTTACAAGGTTTGAAATGAGGCCGAAATCTTTGTACATAGATGCAAATTGATTCACAATTTTACCTTCATTATTGGTGATCTTAGCACGACATTCATAGGAATTTGGAATCTCGCCAAGTGTAGCCTTTGATGAAGATCCATTGCAATTCCTTCATTCTATCATGGATTTGAATTGGACGTAAATACTTTAAGATTGCCATAATCCGACTCTAAATATTATGAAATAATAGGTAAGGAATTGATAAACACTTGGTTTGTTTCACTAATTTTAAAATTAGTGAAACAAACCAGCTGTATCATTAATTGACTACACCAATATCAAACAAGGGTACAGTAAAGACCAAAAAGTAGTTTAATGGTATATATCTTCTTAGTAATAAAATTATGTGTGAATGAATGCAAAAATTAGCAGAAATACTCCTGTTTTTCTGAAATTCAATGCAGCGAGTATGTTTTTTAGGAAACTTCTGTTAAAACAGTGTTGATTATTTATGAATCTTTGAAATAGCAATAACGACCAAATATAAACACGCAAAAATATTCATCAACGCCAACAATTTTTGGCCATCCGCACAACCATTATACAGAATTTTGGCATTTTTTTCCAGCATTATATTCATGCGATGAAATATACTGACGTGCATCCCACGATCTAAATATCATTTTTATTTATATATAGATTAAAAACTGTAATATGTATGGAACGAACGGCATATATAAATAATAATTTCTATTGTCAACGCGTTATGAATATTTCCACGTTCGGCCATAGAATTCGAGTTCGGGGTCAGAGCGTTTTAATTATTAGAAAATCGGTGATATATCTTATGCAAAGCATTTCATTCGGCCACAATGGTCGCACTATTGTAATTCCACCTTTCGTGGTTATGTGAAATATAGACGTAATTGAAAGGGAAACGCACTATTGTTAGTCAATGAGCTGTGCAGGAACGAAATATTCTAATATTCTAATATTATACATTGTATTTCTAAAAAATGGAGAAATGAGAAATGATGGACGTGCCGAGCTAGATTCGGAATGATTTATTACTCATTGCTGTGATTATAGATTGTTGCGTGAATTTATTATACCAGCATAATTTTTTGTAATATGTAGAGATTGAAAATTCAATTTTCACTCCAAATAAACTACTTCCAAAACATGCCTTTTGAATGCATCAACAGTTTTTTTAGGCGTCGAAAAACGTTAACCTTGTAATAAGGGCTTTACGGTGTAAACCCATCAATTCGACTTTTGCAGTTATCAATAAAATCTCTTGTTTTAGGCGATGTGTGAGGGCTCGCAAAATGATGCATCTTCTGACTAATAACTGGTTGTGTTAAAGTCAGTTGTTCGTTTTTTTCCAAAAAAAACATGTGACCCTTTGCTTCGAAATACTTTATTCGCAAAAAACTTTTGTTGGTATAAAATAAAACACCTAGTTACTTACAAACAGTGTATCTAAATGTTTTATTTTATATTTCAAAATATTTCAAGTAGTAACAACTTTATAAACGTGTTTTAAAGCACCGCAATACGAATTTCTTAAGGATTTCTTTGGACCCATCACATCAATCCTTTTTAGAGCGATGGCTCACTTGAAAAACTCATTCAGTCGACTACTGTTTACAGTGGTTTTTGATTCGTAATATGTTATGATATTATAAACGTGTTTTAAAGTACTGCAATCGTTTTTCTTGAAGATTTCTTTGGACCCATCGACATAGGCCTTTTTTGAGCGATGGTTGAATTATGTGGGATTCAAAGCTAACAAATTCTTTGACAGACAAATATTCATTAATGTGTTCTAAAGACCAAGGATGCCTCATAGGAATCTTATAACATCAGTTTACATACAGCATCAATATTTTCTACAACTACAACCGACTTTGAGTGACCTTCAGGCTATTCATCATTAGCAAGCTACAAAAAAGATTGAATTCCAAATACGATGAATATAGAGTAGTTTTTGATGGTGCTTCATCAAAATAAGTTCATCGCTGGTCTTTTGTGGCAAAAAGACACGTTAATTCAATACTTCATAAACCTACAAAGGTCTTCAATATTGATTCAGAAGACTTTGGGTTTCCTAAATCAATATGGAAAAATTCCAGGAAATTAAACATTATAACAAGAGAGATATGAAATAAACTCAGTGAAAGAAATATAGGGAATCAATCGAATTGAAGCCAACCATAAATTCTTGATTAGAACGAATGTGGTATAATTAATTAGGAGTACGAAACTTTTAACAAAGCTTTACAACTAAAAACTATTCCGTGTATAATATTAGATATAAATCGACTAGTGCAAAAGTTTTCAAATTAAATTTTAGCTAGGCATTCACGTCTCTGCCACATTTCAACCGGATAAAGTGGAATATAGTGCATCGGATAAAAACGGATTTATCGTCCATGAAAAATGCAGTTATTATTAATGTATATAAATTAGTTTTCTCATTTTGGAAGCAATTTAACGTAAATTAGGTGCTTGCAGAATATGGTCTGGGATGAGTATGTGAAGTAACAGTTTATACGGGCTTCTTTAGTAGTTCATTACGACGATCGGTTATCTTGGAGGTGCAGGCGTCCGGTTTGTGTGTAAGTATGTGTGTGTGTGTGTATATATACCGGCATTAGAGGACGGGCAGCGTGATGTCGTTAACATCCCCCAACTTCGACTTCTCCTCCACTTAGTCCCGTGCACAGCGCTGCGTGCTGCATGCAACCAACCCCTTTAATGCCATCAGAGAGGTGGAAATGTAAAAAGCTGCACTAAACTTGGCGGGCTTAAAGCTGTGCGCCATCTGATAACGAGGAGTCTAGTAAATGGTCGGGAGGGATGTCTTCTGGATGCACTTATGCTCATATCTGCACATATGCTCTTATGCATACCCGGTGTCTTATTTAAAACCACCTGTCGTAAATATGATGGAAGTGTATAGGGATGCACCTGTATATAATTTTATAACGTCTAGGCAGCTTAATACGCGCCGTTAATTAATTACCAACGATTAAATTACATAATTTACATTAAGACTTGTTTAAGCTGAAGCTACTGGAATAATTGCCTTTATTTTTATTGCAAACCCATGAGAACTTTAGTAATCCGTATTTATTATCACCGTGATAATGTAGTGCGTTAGCGATAGTACTAATTAATTATCAACATTCGATAAACACTGTAGCAATTGTAATTACCTCCTTAGGGTCAAAGTTTTGTTTCAATACCACTGGGTAATACATTCTAAATGGAATGTATATCTAGTTCAACTGAATCTATGTATATATAGAGTTTGCAGTATTGCAATAAGCTTCCCGAGGAGAAATTTAATTGAAATTGAAAATACAATACGTCAAGAGAAATATATAGATAAATATGAAATGCTACGACGACGGTGATATGATATAATCCCCCGATGGCGATTTATTAATTTATTTATTATTAATAATTTTATATGCATTTCAGGTTATTATAAATGATTTGTGGGGTAAATCGCGTATCGGATTTTGCATGTTTTTCGAGCATCACATACACAAACGATTATTTGGTTTCCGGTCATTTCCCGCAGCACTACTTTATTGTAGCGAGCAAGTTTACTTGTTCAAATGCAATAAATCGCGTTCGAAATAGCTCGGGATCAAGTCGACTCTCCCTCTCCCCCGTTTTCCTTTATTTGGAAAAGTTGGGGTCTTGGGCGTCTTTTGGCCCATGATTTTTATTGCGTTCCGGGTGATTTCCCATTAATGCGTGCGACAATCGTGATGCCCTTTTTATTAAACGAACTTTACCTTTCATGCCGTGAAGGCAATTACGCGATGGCCTGTAGGAAAGGTAAATAGGCGTTTTGGGGATTGATATTAAATTAATTGGGCTAATAAGGTTAAGCCGGTAGACAGTTTAATATCGTCTACTGCTTAAGGTAGACGATATTAATTGTTTACTTGCGGTAAGGGTTTATTTATTAGGATGTTTGATTGATTAATTATAAATATGAATAATACTAAATTTAGAAGCTTTAATAAAATTATTTACATGAATTAATTAAATATTTCAAGTGGTGATGGTGTAATAAAAATGATTGCCGTATCCCCACTCAAATATAAAAAAAGCGCTCGAACTAAAGTAAATCTGCGTTACATGACAAAGGTTCATTCATCAAGAGTTGCAGGGTTTTATATCCGCGTGCATCCAAATATCCACGTTTGACACAGACAAATTCGTCGCATAAATTACAAACCCCCGCGCAGCCCTAATCACACGATTCAAGAGATAAATATTTGCGGGTGTTGGATTAACACGTCGGAATTTTTCACGTCCCTCAAAAAATAAATGTTATTTTTATATTACTTAGTTCCGGCGGCCGTTCGCCGCCGGTGGAAATAATTGTGGTTTTAGAAGGTTTGGCACAGCAGGGCGAAGTGCCGGGTTTATGGGGCGTTGCAGGAAAATCGTTCCCTGGTGAACCACATTTAGAGTAAATGCGCTTATAAAGAACATCCCGTACGGCACAGGATCGATCTGCCCATCAAACTATCTGCTTCATTACAACCATTGCGCTTCCACTTCTGCAGGAATGAAGCTCGGAAAGTTTGGAAACACTAGCACTATATATCATTAGAGAGTTGAGCGCCATCCGATATGGTAATGAAGGACTGAAAAGTTGTGCAATTGATCAAGGCGGACGAGAGACTTGTTAGTGAGCAATGTAAGTATTCTCCAGCCATTCACTCATCATAATAGATACTCCGACACAAAGCGCGGAATCCCGCTAGAAATGCAAATGGCTTCTCTACGACCAGGATCTCTTCCTCTTTCAAAGGAAACTCTAATATTATAATCCCATGAAAGCACGAAAGTTAGACCATCGTTCGTAAATAGAGCGGCAGCGGACCACAATGGCTCCAACATTTTCAATTGCCTCAGTTTATCGACTACCTGTCGCGAAATATGCAAATACACTCAGACCCCAACTATCAAAGCGAAACCACATATACAACATGTCCTATTTAAAACGATATAACTTTAATACGTCGTAACTGATACGAGATAAGAAACACCACAACTGCTATTACACTATTATCCACGCCCATACTTTACTTTCCGTATCATTTAATATAATAATTATGCTTAATTTCAAGTTTATTATGCATCCAATTTGAGAGAAGTGAATTTATTATAATTAACAGCAAAGTTGCATGCACGTACAAATAAATTTTATCAGTTAAAGAGCAAGTACTCTAGCATATATGTTAATACCAAGTATTCTCTTTGTTAGCTTTGTTCAATGGATTCAATAATACATAAGGGTTTAGATCCATTTTATTAGGTTTTTATATACATAAATATATTTTATATTATTTGATGTTAAATCGCATTATTTTCAGAAACTGATTTAGGGATTCACTCACCATAAGATGCAAATCCTAGTGCTGTAAGTCCTTTGTTTTCTTTATCCTTAAAACTCGTAATTGCTTTAAATTTTAATTAATGATTCATTCAAATCCGGAAAGTGAAAAAAGTGAGATAGAAATAATTGCCGACGATTTAGAGATTTTATCATTAGGAACACAAATAACTGATAATTATAAAATTAAATCAAACATAATACGCGAATCTAAACTTAATTCACCAAAAATGAACCCATCCGAAAATTTAATTACAGACAGAAGTAAAATCAATTTATTGATGCATGCTATCCCAGAATACTCACCTGGCCAAAATTTATCAGTTTTTATTAGTGAAGTTGATAATTTGCACAAACATTTAGAACGTAGATTATCACCCGATTTAGCTTATGCAGTTAGTTTTTCGGTAAGATCCAAAATAAAAGGTGAAGCTAGAGATTTTATTGCTTATCAAAACGCATTTGAATGGAATGACATTCGAAATGCCTTATTACAAAAATACGGAGATCAAAGAAGTGAGGAATTGCTAGAATCGTCCTTAAGACAATGCGTTCAACAAAAACATGAAACGTACTTAGATTATTACAGTAGGCTATTAAAAAAATACAATGATTTAATACAACATATTATTTTAAACATAACCGATCAAAATTATTTAAACTACAAGAAAATTGATTATAATAAATTAGCACTAAAAACATTTCAAATAGGTCTACTCGAACCATACCGAAGTTATATAAGTAACTTTCAATTAAATACTATTGAGGATTGTTTAAATAAATGTAGATTTTTTGATAATAGAAGACAAGAATGGGATTACTGTGAATTTATTCGAAAAACAACAGAAACCAACAAAAAAATTTCTAAATTTACACCCGTTTCTCAAAATCAATCTCAACAGCCCCGATACAATCAAAATCAATTCTATAATAATAACAATAATTTTTCTCGACCACAGTACGCTCAAAATTCACAACACCGACCTATTCAAAATCAATATTTTCAACCTAGACTCATTCAACAGCAAAATTTCCAACCTAGACAATTTCAAGGATCAATAAATAAACCCTTGCCACAACAAAATAAATTTTTCACAAACAAACAAGTTTTTGGTAGACAGGCTGCATCAGGCATGTCTAGAATAAATAAACCAACTCCAATGTCTGTTCAAACTAAAATACAAAGTCATCAAACGCCAAATTATTCAAGACCAAAACAACAGGTAATTGTTGAAGAACTGTATAACGTAGAAACGAATCCATCTGAAAATTATGAAGACGAATCTCAATTTTTAGACACATTAAACGATGAATTAGAAATACACGACGGTAAAAATTATGAATCAAATTCTGAAAATTTTCGTATTCCGGCCTCTCCGATAGAAACATCAGGAACGTAGATTTAAATTCCATTAAAATCAAATCAAAATTACCTTTCATCTACTTACCAGATTTAGATTTAACCATTTTAGTAGATTCAGGTGCAACAAATTCTGTAATAAATTCGAAACCCGCTTGCGAGAAATTCTCACAATATTTTTATGAAAAACCATTTACTGTTTCTGGTTTAGGAAATCAAATTAATTGTAAAGATAATTTAAAATTCTCAATTCTTCGTGAATTTGGTATATCATCCGATATACACTTACACGTAGTTGATTGGCATAAAAAATTCGACGCTCTAATAGGTAGCTCTGATTTAGAAAAATTAAATGCAACCATAAACTATAAGAATAATACTTTAGAACTTAATGGTATTAAAATTCCCTTTTATTTAGAACTTAATAAAGAAACCATTTCTCCACAGAAAACTAACAAAAAAAATTATGTAAAGATTCGTGTTACACTAAACAACGGTGAAGTTATTATTCCACCAACAAAATTATCTGAAGAATATTTTATCCCAGAGTGCCTTACTGTTTCAAAAAATGGCTTTTGCATGTTACCTTTAGATGAGACATTAAAAGTAAATTTAAACTGTAATGAACGTATAGACGTCACCCCTTTTTTAAACCACGAAATTAATGAACCCCCTAAGACCCAAAACAAACAAATCAACATTTCAAATTTAATAAGAACACAACACCTAAATTTAGAAGAAAAACGCGAGATTACTCGAATTTGTAAACAATTTCCCGATATATTTTATAACGAAAATTGCGATTTGACATTTAGTAACGCAGTTAAACACGAAATACGAACTAAGACAGACGAACCAATTTATGTAAAATCTTTTAGACACCCTCACGGTATGAAACAAGAAATTGATAATCAAATTCAAAAACTATTAAATGATAAAATAATTAGACCCTCCATTTCTCCCTACGGTGCGGTGCACCCGTATGGATTGTTCCGAAAAAGGCGGATGCCTCCGGGAAGAAAAAAATTAGAATGGTAATAGATTATCGAAAGCTGAACGAAAATACAATAGAAGATAAATATCCCCTGCCACGCATTGAAGAAATACTAGATAATTTAGGCAAGTGTACTTACTTTACAACCCTTGACCTAGCCCAAGGTTTCCACCAAATTGAAATGCGTCCCAACTCAATTGAAAAGACCGCATTTTCTGTAAATCAAGGACATTACGAATATCTAAGAATGCCCTTCGGTTTAAAGAATGCTCCTAGCACATTTGAACGTGTTATGGACAACGTCCTTCGAGAATTCTTACATGTATTTTGTTTTGTCTACATGGATGACATTGTCATCTTTTCAAAATCCCTACAAGATCATATTAATCATCTTAAATTAATCTTCTGCAAAATGAGAGAATTTAATCTAAAAATACAACTCGATAAGTGTGAATTTCTAAGAAAGGAAGTATCCTTTTTAGGCCATGTTATCACACCAGATGGTATTAAACCTAACCCATCAAAAACAGAAGCTGTAACAAAGTACCCATTACCAAAAACGATCAAAGAAATCAAGTCATTCTCAGGAATAACAGGGTATTATCGAAAATTTATCTCTAATTATTCCAAAGTCGTATCCCCATTAACTAAATGTTTGAAAAAAGGTTCCAAAATCAATATTTCAGATCCAGAATATATTCAAGCTTTTGAATTATGCAAAGAACTACTTTGTAATACACCAATTCTTGCATATCCAGACTTTAATAAACAATTTAAATTAACGACCGATGCCTCAAATGTATCAATAGGAGGAGTTTTATCTCAATTAAACCGACCCATTGCTTATTCATCTAGAACTCTAAATTCCGCCGAAAAAAATTACTCAACAATCGAAAGAGAACTCTTAGCAATTTTAGACTCAACCAAACACTTTAGACCTTATCTTTTTGGACAAAAATTCATTATCGAAACCGATCACAACCCGCTAGTTTGGCTTTATAAAATTAAAGAACCCAATTCGAGACTTGTACGATGGAAGTTAAAGTTAGAAGAGTTCGATTTTACAATAATTTACAAAAAAGGTAAAGAAAATCAAGTAGCAGACGCTCTATCTAGAATAGAGATCCATAATACTGAAGACGATAACGAATCCGTAATCGCAAACATAAATGAGTATTCAGAAATACTCGAAAATTTAGAATCATTATTAACTGAAAAAAGTGGTACTGTACATTCAACCGACGGTGATAACGGCAAAACAATTCCAATTTCAGAACAATCTTTAAATATATTTTCTAATCGAATTATTTTTGATATAGGCGAAACCTACAAAAATCGCTTTACCAAACCATTTAATGAAAATAACTACAGAGTAACGATCACAGCAAATTCAATCGATCAAGATCTTTTGACATTCATTAAAGAAACTATAAAACCAAATTCAAACTATGCAATTTATTTCGTTGATAAACAACTTAGACGACCATTCGAAAATCTTTGTAAAAATAATTTTAATGACACTGTTAAATTCTTCATTTGCAACAAACGCTCTATCGATGTTATAAACGACGAACAACAAAAGGATATTGTTATGGAATACCACGATTCAAATCACAATGGCATAACTGAGTCTTACAATCATTTAAAAGAAAAATACTTCTGGTCAAACTATAACAGATGTAATAAATAAAGGCGAAGTCTGTTTACAATCAAAGTATGATATACATTGAAATTTTCAGGACCATTAGATGTTTTACACATAGACACGTTTTCTTTTCAACATTCTAAATTTCTTACGATCATCGATTTATTCTCACGATACGGTCAAGCGTATTGGATAAAAAATGGTACCAGCTTAACAGTTTTAAATAAATTAAGACATTACATCTCTCACCATAATATTCCACAAAGAATAGTGTGTGATGAGGGGCGTGAATTTCAAAACAATACTTTCAAAGAATTTTGTAAAATGAGTAAAATAGAACTTCACTTTACGACAGTAAATAATCCAAGTTCCAATTCTCCCGTAGAAAGATTTCATTCAACCATATTAGAAAAATTAAGAATTTTAAAACTTAAAAACCCTAACGAAATTCCGTCAAATTTAATGATTTCGGCAGTTTCAATTTACAATCAATCAATTAGTTCATCTACTGGATTTTCACCCTTCTACTTACTATACGGTCCTTATGAAAAAAATCCAGAATTCGATTTAGACATGACTGTTTACGAACAATATAACGAAAAGAGAAAACAAGAAATTTTACCATTTTACGATCAAGTATACCAAAAGAATAATCAATTAGCACAAAACATTTTAGAAAAACGCAACGAAACCCGTGGTGATCCACCTAATGTAGAAAATCGCGACGTTTACGTAAACCGAAACAAGCCTAGCAAAGTTGACCCCAAATACGAAAAAATAACAGTTGAAAAACAAGAATCGAATAAAATATTTGGAAAAACACAAAAATCCAGAAATACTACATCTCATGTTCAAAATCTGAAACGGCTAAGAAAAACATCTTCTTTACAGATTCCTAATTCTGATGACCGATGTTCCCCACAACCAGGCCCTTCAGGTCAAACCGATTGATAACAACGGCTATTTTCAAGAACATATCGGACCAGTGAAAATTCTTGATCATTACCATAATTTTCTATTTTTTATAAACACAACACAATTAGAAATAGGATTTGAGCAACTACTAGCAAACGCTGAAACCTTACAAAACGAAGCCTCTGTCGATAAACTAACTCTTGAAATTCATAAACAACTTTTATCAAACTGTAAAGAAATCGAATTGTTATTAAGAAAATTCAATTATAAATCTAAAATAGCATTGGTTAGCATTCTAGGGAAAGCAATCAAATTAATTACCGGAAATCTTGATGAAGACGATCTACATAACATTAATGACAATTTACAAACATTACATAACAACCAAAATTCTGAACTAGAGCAAATAAATAAATTAACTACCTTTGCAAATCACTTATCAAAAAGATATTCTTCTGACTTAGAAATTTTAATGTCAAATATAAACAAAACAAAACTCTTTCTTGAAAATCTAAAATTCATTGAAGACACCAGAACTCTCTTACAAAATGAGGTATATCAATCAGAACGTTTATTAAAAACATTACAAATGCTTGAAAGAGCAATCAGTCTGGCATGGAAACAAATACCTGATTTAGAATTATTAAATGTCGATGAACTTTTAAACGACCAAAATTACTTATTAAAAATTTACAATCCAACGCAATTATTGCCTATTGACAACACTCACTTAATAAAAATTCTAGAATTATCAAAATTAATTGCAATAGGAACAGATGAAGCAATTACGTTTCTACTCAAAATACCCATCCTGAAACCATTCTCTGCAAATTATTCCCAAATCTATCCTGTACCTAATTACCAAAATATTGCAATCATTCCACCAAAATAATTTTTAATCGAAATCAATGATTTAAATTACTGGACCAATGAGGACTGCCAAACATTCCATACCATTACCGTGTGTCTACAACAACCAGAACTAGAAGACTGTACCCCATCGAACAAGTGCCAAACTACAAAAATTGTTAATGACTATCAAATTGTCTCTGTGTTACGAAATAGACAATTATTGACCCTAATGAAGAAGAAACAAGAAATAATTGAAGATTGTCATGGACAGCTAAATAGAAAATGGATCCAAGGAACAAATATCGTCAGTTCATCTTGCAGAATTATAATGGGCAACATACGAGATACCGATATACCGCATTCCAAACAAAACATTGGAATTTCACCAGGAAACAAAACTTCTGCTGAGGCACCTTAAAAACCCAGCAATTCTCCAACAAGAAGCCGAGGAGCTGGAACGGCAACCCATACCTTTGGAACCACTGGTTCACATCATTCATTATGGATTTACAAGCTTTGCAATTTTGTCGTTAGTGTTCACCATCATCATAATCATCAAATTCAGAAGCCGCATAGTCGACTTTTTCTGCAAACCAAGAAAAATCATTCGAATCGAGATGGCTGATCCAAATCAAGAGGACACTCATAATATCCACCCTTTGCCAAATTGAACGTGGACGTTCAAACCTAAGGAGGGAGGAATTATATCCCGCACGTGTCATCCGCGGAGCCGAATAGGCAGATTCCAGGGCAGCTGCGCCGCATCTTATCATGCAGTTTTCCCAAACGCTACATTTTGCGCTCCCACAATTAACAGTATAATTCTAGCTCTTGAAAAGTAAACATGTTGTAATCCAATAGGAAATAGAAAAATAAATCTTTTTTAAAAACATAATTCACAATTTGTGAAACTTAACTATATTATACTTGAAATTGTTAAGTACGTAATACATAGTTTCACATATTATTAAATACTTGAGGCGTTCCGTTGGCCATTTATGAAATTCAAATGAAACTTTACAGCGATAATAACTAATATCGTTATCGCTCTGGCTGAATTATCGCCGCAATTAAAAGTAAAACTCTCTCACTCGCATTTCGGGCCTCACTTTAAATCACCGATCTAATTAACTTTAATTAATCTAATATTTAAAGTATCAATTAGACATCAGCGCCGGCGCCCGGCGGCGAAGCCCCCGCGCATAAAAAAATTAATTATTTATACCGGCCGGCGGGGGGGAGGGGGAGGGATAATTAAAAACGCACAATTACGACGAGATCGCACAGTCCAGATAACAATTTCGGAAATTAATTAGATGAAAACTTACGAGAGGCTCCGAGGGCTGAGTTTCGTCGAGAACACTACTCCTCAGGAGCGCGGGCGGATGGTAAAATTTGGGGGGGGTGGGGGGAGCGGTGTGGCGGCGGCGGCGCCCGCCGAATGGGGTGGGCGCGCGGAAGTTTCAACCGCAATTCGGAGGCAACTTGAAAATTTGTTATAAGGATTCCGAATAAATTAAACGGGGAAACCTTTATAAATTCCACGCCGGCTGAAAATTACTCACTCTGGTTTGAAGCCCCTTAGTTTAACTAAGATAGTGGTTGGCGGTACGTACCTGAAACAATAAACAAAATCGTGAGAACATAATAATTATAATTAATTTAGCAAACTGTTTTCATACACCACATCAACATTTAAAGCAGTATGTAGTAATTATTAGCTTCTGTCTTTAATGAGCTTCTATCAACAATTTCAATTATTTTATTTCCATATTTAAGTCAGAATAGAAAGCAAATCCATGAGATTCTTATTAACAAAAATTATATTTATTTAATTTATTGTTTGTTAGAAGCAAAAGAAAATAAATAAAAAATTGAATTCCTTGCAATTTGAAAAAGCTTGTAAACATCCTTACAACTTAAGTTTATAAAAAACTTAAGGAAGTTCGAAATTAAACACTTGGATTGTCTTTCAATTCTTTACCTATTATTTAGAAATGTTTTATCAAGAGATAAATACTTGGTTTTTCTTTCAATTCTTTATCTATTATTTCATAATGTTTCATCAAGAGATAAGTGAGAAAATTCTTCAAGCAAAATATGTTAATGTCTACATTGGATTATTTCTGAAAATTTTGCTATAAAAATAAAGTTATGAATAACTGATTAAGATTGGAGGCACTTACTTCGTGATGCATTTCAATTAACTAAGTTAAAATGTTAAATACAACTCACTTCTGAGAATCATAGAATACATAAAAACAAGATCAACAGCAGTAATCAACGATCAGATGTGCTCATAAGCAGTGATGGAGAAGAACATCACAAAATCTTTAAAAAACTACTGCTAATTGATATGCAATACCTTTCCCTAAAAACACGAATTCATGACGAAACTTAATAAAACTTGAACAAATATAAACAACATCCACTTATATAAATTTAGATTCAAAATAAACAGAGGTAATAAAAGCCATGTTTGTGCTTAAAGGCACATGGAGGAGAATATCATAATTCAAAGTGTTTAAAATGACCTTTTCTTCACATTTTTATTTTAATAAAATATTTAAAATGCAATTTTCTTCACTGTTTTTATTAAAATAATATTTGAATAATAACTCTTCACGTACTCAGCATCACAACAGAAAAAAAGAGAATGTCACAAGTTGATATGTTGGTCGATACTATTGATGAAAACATATCGACAACATCATATATATAGTTAAATTTAAGATTAATAGCCGTAGTAGATGCTCTTACATGCTCATAAGCAGTGGGTAAAAAAGAATGTCACAAAATGATATGTTGATCGATACTATTCCTCGAGGATACAAATTTTCGAAATAAAGGTTAAGCTTCCAATGAACTTGGAAGCAAACAACATCCGAATAAATACAGTTAAATTTATGATTAATAGCTGTAATCAAAGTTCTGATGTGCTCATAAGAAGTAGCTACGAAGAACATCACAAAATCATTAAAATTTTACTCAAGATATTACCATAAAGGTGCTAAAATGTTACTTCTAAAATTGATATTGGTCGAAACTATTCCTCAAAAGTATAAAGTTGAAAACTTATAAATCTAGAAGGAAACAACATTTATATACCCATTGTTACCTTGAGTGCTTATAAGAAATGATTAAGATTTTTTAAAGGTTTCTAGAAATTTCCAACAATTTCTTTTGTAGAGTTCTAGAAATTTCTCCAAGGAGTCTACTATTTTTTTAAATGTTATTATTTGTTGAATATTTAGGTTGAAGCATTTCATTAATGATTTTAAAATTTGCTATAAATATCTTTTCAAAAATTTTAGTATCTTCCGTTAATTATTTAGATTTATTTCCTTATTTTGTTGGTTTTTTTCTCAAAAAGGTCTGTAAATTCTAGTATTTTTGAGCAATTTGTTTTGGATATAGCCAAGCAATTTTTCGAGCAATATTTCTGGAAATTTACAAAATTTCTTGTATCGTTACATCGAAATTTTAGGAATTTCTTATTTAAATTTCGAAACAAAAAAAAAATTCAATATTTTTATTCCATCAACTTGTATTTGATGTTAGGAATCATTTCGTAAAAGAATTTTTTTAAACCGTCCTTGCTATGAAACGTTATTTTAAAAATACTGAAAAACAATTGAAAATCGAATGTTTATTTTTTAGCATTTTTATTTCTCTTCGTTGCTGCTAATTTATGGGTGCAAGAAATTTCGTAATTTCATAACTATTGCAAGAATTATAGCTAAAATATAAAAAAAAGACAATTGAATAACAAATTTTTGATTTTTATTCTATCAATTTGAATTGGATGTGAGCAATCGTTTCGTAAAAGAATTTTTAAAATCCGTCCATCCTGTAAGTAGTAATTGTAAAAATACTGAAAAACAATTGAAAATAAAATTTTTGAATTTTTGTCTATGAATTTGTATTTGATGTTAGAAATCATTTCGTGAAAGAATTTTTTAAATCCATCCGTGCTGTAAAAAGTTAAATTTTTAGCATTTTTACTTCTCTTCGTTACTGGTAATTTATTAGTGAAATTATTTTCGTAATTTCATTATTATTTAAAGAATTATAGCTAAAATAGTAAAACAATAATAACGAATTTTTGATTTTATTGTATCAATTTGAATTTGATGTGTAAAATTTAGGAAATTTCCAGTAAAATGCGAAGATTTAAATGAAAACTTTTTTTAGAAAATTTGTTTTTAAAAATCTAGACTCCACATTTCAAGATTTTTTCAACTTGTTTTCTAAATTGCAAAGGTTTTCTTTGAGGCTTTAGAATTTTTACAATTTACTTCTAGAAATCTAGATTATATTCTCGAGGGTTCAGGAAATTTCTAGCAATTTATTCTCCAGAGTTCAAGATTTTCTTTTTTGAAGTCGTCTTTTAAATTGCAAAGATTCTTTTTCTAAAAGTTTAGAGTTTAGAAAATGGCCAATAACTTCTTCCCCAAATTAAAGTTTCTTTCAACTTTTCTTATAAATTGCGAAGAATTTCTTTCAGCTTCTAAATGTTTTTTAATTTCCTCTCCTTTTCAACAATTCAGATGAATTTCAGTAATTACTTCTCTAGAATTCAACATTTTGTTTCAACTAGAGGCTATAAAATTATTTAGAAAGTTCTAAATTGCGGATTTTTTCTTGGAGGGCCTAGAAAATTTTCCCCTACAAATCTTTTCTTATTTTCGAGAAAGTTTATGGAATTTTCCGTAATTTCTCTTACCGAGTACAAGATATTTTTTGCAACTTGTCTTCTAAATTTCTAGGAGGCTCTAGAATTTCATTTAGAAATCTGGACTTTTTTCCAAGGGTTCAGGAAATTTCCAGAAATTTATCCTTCAGATTTCAAGGTTATATTCTTATCTTATAAGTTGCAAAGATTTTCTTGGAGGCTCTAGAACTTTTTAGAAAATTTGTTTGTAGAAATCTAGATTTTTCTTGAGGCCCTAGATTTTTTAGATTTTTTTTTTCTAGAATCTAGACATACTAGACTAGATCTAGGTTTCAAGATTTTTTAATTCTACCCGCTTTCTAAATTGTGATTTTATTGGATGCTCTAAAATTTTAATAATTTGTATGGATTACCACGTAGTAACGTTCGCAACCATTTTCTTTATCAAAAATTTTACTTCTAACAATTTTCTTTTATTCAAATTTTGTAATTAAAGTTATTGCAAACCGCGAGGCGATCAGTAATTAAAGTTAATATGTACATGTAGGGTGGGTGGGTGGCATCTAACCCAATCCAATCAGTAAAACATAAGCGAGGGTTTTAATTAAAAGTTGTAAAACGTAAATAAACACAACTTTATTGCATTTTTGTAATAGATTTATTCAAACAAATTTTGAAATTCAAAAATAGCTTTTGAAAAATAAGACATAACTTTTCAAACAAAAGTTAAAGAGAATGAAATACTGAAAAAAATTCATTAAAAAATTTTTTTTGTAAAGTTCTTAATTTAATTTTTTTTTACAATTTTTTGGTCATTGCTAATAAACTATAGGAACTAAATGAAATTTATATAACAAGTAATTGTGAAGAATTCAAATTTGGGCAAATTATTAAGAATAACCTCATGGTTTTCCAGAAAAATATAGGTAGGGTATTATGATGGCCACATCACCATTTTATTTCATTGAATTGACTTACTGAGGGAAATCGTTCCTATAATGTTTTTTTTGTCATTTAAAATTAACACATTGCTGGAAAACCATGTTCGAGCTTTAAATTAAGCAGAAATATGTGCGTTGGATTAATTGTTCGTAGTATTTGGATCTACTCCACGTGCAACTAAAGTGGCGAAATTTGCAAATTAAATGACTTTATAATCATCGATCCAAGAAATGATCCTTGGGGTACATAGTAATTCATAGGCATTATATTTCGATCTATTGTAAGATACAATTCGAATGAACATAACTCCTTAACAGATTTTGAATTTATCGTTGATTCTTTGGACTTCTACTTTGTTATACATTTTGTAGTATACAATGAAAACACTTTTTAAAATCCAGATTTTGATTTGTTCCATGAAAGTTATATATTCCTAATTTTTCAATAAGTTTATCATGCGGAATATACACAAACGCTTTACTTAGATCTAGAAAGGAAGCAAAAATTGTTTATCTCCTATCAAACGATTCGATAATTTGTTAATCAATACGGCATTTACAATTGACAGTCTTCGTCGTAAACCATATTAGTTATAGCTGAAAAGATTGTTCTTAATAAAATAATCAATAACTTCCAGAAACAATACTTTTTCCACAATCTTTGCAATGATGGAAATCAGTAATATGGATTATTATTATCATTTTCGTCACCTTTTTTCAATAGGAGTTTAATATATAATCAGAGGTTTTAGGATGGCCTCAGGAGGAAATTTGCTAGATGTTAATTCATTTGGTCAGGGTTTGCAGGATCTCCTTAGCAACATGTTGTATTATCTTACTACTTACAACATAAATATAACACTTATTATTACTTGTTTTAAGACTATTAAATACATTATACGCAGGATCAAATTAGACATTAGTCATATAAAACTAGTTTAACAATTTATTACAGAATAGAATAGAATGCCAAACTGATTCTATGGTGATACCTAGAAGCTTCTATTATTAACTTATTGAGCTCCAATTGAAGTAAAGAGTTCCTTAAATTTTTCAACTTAAATATAGCATTTTAAATTACTATTAAAATTGTAAATACGTTTTCTATTAAAAAAATGCCAATACATTCTACATTGTGCACAGAATATCACTATCCAAGAAGTCCTAGCCTTTTCCAATAGAATAAAATCTCCTCTGATTAGTTGTATAAAGGTAACCGTTCAAAAATGGTAGTATATGAAACTATAAACTGAATACTCCAATATAAGTATGCTAGAATAGGATGTTAGGTCTATCTGCAAAACTGATAATCGGGCTTTTTAAGTAAAAATATCAAATCAAAGTGAATCACTAATAAGATAGTATAAGATAACGGAAGAATTCATTGGCTAGCTTTTGCCAACGCTTTGGGTTGATTGAATTGCATCAAAGAATAAAGATAATTAGAACAAACATGTAACATGTTGCTCAAATGTATATAAACTTGTCGGAAAAACTTGTTAAATAATATAAACTTTCATGTTTTTGTATCAGTTTGGAATAATTATTTATTGCTACTAGTGGCTATAAAATATCTTGAAAATATTCTAATCACCACCACCACAAGTTGAAGAATTAACCATAAAATGAAGAATTTTAAATGAGTTTTACGTTATACCTACAAAAGTATTCATTGATTTTGAAAACATAATTTTAATAAAAAAGAATATTATACTATTTATTTTATAGGTTTCAAGAGATTGCTTTCTTTGTTTTAAAACACTTTTTGAAATGCATGTTTTATTACGATTTGTAGACAAAAAACTCTTGCATGTATCATGAATCAACATTAAAATGAAGATTAACGAGCAAAAAAAGTTTTACTCATCACAATCTACTATTACATTTATAATATTAGAAGACGTAATAGGAAGCACATTGACTGAATACCCTAAGTAATGGTGGGATGATATACCTACACACAGTATTATTATGAACAGTTGTACAAAAGTAATCTTTGAAAAAAATACTAGTACATAAAACTAAATACTTTGAAAACTAAAGAGGATAATTAAACGTTTTAAGTTCTATTATCGAATCAAAATGAATCATTTAATAGAGAACACCAGAGATACAAAGAATTCCTTCTAGTTCAGTCCTACTGTAGCCTTAGATTGGTTTAATTGCACTGTACCTATTAATCATAGAGATTTATGAATAAACAATAAAATAGACATTAGAAGGATAAAGATTTGACGTGTTACAAAAAATGCTCAAATATAAAAATGTATAGTTTAGCTTTTTAAAATCAGTCTGGTTGAAAATAACGATGTTTCAGGTGCTAGATGTTCACATGTTCTATTTATTGAACGAAGGCTCCGTACAGAGGACCATCACCAGTTTGGTACTAACGGTTGCTGCCCTCGCACCTTAACACATACCATCCGCCATATTGTATATTGCTGAATTTATCGCTCCTTTCTGCTACCACTCTTACTAAATAGGTAAAGTGCATTTAATCATTTATTAGTTTATTTAATAGAAATAAATACATTCAAACTAGTGTTGCTTTGATAGCTGTGCTATTTGTAACACGCAAATTACTTTTACATAATTCAATATCTGTTGAGGTATTAGCCAGAAAAGTAGTTGTTTCAATAAGTAATTTGTTTTGACTAATTGTTGTAGATTTTCGAAATGTTTTGGTATTTTTAAATTTTTACAGACTGAGTGCAAAGGAGTTGCGCCAAGAAGAGTTTCAAACCACATCTGTGCTTTACTTCTAAAGCAAGGCCACAACTTCATATCAATCTTCATCACATGGATGTGTTGCTGAGCAGTATCTGGTACTGTCGCACTGCCCTGTTCCAGGGCGGCCCATTTATGTTTCAAACTTCATCGTCTGTGGGCAGAACTAGTTCGGAATAGACGTTCTTCAGGTACCATTCAAAGTCGTTGCACTTCAAGTCCTTGGCCAGCTGTATTCTCAAAGATATATCGCCCTAAATTGTTTGTGCCGCATCTTTACGATGCTTTAGGAAATGATTCTTGTAATCGCCCATCCATACATTAATATTGTATAGCATCTTGTTTTTCCCATAGGGGGATCCGTACGGCCTGCGCTGCTTGAACATATGACCCACTCTGTTGCAGGTTATCATCTCCAATTTACCACTGCAAATCAATACCCTGAAAGAGATCTCCAGATTTTCTCCACCTCAAATGTTCATTCCAGCCTTGTATCCACCCAATTCAGTGAAATATTTACGGTCCATTGCAAACAACCTGTCGACCATGGTGGGAAACTTTATTTGCTTAATGAAGTCTTCATCCTTAGATAATGTATATGTAGGGAAATTCTCCCTCTTAAAATGCAGCCCCAAACATGCAGTAGTATGAAAGTAAAGAATTATTTAGAGTGGTTTTACGTTGTTAAAGTATGACAAAATTTTAAATACAAAAACTCCTCCATGCATCATAGATCAGCATTGAAATAAAAATTAACTGGCGAAATAAAGTTCCACTCTCCAAAATCTGCTCTAGCAGATATAGTTTCCCTAATAAACAAATGACCGAATACGATATTTAATGATGGCTTGATAAACCTAGCTGCACAGCTAGGAAAAGTTATTAGGCTTATCTGCAAATGGTGCAAAACTAAAGAGGAAACTGACAAGTAGAACCTTTGAAGTACTAATATCCAAATAAAGAGAAATTTTAATACTAGAGTTTCAGATATCCAAAAAGTTTCCTTAGGATTAATTCTAGCATTTGCCAATGCTTTTGCTAGATTGAACGTTAGCCGAGAATGAAGATTACTGAAGTAGACGTGTAACAATTGGGTACCCATTGCTCAAATTTAGATCTAGTTAAAAGGAACATTAATTGAAATTGGCCTAAATGAATGTTTGAATAATTAATTTAAATTGTTGACAGAATCAAAGATCTTTATTTATTCATAGTTTACAATATAGGTGCTATAATAAATAACCTAATTTTCTTTCTGTCTGGTTTTATTAATTTAGTGGTTATTTGTCCATTATATTACGTAGGTAAAGATGAACGTGAATCATGAAAAGATATTATGAATTGGATATTATAGAAGAGGGATGTTTAGGTCTAGGGATTTGTGAAAGATTAAGCGGTAAACATAGGTGTTTTTAGGATGTCTTGGATATCGGGGTAAGTGGCAAATTTAGTAGCAAGATGTACAAGGCGTTTTTCAATCAGGATTATTTGGGTTTTTGGGTAAAGTGGTGTATTGGAGGGGTTGTGTAAGGGAAATAAATTAAATATTGCTGATTATGCTGCTCTACAATCAACAGATAAGCTGGCGAAAGAAGTTTCACTCGCGATAATTTACACTAATACCAATTTTACAAGGCATAATTTACCTAATAGGAAGTAGTGTGACCTACCACCATAAATAATGATACTGTGATACACACAGCTACATAGTTTTAAAGAAGTTTTTTATGTAAGAGTCAAAATTTCCTAGCTTTGTTCAAAGTTAATTTAAAAAAAAATTTGTTGCAGGAAACTATTAACGGAATTCTTTAATTTAAGGTGTTAGGCTCATCTGCAGAAGGTGCAAAACTAACGAGGAAACATAACCATTTATTTGTTGAATTTGGTTCTCGTTTATCACGTGGTGAAACATTTTTAATATTAAGGGTTGTTTATAGAAAGGCACTTTGTTGGTTTCACAATTTTTACGATTTATTCCGACTAGTTTCGATTTTTACATCCACCATTCCTAGATAATGATGTAAAAATCGAAACTAGTCGGAATAAATCGTAAAAATTGTGAAACCAACCAAGTGCCTTTCTATAAACAACCCTTAATAACCATTTAAGTGCCAATAGCCAATTAAAATGAATCACCTCAGAAAAATCAGTTCTCAAAAAAAAAACTCCTTTTGATTATGTCGTAGCGTTTGCTAGTTGATTGAATGGCAGCAAATAATGAAGATTACTGTAACGTATTTACAGAAGACCTCTCTCTATTACTCAAATTCGGATCTAGCACACTGCAAAATTAATTGAAATTGTTGAATAATATAAACTTTTATTCTTCTAATATTCAAAAAATATTTTTGCACCAGTTTGATTTATAGTGTGCCCACTTATACGAAGGAACAATTCTGATTACTACGTTAATAATTTGAAGCAACCTTAAAAATGAAGTCTTTTCTCAAATTCAGATGTAATCTTTTAATCTAAAAATTTTGTTTTGAACCAGTTGGAAATACTGATTTCTGTATTTGATAGATGAATTAAAACACTTCGTATGATTTCACTTGTTGTTTATTATTCTCCGACTAGTTTCATTCTCAAGGAGATATGACTTATAGTCGAAACTAGTCGGAGAAAAATAAACAACAAGTGAAATCACACAAGTGTTTTAATTCATCTATCAAATTAATTCAAAAATGATTCACCACGGGTTAAGTGAGAAATTAATTAATCATATCTGATTTATGTATATATTAGAAATTTTTAATACAATGTGCTAGTATCTACAAAGAAACTTGAAAAATTTCTTGTCGCCCCTTCAACAAGTTTAAGATGTAAGCGAATGAAGAGTTCTTTCCTGTTCTCTTTAAACATGTATTTATTCTAAAAATATAATTACGGCTATAGAAGAAAATATGATTATAGAAGGTTTAACGTTTCTAACGTAATAATTAAAAATTACTATGTTTATCAAGAGTGTAGAGCAAGAAGTATAAATTTTATTATTTAGTTCTGATTAGATCTACAGACATCAGTAGAGTAAGTTAAAACAACCCTTGCGCTCCTTTAGAATTTCAAAATTTATGGAAATATTAAAATTAAAATAAATACATGACACCTACAAAGTTATTCATGAATGAATTTTATAATTCATATAATTTAATTATGTATCCTAAATAATTGCAATTAATACCTTTTAGAAGAATAAATTAGTAAAAATAATTCATTAGGCTTCATTTAAAAACTTGATGTAATAATTACTTATTTGCAATTGTTTGATTTAATAGTTTGTATTCGATTGATATAATTTGGTAAAAAAATTGATTGATAGTGATTGAAAGTAAAAACCTTATTACTCTAGCTCGAACTTGTTGATTTTCAGGTTTATTGAACATAGTAATAACCGTGTCATCACGTGGCCGATCGACAAATTACGACACCATAAAATTTAATGATAATATTTATTGCGCCGATAATAATAATAACCGCGGAATCGATTCTATAAGTTCGTAAATATAAAATGTAATAGTAATTGCGAAGTTAAGGTCTTATCCGCTAATGCCGGGAAATGCGATTAAGTAATTTTTACGATAAGGGCTTTCCGTGCATCGCCGGAATAAGTTTTACGAATTGGAGCGTTTCCGGGCAAATAAGATTTATCTTTGGGAATGTATGCAGCGTGTAAGGTTTCGCATATTACATTATCTTCAGCACTTCGGGGGCTTCGCCACTACTAGGTAGGTACTTGTGCAAGTTAAAGTAGATAAATGAACGTTTCGTATTCAAGAAGGGCGTCAATCATGGCAATGTATTCTTGAAGATATGTTTTCATTTGATTTCAATAGCCAATCAAGGAACATCCGGATCTCGGCGGAAATTCTCGAGTGGGCAATAGTCGTGAATCAGTAATGAAATTGACATGCGTTTCTTGGAGGAGCATATACATACATGCATGGGCTCCAGAACTTCCAGATCTCCTCCTGGGGAATATTTTCCACGTGTATTATCATTCCGAATTTGAATAATATGCGCCCGGGAAAAAAAAAGTAGAAAGATAAAAAAAGATTCCCCGAATGTAATCAGGACGTTCGCGTGAGTTTCGCCAGGTGAAAATGGAATTGGAAAATCTTTCAACGACATTCCGAATAGAAACTCAAATATTGTCTCACGTTCTCTCCCCGCTAGGTATCGATTCGTAAACGCTTTAAATGAGCCCCTTTTGAATTATACCCTTTAAAATTCAATCAGATATAACGTGTCTTCAAACATTCATATGTATTGATATTGAACATTTATAAATGTCCGCACACCCTCCTTCCAATACGCATAATCCCCGATTGTAAAAATAACAGATTATTAGGGAGAGACAAGTTCGTTCCCAGATTAGTCTTAGTGATAAGACTTAAAGCAGAACTCGGGATCCGATTATAGCAAATGAAAATGTGTATCACAAAGGAACCCAATTTCCCACCCCATCTGCATCTGTGATTTAATAACTCGGATCCCGTGCACGCGTGTATGGACATAATCAGTTATCGATTCTCTAATTATTATATGTCGTCGAGGGTGAGGCCCTTCATGGCGGAGGGCCGCCCTCTGCAGAGGCGATCTTTTGAGAAATTGAAACATTTGGCTTTAATCATGATCTTTCCATTAATTATTTCGGGGAGCACACACACACACACCCTTCTAGTTTCCATTTCAGGATGTTGTTTTATAATAACATAAGCGTTTCAAAGAGTGGTTTAATTATCAAAGACTTCTCAATTAATCATTATGTCTATGGGAAATGTTTCATATTAATTGTAAAAACTTATCACATTCTTTTTTCAATGGTTGTAAAGTTAGTTAATTTAATTATAAATGTATATCGTTATTTATTGTTCGTTATCCTATGTCTGTTTTTTTCTTGAGGAGAAAGAGAATTTATTTTCGCGTTCTAGTTATCGAGGCTACCTCACAAAGAAAACGAGGTATTCCCGTGAGACACGGCAACTCACGCCCGATTTGCGAATCACTTTGCAAAATTCTCCTCTTTTAGTTTTTAGTCCGTTCTATACGTAGCTATCGTCGGTTTTGCCTTATTTGATATATCGAAGCGAATAATGATGTACGTTTGTGAAAAAAAAAGGATAATCGTCTTCGAACGGCTCCGATAATCAAAGCGAATACGTCCTGTCCCCAATCTCTTCGCTCTCCCCCTATTTCTCATATACTTTCATCTTTTTTATCTACCGCGTTCGAGGACACGAAAGAAAGAAACTTAGTTCTTAAATTTAGTTTGCGCCGAAATTGGGAACGCGCTGGGGCGTGCGGGGGCTCCGAGCACGGAGGAATCCATGCGGGCGAGATTGTCTCCGGTCAATCTGAGAATTTGCCGGTACATTTTCGCTTTTCTAGATGGAGAATCATTCAACTGTCTTTATACATTACGCCGGTGCCGTCGCCCCTCCGGCAATCGATAGCAGGTAGCAATTAAATGACGAACTCTAGTTATAATTTAATTAATAAAGTCAGCGGGGCTCTATAATTATCAGAACGCTGTTAAAAAAAAAAACAGGTAAAAGCCTTATAAATATCACATCTGTTTGCATATTCCTATACTGCGTTTCATCACGTATTCATGCAATGCAAATTACAAACAGCTTTGCTAACTAACAATGTATGAAAGACAAGTAGGTCGAAGACCAGCTAGGCCAAACACGTTCTATAATAGAAAGAATGTTTAATTAGAGACAAATAGCTTGTTAACTAGACATGTAATTATAATAAAAGGTAATTAAATCCTAAAGAACATTATAGGCTTTTTGCAAATGCCTTCAATGTAAAAACCCATTTTAAGGTTTTTAAAAACATTAAGAAACCCCTGTGACTATAGTTTAGACGCAATTGAACTAATCATTCTCAAACTAAGTTTTGTGTCTATTGATAGTTTTCTTGAATTTTTAAATTCATAAAAATGTACGAAGCTCTAAATTAAATTATCAAACTCGTTTTTATTTTAACTAAAAGTAATTGTGCATTAGTATTGATTTAAGGTTATTTACTGTATATAGGTATATATAGTTTAATAAATAAAGTTGTAGAGTTGACAACCGTGTCCGAACAACTGGAGAACGGGAGTGTAAATTCTCCTTCAAGCAAAAAGCGGGAATGGACTTTAGCATAAGGGTCAGTATCAACACTAAATAATGGTCGAAATTAAGACCGCAGGAAGGGGCAGAGGCAGAGTTGCGAAGTCGCATTAGTTCATGTTAGGCAGCCTCTCTAATGCGATATAGGGACGGGCGTTCGATAAAAGCCGTCGCTGGACAGGAGTAGTGAACCTGGAGGGATCATCCCACTAATAGGATATAGGATGTCTGGTCGAGGCTATGACTTACACCAAATACTCCCCAGAGAGGCCCGATAACGATCATCAATAATACCTATCGTGAATACAATACAATATGTTGCCCCATGCCGGCGCATGGATATGCATTCAGCGGCGGGGAGGGGATGGGGGTTGTGTGCAACGGTATCGCAGAATTTATCAAATTTGAATTCGGGACCCTTCACCGTTCCTTCTTTTAAATATGTTTGCGAGTATTTAGGATGCGCGGTGTGCATCTGTGCACGTTAGGCAATAATCTATGATTTCTTTGGGTCTACAGTATGGCGTTTGATTTACGAGTCTGGTAATGTCCTAAGAGTTATGACGACTGTGTGTGCCGTCGAGGGATTACTACAGCTATTATTAGGGCGGAACGGTATTACTTCGGGCCAAAATGTACTTAATATTTCAATTAAGTCCACCTCGAGTTATAAGTCTTCGAAAATACATCAAATATTACTTTACCTCTAATACTTCAAAGACTTAATTACATATTAAATGGATATGAAACATTTGTATTTAAAAAGTAATTACAAAGCTTAATCTTTTGACACTAATGATATATACATTTGATACTCTATTTGGAAATATCAAGACATAATTTTCTATAATTTATTTAGGAAGAGTCCTACCCTTTCAAGAAACACAATTTTAGATATTTTGACTAATTCCTAGGGCAATGCCTAAGTCATTTTTAAAGTTATTATGATGACTATTAATATTTTTTTATCCCAAAATAGAAATTTTATATACTTAAATCTAGATGTAATTAAGGATAAGATTAAGTACAGATGTTTATTACCTTTAACCCTTTCGTCCTTTTTAAAATACCTAAATGTTAAACTTATCGTTTAATAGCAGCGATATTGTAATGTACCAGACCGTAGTTTTTGATTTCATGCATGCGCCTTATGTGTTAAAATGTGAGGTTAGAGATGTTTGACTGCCCAAGAAAGTATTTTTTGTGGAAGAAAAACATTCTAGTACAATTATAGTCTTTATTTTACTGTTAACTTTTCTGTGTTTTTAGTGGTTTTGTGTGTAATACTTCTATAAACGTTGCCAACACTCAGGTATGTATCATTTGTTTCTATTTTGTAAATTCTTTATCATGTTTTGGAGTGGTACATATATTTACCAGCCGGTATTTTGGTACACATATGGACCATCAGGTATGTAATTCTATTTTTTTTTAAATTTTAGTCCTAAGATGAATCGACGTCCTTTGTCTGAAAAGGAGTTGCAAACTATCATCGATGAACTTAAGGATGATGAAGATCCGTTTTCGTCTGGATCAAGTGACAATTATGAACCAAGTGATAATGACGATTACAAAGCAGATTTATCGGAAGCTACCACTTCAGGAGTTACAAAAACTATCATAACTGAAAAAGAAACAGAGAGTTCTGAATCTGAATCAAGTTTATCAAGTGATTCTGAAGTAGAAAAAGGGAATCTTAGTCACAATAAAATAAATCGTATTCTCGATTGGACGATCCCCGACGATCTGTTTGAACCCATCCAAAAACTTGAGAGAGTTTGTGAGCTTGCTGCAGATATTACCAAGAAGTTAAGTCCAATGCAACTGTTTCATAAAGTTTTTCCTCATTCGCTCTACATACAAATAGTCGACTGTACTAATCAGAGACTTGATATGTTGAATAAAGATAAAAAGCGTAAAGAAGAGATGACAGATATAGGAGAAATTCAAAAATTATTAGGATGCATCTTTATTATGTCGTACAATCACCTACCTGGCCTGAAACATTATTGGAGAGTCCATGGGAAATCGTACAATCGAAAAGGCGATTTCTTGAGATCGATTCGTTCTCTTAGCTTCAAAACTTTACTCTTCTCCGCCAGACAAACCACCGAATGTGCAAAAACTTATTACATTGACGAATTGATATAATGTTTGAAATATACATACTCTAGATGCCATCAAGATAGTCACTACCAAAGTCCATGACAAAATTCAGAAGCTGCACATCGCCAAAGCCAACTAAACGAGGAATAAAACTGTGGCTTCTTTGCGACGCAGATTCCGGTTATACTTACGATATCGAAGTGTACTCCGGTAAAGAATCTCCTACGAGTACTTCTAGTAAGGATGGATCCTTGACTCTTGGTAAACGGGTTGTCAAATCTCTTGCTTCAACAATCAAATCCAAAGATGTTGTTTTGTGCTTCGACAGATTTTTTACAAGCGTAAATTTATTAGAGACGCTGAATTATGCTGCGTTAGGTACCTGCAAGGCAAACCGGAAAACTGTACCCACTATGGAAGGTAAACTTCAACGTGGAGTGTCTGCGTTCAGATGTACTTCTACAGGATTGCTATGTGTGAAATGGCAAGATACTTAAGAAGTATTGCTACTAAGTAATTGCCACAAGTCTAATTTGATCACAGTTACAAAAAGGACCAAAACTGGTGATCAGGAGACAATTGAGTGTCCAGAAGCAATTGCATTCTATCGCAAGAAAATGGGAGGAGTTGATCGAGCTGATCAATTCATAGGCATGTACGACCACGACAGGAAATCTGCTAAATGGTGGAAAAAAGTGTTTAATACGTGTCTCAGTATGTCTGCAGTAAATGCATGGATTATTTATAATAATTTGAGACGTAAGAATGAACAAATTTCTTATCTTTGCTTCATAGTAACTTTTGCCGAAGAACTATTCACTCAAGGCATGACAATTACCTCCATGCCTCCACCAAAAACGGGTCCTCCTTCTAAGAAAAGAAAACTGTATACTTTCCTGTAGAAGGACAAACAAGAAGAAGATGTGCAAGATGCGCGAGAGAAAAACGACAAAAAAAGAACAAAAACAATTTGCAAGGAATGTAATTTGCCTTTGTGCAAAGATTGTTATATGTTGTATCATATAAAATAGTTTAGCATTTATATAAATTTGAATAAATAAATCATACTAAAAATATGTCTGAGTTTGTAACTGCGCCATTTGAATCCTGCTAATTCATCTTTGTACCACACAAAAACCCTGTTGGTAAACAGTTGTACCATAACCCCCCGCCCAACCCCCCAACATAATTAAATTTTTTTCAGCTAAATAATATAAGTTACTAAATTGTCCCAAATATTTATAATTTTTGTTTCAAAATGAATTTCTTAAATTCAGGGACGATTTCTAAAATTCTTTATTATTACTTTCCCTATATCCTACAATTGTTTTACAACAGTGTATTTAACTGAAACCAGTGTTGCAATCTTTTATCAATGGAGTTTATTTCAACATCACAATCGATCACCAATTTTGACTATCGTGGCCAAATTTTTAAGATCCTAAAGGTAAGTTCGTTCAATGAACTGAGAAAATGCAGTTATATAGTATTAAGATTAAGCATAGACAGGTTAAACTTTAGATTGATTGATTCATTTATACAAAACATATATCAATAAGTTATTAATTCTTCATCATTCTCTTTATTTTTATTGGTCTCATTACAAATATTACATTACTATTAGTAGCAATTGGTTCTTCAACACTAAAGACTTGCCAAGATATCGTCAGTGCGTATTTTAAAGTACTCAAAAGAATCCTATTTTTATTAATGTTTCTCAAAATAATGGCCAGATTATTAAATATTCAAAGTTAAAATTACTTACATCCATTTGTCTTCAGTTACAAATTTTTAAGTACTTCTATTAATAAGTTTCCATTTTATAATTAACTATTTCTTCTTTTACAGTTATAAAATATTTAGGTATTATAATAGTTCAAAATATGAATTTTAAAAAACAACGCCTCTAAAAACACAAAAATTTAAACTAGAGTGCTTACAGCGATATTCCATCAACGGCACATTTTAATGCTCAATAGAATCCTCTGTTTAAAAATGCCCGGATTATAAATTATTCTTAGTGATAATTGGTAGTTCAATAATTTTCATTATTTGTGGTATACCGGCTGGGCTTGAGAATTACTCTAGCAAAGGTATCAGAAATTGATTACCAATCAAGCTCTTAGAAACTTATAATGCTATTTATATATAATATAAAGCCTTTTTGTCGTTTCATTTAAAGACTTGTTGCACTTTAGCCTGTTCAAGGAAATACTCGTATAAAGCACACAACTGTCTAATTGTGATGTCAGTGGGGTTGTTACATATTTTCAAGTGCTTTAGAACTCGCGACTGATATTAGGTTTACATATCTAGAAGAATAATTTGTTCCATAAAAAGAGATCCCCTATAAATTCTGGACAATCAGAATATTACTGGGTCAATTTCTTCGGTACGTTTATTTTTGTCATCTTCTACACACTAGTAAGGCTTGAAAATGACGACAAATGATTTTGGATGCAGGAATCAACAAATTTCATGAAAATTAATTTCATTTGACATCATTAAGCAACTCCCACGTTGATAGTTGCTAGCAGTCATTGATTGGCTTACAAAGTTTACCTTGTATAAATCCTTTAGCACGACTAATCCCAAAATTTGTAGATAAACATCTTTTGTTTTAATTTTTGGAGCAACCCAAATTTTTATGTTAATTAGCATCGAATTAGTTCCTCTTAAAACCTAAACAAAAAAAGATCCCAAAGAATATATAAAGGTTTTCGGATGTGGATACGGATTGCTACAATTCCAACATCATGCCGCAAGAAGGGTTTTAGTGGAAGAACATAATTTCTTATTATGAACTCCACCCCTGCTTTCGTTTCTTGTAATTTATTCGTTTTTATGTGTAATTTTTTTAAAAAAAAAAGACCAAAGTTTTAAATAAATACTATCAAAAACTTTTTTGAGGAGTTTTGTATGAAATTATTATAGTAGCGGTTTGTTTCGTATTTTTAAATTATTAGGATTCAACTTGAGGTCATCAGTTGCTTTAAAACACAAATTTGTTATTAAATGCCGCTTATTAATCGAATTCCAAAATATGACAATCGACGAGTTTCTTCACCATTTGTAGCATTGCAGTCACATTCATACTTGAGCAAATTTAATAATGGAGGTAGAAAAATTGAGATTTTACTGTGATGGACAATGAAGCAGGTTCTTTTAGCTGAAAGATTATAAATAATAAAAATGGTACATAATTGATTTTCCAGTGGAATACGTTATATAAATTAAAAATGATTAGAAACCAGGACTATTGTATCTAAATCCTGATTTCTAATCATTACCAGAATAACATTAAATAAGACAATTATGCCAACTACTTGTAATCAAAGGTCCAAGAGATATGGTTCCCAGCATCTATCCCTGTGGGATCCCTACCATACAACAACCCCTACTGCCAACTGTAACACATTTGTGATGTATTATGGTGATTATTTCCACTTTAGCAAAAGCACGCAATCATAAATGTCAGCAATAGAAAAACTGATTTATCTGGATTTCTTATTTCTGTTTAAAGACAAAATTATGCTTTGTGTAAGCATCAAACATAAAATATATGCAAGTAATGGCATTTTGAAGCAGCATTGAAGATGCATAATTAAGGGTTTGAGTGGATGATCCTTCGAAGAAGTGAAAACTCCGCCCGTCCTCCCTTCGGCCAAAATTTTGAGTGTATTTTCTTATTTTGTGATATTTTGGAAATTTTGTTTATTTGAAAAGAGTGCAAAGATGTAATAAATAAAAAATAAAAAAAATATGGTAATGCTATAAAACCACTTATTCTGGTAGTAGTGTAAAGTCCAGGACTGTATCATACACGATATTTACAATATGTTATTTTGGGATGAATACCACATTTTAATTATTACATTTATTTGTTTCTCGTTGATTCTGTTTTTCGCTTTTCTATGTCATTTAGTACAGTAAGTATGTAATATAGGTATTTTTAGTGTAAACTGTATTCTAAATTTATATTTTGTAAAAAAAAGTGTTATCTGTAAAAAATAAAATAAAATAAATTAATAAATACATTGAATCTTTAGGGCTCATCTTTATGAAAGACATATCGTTACCGCTCCTATATCAATTCTACGATTATTTACTTTTATATCACATGTAAATACTATAAAAATATAGAATAAAAAATTTATAGAATGTAATTGTTAAATTGAGCAGAAGAAGATTGCAATTCCATCTTACAATTTAAATTAAATGAATGGCTTTGGATAAGATTCAATAATTGAAGGATTACTTTATAAGGAACTCTGTACAAACTACATGCAAAATATATATTAATAGCTTAGGAATTCCTCATCATCATCTTTCTTTTTGTTGAAAATATTTAAATCCTAAAATACAAAGTTTAACTCTATTAAGCTCCTCATTTTTTTGCTTACGAATATTACATATTGTAGCACATTATTGTCATCATAATCATTTCTTTTTTGGTGAAAGATTTCATTTTACATAATAGATGAAAAGATTCGATTAGTTTTCCTAAATTCTAAAATTATCTGCAATGTCAATCTTCGCCGAAAGCTATTCTCTTTGATGCCACGAATAGACTCTAAATGTACACAACAATTAAAAATGTAATTTGTACAAAAAAAGCATGAATGATTGGAGCAATATCATCAACAAGTTGTTATTACCTATAAAGTTAAATAAATAGAATTGGGAATAAAGATAATGTAGGTTGTAATGAAATTCCACACCAAGAAGAGAATAGAAAGTGTTTAAATATCTTCAAATTTTGTGAGTTGATTATAAATTATAATTTTTGTTGTAACCTAGACGTGCGCAATCAAACCATAACAGTTCGTCTACCTTTAATTATAATAGTTTTTTGTAAGCCTAAGAAGATATAATTACTTAATGTTTAATAACTTCGCCTTTTGCTATTTTAAGGAGCAATTTTTACATAAAAAGTTAGTAGAAAAGTGGTTTTTGATAACTCTAAAGAGGAGTGTCTAATTTATGTACAGCAATTTTCGTAATTCTATTGGACAGAAATTAAATGTTTAATGGAATCACTAAGTGTTACTGCTCTAATCATCTATATTCCCAATTTAAGAATTTATTCTTAGAATGTCTTCAATGCCGCTTTGAATTTTTCCATCATATCTACAATTCATCTCATACCAGGTTCGGAAGAAATATAAACAAAACCACCTCGATGTTCCAAAACACGTCTAAATTCTTGGAATTTCGGTCAAGATAGTGAAACGAATTTTGCACACCGATCTTAATTTACACCCATACAATATTATATTTGGTCAGGATTTATCTCAAGAAGACTACGGTAGATGTATAGAGTATTGTTAGCGATCCTTGCAGTCGTTCCTCTTACTGGTTTGGTACGGAGTATTGAAGAAGTTCATTTTCATCTTTCTGGTAAAGTGAATAAACTAAATTTTCGGTAATAGGCTACTTAAACCTTCATCAACTTCATACACAGTCCAAAAGTGACCGTTTGGTTCGTTATGTCTTCCATAGGCATCATCGAAGAAGATGGAGCTAGTATACAGTGAATTCCAGTCATATTAGGGAATTTCTTTTCTTCATTGAGAAGAAAATAAGCTAGAGATCATCTGGTTCCAGCAAGATATAGCTACTGCACATCGTCTACATCAAATTTTGGAGAAGTTTCTAATGCGAGACAATTTTGTGACTACCGTACTCGTCTAACTTTAGCCAGTCTGACTTGTTTTTTCCACCTCAAGATCATTAAAAAGAAAATAAGCTAGAGAACTTCTGGTTCCAGTAAGATGTAAGTTTTGCAGAAATTTCTTATGCAAGAAATTTTTGTGACAAGCGTACTCGCCTAATTTATAACAGTCTGATTCTTTTTTTTGTAGGAGTACCTCAAAGTCAAGGATTTCAAACTAAAGGCGGCCATTTAAGAAGAAATTAAAAGAATTTCGCCCGACATGTTAGTAAGAGTAATTGAAAATTTCTAAAAATGTGCATGGCATAAATTTCTTGCGACCAAATTGAAAATCATTTAGAAGAAAACAAGCTAGAAAACATTAAGATGTAGCTATTGCTCATACAGCGTATGGTCCACGCCACATTTTGCAGAAGTTTATTATGCGAGACAATTTTGTGACCCCCGTGCTCGCCTAATTTAAGCCAGTCTGACTTTTTTCTGTACGAGTACCTCAAAGTCAAGGTTTTCAAACTAAAGGCGACTATTTAAGAAGAAATTAAAATAATTTCTCTCGGCATGTTAGCAAGAGTAATGAAAAATTCGTTAAAATCAATTGTTTTGAAAACTTGGATTAAAAAAGTTAAAAGGAACACGTGTCAAAAAAACTGAAAGTAAAAGTAATAATAATTACATATCTGGTTCCATAAACAGGATAGATCAACAAATATCAACCCATAACATTTGTTTTTTTTTTTTTCGAATAATGTTTATTTATTTTATTATTAGTTATTATCAACAGTAAGAATCTTCCAAAAGCACCTAAGAGAATAACTTTCTAGGAATATTGAAGCCTTTATAGAATCTAAGAAATATGTAGACAAAATTTGGCAAGTAAAAATCTTTCAAAGGAAATAATGATTTAAAAAATGTTTTAAGAATTCCTCAATTGAAAAATAGTCGAAATGTTCTGCAATTGAACAATTTTAAATTGGTAAACCATTATATCTATTAACTGACTAGTAATTTAATATATGTGGTAAAAAAAGAATATCAGATTTATTTATTTATTAATCTTTGGACTCCTTTCTTAAACATTATATATATATATATATATATATATATATATATATACACAATCAATTAAAAAAAACATACTTCAAATTTTGGACGAAAGAAGCACGGGCGGAGTACACAATCACAAAGTGTTCTTCCACTTAAACCCATCCTTCTCCATGATGCTGAGGAAGCAAAAATCCTTTGGACATCCGGATTTATTTAAAAATGCTTTCATTCACTTTTTTGTCCCTTTTTATGAGATACTTTTTAGTTATTCATGTTATCATGACAGATATATGAATTGAATTAAATAATTTAATATAAGGAAATCAATTGAAGGGAATTGTGAAGATTAAACAAGAAAGGAAGTTGAAGAAACCCAACATAAAATTTTGCATTTTCAATCATTGTGGACAGGTATGGTTCTTTCCTAGCATCTAAGATTTAGTATCAATAATAATTTCTTGATTCTCAAAATCTAAAACTTATAAACAAAATTTTTAATAAGATATTTTGAGCAAATTTGGCATATTTTTAGGAATTTCGTATTATTTTGGGATATTATCTCTTCTATGAAATTAATTTCATCATTAAAAGGACAAAGACATTCACCAAAAAGCCCACCAAGAAAGATAAACAGGAAAATTTTAAAGTAATTTGTTGGATAAACTTTTTGAATGATTATAAAATTCCCTAATAGAAAAACAATTAAAATGAATCTTTACTTGAATGTATCATCTGATTTTGAAATAAGACACTTGTTTGGTTTCATATTGGTATATTCAGTTTCCTGACACGTGTTTCTGTCAATGACGACCATTCTCAAAGGAAATACAAAATAAAAAAAATAAGGAAGGGAGTGTTAAATTATTTATACTATAGTGTTAATTGCAGGAAAATCAAAATCAGATAATAATCTATTTTCGCTTCATCAAGAGTGCAGTGAACAAAGTATTTATCGTATTGAATGTATCAATTGAAAACTATTTTCATTGTTCTTGACTAAAGGGGAAATATATATATATGTGTTTTTTAGGTTCAAAAAATTAAACATTAATAAATGTTTGCATTAAATTCAAGCAGATTTCAATAGAGAAATTAGGAAAAATATTATTTTGTATCGCCGCAGAATGATCAAAGCTGGCAAAAAGAATCCGTAAAACATTGGGTAATTATATGAAGTGTCATAATATTTATCTAAAGAATTTTAAATCCCTAAATTATTTATTTTGAATAATTTTGAATTTTGTGATCGATAAAATTTTAACATTAGTTTAAAAGTAAGAGAATCAGCTAAGGAGAAGCAAAGTGATTGAATACACAAGAAAGGAAGTCAGCCACTGTAAATTAAAATTTCAATTGTTGCATAGACTTCTTTGCAACATTAAGGATTTTTTATTTCTCAAAATCTCAAGCCTATAAACCTGATTTTGCAATTAAGATGTTTTTAATCAAAATGGGATGATTTTAAGGGTTATATTGTTAGGATTTTAGAAAAAGCAATATAATCATTTTAACTGTTCCATAAAATTAAATCTATCACCAAAAAGAAAGTCGTATGCCAACACAATATAAATTTCCAAACGAGGCCAAAAAAATCTATTGAGATAATATATGTCAAATAGATTTTCCCAAAAAAGGCAAAAATATCAGTAATGCCCCAAAAGAAGCCAAAAAATTCTTTAAGATAATGTATGTCAAATACATCTCTGAAAAAAGATAAAAGTAGCAGATTTGCTTAAATATATTTCAAATGGAGGATTCAAACGCTGTCTTACTGGACAGGGGATGAATATTGGTCTGTATGGAAGAATATTGAAAACCAATGAACACCCGTAATTCAAGACAATTTTAGGCAATTTTTAACAATTAGATATCTAAAAAAATGCTAAGGTGTTAAATTTTGAAAGGTTTTTTTGTATTTATAAAAAACTCAGTGAAAGAAAATATTTCAAAAGTTGGTGAAATTATTTACACGTTTTGGTTTATATTGTTAAATATAAAATAACTTACAATCGCTTTCTCTAATTATTATTTTATATTGCATCATCTTAACGTAATTTATCAATCAATGTTATATTGTTAACGTTTAATCAAATATATTGATTAATTGAACGTTTAAAAGATTTTGTTTTTAAATAACTAGTCTAATAGCTTTGCCAAACTGTTAAATTTAAAAGGTTTTTTTTTTGTATTTATCAAAAAAATCAGTGATTAATAAGTTAAATCGAGAGGAAGCTTGTTGAGATGGTCGGAACGGGACGGAAGGGAAAAATAAATCTTCCCCTTGATTACCGTTTGTACTGAAAAGAAGAAAATTACGTTCACGGTAAGTTTCACGATCTGTGCGTGGGCAAAAGTTGTCGAGGACTTTATCTAATATTATTGAGCACCCCGGTGAAGTCTTCCGTAACACATTTATTATCAGTCCTAAAATGTGAAGTTATCCCAGCATGAGATAAGTAAAAGTTTGTTTGAGTGCGGTCATAATTTAATAAACAGTTGACTAGCGCGTTGTTATTTTAAAACTGCCCGGGGATTCCTCTCGAAGTTCGTTATTGAATTCTGGCATGCATCAACACATTCAGCGTTGTAATTATTTTGGAGTTTAGCTGTGCTGCGCTTCCGGGTCTGAGGGTGCGTAGTTCCGCCAGCTGATGTTCGGCCGTCATCTGAGAGCTGAGAACTGCCGTCGCAGGAAGAGGGCGCATCCCCGGCATCCTCGCAAAAGGACAAATTAATCGGATTTGAAACCATGAAGCCGTGTAAAGACAGCTCTCACTGTCCGCCTCAATAATTGTCCCTCACTGCGCGGCTTGAATATTTTAATTTTAAGTAGAACTTCTAGATAATCCCTTATGTGAACCCGCTCACATGTATAACTATATATATTTTTTAATTATTCCTCTGATTCCAAAACGGTGGCGGCGGGTTTCGTTTCCTCTTCCCCGGGCGGATTGTGTGTTTTTTTTTTTGCATACGGAAGGGAGGTTCTTGCGGGATGAATTATTCACGGGCCCACGAATCGCACCGCATTCCTTTCATTCGCTCATCCAAATTATCACTTTGTGCTATAATCCCCTAAAACCTGGAGATATTTTATGCACTCGCTGCGATCTCACAATGAGAGTATTACCTTACCTAAAGGATTCTTCAATATTACAATTAAATCCACCGGAAATTATAACAATCCTATTGCACGTACTGGGTATTATTAATTTAATAGCATTTCTATAACTAAAGCCCTGCAAGGGCCTTTTTCTGAAAATAAACGATATTCGCTGGCTGGTTTGTTCCGGCCCTGCAATGAATATTCATTACAGTATCCTGGCCGGTCTTCAACATGACCTATTAAATTTTTTAAGGATTAATATTAAATAATAAAAGCATCACTATTTATTTATATAGAAGTATAAATTATGTTCGTCTATAAGGTATGTTTGATGTAGTTCTAGTATGGAGTAAATTTTGAGGGCCTGAACATATATACACGTACCTTTAAGGCGATAGCCTCTAGTACGTAACTAGTTACAAATATACATTATGTATCTCACCCTTGACTCGTATATTTGGGTTTCTCTCTCCCCCTGATTTTAGCTGTACCGCAAAGTTACACGCGCCGTTAGCCCGCGGACCTCCGAACGTGCTGTCCATGTCAATGTCTCACCTTAGCTGCTTGTTAACTGCTACAATCAGTATTCCACCACCGTCCTAGCACGTTTACCTCCACCTACAACCGCCGTATCTTCACCCACCCCGCATCCACGAACCCCTGTTTTCAATATGTTCCGCTGCGTAATAACCGCAGATATTTCGCCCCATTCAATCCGGATCACAAAATGGTAACATGATATGCCGCCGAACATAAGATATCCAGTTCCCCGTTGAAAGGGTTCAACGTGAATACAGTTATTAAGTAGAAGATTTAGTTTGTGTGTGTGTGAGCAGTGAATCACGGATATTTGATATTTTGCATCTTTGTGGGCCATCATCTTCACTGCCCTTCCTTCCCCCGTCCCTTTCTTAGTGATTACTGCAGCGGGCGGAGGAACTATGCACATAAAATCGAACACTCCTTAAAATTAACTAGTAATAAATTGCCTTCATCCCACCCTCGTACATTAAGTTTCCCTCGCATGATTTATGCATCAGTCGCCTTTACACATATAAACTACTTGTATTTGCCTTCTAGATTAAGTTATTAGTAAATTGGTGGTGATTTGATTAAATACCTAGAGTGGTAATAAATTCACCGCAAATGTGATTTTTCATTATTTCTCAACCAAGCACTGTTTGTCTTAATCAAAATGCACGAACGAATATTTCACAAACCCATGGAAAAATCTAGACATATCTGATCATTACTAAAACGCAAATATGGCTAAATTAATCATGGAAGAGGTTTTTACCCAAACCATATCAAACTTCCTGGCTATACTAATAACAATGCAGAAAACATGGACCAATACAAGGGTTAGAGTGGAAGAACGTCGCAGCTGCACGAACTCCGCCCAGCTTCATCTAGTAAAAATTTGTGTACGTTTTGTTTTATATTTGTGTATATTCATATGTATTTATTACTTTCCCTATATAGATATATAGGGGAAGTATTGTTTTCGTGCATGAAAATGTCTGTGGGCGCTGTATCTCAAAAACGAATGATCCGATTGAAATGAAACTTTAAACTTAATATTTAATTGTTAAAAACTGAAACTGAAAAGCTTTTGGTGAACATTCAAAAACCGGAAGTGGATGTTTACTCAAGGCCGTTTTTTGTATTTTTCTGATATTTTGGTAAATATAAAAAATTTTACAAAACTTTTCAAATAAAAGTTAAAGGGAACAAGAAACTGAACAAGTTTTATTAAGACATTTTTTTGTAAAGTTCTTAATTTGTGAGAAAAAAAAAACTTTTCAGAACATTTTTTAGATTTTTCTTTAAATTTCAGTAATTTCTCCTCCTTACTTTTATTTTTTATTGTAACTCCCTTTACAAAGAATTTTCATCGAGAAGCCTAGAAATTTTTACAAGTTTAGTAAAGATTTTATTCAAGAGTTTCAAAATTTTTCAGAAAATCATTATTTATATTTATTTAAAGAAATTACTTCGTGGTTTCTATACAAGATTTTGTTCAACTTTTTCTATTAGAAAATTTTCTTCTAAATTTCTATAATTTTCTCAGATAATCCATACTTTTAGTTTTCTTACATTGAGGTTTCTAGAATTTTTCAAAAGATTTCATTTTAGATTAATAAAACTTTTTTTGAGGATTCTAGAAGTGTGCAGTAATTTCTTTTACTTATCTAATAAATAAATAGATATTTTCAGAGTTTTTAGCAAAGATTTTGAGAGCTCTAGATTATTTAGAAAGCTCTCCCAAGATTTTGTTTAACTTTACAATTTATTAGGATATTTTATTCAAAATTTCTAGAACTTATCTAGAGGCTTCTAGAAGTTTCAGGAATTCCTCCTCCATATTTCTAGTTTTTTTATCTTCCTTTTCAAAGAATTTTGATCGAGGATTCTAGAATTTTTCACAAGTTTTCTTTGTAGATTTGTATACCTTTTTTGGAGGATTCTAGAAGTTTACAGTAATTTTTTCTTCATATTTCCAGAATGTTTAGCAAAGTTCTTATTCGGGAGTTCTAGATTTTTTAGTTCGTTTCAATATTTATAGAATTTTCTTTTAGGATTTCCAGTAATTTCTCTTCCAGATTTTAATATTGTCTTATAAATTGCTCAAAAATTTTAAAAATAAATCTCTTACAGAACTTTACAGTTTTTTTTGAGTTCATAAATTTCCAGTAACTTTTATTCAGATTTGGAGGCTATAGATTTTTTTAGAAAATCTGTTTCTAGAAATCTAGACTCTTTTCAGTTATTTCTTCTTCAGATATCAAGATTGTTTTTTTAAGCTGTCTTTTAAACTGCGAAGTTTTTAGAATTCCCTTTCTAGAAATGTAGAATTTGGGACATTTTCAGTAAATTGCAAAGATTTAAATGAAGGTTGTTTTAGAAAATTTGTTTTTAAAAATCTAGACTTATTTTCGAGAGTTCAGGAAATTTGAAGTAATTTCTTCTCCACATTTCAAATTTTTTTCCAACTTTTAAATCGCAGAGTTTTTTTTGTGGCTCTTGAATTTTTAGAATTTTCTTCTGGAAATCTAGATTATTTTCTCGAGGGTCCAGGAAATTTCTAAAAATTTATTCTCCAGAGTTCAACATTTTTTTTGAAGTCGTCTTTTAAATTGTAAAGATTTTCTTTGCGGCATTAGGATTTTCTAGAATTTTTTTTTCTAAAAGAATGGCTCTTGTAGATTTTGTTTATCAAAATTGTCTATTATTTCAGAATTATTGATTGTAGTGTGTTGTAAAGGTAAATAACTTCTTCTCCAAATTAAATTTTTTTTCAACTTTTCTTATAAATTGCGAAGATTTTCTTTCAGACTCTAAATGTTTTTTAATTCGTCTTCTTTTCGAGGATTCAGGTAAATATTAGTAATTGCTTTTCTAGAACTCAACATTTTGTTTCAACTAGAGTCTATAAAATTATTTAGATAGTTCTAAATTGCGGAATTTTTCATGGAGGGTCTAGAATTTTTTAGAAAATTTTCTCCTAGGAATGTTTTCGAGAAAGTTTAAGGAATTTCTCTTAACGATTTCAAGTTATTTTTTCAACTGGTCTTCTAAATTTCTAGGAGGTTCTAGAATTTTTAGAAAATTTTCATTTAGAAATCTAGACTTTTTTTCCAAGGGCTCAGAGATTTCCACAAATTTCTCCTTCAGATTTCAAGGTTACCTTCTAAATTGCAAAGATTTTCTTGAAGGCTTGAAGGCTCTACAACTTTTTAGAAAATTTGATTGTAGAAATCTTTTTTTGGGGGTTCAGGAAATTTTCAGTGATTTCATTTTTTTGAGGTCCTAGATTTTTTTATAATATAATACCTTTATTAACTGTAAATCGGGGGGGGGGTGAGGGGTAATTGGGTAATTACTAATTTGTAAATGGAAACCAAATGATACTTTTATGTAATCTATTCTGTACATAAAAAAAGGAAAAGGATGTTAAATATTACTTGTCTGAAAAACATTTTAGACAATTTAATTAGTTAATGTTTTTTAATCATTTAAACGGAATATTTTGGAAATATTGCTTCGTTTTTACAAAATTCCATTTCTCGAGTATCTTGTGATTCTTGATGATATCATTTACTATTTCCAGGAATTCTTTCCCCCCATAAATTCCATCATTTTGGTTGTGATATCATCTATACCTGGAGAATTTTCTTCAAGAGTTCTGTATTTTTCCGGATTTAATTTTTCTATTTTTAGAAACTCTTGTTTTATGTTATTCAAATTTGCTTGATTTTTTAGAAAACTTCTAGAAACTTCCAAGTAATTTAACGTCCTCATTTTTAGAAACTTTGTCCAGAGTCAAATATTTATCTTTTTCGATTTTAATTTTATAGAAAATGTTACCAATTCGTGAAGAAAATTTTTCTAATAAAGTTTCTTAGAAATTATCGGGTGGTTATACTTTTTATACAGTTTTTCTTTCTAGCTTTTAAAATTTACTAGAAAATTTTCTTGTCACCCTAATTGAAGAATTTTCTTCAATAATTCACTGTATTTTTTTAATTTTTAGAAACTTCAAACATTTCTAATATTATATTATTCAAATTTGCTTGTTTTCTTTAGAAAAATTCTAGAAAATTTCAATTCATCTTGCGTTCCTATTTTTACAAACTTTATCGAGACTATTTTTTTTTTAGATTTTAATTCGTTTAAAAAATATTAGCAATTTTCCAGAATTTCTTCCATTATAAATTCTAGAAAATCTTCAATAAACAAATAAAGCAAGAAATCCTGGAAATATCAAGGGTGTGTAATTAAAAATTCTGGAAATTAGTAAACTTCTAAATAGGTTCCAGAATCAATGTGCAAATTCGTAGAAATTTTGCTAAGAGTTTTAAAATTTTCTGCATTTTTTTCTATCTTTTTTTCACCATTTTTTTCCAAAAATATTTTCTTTGACAATGAATTTTACAGAAATTTTTCTTATCAAGCATTTATTACTTTAACTTTTCAGGTTTTCCTTCAAGGATTCTAGAAATATCCAGTAATTTTCTGTCAAGATACCAAGAAATTTTTTCGTAGGTTGTGAAATTGCGAAGCAGTTTTTTTAATATAAATTTCTAGAATTTTTTAGTAATTTTTCTTTCAGAGATTTTCATTAGGTTTTGAAAGGTTTTTCTTTTTCTAAAAATTTAAAATTTACAATTTTCAACTAAAATAAGTCCAGATTATTTGAAGTTGTTAAGGTTTCTTTTTAATTTCTTAGAAGTTGCATAATTGTTTCGAGATTTCTTTTCCAGAAATATTTTCTTTTAGACCCTTGGATTTTTCTTGCTTGCTTTTTTTGTTGGTATTATTAAATGTTCTAAAATTTTCTAGTAAGGTTTATTCTACATTACTAGAAAATTTGTTTTAGAATTTATAAACATTGTTTTAGATATCTATAAAAAATGTTTATAATTATCTCCGCAGTTTTATTTTTTTAATTTTTCACCAATGGTCAAGCGTTTTCTTGTAAAATTTTTCAGAATTATTTCTTTCAAACTTTTAGATTTTTTCATCTTATTGTATATGAAATTTACTAGGATTTTTTTAAAGGGTTATAAAATTTTCTAATAATTATAATTCTAGATTCATCAAAGTTTCTAATGTTCTAGAATTTTTAACAATTTTCCTGGCAAGTAATTTTTTTTTTACAAATTATTCTTATAAAATATTAGAATTTTTAGCATTTGTCGATTTACCTTATCTGGATCTCCTACTAGATTATTACTTTTTGTCGAGGATTCTAAATCCTCTATCCCACCTTCCATTAAGTAAAACATCATCAAAAATTATTTGAAATATTTGTATGCATGCATCAATTTGTGTTTGTTTATATTTTAGGTCTTTTAACTTTTGGTGAACACTCATAATCATGTAATTTATATTACAAGTAATTGTAAAGAATCCAAAATTGGGCAAATGTTTAAAAATAGCTTTTTTGCCTCATAGTTTTTCAGAAAAATATAGGGAAAGTACTATGATGGCCACATCACCATTTTTTTTTTGGAATGAAAGCTAAAGATTAATAAACATAAACATAAACATAAACATAAATATAAACATAAACATAAACATAAACATAAACATAAACATAAACATAAACATAAACATAAACATAAACATAAACATAAACATAAACATAAACATAAACATAAACATAAACATAAACATAAACATAAACATAAACATAAACATAAACATAAACATAAACATAAACATAAACATAAACATAAACATAAACATAAACATAAACATAAACATAAACATAAACATAAACATAAACATAAACATAAACATAAACATAAACATAAACATAAACATAAACATAAACATAAACATAAACATAAACATAAACATAAACATAAACATAAACATAAACATAAACATAAACATAAACATAAACATAAACATAAACATAAACATTATTAAAATCAATTGGGATAGTATTGGTAATCAAATCTTCAAAATCTTCAAATTAATGAGAAGGAGCTTCAAAATTTTGTTCCAATGTTATTATTAGCCGTATATTCTTATAATGTTTCTCTTTTATCCATTTTACATGGTAAATTTTGACAAGAATAAATCTAATTGTCGATGTGATCTTTTCCAAAATGCAAAATACATCATCAACATATCGTCATGACTGTAGAATAGTTTTTTTTTAATGTTGTGTTGTTTTGTTTATGTAATATTAAAAAACATATTCCCTAATGGCTTCATAACAATATCTGTAAATATGGGTGAAGCTTTTCCATTAGAGCTCCATCATCACTCATATTTGCAAAGATTTTATGAAATCATTAGAGGATAAATTAGCTTTATACGTGTTATTCTTCACTTAGTGTTTTTGAAATTAGAGTTCAATTGCGAAAATACAAAAAAAATTAAACACAGCATTAGATTTATCCCATTTGGAATACAACACTATATGACGAGGGCGAACATCTTCTGTAACTCTACACTTGTAACCGGAACCAGAAATCGAATTAGCAGTGGCCCGACTGCATGTCACTCAGTGTCACACACTCTTTAATTACCTTTGTTAATTCCGGATAAAGTAAGCGTGCACACGGGACGGTAAAGCCGACCTAATTGGCCGCACAGTTAATTCGTCATAACTTAGCAATTAAATTAATTTCGTTTATCGGGCTGACTGGTGCCTTTTAATGGCGCGACCCTTCGCACGGACACGTGTCAAAGCCTGTCAAGTCACTCTGTGTGTGTGTGTGTGGCAAATCAGCGCCGAAGGCCGGTCACGTGTCGCCCTTATCACGACCTATATGTGCATAGCGGAGACAAAGTAAACGGAAAAGTTATTTGCCTTTACTGTGTAGATGATTTCAGGCTTAGTACTGCAATTCGAATGGTGATCGATCAAAACTTGACTGCTACCTTCAATAATACTACAAATGTCTATAAAAAACTTTTAATTGTAAACGATCTTCATAACTTCCAACATCATGGCAGTTTCTGGTCCTTGCACTAACTTAAATTTACATCGAAACGAGTCAGCTTTAGATATATATTTATTGTAGGGGTCGAAGAACTCGTAAGATTACACAGGAAAATGCAAAGAGTAAAGTGATTGCTATTATCTACGATGTTGCAACAAACAAGATTGGTAGACCATGATAACAAAGAAGAAGTTTTATGCAACTGTTAATGTGATTCGAAGTTGGTCGAAAAATTGGTCACATTAATCAAGAAATGAGTTTATGCTATGATTCTATGGATATTTCCAATAACCGAAACAGAGATCATTTATTGATTCAACACCTACATTTTTGAATATTGTAATGCAGACAAAGTATGACGCTAGAAAACGATTAGGAGAAACGCTAAAAACAGATGCTATTGCTAAATACACATAATAGTGATGAGCTCAATATTTGGATTTAGAAGTATTACAACTAGTAATCAGAAATGTTATTGACAGGTTATGGTTACGATAAAATTCACCAGTAGCTTCTAAAGATCAATCCGGTTAATTTCACAAATAAGCTCCAGCCGATCAGTTTCGCCAGCTGGTGAAGATTTCATTGGTAACAATGAAGAGGAATATCCTGAGATAAATAAATCGTTGCTTATGATCAAATTCACCAGTAGCCTTTAAAGATCTATCTGGTTAATTTCACTAATAAGCCCCAGCCGATCCGTTTCCCCAACTGGTGGAGATTTCAATGATAAAAATGAAGAGGAATATGTTGAATCAATTAAATCTTTCGAACCAAAAATGTTGATTCCAAATTTAAACATTGCAGAAAACGAAGATTTAGAGGTTGATACAAAGACAACTCCTTAACCTGAAGCAATGGATATTACAAATGAAATTTCCAAGACTGTACAGAACCCAAAATCTGATATTTGAAAGTTAGCAAGGAAGGTGAATACTTAAGCTTAGAGAAATGTAGATCAATTGCGGTGACAGTGAAGAAGAAAAGATTTTCTATTTTTGGAATTTGTTATAGTGTGGCCGCTTCTGGTTAATTTCATCATGCACCTGATTAGTAGGAAGTGCAGGTAAAATATTACCTATTTTGATAATAAAATATATAAGTCCTTTACGTTGTAGAAAATTAACTAATAATTAGAAAAAACACGAAAATATTTCGTAAAATCTACAACAAATGAGTCTTATTAAGACTATTATTTGTAGTCTTAATAAGACTCATTTGTTGTAGATTTTACCAAATATTTTCGTGTTTTTTCTAATTATTAATTACCTATTTTGGATGTGATTTGAATTTTAATGTGGTTTTTAGTCTGGTATAAATCTGATATATCGATTATGACCAAAGTATTACCAATTTTTCAGTTCAAAGTTTCTTGGATTAAATATATAAGGTGATATTAGTTGATTAGCTAAACATAAATCCTTCTTTTGTAGAGAGTAGTAATATAAGAAGTGAAAATAAACATAACTTAAATTTTAATTGGGCCAACTTTTTAATTTCTGGTTCTTATTTAGGTTTGCTGTAAGACTGTTGCTAAAAAAATAATTACGTCATGGTATGTTGATTATGAACCTAAAAACTGAGTAATTTTAACTAAATTATTTTTTTAAATTTCTCCACCTCCAGATCGGGAGGTTGTAATTTTGTTCTCCAAAGTTATGAATCAAATATTTTTATCAAATACATTTTAAGAGTTTAAAACTAAATGCTTGTATGCATAACAGTTTTAAATATACCTTTGATAATGATTGTAAAATCCAAACACTGACAGGTGTTTTGAAAAAGAGAAATATGGAGCAAAACAAGAGTTTAAATTTCCCTAATGTATACACACCGTTACATCAAAAGTGTAGCGTAACAAGCATTGAATTTCTTGCTTGTTGTTATATTTTAGAAATTTTCAATCATTAGAGGATTAGGTTTTGTTTTCTCCACTTCAAGTTCGTTAAGTTTTTTTTTTCCCTATTGAGAACTAAATGATTTTACTATTGGTCAAAATACGTTTCTAAGTGTACTTAGAAAATTTCAACATAATTCCTATATATAATTATATTTTTATAACTTTTCTAACCACCAGAAGCAATTTTTGATTTCTCCACTTCAAAGTTTCAGGTGTTGTCGTTTTGTTCTCAGCAATTGTGCAACATTTGTTTGTATGTAGCTATTAAGATTCGTTGCTTGGGGATATATTTTAAGAAGTTAAACATATTGTGTTTGATTCTTATATAACAGTTATTTCTAACCACAAGAAGCAAATTTTAAATTTTTTTACCTTAAGATTCGCATGTAGTTGTTTCGGTATCCACACTGCATTAAATATTTTTCTCAAATACCAAGATATGTTACATGAGGATGAATTTTCAGGATGTCAATAAAATTATTTTTATCATCAGAAGCAATTTTTGATTTCTTCACCTCACGATTAAGAGGTTGTAGTTTTCTTCTCAACAGTTGTGCATCAATTATTTTTATCAAATTGTCAAGATACATGATTTAGGGATACATTATAAGAATCTAAACTTATATGCTTGTGGTTATAATTTATTAGTTTAAGTTTTTCTTTCTCCACCTCAAGTTTGTAGAGTTGTTTTCCCTTATTGAGAATTTAACGTTTTTAACATTTGTCAAGATAGGTTTGTTGGAACTTGTATTCAGAGAATTTTAAGATAATTCCTTCGGTAGTTATACTTTTACAACTTTTCCAACCACCAGAAGCAATTTTTATTTCTCCACTTCAATTTTAAGTATTGTCGTTTTGTTCTCCCCAATTGTGCATCATTTAGTTTTATCTAGTTGCCAAGATACGTCGCTTGGGGATATATTTTAAGAACACATTTTATTGGATGGTTATATTTTTTTTACAGTTTTTCCAATCACCAAACGAAAATTTTGATTTTTCTACCGTAAGATTCGAGTGTAGTTATTTCGGTTTCCGCACATCTGCTTCAAATATTTTTCTCAAATACTAAGATAGGGATTTATTGTCAGAATTTCAATAAAATTTTCTTGGTTGCTAAGATTTTATTTTTATCATCCGAAGCAATTTTTGATTTCTTCACCTCATGTTTAAGAGGTTGTAGTTTTGTTCTCAACAGTTGTGCATGAATTATTTTTATCAAATTGTGAAGATACATTATTTAGGGATACATTTTAAGAATTTAAACCTAAATGCTTCTGGTTATATTTTACAAATTTTGATTTTTCCACCTTAAGCTCGTAGAGTTGTTTTCTCTTGTTGAGTGTTAAACTTTTTTACGATTGGTCAAGATACGCATCCTGGAAGTGTACTTAAAGGACTTTATTATAATTCCTTCGGTAATTATATTTTACAACTTTTCCAAGCACCAGAAGCAATTTTTGATTTTTCCTCTTCAAGATTCAAGTGCTGTCGTTTTGTTCTCCGCAATTGCGCATCAATTATTTTTATCTATTTGCCAAGATTCGTCGCTTGGGGGTATTTTTTAAGAACATATTTTATTTGATGGTTATATTTTTTTACAGTTTTTCCAATCACCAGAAGCAAATTTTGCTTTTTCTACCTTAAGACTCCGGTGTAGTTGTTTCGGTTTCTGCACTTCTGCATCAAATATTTTTCTCAATTACTAAGATACGCTACATGGGCATGTATTTTGAGAATTTTAAAGGTTTTCTTTGTGGCTAAGCTTTTAATTTTTTTTTTTCATCAGAAGCAATTTTTGATTTCGCCACCTCAAATTCCAGATATTGCAGTTTTTATTATCTGCAATTAGGCACCAATTGTTTTTATCTACTTACAAAGATACGTTCTTTGGGGATACATTTTAAGAACTTTAGCATATTTTGTCTAATGGTTATATGTTTACAATTTTTACAACCATCAGAAGTAATATTTGATTCTACTCTTGACACTGACTTTGAAATGACTTTAACCTCTAATTGACCTTGATTTTCAAATGGCCTTGTCTTTGCTTCAAGTGATACATTTTAAGATCTTTAGCATATTTTGAATAATGCTTATATTTTTACAATTTTTCCAACCATCAGAAGTAATTTTTGATTTTCGACTTGACACATATTTTGTCTAATGGTTATATTTTTACAATATTTTCAACCATCAGAAGTAAATTTTGATTCTCCACTTGACACTGACCTTCAAATGACTTTAACCTCCAATTAACCTTGATTTTCAAATTGCCTGGTCTTTGCTTCAAGTGATACATTTTAAGATCTTTAGCATATTTTGTCTAATGATTATATGTTTACAATTTTTCCAACCATCAGAAGTAAATTTTGATTTTCCACTTGACACTGACCTTCAAATGACTTTAACCTCCAATTGACCTTGATTTTCAAATTGCCTGGTCTTTGCTTCAAGTGATATATTTTAAGAACTTTAGCATATTTTGTCTAATGGTTATATTTTTACACTTTTTACAACCATCAGAGGTAATTTTGATTCTACACTTGACACTGACCGTCAAATGACTTTAAGCTGCAATTGACCTTGATTTTTAAACGGCCTGGTCTTTGCTTCAAGTGATACATTTTAAGATCTTTAGCATATTTTGTCTAATGATTATATGTTTTCAATTTTTCTAACCATCAGAAGTAATTTTTGATTCTCCACTTGACACTGACCTTCAAATGACTTTAACCTCAAATTGACCTTGATTTTTAAATGACTTGGTCTTTGCTTCAAGTGATACATTTTAAGAACTTCAGCAGATTTTGTCTAATGATTATATGTTTACAATTTTTCCAACCATCAGAAATAATTTTTGATTCTCCATTTGACACTGACCTTCAAATGACTTTAACCTCCAATTGATCTTGATTTTCAAATGACCTGGTCTTTGCTTCAAGTGATACATTTTAAGATCTTTAGCATATTTTGTCTATTGGTTATATTTTTACAATATTTCCAACCATCAGAAGTAATTTTTGATCCTCCAATTGACACTAACTTTCATATGACTTTAACCTCCAATTGACCTTGATTTTCAAATTGCCTGGTCTTTGCTTCAAGTGATACATTTTAAGATCTTTAGCATATTTTGTCTAATGATTATATGTTTACAATTTTTCCAACCATCAGAAGTAATTTTTGATTCTCCACTTGACACTGACCTTCAAATGACTTTAAGCCTCCAATTGACCTTGATTTTCAAATGGCCTGGTCTTTGCTTCAAGTGATACATTTTAAGAACTTTAGCATATTTTGTCTAATGGTTATATTTTTACAATATTTCCAACCATCAGAAGTAATTTTTGATCCTCCACTTGACACTGACCTTCAAATGACTTTAACCTCCAATTGACCTTGATTTTTGAATGGTCTGGTCTTTGCTTTAAGTGATACATTTTAAGATCTTTAGCATATTTTGTCTAATGGTTATATTTTTACAATATTTCCAACCAACAGAAGTAAATTTTGATTCCCCACTTGACACTGACATTCAAATGACTTTAACCTCTGATTGACCTAGATTGTCAAATGGCCTGGTCTTTGCTTCAAGTGATACATTTTAAGAACTTTAGCATATTTTTTCTAATGGTTATATTTTTACACTTTTTACAACCATCAGAAGTAATTTTGATTCTACACATGATACTGACCTTCAAATGACTTTAACCTCCAATTGGTCTTGATTTTCAAATGGCCTGGTCTTTGCTTCAAGTGATACATTTTAAGAACTTTAGCATATTTTGTCTAATGGTTATATGTTTACAATTTTTTTCCAACCATAAGAAGTAAATTTTTATTCTCCACTTGACACTGACCTTCAAATGGCTTTAACCTTCAATTGACCTTGATTTTCAAATGGCCTGGTTTTTACTTCAAGTGATATATTTTAAGAACTTTGGCATATTTTGTCTAATGGTTATATTTTTACAATTTTTACAACCATCACAAGTAATTTTTGATTCTCCACTTGACACTAACCTTCAAATGACTTTAACCTCCAATTGACCTTGATTTTCAAATGGCCTGGTCTTTGCTTCTGTAAGTATCTGGTTGATGTAGAAGCGTCTTTAGAATCAGCAAGATTTTTGAAAAACTCTGTATATAAAGTCTAGAATTACAAAGACTTTTAGACGACTTTCTAAATGTCTGGTTGTTTGAAGGAACTCTAGAATTACTAAGATATTTAGAAATTTTTCTCAGAGTCTGCTTGCTTTAAAAGAACTTGGAAATTACTAAGGCTTTTTGTAAGTGTCTGGTTGATCTAGAAACATCTTTAAATTGATGCAATAAAATGTAAAATAATTACAAAGACTTTTAGACGATTCTTTAAATATTTGGTTGCTCTAAAAGAACTTTAAAAATATAAAGACTTTTAGAAGGTTCTGTAAGTGTCTCTTTAATTTAATAGTACTGTAAAATTACTAAGACTTTTAGAAGAATTTCACTGTACCTGATTGTTCTAAAAGATCTTGGTGAATACTTAGGCTTTTAAAACACTCTGTAAGTGTCTGGTTGATCTAGAAGTATCTTTGGAATGATCAAGATTTTTAGAAGGCTCTGTAAGTGTCCTAAAAACTATTCAAATGTCTAAAAATTTTTAATGCTAGTTTCTTTTTTTCTGGTTTAGCGACAGAACTATTAAACTATATGTTAGATTAAAAAAATTCTTGAAGTTTCTTATTTAGCACCCTAAAAACTATTTACGTGTCTAAGAATTTGAAAATCTTTTGTTTATCTGTTTTAACGACATAACTATCGAAATGAACGTTAGATTTCAAAAATTCTTGAAGTTTCTTATTTAGCATCCTAAAAACTATTAAAATATCCAAGAATTTGAAAATCTAGTTTTTTTGTTTTTCTGTTTTAACGACATAACTATCGAAATGAACGTTAGATTTAAATTTATTTAAACTATTAAGTTTCTTATTTAGTACCCTAAAAACTATTCAAATGTCTAAAAATTTTAAATACTAGTTTAATTTGTTTTTCTGTTTTAACGATATAATTGAACAAAACGTTAGATTTCAAAAATTCTTGAAGTTTCTTATCTAGCACCCTAAAAACTATTTAAATGTCTAAGAATTTGAAAATCTAGTTTTTGGGATTTTCTGTTTTAACGACATAACTATCGAAATGAACGTTAGATTTCAACAATTTTTGAAGTTTCTTATTTAATACCCTAAAACCATTTAAATATCTGAAAATTTGAAAATCTAGTTTCGTTTGTTTTTCTGTTTTAACGACAGAACTATCGAACAAGCTGTTGTTGACTTGTTTTTCGCACTTCTGTATATTTTTTTTAATCACCAAATTATATTCCTTAACGATATATTTTGAGAATATTAATAAAAATTCCTTAGTGGCCATGCTTGTAGAATTTTTTTTCTAGAAGCAATTTTTGATCAATTTCCAGGTGTTTTAGTTTTGTTTGAATTCTCCACCTTAAGTTGCACAGTTGTTACAGTTTTATTTTTCGCAGTTGTTCATGAATTATTTTTATCTGTTTATCATGATACGTATGTATAATTTCAACATAATTTTACAATTTTTCTTCATTCATCAAAAGCAATTTTTGATTTTTTTAGCTCAAGTTTTATGTGTTGTAGTTTTATTTTCTGCTATTGTGCATCAATTGCTTTTTTCATTCGTTGGGGAGATATTTTGAGAATTTCAACACAATTTCCCTACTGATTTCGCCATTGTGATTCATTTGTTTTGTTTCTATTTGTTAGAATTCGTTACTTAAAGATGTATTTTGAGAATTTTAATATAATTTCTTTGGTGGTAATATTTTTACAATTTTTGATTTCCTAACCTCACGTCCCATTGGTTATTGGTTTGTTCTAAGCTGTTTTACATTCATTGTTTTTATCGAATTACCAAGTTATGTTACTTAGGGATGTATTTTATGAATTTCAACATAATTTATTTGTTGGTTATATTTTTACAACCAATTTTGATCATTAGAACCAATTTTTGATTTTTCTACTTCAAGTTCCAAATGTTGTAGTTTGCTTCCGCCAATATGAATCAATTGCTTTTTTTTTAATTATCAAGGGGTTACTTGGAGATTAAAAAAATGAACATATTTTTTTAGAGGTTATATTCTTGTATTTTCTTTTACAATCTTTAAAAGAAAATTTAGATTTCTGTTCCTTATGTTACAGGTATTTTAATTTCGTTTTCCGCTATTGTAAATCAATGGTTTTTATTTATTTGACAAGATAAGTTATTTGGAAATGTATTTTGAAAGTGTCAACATAAATCCTTTTGTAGTTATATATTTACAATTTTGAAAATCATGAGAAGCAATTTTTGATGTCTCCACCTCAAGTTCCAAGCGATGTAGTTTTGTTTCTCGCCTTTGTAAATCATTTATTTTTTTATTTTTCAAGATATATTACTTGGGGATGTATTTTAAAAATATCTACTTATTTTCTTTGATGGTTTTTACATTTTATTTATTTATAATCATCAGAAGGAATTTTTTAAATTTTTGATTTCTCTTTCTCATGTTCCAGGGGCTGTAGTTTTATTTTTCACATCAATTGTTCCTATGTAATCACAAAGATACATTACTTTGGGATGAATTTTCGGAATTTGAAACATATTTCATAAGTGATTTTATTTTTACAATTGTTTGCATTTACTAGAAGCAATTTCTGATATTTCCAGCTAAAATTAAAGGTATTGTATTTTGTTTCCTTCATTGTAAAACAATTAATATTTTTTATTTCCGCAGATATGTTGCTTGGAGATGTTTTAGGAGAATTTCAAAATATATTTCTTTGGCGGTTATATTTTTAGAATGTTTTAAATCTTCAGAAGCAATTTTTGATTTCTCCACTACAAGTTTCAGGTAGTTAAAGGTATTGTATTTTATTTCCTTCGTTGTAAAACAATTGATAATTTTTATTTCCATAGATATGTTGCTTGGAGGTGTTTTAGGAGAATTTCAAAATAATTTCTTTGACGGTTATATTTTTAGAATGTGCTCAATCTTCAGGAGCAATTTTTGATTTCTCCACCTCAAGTTTCAGGTAGTTTTTTTTCAGCAGTTGTGTATTAAATGATTCAAATCTAATGCGTTATTTGAGCTTTTATTTTGAAAATCTTTAGCTCAAATTACAGATATTTTGTTTCATTCATTCTCAATCAACTGTTTTTTTTTTATTTAGATATGTTACTTGGAGATGTAATTAGAGAATTTCGGCATAATTTCTTTAGTGATTATATTTTTACAATTTTTCAAATATCAGAAGCAATTTTCAATTTCGCCATCTCAAGTTCTTAATTGAATCCAAAAAACTAGAAGTAATTTCTGTGAAATATAGTATTTAGTACACACAAAAAAAATCTTTTCCTTTAATCGTTTTACTAGTGTATATTTTTTGACTTCAATGCTCTTTTATTTGGTACAGAAAATCTAATAGATTTATATTATTGCAAATATTTAAAGCTTAAATGGTCCTACGAATCTGTCCACCAGTGCGCAATTGAAGCCTATCAAATTCCAAAGCGACCCCAGGTGCCGTAATCTAATCTAATATAAAATAAAATCTTCACCCCACATTTAACCTTGAGTGCGTCGGCCAACTGTGATGTTCTTTTTTTGTCCACTAGGCCTTTGTGTCTAGGACTCCAGGACTCTCCATTCGATGAGTGTGCATTTTCTAATGATGCGGAAAGATATATACGCACGGCAGCTGTTTTTTCTAACTAAGTATTTTCAATTTGTTCTCAAATTACCTATAGGTTACATTTAGAAATAATCCCAAAATTATAAGGTTGTATATTTCAATTTTAAAATAGTGTTATTTACAAAAGTTCATTTGTTGGCCAAAATTGGAGTTAATCATACACAATAATCTGTGTGTAATTTAATAAATTCAGAATCAATTAATGTTTCGTTTCGGCAGATAGGAGGGTGTTTCCCTGCAACATTCGATTTGCGATATCTGCGGGTCAAAACGGCAGTTTTAACGAAGGCCTTCCGCCCTAGAACTCGAGGCGTAAGCGGCAGTACGCTCGGTTTGTCAAAAGGGCTTTCTTTGATGATGTTAGGCGACGGAGACGTCTAAGCATGTGGAAATAACATCGATATATACGACTGCCTGTCGAACTGTACACTTCGCTCGAGAAATATTCCTGCTTAGGAAGCCGCGAATTTAATACGGCCCTCGCCCTTAGACGCAAATTAAATTTGAAAACTCATAATCTGCGCGGAGTTTGGGGTTGGGCGAGCCGAGGGTTCGCCGGATGGAAGGTGCGGAAGCCAGACGTCGCCAACTAATAATGCACGTGTGCAGGTGAAATTAGCAAAACAAGTGGAAAACAAAAGGCGAGTAGTCGCCGAGTTGGAAATAAATTGTCGCAAATAATTTAATTACAAGCCGGTATTGTTTCGAATAATCAGATGCTGCACGCTGAACTTTGAAATTGTTAAGTCAAACAATGATCCCGCGCCGCGCTTACTTGTTTATTTAGATATACTCGGCTAAACAATGTTGCAGATGTTGATTAACTAATTTACTGTCGAGTTGCATTTTATTGAAAAGGGAAGAATTAATGAAAGGCAGCGAGCGGTTCTCTAAAGAATTTCATTTAGAGTTCATCCAATAAACATCGTTTAATAAATGGGATCTCCATCAAGATTTTCCCATTCTATAATAATTATTCTATTTACTCAAAAATTATTTAGATTAATTATATTCAACTAATCTAGCATATATTTTTTTGTTATAATCAATACTTGTTCTGCTACTCTCTTGATTGAACCAAATTTTCTAATTGGTAGAACTAAAACTCTTGCATTCCATTTCCATTGCTTTATGTTCAGATAACTGACACGTGTTTCAGTTTTTAACTGTGATAATGATCCGTAAGGAACGAAACACGTGTCAGTTATCTGAATGGAACATATCAAGAGTTTTACTTCTTCCAATTATTTTTTGTTTCCGCAATATGTATAAAGTCTTTTTAGGACGTTACAATAATTTTGGAATATTAAGTTCTTTCAAACTACTATACATTTTTTTAATAAATTGAAATAATATATGATTTCTGGTGAAAGCTTTTAGCGACTTGGGGACGTTTTCCTCGTTGGAAAGAGAGTGTATATGTGTGTGTGGATATATTCTAGGCGAGTTTCTGGAGATTGTTATAGTGGGTTATGCCGCAATGAAACAACATAACTAACTCTGTTTGCTCTCATATCAACAGCTGATGTAGCAGTTCGAGAATCAAACGGAACTCGTAAGGCGTCTGAGCTACCCTTCAGCACTGCAAACATAGTTATTTTATAAGATAAGCGGAACTAGGGATGGCGCGGGAAGGAGAGGGACGACGCGAATTTGGAGTAGTGCGAGAGAGACGCGCGGGGGGTGAAGCATAGTTCCGCCATGGAGCCTTGCATTTAAAGAGCCCGGGGTGTATTTACATAAAACGCGTCTTTTCAATCTCCAAACATGGATTCCTCGTGACGCGACCCTGACAGTTATGATAGCGGACCGATAAATCATTATTGCTAATAGGATCGTGGAGAAAGACTGGATACATTCGCTTCGTAACTGCTTTTTTTTTGTTTGGCCAGGGTTATACTATGCACATATTGGCCGTGATAAGGGTGACACGTGACTGCCCCTGGTAATGATTTCAAACACATTGACTTGACAGCCATGGGCACGTGTCTATGTGGAGGGTCCTGTTGTCAAAGGACATCAATCGTCGAGATAACGTAAACTATCTATTTTAATTCCTAAACTAAACATATATTTCATGATTTACAATAAGATAAAATTAGGTTTACTTCAAATATATTTAACGTTGTTACTTCATTACAGATTTTTATGTATCATCAGACAACATCAAAGAGTATAGGCTTCAGAAATTATGCTCTTGTTTACCATCTTTATTAACAGACTTTTATAAAATACAAACAATATATTAATAAATATTATGTTAGTATTTACTTAAATAGCTATCGACAATCGATTATATTTTAACTCAGATTTATCAAACTGTGTTTCGTCAGTGTGTCTGATGATGATGAATAATGTGATGTAAAGTATTTAAATGTTGTCAGGTTTTTCTTACTGATTCAGATATCTGCAAAAGCAGTATAGAGGGAAGATTTTTGGAAAAATTTTCACTTAGGTATAGAAAATGATTATTCATATCATTATCTTTATTATATCTTTGTACTCCTTTCTTATAAAGTCAGTATCACAAAAAATATATCATAAAATAATAAAATATACTCAAAATTTTTGGCTGAAGGAAGAACGGGCGGAATTCACCTCTTCGAAGGATCTTCCACTCAAAGCAATTAATATAGATCATCAATGCTGCTTCCAAATGCTGTTACAGGTATCCATTTATATATTTATTGATTATATAAAACATATTTTAGTCTTTATGTAGACATTTTTTACTCATAGGAATAATAGAGGTAAAAATGAAAAAAGTCAGAAAGGTAGAAAAAAAAAATCGACAACCGTCAAAAATAATAGAAATTTTTTAGTATTCCAGAATAAAAACATATATTTCAAAACCAAATTCCAAGAAACAAAAAACAAGTCACCAATTCTTTATAATCATTTTAAATTATTATGAGACAATAATAATTTTAGATACTCTGAAAGCATTTAAAAATTAGAAACTGGATTTGATAGAGTAAAGATTTCTGAATTTAAAAATTAAAAATTAAAAACAATTAATAACTGTCAAAAAGATATAAATTCGGAAAAATCATTTGAAAATTGACTTAATTTTTATTGTCCTAAGAGACAGCATTAGGACAATTTTCAAATGTCATCTCAATAAATGTTTCAACATCCTCTTCTAATCTTCACTTATTCCAACAAATTATTAATTGCCTTGGCGCACTCTTGACCTAAGCTAATACAGTATTCATTACCTTAACGTATCCTTGACCCACCACAATCAATTTTTCATTGCTCTTGTGATTTAGTTTAATAAATTATTTGTTAGCCTAGCGTACTTTTGACTTACGACGATAAATTATTAATTGTCCTGGCGTACTCTTGACCTATCTCAATAATTCATTCAGTGCTAATCACTGGTGATTGTACTAGCATCCAGTTTACTTTCCTCAATCAATTACAAAGTTTACAAATTCGGGTCAACTTTTGGACCCGAACAGGTGAGAACGATTCTTAACGTTATTTTATGCCCTGAACTCAGATCTTCAATCCGTGTGTCAAGATTGGTTCTAGTTTTCGAGTTCGCGCATGATGGCAGAACTGCACTCTTATATTTGACCACGTTGCATTAAACATTATTTGAAACTTGTTTTTGGGCAGTGAATTTGCTTAGAAATATGTGATAATGCAGAGAAAACGTTGCAAAGTTGGTTCAAAGTGTTTTTGTCACATTTGTGGATGTTATATGCTGGGAAAATTATGACAAATGCACTTATACATGCGTATTTGCAGTACTTTGCAAGGAGTGGCCGAGTTGTTTCCATTATGAGCCAGAACAACAAAACGTGTTCTCTGTATTACTTTTGAACCCACAGGACGTTTTATTGCCTCCTCTTCACATTAAACTTGGCCTTATTAAGAACTTTGTCAAAACACTCAATCGCGAAGGATCAGCTTTCCAGTACTTAATCAAGATATTTTCAAAACCAAAAATCCAAGAAAGAATATTTGTCAGACCTGATATTCGAAAACTAATGGCTGATGCAAAGTTTACAAAATGTTTAACGCCTTATGAAGCAGCAGCATGGGAATCGTTTCAACGTGTAATTCACAACTTTCTCGGTAACCACAAATCACTTGATTACAGGCAAGTAGTCGACAATTTTTTTGCAAAATAACCACAAGATTTGAGCTTGAATGTCTCTCAAAATGCATTTCTGTAATCATCTTAATTTTTTCTCACAAAACTTGGGCGACACGAGCAACTACACCAAGATATATTCTTTATTCTTTATTCTTTACAACTTTGTTCTTCTTGCTTATAAAATATTCACAAAATAATACATAAATAATTTAAAAATCGAAAGGTAATACCAAGGATTTTGGGACGAAGGCATGATGAGAGACTACTGTTGGACCCTAATGGACGAAACAGATCCCAAGTAGTATAGAAGACTCAGTTCAACCTCTGTTCATTTCTGATTTATATATTTGAATCAATAAATGGCCATTAATGGTCAAAAATAGTTAAACAATGAATTTCGAATATTTCGAAAACTAGAACTAATTTAAAAAAAAGTGCTGCTGTTTTGGATTCAGTCCTCCAATTTACCTTATAAACAGTTTTTGGTTGCTCAGGTCCAAAACAGTGTATACTTGTGTTATTAATTGCTTTTGCCAACCCTTAGCCTAGATTAATAAATAATTCATTGCCCTAGTGTACTCTTGACCTAGACCAATATTCATTCCCCTCGAATAAAGAACATAGAGAAGTGAAAAATATTAGAAAAAAATTGTTTCCCATTTTCTGCAATAGATTAATAAAAACAATTTGTAATGGTCAAAGTTAGTAGAAATCCATATAAAAAAACGTTTATAAATATCTTAAAGTAAACAATTTCTTGATTTAAAAAAATAGCATTTAAAAAATATTAGAGATAATATTTTAAAGAATAGTAGAGATTATAGAAAAAAATTTGAAGAAATTAAGAAAAAACAATCGACAATAGTGAAAAATATTAAAGATTATAAAGAATATATAATATTTTTCAATTGCTTAACAAAGTATAAAAAAATATAACATTTATTAAGACTAAAAGAAAAATATCGATAATTTTAAAAAGTAGTAAACATTATTGGAAAATATATTTGAATAAATCTTAAATTAAAATAAGTGACAATTGCCGAAAATAATAGATTTAAAAGAATATATAACAATTGAAATTATCAGGAGCGTAGAAAATTGTAGAAAACATTAGTAACCACCCAAAAAATAATTTAAAGATTAAAACAGGCTCAAAAATGTTATTAAAAAGCAACAATTAATAACTGTTAAAAGTAATAGAGAACGATATTTATAAGAAACAATTCACAATTGTCAACAATGTAAAGATTTGCAAAAAATGTTATACAAAATGTACAAAGGAAGAAAAATAATTGACAAATAAGTTACTGTTTTTCCGAACGGTTTTTGGTAATTTTCAAAAATTTGTTGTGATAATTATTCAAATACGTAACATTGTGGAAATCGTATTTTCATGATTACAGCTCCACCTGTTGGTGTAATCACGGTTTACAATTAACATAGTTTTTACGCTCTTTCGGAATCTGCAATAAAAATAAGGGTTCGCATTTAATATTCTTAAGGCGGGAAAGGGGGTCATCCAATGGTCGTTCAGGTTTATTCAAGGTTATTTAAGGTGATTCCTGATAATAGGTCAAGATTATTTACTTTCATTTGAGGTTAAGCGAAGGCATCAACTGAAATTCAAGATTTTTAAGGACATCCAAGGTTCATTCAAGGTTTTTAAACTAATACGATGATCGTTTAGGGTCATTTGACTTTCGTGTATAATTATTGAAGGTTGTTTAAGGTGATTAATTAATTATTCAAGGTTATGTGAAGCCAATTAACGTCATCCAAGGGCATCAATGAACCTTCAAGGTATGTTAAGGTCATCCAACGATCGTTCAGAGTTATTCGAGATTTAAGATTATTTTACAATTTTCTCTCTCAATATCTCTGAAGTTTTTATAACTTTTCTTGAAGTTTCCAAGATTATTTTACAACTTCTTCTCTCAATATCTCTGAAATTTCTAGAACTATTCTCGATGTCTTTCAGATAATTTTACAATTTTCTCTCTCAATATCTCTGAAATATCTAGATCTAGTTTCTAATACCACAATACCTCTCAATTTTATAGAATTTTTATAGATGTTTCCAATTTAGAAATTTCTAGAAGTTGTTACTCCCTTGATTTTTTACCATTTCTTTCCTAAGTATATTTGTCTGAAATATTAAAACCTTTTGCCTTCAAAAGATTACGATTTCCTAGTAATTTTTTTCAGTTTTCTCTTTGTTAAAATTTTCTTCTATTTTTAGAATTTTTTTCTAAAATTTGTTTAGGTTTTGAAATTTAATAAAAGCTTCAAATCTTATCATCATTTTCTAATCTCTTTTTCTAGAAGTTTCTAAAATCTTGTTTCCTTTGAAATGTCTAGATTTTTTCTCTAGCGTTTTGAATTTTTTAAAACCACTTTTTGAAACTGTTATAATTTCTATATAAACTATAAGTAATAGTTGATATTTTATGGTTGACACCTAATGATTGATATTTGACCAATGTTCGTTAAAGGTTTTTAAAGTGATACGACGATCGTTTAAGGTCATCTGGCGATCTCTCAAGGTTTTTTAACACCATTTAACTATTGTGTGTAGTTATTGAAGGTTGGTTAAGGTGATTTAATAATTATTTTGTCATTTGAAACCAGTAAACGTCATCCAAGGGCATTAACGAACTTTCAACGTCAAAATGACAAAGCTGTTTTAAATCGCCCAAATAAAGGGAAAATAACCATTTTAAATGCTAAATATATGTGTCCAAAGCTGATGAACTGCGAATCAGCGGAGGAGAGGTTATGGGTTTGAGTGGAAGATCATCTACAAGTGTGAACTCCTCCCTTCGGCATACTGTTAAAATTATATGTATGTTTTTCCTTCAATTTTGTACATTTCAGTTTATTTGTATTTTATATAATCATGACCGATAAAGCTTAAATGAATAAATGAATTCAAGGTTGTTTAAGGTGGCTCGATAAATATTCAAGGTTATTAGGGATCATTTAAAGTTAATCAATGGTATCAGTAGCCATTCAAGGTTGTCTAATGTTAACCAACCCTCATTCAAGATTTTTTAAGGTGACACGATTATCGTTGAAGATCATTTGACAATAATTCAATGTTGTTTAATATTATCGAACGATCGTTTATATTTATTCAAGGTTATTAAAGGCGAACTGATGAATATTTAAGGTTATTTAAGGTCTTGCAAAATCAAGGGCACCAACAGTAATTCAAGGTTATTCAAGGTCATCCAACGTCCATTCAAGGGTTTTTAAAGAGATAGGACAATCGTTTAAGGTCATCTTACGAACATTTGAAGTTATTTAATATCACCTAATGATCGTTTATAGCTAGACAAGATTAATTAAGGTGATTAGATCATTGTTAAAGGTCATCTGAGGCCATTTAAAATTATCCAAGGCCATCAACGAACATTCAAGGTGAGTCAAGATCATACAACGGTTGTTCAGAGTTATTCAAGATTATTTAAGGTGACTTCCATAACCATTCAAGGTTATTTAAGATCATTCAAAATTAATCAACGCTATTCAAGGTTGTTTAAGTATTATTTAAGGTGATCGAAAATCATGTAAATTTTACTTGTCATTCAAAAATAACATACTTTACGATATATGGTAGAAAAAAAACAATCACCAAATGTTGAAAACAGTAGAGAATGAAACAAGCTGGAGAAAAATAATTTATAATTGCCAAAAACATTTACGAAAAATGATTTTAAAATAACATGTGACAAAAAAGTACCTTTTTTCATTAGAGGACCACCATCGAAGAAATTGGACGCAATGAAAATAACCGTTCTGAAGGGAATGTAAAGTTGTAGATACTGTGGGTGCATGGTAAATTAGGGTCCGGTCAGCTGCAAATTGTAGGAGATATTTGGAGGGATTGAAGTAACGAGAATTAGTGTTCTAAATGTCGAAGCATCTCATCAGCGTACCGCGTAGGAGACAAGGAATCAAGATTCACTTAGGAGGTATTTAACTCTCCGGGTTAACCATCGATACGATAAAACCATAAAGGTGCCATCTATTGTCTAAACGTTTAAACCAGTGTTTCCCAACCTCTTTTGTGTCATACGCCACCTAAGCCTTTCTAAAATTCTTGTGCCCCCCATGAAACATAAACATAATTTTTAATATTAAAAAAATTGAATTGTTTTTGGAAGAAATCACTATGAATTTGTTAACGAAACACAGTAAGTAAATTTTCAAAAGATATAATGAAAAACTGAAATTCAAATTGGAAATAATTTTAATAAAGATTTTTCTATATTAATTTCTTATTTTAATTTAGTGAGACCCTTGCACTTGATGCTTGCTGCACAGAGAATTTATGTTAGGTTCCAATTTGGTTAGCTTCAGTCTCAAGTCCCCCTTTGTGTTGTATCCAGTCGATTTCTTTTTTTACCAGTAAATCATTTACAGTACTAAATCCACATTCAAATATGAAGATGGAAATGGTAACAATAGGTTTCTTGCACATTTGGTTGTATTTGGGTATTTGAGTTTTTTTTCCTCACAAAGCTATGCCATCGCTCCTTTTATATTAAATAAAGTTTTAACTGACTCATCATTTTGCATTTCTGACTAATCTTCTTGATACTGCATATTTGATATATCAGACAAATCCACTAACATTGGCTGCATCATCCATGTTGGAAAATCAATTTGTTTTAAATGAGAAAAACTTTCTTTTAAATCAGCCGATATAATTTTCAGAGTATAGTGATATCATTTACTTCACATTTTTGGAGTCGATGAACTGAAAAGTATTTGTTGTTAATATATTTCTGACATAACTCAATAAAGGTAATGAAACCAAGTATCTTCGCTTTTGCATCGACAAGAGTTTTATTTGTTCCTTGAAGTTGCTTATTTAATATATTTAGTTTTTCAAAGATATCGGATAAATAACTCACAAATGCTTTACAATTGACTGTTAACAGATACTTTATTTCAGAATTCTCGCTTAAAAATGAAATGAAATAAAACATTTCGATAAATCTTTGCAAGCAGTTCTCTTTAGAGGGCCATCTAACTTTACTGTAAAGTAAAAGTCTCACATGGTCTGTATTTTGTTCTTCACAAAATAGCTTGAAAAAACGTTCATATTTGGCATTAGCTTTAATAACATTGATATACTTTATTACTGAATGTAGTACTTCATTTAGAACAGGCGACATGTTTTTAGATACCAAGCTTACCATATTAGGAGCACCATCTGCAGCACAAGATGTTGTATTTTTCTTTGGTACATTATTGACATCTAAGTAGTTTTTAACTTAATATATAACTAACTATAACTAACTAACTATATATATATATATATATATATATATATATATATATATATATGAAAGTTTTGAATGCTGTCTAACTGTCTCTCAAAGTTGATTCAGCCATTTGCACTGAGATTTTTCTTTTTTTCAGCCTTTCAATAAGTTGTTTTTTAACAACTTTACTCATTTGGTCAATTCTTCTGCTAACAGTATTGTTATTGAGCGGCATAGCTTTTACATCTTTGTCATCTTTTTTTAAGCACCTTTTAAGAAATGCTGATATTGACGGTTTTGTTAAATTCTCTCCTATAGTATGTTTTTTTCCAGATTTAGCAATGAATAAAGATATTTGACAACTAGCCCTAAGAATACAATTATGAGAAGACATATGAGGAGTAAATAGAGACTTTATTTTTGTTTCCTTTTCAACATTTTTCTTTAAAGTTTGAAAGTAGTTCAAATCTGAATTAATATGAGCACTATGTTCCTCCTTCAAACGCGTCTCGTTTCATTGTTGCAGTCTGCTGCAGAGAGGTTAACTTGACGACGCCAAAAACCCAGTTGCCACTGGGTGAATTTATAATATTTATTGGGCGCAATTAATTAAGAATTTGCTTTTTTCTTCCAATTTTGGCACAGAAATCTAGCATTGCATTTAAATGGCCCGGAGCAAGAGGGTTAAACTCCTAACGGGTCCATTTTTGAAATTGCCCCCCTTAACAATCAAATTCACCCCCCCCCCCTGTGGGGCGTGGGCTCGACGTTGGGATACACCGGTTTAGACAATAGATGGCACCTTTATGGATTTATCGTATGTTATAGAATAGTGGAGATATAGGGGATCCTTGAGGTACAGCAATTAATTTGCTACCTCTACATAGATTTAATGATGTGATAATAAAAATGCTGTTTTTGTTTAAGAGTTGCCAACTATACTTTAAATCGAGTTCCCGACTCTATATTGGTTTTGATTTAATTGAGTGCAGTAAATGTTAATAGAGGAGATAAAGGGGATCCTTGAGGTAGACCTTGTTCGGGGGTAAAATACGAGAAGAATGAGTTATTGATTTCAACTTTTAGGGATCTATTTATTAAGTGCATTCAACGTTGTAAAATGGTAGATATAGAGAAGATGCTGTAGGTAGAACTTGTTTAGGGGTAAAAGAAGTCGAGAATTTAACACTAAATATATAGGCAAAAAATCCTGTTAACAGAAATTATCCTTTTAAGTTTTGCGATCTAAATTTCAAAGTTATTACAAATGTATGTTATTACATATACTTTTTTTGTAGGACTTGTACAATCAATAAAGTAAACTACAAAAATAAGCAAGCTAGAGTTATAAGGAATAAATATACAATTAAAAAAAACGTTTAAATTTAACCTAGACTAAACTAGTTACAAAATATTTTAAATAAAGTATCGTACGCAATAGTTGTCTGAATTAAAGATTTAAGCAAGTAAACCACAGACATTTAAATAGAAATATTGAAATCAATAATGTTTTATGTTATATATGTTGGAGGTTCCTATTTCGTTATACATTTTTGTAAATTGAATAAAACACGATAACTTTTCTATAACTTGAAAACTTTTTTATTGTTTTTAAAGTTTTCAAGTTATACAAATAAAGTAATCGTGTTTTATTCAATAATGTTTTAAATATTATTTTCATGATTATGCTAGTAACTCAAATAGGCGTAATAGGTGAATCAGAAACGAATGTCTTTTATCAACATCCTTTTGAAATAGATAAATTGGATTTTGAGCAAAATATTTGTAGTATATGTGATATTTTGGTCATTATTCTAATTGTACTGCATTGTCCATAACAACATACTTTCATAACTTCCTATGTATCCAAAAGTGATCTAAAGTGATTTTTAAAATTAAATAAAACTTTGTTGTACTACTATACTACTAATACCATTGTGGTAAAACAAAGTTAAAAGTATTAAAATCCTTTAGTTCGTTGTAGAAAATTAAATAATAATTTAAAAATACGAAAACATGTTGTAGATTCACGAAATGTTTTCGTATTTTTAAATTAAACTTAAAAGTGTTTTATTTAATTTTAATCAAAATCTACTACTAAGTAAACGCCGACAACATTCAAGAAAGTGATTTTTACTAAAAAAAAATTAAAATACATGAAAAATATGAAACAATTTTTTTACATATAATTTGAAAATGAGTACTAATTAAATTTCTGTTTTCAATTCAAAATATTTATTGAATATGTAAAATTTATACTCAATCATTAATAATATGACTAATGATTTTATTTGATAGCGACTATAATTATTAAAAATATGTTATATTTATATTAAAAAATAGATAATCAAAAAAATATAATTGAAATAAAAGAACACACTGAAGTGATCAACAATATAAGTGACACCCTTCCAACTGTGTTGCTTTATTTCAAATTATTATGAAGTTTTATCAGGTATCCGCGTCATTAATTCAATATTTAAAAAGATATAAAATTGTTCTTTCTCTAGTAATAATCACTCCTATATTTTTGCAGATTTGCTTTATTTAATGTTTTTTTCAAAATCCAAGAGAATCCAAAAATCTCTACAACTCTGATTTACAAACATACATTCTAGAAAAAAAAATCCAGAAATAAAAATATAAATATTTTAGGAATCGTTAATATTCTATTCAAAATATGGAATAATTATTTTAATATTTGTAGTTTAATTTTTCACTTCTGCACAAAAATTTTCATTTTATATTCTATGAAACTTAATGTTACACATCCTTCAATTTATTTCACAAATAGCAAAACATTTTAGGTTGCAAAAATCTCAATCGAGAATTGGACATGTATGAGGTTGCTCCGTCTTGCTGAAACTTTTAGGAATTTTATCATGTGTGGCGTTGCTTCGTCCTGCTGAAACCATCTTCTTTAGTTATAGCCTGGAACGATTTCAATTTAAGAACCAAGAACTTGTTAAAATCTCTACATAACCCTCCGATTTTAATTATATATTTTCTTTTAGACACCCTTTTTCTTGAAAGAACTAAAACATATGTAAAAACTTTATGACTTTAACAAACAATTTAAACAGTTTTCTGTCAATCCTAAAGTGATCTAAAGTGACTTTCACTTGAAATACTATAATTAATGAAATATAACAAACAAATTAAGCTTTTACATGTTTTTCTTTTGAAAACAAAGAAAGAAGAGAACGTTTGCGACCATTACTACGTGGTAATCCATACTTGAATTTGAAATTTGAAAAAAAAATTTAATACCTTATAATTAAGAAAATTTATTAAATAGATTTAATAAATGTATTGTCATTAATAATTCGTTTTGCTTTTCTGTAAGGTAAAGTAAACCATAATTGGTAAAAAGCTAAAAGGTTTTGGAAACTTCAATGAAGTGAAATATGTTTATAATAATAAAAGAAATTACAAAAAATACAGTTGAAAAGTTTGGTGTCGTATCTTTGCAAAAATGTTTTATAAAAATCTAATAAATTTTCAAAATCTTTAAAGCATTCCAGAAATGCTTAATATTATAGAAATATAAATACATTTTTTTTAGAAATCGTTAATATTCTAGTAAAAATAGAAACCCGTAAAATATAGAATGTTTTATTTTTATATTTATAGTTTATTTTTTACTTCTGCACGAAAATATTCATTCTATATTCTAAGAAACTTTTTACACTTCCTTCAATTTATTTCTCTAATAGTGAGGAATTTTATGTTACAACAATCTCAATTGAGAGTTGGACATATATGACGTTGCTCCGTCTTGCTGAAACCGCCTTCTTTATTTATAGCTTGGAAAGTTTTCAATTCAAACAGCAAGAAAATGTCTAACATCTTCACACAATTCTCCGAAATTAATTATAAATTTTCTTTTGAGTCACTCTTTTTTTTTGAAGGAACTAATCATATGAAGAAACTTTATGACTTTGACAAATAATTTAGACAGATTTCTATCAATCCTAAAGTGATCTAAAGTGACTTTCACTTAAAATACTCCAAATTTATGAAATATAACAAACAAATTAAGCTTTTTACATGTTTTTTCTTTCTTTTGAAAACAAAGAAAGAAGAGTACTTTTCCGACCATTACTACGTAATCCATACTTTTTATTTTCATGGCGCTCTTGAGTAAATGACTACTGATATAATGTAAATTAACATCGCCATGTTTATAATTAGTGCAGTCAAAGTTCCAAAAATGGTTTTCGTACAGAATTAACATAAACACCTCTGATAACAAAGGATAATTGCGATTGTAATAATGGCCTTCCATTTGTTTACACTCGAAACGAAAATTAGTTATGCAACGCGTTATAAAACACTACGTACGGCGGATAATGGCGCCGCCTGCATATTAATATTAATGGAAGTCCTTATCTTAATAATAATATGTAAATTATTCAGGGTATTAATATTGTGAAAGTAATAAAATATTTGGTCGATTCCGAAATTAAGATTCCATTAGTGTGTCGGTGTGAAGTTTGCACTGGCTGAGCGGGCGGATGTGTGTGAATATCCATATTCAAGCAGGCCGCAGTATTCAGGGGCGGTAGTTACATGAATAACTACTCGGATAGCAGGAGTGACGCACTAGTCTCTATCATCTGGGGTGACCGACCACATCTATTATATAATGAAGGAGCAGGTCTGGCCATCAATCAAGGGCCGCGACGAGGCAATCGGCCCCTTGCGCTCTCTGCACTCACCCTTCCCGCCTCAGATATTCGCTAATGGGATTATGCCCGAATGCCTTCGGATAATATTTTAGACTCTTATGGAAATTTACCCCCGTTTTAAAATGTATGGATTGTTGAATGCGATTTAAAATGGCAGTTGGTATGCCAGAAAAACTAACATAATCCTTAAAAGGTATTTAATTCAGTACAATCGAAAATGTATTCTTAACAAATTCTAACAAGGAAAAATTGATGTAAAAGTATGAGAAGTGATTTGTTTATTTCTCCGCAAAGGTGCTGTATTATATAATGTGGGCGCATTTTGATTTAACCAGTGATTTCTGTCTGAACGACAAACACAGCCTTGAAGGTGCGCAACGATGAGTTGAAGAAGATTCTTGCTGAATATTTTGCACAAATGCAGAAAAAGCTTACATAATAGCTGAAAATAACCCAGAAATTGATTGCCAAATATGTACTTGAGATTGGAAAGATCTAGAAAATAGGTTTTGCGTAATCTCACTGAAACAAACAGAAATCTACGAATGGCTGCTCAACAAACAGCGCCGACAGTCTCTCTTGTAGAAAATAGTTACGGGTGATGATAAATGGATACTTTATGAGGATTCGAAACGCAAAATGTCTTTGGTAAATCTTAGAAAATCATCAAATTCGGCAAAACCCAATCGGTTTTGAATGAAGGTTCTCCTCTGGATTTGGTGGGATGTAAAGGGAGTGCTTTATTATGAGTTGTTGTAAGTGGGTGAAACAGTTACTCAAAAAATGGAATGAAATCGGCCCTACACTGGTAAAGAACTTCCAGTGAAATTGTTACAGGAAAACGCAAAGACATACGTTGATTCTAGTAGGAAAGGCATCATTATAATTCTTGGATGGTAGGCCTTTCAGGACCCATCATATTCACCATACATCGCCTCAACCTTCTGGTGGAAGCATGTCCGATATGCACTTCCAATAGGTGGATGAGATTCCAAAATAGCTTATCGTGGAATATCTTATACATGTCAAACACATAATCTAAGCGTATTGTATAAGATTGTTTGTTGTTCTTTAGTTGAATTTTAACAACTATACTCTAATTGGGGTTCCTAACGCTACATTGGCTTTGGCCTGATACTGTGCTTCAAAATTTCAGGTCGATTATGTCTCTAAGTGTTCTGCTACCTATATTTTTTGAACAAACAGTCGGTTATAGGCCGTAAAGATTAAAACAAAAGAAAGTCATTTGGCATGCAGGTAAAAGTCCCCAGTTGTGTTTTAAGGGCTTTTAAAATGTGGCGTCGGGTATAAACGCGCCGTTCCGAAAACTTTTAATTTAAACGTTCCCTCTATGTTTGCAATCTGCAAGATATAATTCAAAGCCGCACAAATAAAATTGCGCCGCCGACACGGGGAAAGGCAAATTGCGCAAGGCGGAAAATTTTAACGGCCTCGCATTCACTTGAAAAAAATGATGATATACCCAGAAAAACACCGGGCTACCTGTGCGCACATAAAAGTTTAATGGTCGCCGGCAATAACGAGCAAGGACCAGTAGTACACATTCTTCAGCAATCCCTCCTTTATCGCGCATTCGGATAAAAATTAATTAGGTGCCGATGCGATTTTCTACAATTTTTCCCCGAGCATAACGTAAATTAAATTTTTTATTATTAAATCCGGAGCACTCGAAGGGCTGTATTTCAGCTGACGCGAATAGAGATAATAAAAGTGCAAAATAAGCAGTACATAAATTGCGCGATCCTGTTAAATACAAATTTGTCTTTAATGCTACAGGGGGTTTGGGGTTTAATGGAAGCCGCCGTTTTTACTCAATATGAACGATCGATGCATAATTTTAATTACAAATAGTTGGACATTCCGAAATATATATATACTATGCTTTTGAAACTAGTCTGATATTTGAGCGATGTAATGTATGGATATTGAAGGGTCACAGACTGGCTTTAATGTGAGGGCCATAACTGGCGCAATGAGGGCGGTATGGAAGTCAAATAGGTGGGTATAATCCATCACGAGCTGTCTATTCCAAAAACCGGGGATGGCAGTGGCAGCAGCACCGGCTCCACCACCAGCAGCAGCAATCCACGCATTTCATTCCCCATATTTCATCGCGGATCATTTTCTGATAAGAATATTTCGCATATGGGGAGTTAAAAGTCAAGATATTGGCCGGATCCTGGCGGGATTTTAATCCCCCGGAGCCTCCGGAGACCATAAATACATATAAATGGGGCATAAATTCTGTCGTGGACAGGCCACGTTTTCGAAAATACCAGAAATAAGATGTCCTCAGCACATCATAAATGTACCTGAATTATTACGCGGACATGCGGACTTAAAACGTCCACCCCTTAACGGCCAGATGTGGCCATAACTGGGTCAAGTTACATAACTGAATTACTCGAATATCCATTCTATAATGCAACGTGGCTTACATTCGTGACATGAGGTGATTTTAGTGTGTGCTTTGATATACAGAATTGCCCTCTGATTAAGATAGGTACATAAAAGTTACATTATAGGTAAAAGCGTTATTTAAGGGATTTTATACAATAACATTTGAAATCTACGAAGTAAGTGCCTTCAACCTCAATCAACATCATTTTTACAGTAGTGGAGCAGTAGTGATGATACAATATCTATTTTTGTATTAGCCAAAGAAGTAGTTTCAATAAATGATTTGTTTTGTAGTCTTAATAAGACTCATTGTTATAGATTTATAAAAATCGCTGTATTTTTAAATTAGTTAATTTTCTACAAACACCAAAAGGATATTTTATTATTTCTTTTTATATTTGAAACTGTTAAATAAAACCTGTAATACTATAAAAGGCAAATTCTTTAAATCTAAAAATATTTCATTTTTATTCCATTATCATTATTTTTTTAAAAGGTAATACCACTTTAACATCTTAATTTCGATAATCAAAACAAGGGCTCCTACTTACCGGCATACATATATATTTCTTTTTCCGGATATAATGCGAATCAATTCGGAATTCGTTTTCAATTACGTTATATAGCCGACAGGATTCATCGTTTAGAAAGCTTTCGATCCTCTATGACTTATCAGTCTCTCGTTTTAGGATGGGCTCGAACCCCAAAATCGATCGCTCCACGTGGCAACGCACACACACACACACACACACGCACACGCACACACACAGACGCAGACAGAGAGAAGAGACTCGAAAGCCGGCATTCGGCATTTCCCAACTCCAATTCAACCACTCCGATGCCATTACAGATATCTCCTTTGCCCATCTTACACACATACATGCCCGTGTGTTTGTTTGTGTATAGGTAAAAAAAAAAACGAGGAAAATAAATCGCATTTAAAAACACGACGCCTTAGGATATAAATTATATATTTCTACATATGTTTTCCCTCGTATCTCTGATGCGGTTAACTTTAAAGCGTTATTTATTTTCCTCGCCTTCCTTAAATCTCTATTGCCTGAATGCAAACATAATTATAAATACAAATTCTTTAAATGGGATATCTCATAAAAATCTTAGTTTATGTAGCTACACAAATACTGGTCGAATATTAGATGACGTTCTTTCTATTTAGTAACTGATAATAAAATAAATAAATTGATGAATCGTCATCAAGAGAGTCTTCATGGTGCAACTGCCATCAGAAGAATAGAGGATAAGTATGGAAGAGCACATATTTTGTGAATTCAAGCCTATCCAAGTGCGAATTTCTGTAGAAAGTTAATGTGTACAATATTAGAATCTTTTTGTTAGCATTTTGGATAAAATAAATAATACCTAATACCTAAGTATTCGTTGCATTTGACCCTAATCAAACATTTAGAATCCAAAAAACCAAAAATTAAAAGCAAAGATCAGAAATAAAGCTCTGGTAGTTCAGAAATATCTAAGAAGACTTCTTACTAATAAATTTATCTTGATTTTTCTTCAATCGCTGTCTCTTCTGTAATTCGAAGCAAATAGAGCAGTGTAATTTTTGGCAGTATTAAGAAGTCTAAAATATGCATACAACGTCTTAATTTGGGGAAAATGTCAGAGATTACACACATTCCAAACATTCGTATCTTCGTTTGGTTTCAATGAAGAGGCTTCTTCATTACTTGAAAATGACGGATGGTTTCTCAAAATGAAGCGTATCCTATTTACGTGGCATTATATAAAAGGATGTGTTATTATGTAAACTTACAAGTACTACAAATTTTTGCTGCAAAAGTATTTACTGTACTGTTGCTATTGGTGGCAAAATTAGATTAGATTATATAGAACAAAAATTTCAACAGAAGCGTAGAGTGAATGTGCGTTTTCTGGTCTACCCTGAGAATAAGGTTGATGACGAGTGAATCCGGCCTGGTTCGACCTTGAAATTATTGCAAAATTGCAAAAAATGAGAGTTTACATCGAGAAATCAAACGGCAACGCTATAAAAATAGAATTAAACAAAATCGAATATAGTAGTAATCCTTGTAAAACCCTTTGAGAATGATCGTGTGATCGAAACTAGTTAGGGAAGTGAAATAAATAAAAATTGTGAAACAAATAAAACCAAGTGAAATTAATTAATTACACATTTACCCAATCGCTACAATATGTTACACCAAGTGATAGATGAATCAAAAGTTCGTAGTTTAAGATTGAAAATTGCAATTTGTTGTTTAAAATTTATATAAAATTAACTCGTTTAATTTAATGAAAAATAATAATATGTAGTTATAAATAAAGTAGTTTCAATATTGAATAGAAACAAATGAGACTTTTTATCGAGAAACAAAACAACAACGCTAGAATTAATGAAAATCGAAAGTGCAATCTATGATTTAAAAATGTATTTAAAATTAATTATCTGTACAATTTAGTTAAAAATTACAATATAAGATTATAAATAGAGGAGTTTTAATATTACATAAAAACAAATGGGAGTTTTCATCGAAAACCAAAAAGGCAAAACTGTAAAATTGAAATAATCAAAACGGAAAAGTGCAAACTGTGGTTTAAAAATTCATTTAAAATTAACCACATGTACAATTTAATTAAAGTTTATAATATGTGATTATAAATAGTGTAGTTTCAATATTACATGAAGACAAATGAGAGTTTTCATCGAGAAACAAAATGGTGACGCTCTAAATTAGAATTAACCAAAATTGAAAAGTGCAATCTGTGGTTTAAAAAATTATACAAAATTAACCATCTGTGCAATTTAATTAAAAGTTACAATATTTGATTATAAATAAGGTAGTTTCAATATTTTCAATGTGTGATTTTTTTGGGGGTATCTAAAGTCTCGTGTGAAACCAAACCTCGTACTTTGGCCAAACTGCAAGAACGATAAAGGAAAAAATCGCTCAGATCGATGGATAATTATTAGAGAGAGTGGAAGCTATCTTCAGAGATCGTCTCCATATTTATCAGAATGATAATGAGCACAATCTTAATGATAAAATTTTTCATAGATAGGTATCTCAAACTACATATTATGGCCTACTTATTTCGACCCATAAACACTTTTTAAAACCCAAAATGATGAAGTACCATTAATTTGTAAAACGTCCGTTTTCAATGGCACATTTTTTATGGTTGTCAAATATAACTACAAATAGTGTTAAATAATAATCCCTTCTTGCTATAAAACTGGTCAATCATCTGATGAATAGTTATCAAGAAAGTCTTCACAGAGTTAAACATCTGCCAGAAGAATGGAAGAACACATATTTTGCGACTTCAAGCCTTTTCGAATTCTAACAAATATATTTCAGGAAACCTTATGTTGTTACAGTGTTTATGTTTACTTTACGTTTTTTAAATAACCTCTTGAATGTGTTTTCTGAAATCAGGAATACAAATGGTTAAATAATTATTGGATTGATGAGGCCGTTACTTGTTGAAACTCCATATTATCACTTAATAAAACACTGACATAATGTAAGGTTTCAAACAAATATATATTTGTCATCTACCTGATGAAGCCACTGTATGGCGAAACAATTGTTGTAGAACAATAAAACGATTTTTTGAAAGGTTAAATAATTGTTTGGAAGATGAAAGTATTTAATTTTTGAGTAAATATTCTGTTTTGCTTAAAGGGTGGGATAGAGGCCAACTCAAATTCTTCGATTTTGAGAAACTCTTCTCGACTTACACCTGAGACTTAGAGTTTTAGGTTACATTACGTACATACAGATCAACAATAACGATCCAAGTTTATCAAGAAGTGGCAAACGTAATGGAAACTCACTTCTTTCGAAGATCAACTTATGGCGTTGGAGTATCAATTATATTGAAAAATATTAACTTAAATATCACCCTCTCTATTCTGAGAAGGACTGTGAGATTTCTGGCATTGAACTCTTAAACAGTTAATATTAACAGTGTATCATTTAATCACATGTGATTTTAATAGGTTTTTCATGCCATTGTATATATTTTGTAATCTATAGGCTAATGATGCATATACAAGAGAGCACAACTTCAAATCAAGAGCAATATGTGATATTATTAACTTTTGAAGATCAATACATGCAAATATTTTAAATAAAGAAAACACTTAACTTTTTTATACCACTTATATTTGGGTAATGATAATGATTACCTTGTAATTGAAACTAGTCACGAGAAATAAAAATATAAGTGGTATAAAAAAGTTAAGTGTTTTCTTTATTTAATAATCGAAAATGTACCACGAAGTAAACGCCTCCAAAATTCAAGCAAATATTTTAACCGAATTTAACTTCTAGTAGAATTTTGCATATCTTACCTAAATCTGACACTGATTCTGAATTTTAATGTGTATGAACGACATCGTTCATGCTGTTGTCGCATGTTCCCGCATAAAAACTGATCGATTATTTCTTATTTGAGAACGGTTTCTTTGATTGACCTTCGCGCTCTTCGGCTTGGGTGCTTTAGTTTTTTTTTTTTTCGTAAGACAGCTCTTGGGCGTCTTTTTATTTTTTTGATAGGGACGACGACTTTTCCTTCAATTTTGCTACTTTTTTTTTGGAAGCAACAATGATGGATGATGATTTTTTTGGCCTTTCCGGCAGAGAATTTATTTTCTCCTTGGTCGAATTGCTTAGCTTCGTACCGCCACCACCTTAAGCTGCTTTAGTGATTTAGCCGCATTCGTGTTTGTTTACTTCTTGACACTCTTAACCTTGCCGTTTGCCCATCATGCAACTTTAGGTTCCGTCGGTTAACTTCGTCAATTATTTTTAAAATTTCCGAAATTTCTGCATATTTTGTAAGAAATATTATATGTGATCTCAAAATTAAGGAAGTAAAGATATATATGGGCTTTATTGCAATGTTATTAAGGCTGGATTGAATAGAATTAATACAATTATATTTTTACATTGTTGTGATATTCAGAATATTTTTTTTCAAGTGTTAACGTTGGAGATTTGATAATGACAAGTTAAAATTGTCGAAACTATAGTCACTTAATAATGCCAGTGTTATACAAAGTTAAGAAGTTTTTGATTTGTGAAGTAATAATTTTTGTAAAATATTTAAGAAAATTTCACTCATGATGATAATTTGTTTGCCTATTTTCGAAAATTTCTGTAAAATTATTGAGTACTTTGATAATTCAAACCTTGATAATTTAGAAAAACAATAGATTCTTAATGGAGAAAAATAAAACTACAACACTTAAAACTTGAGCTGAAGAAACCAAGAATTGTTTTTGATGGCTATAACAACTGGAACCGAGCGTAGAGAAATCAAAAATTAAAGCAATTCTTGATTTCTCTAGCTCAAGTTTTAAGCGCAGTCATTTTGTTTCAAGCCATTGTGAATCAGTTTCTCAAATCTTGATAATTTAGAAAAACGAATGAGTCACAATGGCGAAAAACAAAATTAGAACACTGAAAATTTGAGCTAAAGAAATCAAGAATTTCTTTTGATGACTATAACAACTGAAATCAAGGGAGAAATCAAAAATTGCTTGTATTAATTAAAGAAATAACCACCTAAGAAGTTATATTAATTTAATTTAATTCGAGAAATGTTTTTATTGATTGCAAAGAAACATTTGATGTACAACTACGACAAACAAAATAAGAACACCTGAAACTTGAAAGCAAAAAAAAAATTGCAAAACCACGTAAAAACTCTAAAATACACTACCTTCAAATTAAAAATTAAGAACCTAATATTAAGCAACAAAATATAATTAACAGAAAAAAGAATAGAAGAATACCAAGAGATCCCACGACACCATTAGCCTGGGATGGGAACGACGCCCGCAAAATCCCAAGGTGAAGACAGGGGGAAGAAAATCAAGAAGGAGCAAAACAACATTACATTGTATCTAATATTAATTAACTATATATTTGTAGTTTCTTTTTTTTGCAATAAATAAACCTATTCTATAAAAAAAGCCAAGAAATACAAACGGATAAATATCAAAAAAATGTAAAAATATAACCACCAAAGAAATATTGAAGTTTTCATAATACATCTCAAAAGGAAAATACACAGGGTTTACAATGGGAAAAAACAAATTCTGATTATTGAAGAAATAACCACTTAAGAAGATATGTTGAATTTTCAAGGCGCATGCTGAAGTAATCTATTTTCCATAGCAAAGAAACATTTGATTTACAACTGCGAAAAACCAAACAGCACCTGAAACTTGAAGCCAAGAAATAAAATCTTGATTCGGATAATTGTGAGAAGATATAAAAATATAACTACCAAAGAAATGTTGAAAATCTAAAATACGTCTCCAAAGGACAAAGCAACTAGAAAAAATAAAGACAAATCAAAAATTTCTACAAGAATTGCAACTAAGAAACATTAACTTATAATGAAAATACACGATCGTTTTGAGTTTAGCTTTATTTTGTAGATACTGCTACAATTGTTTCACCAGACAGTGGCTTCATTAGGAAGATGAATAATTATAATTATTCATTCGTGAATTTATGTGAAACAATTATAGCAGTATCTACAAAATAAAGCTAAACTCAAAACGATCGTGTTTTTTCATTATAAGTTCATAATGGAGTTTCGCCAAGTAACCTTATCAATCCAATATAAGAAATATTTGTTGAAATTCCCAATACATCATTAAGTAATGTATCTTTGTGATTAGCAGAAGTGCGAAAAACAAAACAACACCTGGAACTTTAGGTGGAGAATCAAAAATTACTTCTGATGGTTGAAAAATTGTAAACATTTATCCATCAAACAAAATATGTGAAATCTCTTAAATATATCCCTAAAAAACGTAATTTCATAATAAGACAAAAATAAATGTTTAACTGCGAATAATATAAACTGCAACATCTGGAATTTGGGTTGAAGGAATCGAAAATTGCTTCTGTTGATGAAAAAAATGTAAAATCTTAGCCACCAAGATAATTTTATTGAAATTCTGAAAATACATCCCCATGTAATGTATCTATGTAATTTAAAAAAAAAATATTTGATGCAGGCGGGAGTAAGTATGACTGTTGCAGGAATGCACGGGAGGCTGGTGTCTGTCAGTTTCTTGTACACGAGTTCGTACAGACGTGGCTACTACGGTCAATCTTGTACTGTGGCTGACGACCTTATCACACTAAAGAGATGCTTTGCCTGTCCAGCTTTGCATGTCCCTCTCTGTTTAGCAATAAATAATAAAGAATGAGTTCGGTTACTAGCTTACGAAATCAATGGGCTTTGAGGCATAAGCTGATCAGTAAGTTCGACCACAAGCTCCACGTGGTGCCGGTTGGAGATCAACTCGATCGAGTACTATTGGAACAATGCGAAGTCTATTAGACTTAAAATGGTATCCAGGGGTGGGCGAATTTCGAAACCTAGAATTAACTTAAATGCTAGAGGGCAAGACAGTGCAGCCATAGGCATGGTGTCTGAGCTACCAGATAGGGTCGCAAACGTCGTCGCAATTTAACCACGCGATGCTCTTGACCTACTGCCTTGATAATTACACAGAAAAACAATGGTAACACTTTCTTTCACAAAAATATGTTTCATTTTCTGTGTAATTATCAAATATATCTTCACGTAACTTTCAAAACCACGTTTCTACTGCCTTGCTTCAGCGACACCAGTTGGGTAGGCTTTACGAAAGTTTGGCTGCGTTGTTCACCTGATGTAACAGAAGTTCAGTCTCCAACGGAGAGTTACTTGGTAGGTGTAGTTGATGCATCTTAATAGAGGGTAGAGGATACAATCCGCGTCGCTTATCAGCTCAGCTAGAAAAATCAATAATTTCCTTCCCATGAATGGAAATGTAAAATCAAAACTACCAGAGAAATTTTGTTGAAATTATTAAAATATATTCTCAAGTAAAGTATCTTAGTAATTAGATAAAAGCAATTGATGCAATTGCGGAGAACAAAACGATAACACCTGAAAGGGAGAAATCAAAAATCGCTTTGAATGATTTGAAACATTATATTGTAATATATTGGGTTGTCCGGAAAGTTCGTGCCGTTTTTTAAGAAAAATTGAAACGCAGCTCATTTAAATTTTGGTATAGATTTATTAAATTATATAGGTACCATTCTGTTCCACAACTTTTCTCCATCTTTCATGCAACTTGAGAATTCCGTCCTTCCAGAACCTCTTAGGTTTTTCGGCAAAAAAAATGTCTAAAGAAATTTTTTATCTAAACCAAAGAGTTGACATTTTTCCCATTAAAGGAATTTTGTAATGATTGGAAAGGATGGAAATCCGAGGGCCAGAGGTCTAGAGAATACGGTGGATAGGGTCAAACATCCCAACCAAACTCCAACAATTTTTGTAGAGTTGTCTAAGACACATGAGGCAGAGCATTGTCCTGACGAAACACGAAGCTTTTTTGATTCGCTATTTCTGGACGTTTTTGTTCGATAACTGTCTTCAATTTCTCTAAATGAGAGCAATACTTTTCCGAATTTTTTTGTTTCATTATTTGGTAAAAGCTCATAATAAAGGTTTTCTTTCCAATCCCACCAGACACAGAGCATTACCTTCTTCAAATGAAGAACGGCTTTTGGGGTGATTGAAGGTGGTTCACCACGCTTTTCCCAAGACCTTTCACGCTAAACGTTTTTATAAATTATCCATTTTCATCCCCCGTTACTAATTGCTTCAGAATTGGTGTCTCCTCGTTGCGTTTGTAAAGCATATCTCAAATAGAGATGCGATCCAACAGATTTTTCTCCATTAAACATTCGGAACCCATACATCAAGACGGTTTACGTAGCCACGCTTCACAATATGGTCGTGGATGGTTGATTTTGATTTATTTACCATTCCTGCTATTTGATGTAATGTTGAGTGTGGGTTATTCTCGATTTCTGCTTTAATCATATTGTCCTCTTTGGTGTAAGGCCTACCCGCCCGTTCTTGATCTTCAAGGTCACAATTTCCAGCTTTGAACCGAGCGAACCACTTCCGCACAGTTCTTTAGGCTACAGCACCTTCACTATAAACAGTACATATCTTATTTGCCGCTTCTGTGGCATTTTTGTTCTTTTGAAAAAAGAAATGCATTAAATGCATCTAATGCACTTTATTTGCTGCCATATTCTAAGGCGTATAAAACTGATAAAAATTAACGAATCGTAACCATTTTTTTTCCAAATATGGCTTGAAGTTATCTCTTTTAGAATATGTACATATGTCATTTGTTTTCAATAAGTGTGGTATATTCAGGTCTGCTATCATGCTACCTACTGAAAATCGGCACGAACTTTCCGGACAACCTATTATAAAAACTAAAGAAACTAATTTGAAATTCTGATTAAACACATAGGACTTAAAATGGTAAACCAAAAATTGCTTCTCATAATTGGAAACGTTGTAAGAATACAACTACTAAAAAGAAATTATGTTGAAATTCTTACAATACATTCCCATAAAATATGCAATTTGGCTTTAATAATGATTAGCAACTATTTTAAACTTAATGAATTAACAGATTGCTTTAAACAGAGTCTAATAGCTATGCGTAGCTTCTAATACCTTTCATAAGCGTTTGACTGTATCTTTAACGAAATTCTATTACGGAAACTTCATGTTTTAGTTATAAAACCTAACAATTATATATAAAATAATCTTTAAAAAATTAATAGCCAATAAATCAAAATAACAAGACAAGAGTCAAATATTAATAAACTCACATACGATTAGATTAACAAGATCACAAAACTGTCAAACTGTCCTCTACTAAAAATATCAACTCCACCATAGTGGACAATAATAATGTATAAATATATGTATAAATACATAGTTTAAAGATTTCAAATATCGCTGTAAACTTTAACTTAGCTGAAGAAGCAATACGTTTGCGAAACAATTGTAAAAATAAACACATTTTTTTAAGAGTTTTTCAGAATTTTATTTATACAAAGTGGATTTTCAACACCTAAACGCTCTATCAACTAACTTAAGTTTGTATTTATTTTGTGGCCAAATTCTTTTATGGTTTTTGAAGACTGGAAACGCATTATGGGTTGTAGTTAAAAACCAAGTTGTATTTTATTCGATACCTGTATTAATTCAATATATTAATTATTGATGCAGTTATTTGTTGAAAATGTATATTTACCTTTATAATGTTAAAAAGTAAAACACTATTATTGAGAGCCTGATAATTCTTATTGTTCCTAATTACGAAAAATATAATATCAGCTGCATGATATTACATCACCGTCAACTTATTAAATTCAGTAAATTATAGGAAATGATGGAATTCTTAACGTGATCAATTTTAATTATATGGGCGTAATTTCTTCGTGCCTTTTGTCAAACAGAATACTAAACCGTTCGAACGAAACCCATAATTTTGGTCTAATTACATACCATCTGCTGTGTAATCTACTTCTACCCCATTCCTGGGGTGTAGAAATAATTATAACCCGCCCAGTAACCATTAATATTATTCATGATCATTCACGTCATCGTTCCCGTTCCGAGGCTTCGCCCGATCCTAGAGGTAACATGAGTCAATTATTAATCGCATCCGATATTTGCGCTGCACGATGATCCATGGCCAATATCTTCTAATTAAATTCTACACAACCGTGTTCCATTACCACGGAGGTCCCCCCTAAATGCGTTACTGATTCACTCATTTATATAAATATCACATAAATATCTACGAATTCGATGTATTATCAAAATGAAGTAATTTTATTTTAGAAATATAATATTTTATTTACCAAAATAAATATAATATAAAGTTAAAAATGTTGTTACTTGTATTTAAAATCGATTGTATAGTAAAGCTGTACTGATGAGATCGAGAGATCGAAACACTTGTCTTCAGATGATTATATAATATTTTAGTTTAAAGCACGCAGGAGCGGTGGGATGTCACAAAGCAGTGGATGCACCATCATATAGATGTCGCTACGTAAAGTGAAGCAGCTGAAGATGGTTCATGCGCACACGCGAATGTGCTGCTTTATGTTTTTTTAGTTTTTGGCTGTATTAAGAATAATAAACATGTTTTCTTCTTTTATTACTGTCTTTTTTTTCGTTTTCGATCATGCATTGACTTCTTATTGCCTAGATGTACTTTCTATTCTAGTACACCCTGTATACTACAATAAAACACTATTTTAGTTAGCATAAACTATTTTAAACTAAATATAGATATATATTAAGTGATTAAAACACATTTCACTTTGTTATTGTATATTATTCCAGTTTACCATTACCAGACGAAATGTCATATGAGAATTCCTCATAGTTACAAATAACTACATTAACTCTTGGATCTTAAAGGCATTAACTTCGTGGTACATTTCTTTTTTCCTTATTCGCAACATTAACTCTACAAGAAATAATATGTACATTTAATTTAATTTAAAAAAAACATACTGGGCGTATAATTTCGTGTACTATAAACTTGCCTAAGGCAATAAATCATGTAGATTATTTGATACATCCAGAAATATGTGCTTCTTATTTGACAGATACTTAGCATATTTGTCGGTCTGCGAAAATGGAATGGAGCACTCTTTAATGCGTTTTGGGCGGACTGTATAACATCACGTTTTTACTTACCATTTATACATAGTTCTGGAATATTTTGGATTCGCCAGATACGAGAGAATACAAATAGTGGTCATAAATATTAACGTTCGGAGCGTTCCTGTCGCGATGCTGCTTCTGCTGCTGCTGCTGCAACTCAACGTGCCCTTATTTTTAGGTGGGTAATTAATTGTTACATAAAACGATTTTTAATTTAACATTTATCCAATATAAATTTCTATTCACCCCACTGTAGATCAAATATATTAATGTTCGACTTGAGGAATACTTTCAGCCCGCGGGAAATATTTGACGATATCAAAATCCAATCGCATAGAAGCAAAGCAAAATTGCGCCGGGGGCCATTCGAATATGGCAGCCCTCCTCTCGCACGAAATTTATATTTGCGTATCTATCGACCGGTTGGTTGTCGTCATATCTGGGTATCAGTTGACCCGTCAGAGCCAATTTTCCGACCGCCGATATTGTTTCAAAGGGTCTGGTCTCTATCCGCCATGCAACAAACCGAATTATCCTCAATAGGAGCGTTCCGTTGCCGTTAAGGGGTCGATTAAAAAGGTGGACAGCACGGGGTGGTACGGCGGCTCTGCTACGTACGAAGTACACGATTATCCTGACAGGTTTACGCTCACCTCCTGACAAGTGTCAGCCTGAAATATTTAAAAGAGCTCCACACGCGAACTTGAATGTGTCATAATCGGATCTCTTGCTTCTTGTTCCGCCACCATTTACCATTCCGCCGGAGGGAGAGAGTGCTCGGTTTGGGATTTTGCATACGCTTTTTCTATGTCACGAACGAAGTCTGTGTGGCATACATTAAGGCGACGAACAATAAACAGAGATAAAGCGTCCGCCGCCGATGCTCAGCCTTCTGCAAATCGATAAATCATCGCCAGATTAATTCGATTATAATTGAGCCTGTCGATGTTATTAATTACACTTGATCCAGTAACTTAATACAATATGATTAGTCATTAGTATTCAGGAATATGTATTTTTGTTGTCTAGAGTAAATATGTCTATTACTTCAAGCAGGATATAATTTTGTGGTTGCCAAACGTATTTTACCATTCAATTTTAGAGGGCCTGCCCCTGTTTAGATAGTTTTGATAACTAACGATAACTACTTTGCATAAACAACAAACTGTATCTACTCACAAGTCTAATGTTGGTAGTTTCACCACGCCTCAAATGAGTAGGTTTATGAAGTAACCAATAATTTAGTCAAAAAGATAATAAAATAGAAGTACGTACTACTTATTAAAAACCAATAAGGCTTTCCATAAGATCTACGCCTCCCATGTTTCAATTATATTCTGGACTCTTTGTAAATCTTTGCGAAGTTGTATTTCAAAGTGTTTCTGCATATGCCAGTTTTATTATATTTTCAACTAATGCAAAAAATATCGACACCATCATAGTTGCAAACATGTTCGTAAGGCGTTCTGATGAAAAACATGTTTTAATAAAACTTGTTCAGTTTATCATTCTTTTTAACTTTTGTTTGACAAGCTCTTTCAAAAATGACTTTCTCAAATTTTTCGAGAAGCTTCCTGCATGTCTTGTCCTATGTTATAAGAATTTTCAATAACTCTTCCAAATTGAAATGAGTTTTTTAAGGACTCTAATTTTGATCAGCAAATTTTCAAAAGAATATTTAAGGATTCTATATTTTTTTGCACAAAATCTTCTAGAATTCAACAATTTTCTAAATTGAAATACTTTTCATTTAGATATTTTTAGCTTTTTTTCTACAATTCTACAATCTTCTAGAACGTTTTCTTTAATTTTTAGAGGATATTACTTACACTCTTACTTTAGCCAGAATCTCCCTGAAATTTTCTTTCTAAATTATGATAATTATCTTTAAGAATTCTAGGATTTTTAAAGAAATTTATTTTCAAAGCCTAAGGTAAATATACGAGGATTCTAGAATTTTGAGCACTTTTTCCTCTAAACTTTTACAAATTTCTAATTTAAGAAAGAATCTTTGAAAATTTTCTACTAGTTCTTGCTTTATCATTGAAATTTTCTATTAATTTGTAAAAAAATCAAATTGACAGAAAACTTAACGATTCCTGAAAGATATTTATTGCAATCTAAAGGAGAAAATGCTGGAAAAATTAATATCTAGATTTCGCAATTAAAGACAAATTGAAATTATTGGACAATTCTATACTTCTAGAAAAAAACCTCTTGCATTTTGAAAGGAAAAATGTTGAAAAATTCGAATAATCTGGAAGAGAAATTGTTGATAATTTGTATCGTATAACGTTTTATATTAATTTTATTTTATTTTATACTTTTAATTTATTTCTTTATATATATACTGATTTTAACCTTTTAATTTGGTTTTATTTATTGTTAATATAATTTTATTATATACAGACTAAGATTATTTAATTTTTTGATGCTCACATCCACTTCAATTGTATGCTCCAGCAATATTGTATCTTTTGTAAATGGTGGCTTACATAAATAAATGATTGGTATTGAAAAAGCTATTTCTTATTTTTCAAAATTTCTTAAATTTCTAGGATTTCTAAAATTTGTTTGAATAAATCTATTAAATTTTGCAATAATGTTATGTTTATTTATGTTTAACAACTTTTAATTAAAACCCTCGCTTATGTTTTACTGATTGGATTGTGAGTTAGAGGCCACCCACCCACCCTACATATACATATTAACTCTAATTACTGATCGCGTTCCGGTTTGCAATAACTTTAATTACAAAATTAGAATAAAGAAAAGTTGACAAAGTAAAATTTTTGATTGTGCAAATTAATAAAAATTATATACATGAAGCGTGGAAAAGGTTTAAATCAAGTTTTTATATTTAAACTTGTCCTTCAGCCCACCCTCCAATCAGTAAAATATAAGCAAGGGTTTTAATTAAAAGTTATAAAATGTAAATAAACATAACATTATTGCAAAATTTAGTAGATTTATTCAAACAAATTTTTCAAATAATTTTTGATGATGTTTTAATGAATAAGGGCCACCACCCATCCTACATACACATATAAACTCTAATTCCTTATCGTCTCGTTGATTCCAAAAAAATCATTTACAAACCTTTTTGAATAGAAAAGGAATTAAAACGGAAAAATTTTTGAGTGAGTAAATTAGTAAAAAATTACTGCATGATGGGTGGGCAGACTTTAAATCTAAATTAGATAATATTAGCTATACAAAATCATTTATATTTAAACCTAAATTTTGATTTTGTTTATTTTTCATCACATAAAGGGTTTAACTGTTTTTGGCAGCAAAATCATCAACAAGTAGCAATTAAATTAATCATGTATATGTAGGGTGGGTGGGTGGCCTCTATCCCATCCTCCAATCAGTAAAACATAATCGAGGGTTTAGTTAATGTAAAGAAATAATTGCGTTTTTTTAAATTAATGTATTCACACAAATATTTCAAATAATTTTTGATGGTGTTTTACTGAATTAAGGGTGGGATAGAGGCCACCTACCCACCCCACATATACATATTAACTTTAATTCCTTATCGTCTCGCTGTAATGAAATTAATTACAAAAAAAAATATATTTTTTATGTATATGTAGGGTGGGTGGGTGCACTCTATCCCACCCTCTAATCAGTAAAACATAAGCAAGGATTTTAGTTAAAAGTTTTAAAATATAAATAAACAAAAGATAATTGCAATTTTTAGAGATTTATTAATACAAATTTTTCAAATACATTCATAAAATTTTTATTCATTTTTAACTTAAATTTGTATTATGCTTTATTTTTTCTTACATACAAGGTTTTATTGTTTTCTCCAGCAAAATCTTCAACGATTAGTATTTAAAGTTATCATGTATATGTAGGGTGGGTGGGTGGCCTGTAACCCACCCTCCAATCAGTAAAACATAAGCAAGGGTTTTCATTAAAAGTTGTAAAACATAAATAAACATAACATTATTGCAAAATTTAATAGATTTATTAAAAAAAAAAATAATTTTTGATGATGTTTTAATGATTGGAGGGTGGGATAGTGGCCAAATGTAAACAAACACAAAATAATTGCATTCTTAATTGATGTATTTATACAAATATTTCAAATAATTTTGGAAGATGTTTTACTGTAATGTAGGGTGGGTAGTTGGCTTCTATTCCACCCTTTAGTCAGTAGAATATAATCAAGGGTTTGAGTTATAAGTTGTTAAATGTAAATAAAGACAAGATAATTGCAATTTTTAGAGATTTATTCATACAAATTTTTCAAATAATTTTTGATGATGTTTTACTGATTGGTGGGTAGGATAGAGGCCACCCACCCACCCCACATATACATATAAATTTCAATTACTGATAGTCTCGCGGTTTGGAATAAATTAATTACAAAACTTTTTGAATTAAAAAGGAATTAAAAATGTAAGATTTTTAAGTGAGTAAATTAGTTAAAATTTAATGCATGATGGGTGGGCAGATTTTAAATCTAAATTAGATAATATTAGCTATAGAAAATCATTTATATTTAAAGTTAAATTTTGATTTTGTTTCTTTTTTTATTACATAAAGGGTTTGATTGTTTTTAGCAGCAAAATTATCAACGATTAGGAATTAAAATTATCATGTATATGTGGGGTGGATGGGTGGCCTCTATCCCACCCTCCAATCAGTAAAGAATAATCCAGGGTTTTAGTTAGAAGTTGTAAAATGTAAATAAACACAAAATAATTGCATTTTATAATTAATGTATTCGTACAAATTTTTCAAATTATTTTTGATGTTGTTTTAATGATTGGAGGGTAGAATAGAGGCCACCCACCCACCCTACATATACATATAAATTTCAATTACTAATCGTTTAGCGGTTTGTAGTAAAAATAATTACAAAACTTTTTGAATAAAAAGGCAATTCAAAAGGTAAAATTTTTAAGTGAGTACATTCATAAAATTTTTATTCATGATGGGTGGGCAGACTTTAAATCTAAATTATATAACATTAGCTATAGAAAGTTATTTATATTTAAACTTAAATTTCGATTATGCTTTATTTTTCATTACATACAAGGTTTTATTGTTCTTTTGCAGCAAAATCATCAACGATTAGTATTAAAAGTTACCATGTTTATGTAGGGTGGGTTTGTGGCCTCTAACCCACCATCCAATCAATAAAACATAAGCGAGGGTTTTCATTAAAAGTTGTGAAACATAAATAAACATAACATTATTGCAAAAGCTTATAGATTTATTCAAACAAATTTTCCAAATAATTTTTTAAGATGTTTTACTGATTAGCGGGTAGGATAGATACCACCCACCCACCCTACATATACATACAAACTTTAATGCATTTCCAATAAAATTCATTACAAAACGGCAAAATTTTTGAGTGAGTAAATTAGTAAACATTTAATGCATGATGGGTGGGCAGAGTTTAAATCTAAATTGGATAATATTAACTATAGAAAGTCATCTATATTTAAACTTAAATTTTTATTTTTCTTTACATAAAGGGTTTGACTGTTTTTAGCAGCAAAATCACCAACTATTAGCAATTAAAGTTATCATGTATATGAAGGGTGGGTGGGTGGCCTCTATCCCATCCTCCAATTAATAAAACATAATTGATGTATTTATAAAAATATTTCAAATAATTTTTGATGATGTTTTACTGTAATACGGGTGAATGATTGGCCTCTAGCCCACCCTTTAGTCAGTAGAATATAATCGAGGGTTTGAGTTATAAGTTGTTAAATGTAAATAAAGACAAGATAATTGCAATTTTTAGAGATTTATTCATACAAATTTTTCAAATAATTTTTGATGATGTTTTACTGATTGGAGGGTGGTATAGAGACCCACCCTACATATACATATAAACTTATTCCTTATCGTCTCGCGGTTTCCAATAAAATTAATTACAAACCTTTCTGAATAAAAAGTAATTAAAACGGCAAATTTTTAAGGTGAGTAAATTAGTAAAAATTTAATGCATGATGGGTGGACAAACTTTAAATCTAAATTAGTTAATATTAGGTATAGAAATTCATTTATATTTAAAGCTAAATTTTGATTTTGTTTATTTTTTATTACATAAAGGGTTTTATAGTTTTTAGCAGCAAAATCATCAACGATTAGCAATTAAAGTTTTCATGTATATGTAGGGTGGGTGGGTGGCCTCTATCCCACTCTCCAATCAGTAAAACATAATCGAGGGTTTTAGTTAGGAGTTGTAAAATGTAAATAAACACAAAATAATAATTTAAATTGATGTATTCATACAAATATTTGAAATAATGTTTTATGTTTTACAGACTGGAGGGTAGGATAGAGTACACCCACCCACCCTACATATACATATAAATTTAAATTACTAATCGTATCGCGGTTTGAAGTAAAATTAATTACAAAACTCTTTAAATAAAAAAAGAAATTCAAAAGGTAAAATTTTTGAGTGAGTAAATTCATAACATTTTCATGCATGATGAGTGGGCAGACTTTAAATATAAATAAGATAAGATTAGCTATAGAAGTTCATTTATATTTAAACTTAAATTTGGATTATGCTTTATTTTTTATTACATAAAGGGTGTCTCAAATTGATCTTACATTTTAAATTGCGCGCCATTTTTTGTGGCGAACATAGTGTACTAATCTCGGACATCTGGCATCAGGAAGTATTGAGGTTTAGTAATGAATAATTACACGATCGAGAAACGCCTAGAAGTTGTGAAAATTCATTACAGAAATGGTGAAAATTTTGAAGAGAAGGTTCGAAAAGTATTTTGGTTATCATAACGCACCATTTCAGAACACTGTGGTGCATTTAATTAAAAAAATGAGGTTAGAGGTTTAATTCTAACCTCGAAAAGCAGTGGCAGTTCTCGTACTGGTCGGTCGATTGAAAACATAATTCGCCATTCTGCTCAGCAATAGAATATAATACAATACAATAGAATATATCTTTATTTCAATGTGTCATTTACAAACAAAATAAAAATAGCGTCAAAATTGGACGTTTCAAGAAGATTTGTGCAGCGAATTTTGACTAAAGATCTGCATTTGCATGGCTACAAGATCCAATTGACACAAAACCTACAATCAGCAGACCATACGCATCGCCGTACATTTGCCAATTGGATAGAGGAGCTAGATTCGATGATGATTTTTCGAAGAAAATCATCTTCAGCGATGAGGCGCATTTTCAACTTACTGGCTGCGTGAATAGGAGACCGTAAATCCTCAAATCCAAGAATCCAACAGATTCCCATGCATCCACGACAAGTGACTGTTTGGTGCGGATTTTGGGTTGGAGGAGTAATTGGGTCGTACTTTTTCGAGAATGCTGCGGGAAATGCAGTTACTATCAATGGTGTTCGTTATCGTGACATTATAACCAACTTTTTATGGAATGAATTAAACGGCATGGACTTGGAAAATATATTCCTTCAGCAAAATGGTGCAACCTGCTACACTGCGAACGAAACAATGGATTTATTGGAGACAAAGTTCCATGGTCGTGTTATTTCGATGTGAATTGGCCACCAAGATCGTCCGATCTGTCGCCATTAGACTTCTTTCTTTCGGGTTTCCAAAAGAATGAACATTTGCAAACAAGGTCGATGCGCCCATTTATCGGATATTGTGTTCCATACATAACCTCCATGTTTGTACCTTATAATAAAATAAATACATTCGTACTTTTCCAATAATATAATATGTTTTATTAATCAATTAAAATGTCAGTTCATTTTGCACACCCTTTACAAGGTTTTATTGGTTATTGCAGCAAAATCATCAACGATTAGTACTTAATGTTATCATGTATATGTAGGGTGGGTGGGTGGCCTCTATCCCACCCCCCAATCAGTAAAACATAAGCGACGGTTTTAATTAAAATTTGTAAAAACTCACTTCTAGTTTATGAATATTTACCAAAAGCTTTTCAGTATCAGTTTTTAATAATAAAACCTTAAGGTTAAAGTTTCATCTCAAACGGATAATTCGTTTTGGAGATACAGCGCCCCTAAACATTTTCATGCATGAAAACAATACTTCCCATATATAGAAAGTACAAAACACGCCTATGGTTGATAGTCATTTGACATAGTATTTCAAATTTGTAATTGTAATTTTTGTATCAATTTGTCAATAAAAATATGTGTATACGTATTTATATTCCTTTATGGTATAAATTCTTTTGTTTAGCTATCCTAACAAGTAATATGCTTCCTTTACGTAATACTTGTGTTTTGAAATGAAATCCAATTGATTAAAAAATAACAATGAGCGTATTTTGCACGAGTGATTTTTAGAACGTTGTATTACGTGAAATTTTAAGACCACAACATATTTTCAGTACCAAATTGAACAGCATTGTATACAGCCCGGCATTACAGCGGCGGCGGTGGCGAAGAGGTCAACGCTGCAAAGCATGGCGGAGCTCTCCTGAAAATGTACAAAATAAGAGGATTTTTCAGAGTCCTCTCCCTTGAATGGTTGCATTTACTAAGCTCAAGCATCTTGACCTTTAAAGTAGCATCAAGCGCAGTAGGTTTAACACTTTATACTTCCGATGTGACGTTTTGATGGCGCCATTTTCCCCAAGATTTGCAGCGGAATCGTAAAAGTTACGACGCAAGGAAGAAAAAAAAAAATAGAGCGAGCGGCGCGGAGAAAATAATAAAACGGCCTGCGGTAATTGGCTCGGGTATGTGCCCACTTCAGGAATATGATTTCCAATGTATTACTCACGCCCCGGCTGAATATTTTATTATAAAACATTATCTATGGACCCTCTGGAGGTACGAAAGGAACCCCTTTATTGAGGGGTCATAAACGGGAATCTTTAGAGGGCTGTTGAAACCCCGGGCTTGTAAACTCACATCAGGCCAGGATTTAATCGAGTTTGATCACTTTAGCATTCGATAAAAAAAAAGGACGGGCACTTGATTAAGGTATAGCTTATTTCGGAGTGGAGAGCTCGTTTTTTTTTTTTTTTTATAAAGTCACTCTGTGAGTGTAGTAGTTTTCGATGAATTGCAGTGCGTGCACCGTTTAAAGCGGGGCTGGGGTGGAAATTCGAGATACTGCTTTCATTAAGCTTTTCAATCTTTTTTTTCTATAAAAAGCTATTAACGTCGGACCTGATTACAAAAGAAAATCATTACAATAAATGCTATTGGTGAAGTGCAAAAAAATTTAAAGTAATTTAATGTTTTATTTACAACTTTAGTGCAGTAAATAAGATAAGATAAGAATAATATAAATAATTTATTTATACTAGGGCCAAAAGCTGTAATTGAGACACGAAATACTTTCAATTACAAATCAGTCAAGATGTACCACGAAGTTAACGCCCAAACCATCAAATATCCTTATTTCTTCATAATTTTATATCCTGCAAAAGCCAATGCATTTCATCGATTTTTTTTGCTAGGTTTGAAAGGGTTTAACTGTTATTTTAAACATGTAAGTAATTATAAATCATTTCTTCCTTATAGAACAAAAAGGATTATAAGAATATTGCAAATAAAACTTAAAATTATTAATTCATACATAGGAATTTGGGAGAAGTGCTAAAATACTTAGTTTTAGTTAATAGAAGAAGACAGAAGATGTTATTAATTCTAAAATGTAATTTGTAAAGTACAATTATTGTTTAAAAACCTTACTTAATATCTAAAGCAATGCATTGTAGAGGATTAAATAGTAAGTAGTAAACATTTAAGTCTATTTTCTAATTAAATTTTATGATTTTTTCTTGAAAATCTATCAAGCAAGTGATTAGTAGTTCAAAATGTAACAGTAAGCGCTTTGATTATTATTAATTAATTTGAAATCGTATATTTACTAAATAATTATACGACGAAACACGTTAACATAGCAAATTAATGAACGTTATGAAAGTAACGTCTTAATTGATATAGATGAGCGTAATCGTTGTTGCCACGGCAACGGCATTAGACATTCGGTTCTTAACACGCAAACGGCGAGTTACGCGTAACTGGTGCAAATTTATAAAATTTCTATTTATATGCAGATATGCGCGCGGCAGGGGTAGTTTAAAACCCCTAATTTAGTTGAAAACAAGAGGTGAATCACCCCATGTGAATACCACAACTGTATATACACATGGCCGTTGTGCATTTCTCTTTTAAATTGCTTTTATAATCCGCCATAAATATCGCTTAATCATATAAATACGGCGCGTTATTCCAGGTGAGGCCCGGCGAAAATGGCGGCCCGACGTATCATTCAATTTAATCTGGCGGTGGTTAAGACAGCAATTTCGGGGCCGCGGCGCCCATTTCGCGCGGGTCTATCTCGGAATTTTTTTTATGGGTATCGTTTTAGGCGGAGGTGCATGAAAAGGTCTTTCGGCTTGTGATCTTTAGATAAAACGAGCGGGCGACGGCGGAGCGAGAGGGGGGCGTCCGAGATTATGAAGTTGTGTTGGTCCTGGCAGCACTCAGGAATAATGTTCAGCAGGAATTGGTATGACGGACCAGGATAATGGTTACTGGCTGTTATCACCGTACATCTTTTCGCGTAAAAAACGGTTATGGGGCAGCTGCTCGGCTAAATTGCGTAGGTGGTAACTTTTTATGGTAACGGGTAAACATACTCTTTGCATTTATTCTGCTACACACGCACATTTTTCATGAAGTTCCAAATAAAGTGAGCCGCCGCGAGTATTTCCCTCTAACGAGGAAACACGGCCGTTTTATGAAAGCGCCGAATATTTTAAGCCTAACAAAGTGTGAAATTATTCAAATAAATTTCGTTTTTTTTTTTTCGTTCCCCCGCAATTACTGATGCAAGATTACCGATGCCATTTCTGGATTCCTGCAATTACGTCCGACGAACAAAGGAATTTTCAGCAGTCCACGGGGTGTAGGGGGCGGTTACGTGTGCATACCCTAGTGCTTTTAAATATATCAATTAAATTCGCCCTAAATGAAAACATTACTGGTCGGTCACAAAGGGCACATGAAGTTCATTGAAAATTGGATGAAAGCATTTTCAATCTGATATTTGTTTCAGAATGAGTAGTTTAAGAGTTAGAAAATTGTTACGTAGAGGGAAAAAACTTTAAATTTCTTACGGATATTTAATTCTCAAAGATTCCTAATAAAATTTTTAATCAACAGAGGTAAAGTCTTCAAATTCCACACCCTCAAAATTATCTAATGGCGTTTTTCATTTCCAAAGAGAGAAATTAAAAAAATTTCATTCTCATAATTTTCTCTTGCTGTACAATGATTTACTCTACTTTTTATACAAAGAACTTCAATAGAAAATTCTGATAAATAGGAACGTTATTGTTTTCTAAATGTTCTATTCAATTTTGAAGATTTCCTCGTTCCTGAAATTTTCTATTGCCGTTCTCCATCTAAAAATGATTCTTTATTTTATTATACGGATTTCTAAAATGAAGAATACCAAGATTGTTCATTCTTCATTAAAAGGATTACAATCTATTGTGGTTGCTTTTCATTTATTTTAAGGGATGTTCAATAAAAACAAAGCAAAAAGTGATGGAAATTTATATTTAGATATTAAAGTCCTTTAATCTTTAAAGTAAAATCTCGCTATTTAATGGAAACATTCATAGATAATTCTAAAAGAGAAGTTATTTGACAATTCGAGGAAATAAATGGAGATATCTAGAACTATCAAATGAAATTCTTTTATTTTGAAAGAGAAAATGCATTTAAATTATCAAAAGGGCAATTATCTGTAAACCTATGAAGAAATTCAAAAAAGAAATTACTAGAAAATTTAGATATGTAATTATTGAAGCAGTACTTTTTAAAACATCTTGATTACGAATAAGGTTGAGAAATAATAACACTTTGCTAGTATCACGAATTTTTCCCTTTTTATTGTGACTAGTTTCATCCTATTCGGACATTTTCAAACGAATACGGAGTATAAGTAGACACAATAAGAAGTGAAAAATTCATGATACTAGCAATGATTACAATAAAGTCTTCCAGTAGAATATTCTCAGTATAATATATTATTTTCAGAAGTTGATGATAATTTTGATTGTGTGAGTATGATCCAATCAAAAACTTCGTAAACAGAATACACATATTTGTACAATTTAGAAGACTATGTGTTAAGACCAACAATATACAGAAGCAATTTGAATATATATCGAGGAGAAATTCATAGAAAATTCTAATAGTATAATGCAAGATATGGAGAAAAATTATTTAAAAAATTTAAGAGAACATTCTGGAAAATAATAGAAATCTAAAAGGAATATTTTTCAAAATTTTAGAACTCTCCAAGTTTGAAATGAATGAATGAATTCATGAATGACTGAAGTAATGAATACTTGAAATAATGTATATATGATTAAATAAATAAATAAATGAATTTTTAGAAATCTGAAAGTGAAATTAACATAATTCTAAAATTCTGGCTATTGAAGAAAAATGGATAACAGTCAATGGTATAAGGACAACGACATTCACTGACGAACGATGACGGGATGAAAGACCATAGATTGATGGTCAATGAAGAAGAAGAGAAGCAGCATAAAAATTGTTGAGTCGTAATGTTGTAATACTTTCTTTAATAAAGATGTCTATTTTCCTCTGGAATAAAATTACAAAAATTTAGAAGAGAATTTACTAAAAAAATGTAAACCTTCTGAAAAGATTGTAAAACTTTATAAAATAAAAACAATATAATGCTAAAATTTTTGAAAAGAAAACTCCAATAACTCTTTAAAAAATCTTTTATACTGAAATATAAATTCTATGAATCTAAAAGACACTGATAGAAATTTGTAAAAGCAATTGTTGGAAATGATTAGCACTTTTATGCTAAAAAATTGTAGAAGTCCGGAACAGAAATTGTAGAAAAATTAAGAGACATCCGAAGAATATATTCAATTCAATTCAATTCAAAGATAAATTCTTAAAAAATTCTGAAAGGATGAAATGAAATATTAAGAGAAAATTTAAAGAATTATTTATTACGTCCCATTTCTTTATTATCAGGTAATTAGATCATCCGAAAAGACCGAAACATATTTTACTTCTCTCAATTTAAACTTCTTATAGGTGTTGATTACAGAAAATTTTCCAAGAATAATAATTTAATTCTCTCAAATTACATTTTCTAATAAAAATATTGATTACATAAAACATTCCAATAATAAAAACTAAATAGATCAAAATAGACCTACATTTGATTTAAAAAATGATCCAAAATTGTTCAAAACTGAACCAAAATTGATCAAAAATGGACCAAAATTGATTGCAATATTAATTTCCAAGGGCTAGGGAAAAAACAATCTGCATAGAAAATATACATATTTACAACTGAATCTATCGAAACTGTACTAAAAGAATAATTTCACTCAAAATTTAATGTTATCAGATGTCGAGCAGGTTAATACTGAATAATAGTTTTAAACTATTTAAATATTTTTTTCTAAGCTTTTTAATTATTTAATACTGAAAGATTTGGTTCAAAGCTTCTTATTGTTTATTATTATTTATTATTTGCTCTGTTTCTCTTCTAAAATTAATCTAAAATACATACTATTATAAATATTATTACTGTAATTTAAATTGAAGAGACCCGGGCGGAGTACATTTCTTCGAAATGTTCTTCCACTCTGACCCATCCAGCCTATTCTCGCGAAGAATCCATCATTGATGTTCTTCCGGCGGCTATTATTCAGCTTTTAAGCTCATTTGTTATTTTAGTGAAATATTATTTCCATTAAATTAATGAATATTTCAATATGTACCTCTTATTCCTTTAACTACTTGAAGCAGATATATTTTAATTAATAAAACTTTTGCATCATGTTAATACAATTACATTTTGATCCTAGACTAAGACTTTGAGAAAACGTTTCTAAAACTTTACTTTTTAAAACTGTTTTTCCACTGTATATTTGAAAACGGTTTGACTAGAGTATCGCCCACAAACTGAATATTATTAAAATACTTTAAGTAAGTAAAGTTAAGAAAACCATATTTAAACTTTGTTCTATTACTGTATATTTGAAAAATTGCTATCAATTAAACACTGGTCGTTATGTATGAATCTTATATTACTTTGGTAAGAGATGAGGGGGCAGAGAGGTCCGCGGCCTTGATACGTCCTTCCATCTGAGGCATCATTCCTTGCTACGGTCGAGCCAAACCAAGGCATTTACAAACGCCAGGTTCGCAGCAAAAGGGAGTCTTAGAAAGTTTGATGACATTCCTCTTCCATTGTGAATTAACGAAATTGGATATAACCGGGCAGTTCAGAAGTACGGGCTTGGCAATTATGAAGAGCTATGAAGGTAGGAGTAGGGTGTAGTCTCAGTTTGTTCAGGTGCGGTACTAAATTGTAGTGCCCTGTTAGAATCACGGCAACTTTCCTTTGGTTTTCTCTTGACAGTTGAGTTTAGTAACTGGCCGTTAAGTGTCCATCGCGATGAGTTTTTTTGAGACTCTACAGCCTAGTATGTCATCCCATTACTCCTTATGGCATCTAGTTTTTGCATTTTTCAAGAGATTTATCCAGTCGTGCAGAGAGGGCGGCTCATATATCGTTCGTCCGGATGCCTTTCTCGCCAAACCATCGGGTATACTGTTACCTCTGCTGTTTTTGTGTCCTTTTATTCAGCATAGGGTCACCTTATTGTCACGAGTCACTTATTCCAAGTCTTCGCAACATTCGTTAATGCTGAGGGCTAGCAATTGACGAGTTTGCTGCTCTGCTGTCTGTTATGATGTGTATGTTTTTTATCCTTGATCTCTTATCAGAGATTACCATTACTGCATATAAAATACGAGGTTCACCTTTATTGGTGTGTTCATTGTCTTACCAAGTGCAGTACTTTTTTAGTCAACGACCCATCAGTGTATTAGTGTAAGCATAAGTTTTTTCCGGTTTTTGGTACAAAAAATTACATAATTTTCAAGGGAAATTAATTTATGTTTTATTTATAATATTGACCATTGACTTCTACACATTTCTCCCACCTTTCAGGTAACTTATGAATACCATATCAGAAAAACTGCTTGTCTTTTGCAACAAACCATTAGTCGAGCCATTTTCCAACTTCCTCGAAATTGCTGAAGTGCTGCCCTGCGAGAGCGAGCCTCATTGATGCAAAGAGGTGATAGTCAGATGGCGCCAGGTCTGGCGAATACGATGGGTGTGGAAGGATGTTGTATCCAAGCGATTTAAATGTTTCTTTCACTGGTTTTGCTGTGTGGGACGGCGCATTGTTGTGTAACAAAATCACTTTGTCATGTCTTCTGGCCCATTCCATCGATTAATGCGTGGTTTAAATTAATTATTTGTTCCCGATAGCGTTGTGTATTAAAGGTTTCACCGGCCTTCAAGAGTTCATAATACAAAATATCGGTCTGGTCCTACCAGACACAGAGTGTGGTTTTCTTGCCCAAGCCACCGGCTTCACCAGGTGAAAGCCATGATTTTTTCGGCTTTTCAAAATAAATCCACTTCTTTGACACTCGTCACAATTCGATGTAAAAATGATTTCCTTTCGTGGCGTTGAAACAGCACTTCACAAGTGACCTTGCGATTTTCCCTTTGACGTTCATTAAAATCGTGTTTGCTTCCTATTCCTGAGTCTTCGTATCTCAGGTCTATCTAAGGCTTCATAATCATAATCTCAGAATTTTTTTTCCTGGAATTCTCTAAGATTTTGTGGTGTTCACACCGTTCACACAAGCCACTTTTCGTTGCTCGTAGCTTTATAACCGCCACTGCTGCCTGTTCTCTAATATTTATGTCCAAGAGTGGCGGGTGCTGCTGGACTTCTATAACCTCTGTTGGTGTTGTTATCATGGCTCCTGTCACGCTCAGGAAATCATTACGTTGGACGTCATTTAGGAGCCTTACGGCTGTTTTCATGGTCGTTCTTGACCATCATACTACTGATGCATATACCAACATTGGTCACACTTTAACCGTGAAGATCCATAGAGCTATTGAAGAAAGGACTATGCATGCTTTCTTGGATCTCTCTGTCAGATGAGCATTCCAGTTCAGTTTCATATACAGAAGATGAACAACCACAAATATATTACTTTAGTCCGTATATTTAGCCAAAAATTAGAAGAGATAACTATTTGGCAACAGGGCCCTTTATAAGATATGTTACTGGATCGAACAATCGAAAAATTTAATCTTCTCTCCAGCAGCACAAAAATGTCAAATTAATTGCAATTAAGTTATAATTGAACCTTTGTGAATTGTAATCAAATCTAACCTAACAACGTGATTAACTTAACAAAACAATTTTTATTTCAGTTGAATGCAAAATATAAAGTCGTATTTTGAAATTAAGTATTTGATTCCGAATGAAAAGTTACCTATACAAGGAAGGAAATTTTAGAAAATACATTAGTGATGAGAATATATACAAAAACACAGTCGATTAGTAAAACAGGTTGCAGAGGTCAACAATAAAAGTGAAACTCTCTTAACTGTTTGATTGGTGAGGGCTGTTACTTGATGAAACTCTATTATGCCCTTAAATTAATAAACACAAATGTTTAGTGAGTTTTGTTTTATTATTTAGAAACACTGCTACAATTGTTTCCCCACACTTCATCATGCAGATGAGTAATGATGATTCATCTCAAACCGTGTTCTTTCATTTCAATAAAAGTAGCATATGAAGAATTTAGAACATCTAATGGATTTAGACAAGTACAAAGAAGATCACTAGATTCTAAGTAATTGATAATTTTCGTGATTTATAATTCTGATGCTGACTTTTTTGTTCATGAAAGTATGAAAGTAAAAATTACAAAGTAGACCTCGCTTATTAAAATATGAAAAACTAATTTAAAAATTTGAATTTGCAAATGATTTCACTACAATCAGAAATATTTAAAGTGAGCTTCAGAAAAATATGAATTTAAAAAATAATTAATAACGATATCTGAGAGAATAAGAAACATGGAAAAATAAAATAATTTTCTTGAATAAGCCGGAGTAATGATTGTTTCTTCTTGCTTATCTCTGTTTTACTTTTCACTACCCCTAGATATTTGTTCGAAGATGCAACAAATATCTAGAGGTAGTGAAAAATAATAAGGATATATTTATTACTCTACTTCTTTTAAAAAGTTTGTGATTTGTTGAAAATTGGTTTCAAAATTTTCTTTTGAATAACGTTTAGTGAACGTAAATGCATATCCTTTAGTATGCTTAAACAGGTTGAACCTTGTATAGTCTGTTCGTTGGATCTTTCGTCGTACGTCACAAACTGTCGCTTCAAAAAACGACGAAAGTTTTACAGTGCGTTCTTTTTCTAACGCATTTGGTTTACTTTATCAGACTGAATGTTTTTGCATCGTTTCTCGAAGCGATAATTTGTGACGTACGACGAAAGATCCAACGAACAGACTATATATATGGAGTTCTCTATTCAAAAATAATATTCTTCAAGTCAACCCGATGGTAATGTCTTGTACCTTAATTGAAGGATGATAAGTTTATCCTTTCTCAAATGTTCGTCAATATTGACTCCCTAATAATATTCACCAGTTTTTGGAATCTTACAGGAATTTCTTTTTTAGATTTTGAGAAACATTTTCCATATTTTTGAAATTTTATTAGTATTTTTTTACTACATCTTTTTTCTATTTTCTAGCAATTTTTCTTCTACTTTACTGAAATATTCCAGAAATTTCTCATCCAAATTGCAAGAATATTGTTTCAATGAATTATCCAACAATTTTTCATTCAGATTTCTTATATTTTCTAGTAATTTATCTTCCAAATAACAAACTTTTCAGAATATTCCAGCAATTAATCCCCCAATTTTCGAAGAATTGAGAATTGCGAAGATTTTACAATTTTCTAGAAATTTTTTCCAGTTTACTGAAATATTCCAGGAATTTCTCATCAAAATTACGAGAATATTTTTTCAATGAATTATCCAGCAATTTTTCATTCAGATTTCTTATATTTTCTAGAAATTTCTTCTCCAAATAACAAAGTTTTTAGAATATTCCAGCAATTAACCCTCCAGTTTGCGAAGAATTGAGAATTAGGAAGATTTTAGAATTTTCTAGCAAATTTTCTTCCAGCTTACTAAAATATTTCAGGAATTTCTAATCCAAATTGCAAGAATAATTCTTCAATGGGTTATTCAGTTTTTTATTCATATTTCTTATATTTTCTAGAAATTGTAGAAGTCCGGAGCTTAAATTGTAAAAAAATTAAGAGACATATTTCTTATATTTTCTAGAAATTTCTCTTCCAAAGCAAAGTTTTTAGAATATTCCAGCAATTAACTTTCTAGTTTGCGAAAAACTGAGAATTCTGAAGATTTTAGCATTTTCTAGCAAATTTTCTTCAAATTTACTCTAATATTCCAGGAATTTCTCATCAAAATTGCAAAACCATTTTTTCAATGGATTATCCAGCATTTGTTTATTCATATTTTTATATTTTTTAGAAATATTTCTTCCAAATAGCAAAGACTTTAGAATATTCCAGCAATTAACCTTGTAGTTTACGAAAAATTGAGAATTGTGAAGATTTTAGAATTATCTAGCAATTTTTCTTCCAGTATACTGAAATATTCCAGGAATTTCTCATCAAAATTGCAAGAATATTTTTTCAATGGATTATCCAGCAATTTCTCATTCAGATTTCTTATATTTTCTAGAAATTCCTCTTCCAAATAGCAAAGTTTTTAGAATATTCCAGCAATTAAACCTTCCAGTTTGGGAAGAATTGAGAATTGAGAATTGGGAAGATTTTAGAATTTTCTACCAAATTTTTTTCTAGTTTACTGAAATATTTCAGGAATTTCTCATCCAGATTGCAAGAATATTTTTTCAATGGATTATCCAGCAGTTTCTTATATTTTCTAGAAATTCCTTTTCGAAATATCAAAGTTTTTAGAATATTCCAGCAATTATCCTTCCAGTTTACTGAAATTTAATCCAAATTGCGGGAATATTTTTTGTTGGTTTTATATTTATCTAGCAATTTTTCATTCAGATGTCTTGAATTAGCTAAGAATTTCTCTTTATAATGAAATGTAATGAAATTTATGAATGTTTTGACATAACTGTCTTAGATACGTCAACATCACAAAATTCAATTATAAAATAAAAATACAAACAAAATAAATAAATAAGTACAAAAGAGAAATTAGCTGATAGAAGTATTTTAGAATATTCTAGCAATTATCCTTCCAATTTACTGAAATTTCATCCAAATTGCGAGAATATTTTTTTAATGGTTTTAGAATTATGCAGAATTTTTTTATTCAGATGCCTTGAATTTTCTAGGAATTCCTCTTCTAAATAGAAATACTTTTAGAATAATCTAGCAATTGTCCATCTAGTATACTGAACATTTTCAGAAAATTCTCGTCCAAATTGAGAGAATATTTTGTTCAATGGATTTACCAGCAATTTTTAACTCAGATTTCTTATATTTTATAGAAATTCCTCTTTCAAATAGTAAAGTTTTTAGAATATTCCAGCAATTGTCCATTGAATTTTCCAGAAATCTCTAATCCAAAGTGTGAGAATGAATTTTTTTATTGGTTTTAGAATTATCCAGCAATTTTTCATTCAGATGTTTTGAATTTTCTAGAAATTCCCCTTTCAAATAGAAAAGCTTTTAGGATACTCCAGCAATTGTCCATTGAATTTTCCAGGAATCTCTCATCCAAATTTTGAGAATATTTTTCAATGTTTCTAGATTAGCCAGCAATTTTTCTTTCAGATGTTTTTAATTTTCTAGGAATTTCTCTTCTAAATTTTGAAAATACTACTAAACATCTGATTCACAGAAAAAATCAAATATAATACATGTAATGAATGAATTAAAATAAATTCTGATATAGTTGTTCTTCTGTTCCATGGCTATCGACCGGTGGTCTTTCAGCCCTTTTGAAAATATTTTTCAGTATTTTTAGAATTTTTCTGCCATTCTTCATTCAGATTTCTTACAATTTCTAGAAATTTCTTTTCCAAATATCAGAGGTTTTGGAACATTCCAGCAATTGTATATCCTGTTTACCGGGATTTCTCATTCAAATTGGGAGATTTTAGTGATTCTAAAATTATTCAGGAATTTATTTTTACTATTTAGGAATTCGCCTTCCAAAAAGTAAGGCTTTTAGAAAATTCCTTCCAGTTTATTGAATTTTTCCAGGAATTTCACATCAAAATTGAAAGTTTTAGAATTACCTTGCAATTATTTTAATTCTTCTATTCTAATGATTTGCAGTAGACATTTTGTTGTATTTTTAAATCTTATGTTCTAAATGATGAAAATTTTAGAGTAACAATTTTGTTAATAGTTTTCTAAATATTTTCTAAGAACATAATTTCGAAATTGCTAGGATTTTAGAATATTTCTTCCAGTTTTCCAAAATTTTTCAGGAATTTTCAACTTATAAATTACGAAACAGGTAAACAATCAAAAAAAGGATAAACAAATATAAAGAAGTTGATATAAAAGATAAAATATTTATTGTGAAACTATCAAAATTAGTTTTTTGTAAGTAATAACTGAAGCAGAAAAAATTAATAGTTAGAAGACTTCTTAGGCATTTAATATAAACTCAGAGAATAAAATATTTAGATGACGACACTAAATTTCGAAATCTGTCAGTGTCGTTATCTTAATATTGAAAATGGATATTCAATGTATATGTGCATCAACAAACAATCGGAGGATAAAAGATTATTCAACGAACTTTGAAAGTAAGGTAAAAACGCAGTTTTTTTGTGTTGGTATTACAAAAAAAAGATATCATTTTTTTTTCGGTAACAAATGTAAACGACTAATAAAACAACTTGTGACTTAAAGTGCCCGTAGTATTTAAATTATTTAGTTACACGGCATAACCACTAGGGCAGAAAGGGTTAAAGGGTTACCTATAAAAAAAACCCGCGCATTATTCTTTCGCCGAACAAAAAAAGGTCCGAAATGAACTTGCATTAATCACACACTCGCACACACTGTGGCAGAGAGAGAAAGCGAGAAAAAAGAAACGTCCGCGCCGAGTTATTATTTCGCCTCCTGATGAAGTCGTAACTGTCAAAGCAAATTACCGGCATAGAAATTTTTATTTCGAATTTTTTTTTTTTTCGCAAACTTTTTAAAGCCGGTTTAATTTCCAACGTCGGCGAAAACGCATAAAATAATGTGAACTGACGCACGAATCTCTTCCACGGTTTTTCTCCGTTTCTAATTTTCGTATTCCGCGTTTTCGCATAAATTACCGAACTCTCCTTCGCCAGTTTATCATAATTTCCAGTATTATTTTCTTGAAGCGTCTCATTTTATTTGGAAGATTAGATTTCTGACGCTCTGTGCTAACTGGAATTGAATAAATGCGCGCGGATTTGCCCTCAGACAGAAAGGCTCCGGATTCGGAAATACAAACGAGATATTGAAAAAAATATATCTCGTAAATTTTAATATAAAATCTATTTATTGCTGGAGACTATAAAATTTAAAAGCTGTAAAGGTTTTTTCGAGGCGGCTATAAAATGTAAGCGTGTTTACCAACAACGGCCGTAAAATGGGCGAGTGATAAAAATCATCCCCACAGGAAATTAATCGGTAGGTATGGTGTATTTATAATCTGCTGTGAGATTTTAAATATATCGTCAGCAATCAAATTTGATGATGCGTCATCTATTCCAAAATTCGATTCCCTTCTTATTAATGCCGGGAGAGAAGGCACAATGGAGCTGGCGAGAGTAGAACTCATTAGAGTAATGAAACGATGATTCAAAGCTCCGGATTCTATTAGATCTATAACGACGTGTTGCTGCGAAAATGCTACTCATTTCCTACCACCCTCATCATATATATAATATAAGAATTTACATGCTGCGATTTAATGGGGACGGATTTCCAGGTGGGACTCGTGAGCCTTTTTCCCGGAGAATATTTATTCGGGAGCGGTAATTGCGGAAATGTATTATTGCATCCATTATTTAAATTAAAGGCATTCTAAGTGGCAGCGGTAGGTATATAGTTGTTACGGCTTTGGAAGTACTTCCTCTTCTTGTGCATGTAAGGCTTTCGGAATCTGGGTCGCAGTTTTGTTTAGCGTAAAGGGTTCGCTTATTATTCGAAGTTTCTTTAAGTTACATCGCTTAGTAACGCTGCTATTCACTAGGTCAAGAACTTGCTTTATAAAAGTAGGAAATGAAGAGTAGAAACAATTTAACGACGCCCTTAAGCATTTTATATATGTATGCATGTATAAAATAAGGCGGGATTATATACTTAAAGCTAGAATTAAATATCTTGTTATGTACTCATTATAGTTACTAATTATTATTTAATTAAAGGGAACAATATTTATTGATTTAATAAAGGCACGATTGATCTGTAAGGATTAACACTTTAAGCGCAAAGGAGAAAATAATTTGTAAACTCACCGTTGTGTACAAGCAGGGTGGAATCCCTGGCGAGGGCTAATTCCGAATCTGTGAGGGTGGCGTCCGAGGCGTTTTCCGATGAGGGTGTGTCGCTCAATCCCGCCGGTTGCTGGTAGAGTGGGTGTTGGTACGTGTGCGAAGAACCGTACCTTCGGGGCGATTCCTCACCTTCTGACCCGCTAACACTATACGCGGGATATAACCTCCCCTTGCCTGCAACAAAATATATACATATGAATTATTCATGTGCAAAACGTATAAACAATACTTTTGTTTTCTCTAACGTTCGCCGAAACTCTACCCGTGCAAATTTTAACTTTTCCTCATAACCACTATCTTGAATTTAGAGTGTGTACATTAACATAGCATTATTATTATTATTACTACACTACTCCTAATATATAATCTATTTTAAACGACCTTTGTTATCCTATGCTTTAATATTAAGGTTCACATAATTCTATAGTTAATCAATGATATCAACAAATACTCCTTTGATCTGTTATTGTATAATAATGGTTTACTAATTATCGAAGCATACTTAAAAACATTGTACTTTCAAGTGAACTGTTAAAGATGTCTCCATAATACAGACCTAAAATGTGTGTTCATATGAATAAATATGACGCAGACAGTATTCACTCGGCATCTCCGACAATCATGTGAAGGCCCACGGGAGCAGTGCGAATTACGTCAGCAGATTCTCCAAGGGGAGGATGACAGTGCCGTGCGTGCCATAAGGCACCGCCAGAGGATGTGACGTGCAAGATGAGCGATGACGAGGTGTGAGGCATAATGCCACCCTTGGGACGAACAGCTGATTGCCCGACAACGACAACGGAATCAAAGGCTACATACTATATAGCTTATGCAGTTATATAACTTCGGCAATTTCCCATCCTATGCGCGATGAGAATAGAAATCTTTCACTCGATCTTCGGTAATCTATTGCCGCGAATGCGTTAAAGAGACCAGTTGGAGGAATCTAGGTCAGTACATAAAAATACTTAAATCTGATAAGCGCAGCTGCTCATACTAAATTATTCAAGCGGGCGAATGTGGGACGATATAAATATTTTCACGATAAAGTTCATGCTTTTCCTTCATGTAACTTCCGACTCAGGTATATGAACGGATATGAGTTTTTTTTTTTTAATTGCCGACCAGCTCGTTGGATACGAGCAAAAGGGGAATAACTAGGGGACGTAAGAGGGTAATTATTTATGTCCATTGTGAAGTACATCGAAATGAAATCAGGGTTTAAGTTGAACGCGTGGCCGCTTTGAATATTTAATTAAGCACCTCGGCCTTTATAAATATAATTACTTCAGATTAAACACATCTATCTGACGTAATGTTTAGGTAAAGAGGACGTTATTTTGAATTATTTAATGCTCGAAACGATTAATTCGCCCGTTTAAAATTTACCATGTGTAAAAATTTGATAACGTTTGTGATATTCGTATTAACTTAAGTAAAGATTTTCAGGTATTCATTTAAAAATATAAATATTTCTGTAAAATCACAAAACTCTAAAAGAACTTTCAACATTATTAAAACGATTTGCTTAAGCAATAGTGAGAGTAGAATGAGAGCTTTTAAAGGTTCTAGATTACCTTCGATAGGAGAACAGTTTCTAGAATCGGCTTGTACGTGGAGGTAAATAAGCATGTTCCAAAGAAAATCTTTGGAAAGAAGAAGACATCGGAGGACTATCCTTTGCTCGTCACCTTGGGTGGCTAAATGAGTGATAGAACAACGGAGGGCTGTCCCAGCTAGGGGGGGCACAACGGGTCTAGTGAGGCCTAGGGCTCTGGTCAATGATTTGATCACCCTTGGCAAGCTCGATCCAGATCCAGATCCAGACATCGGAGGAAAAGAATTCACCTATGTCTTCTCCTTCCCAAATATTTTCTAATAGGGAGGAGGAAAACGATAAAGAGAACAGTGAGCAGTAGATGTTAAAGTAAAACTAGGTGGAGGATTACTTTGCAAAATAAATAATTGGAAGAAGAAATAAGTGAATCAAGTTTACAAAATAAATAATCAACAATTAAGTTTTATGTTAGGAGTAATTAATATCAAAATTTAATGTAGATTAAAGAAGACAATGTTTTTAATCATTTAAGGTAATTCAGCAACCATTCAACACCATTTAAAATCATCTATTGATTGTTCAAAGTCATTCAAGATTGTTTAACATTATTAATTAATGTTATTAAACGATCGTTCAAGGTCATTTGAGATTATCGATGATCATTTAAGTTCCTTAAACAACCATTCAAGGTGTTTTTAACTTATTGAATGTTCTTTAACCATCACTTTAACCAATAATTTATAGTCTAAAGAAGACTCATTCTTATATGTTTACGAAATGTAAACAATTTCAATAATTCATAAAATAAAGTAGCAATAATTAAAGCTATTTAAGATCATCCAATAATTTTTCAAAGGCATAAAAAATTGGTACAAGGTTATTCAAAATTATCCAACTATCGTTTAAACCCCACCAAGGTAATTTCTCATTGTTACAGGTTTATGAAGGTAGCACTAATCGAAGCTATTTAAGATCATCCAATGATTCTTCAAAGGCATACAAAATTGGTACAAGGTTATTCCAAATTATCAAACTATCGTATAAAGCCCTTTAAACAACTGTTCAAGGTCATTAAACGTATTGGAAGTCCTTTAACCACCAATTAGGCTAATAAATAATTTATAGTCTTATGAATACTCATTGTTATAGGTTTATGAAATGTAAATAATTTCAACAATCTATAAAATAAAATAGCAGCAATCAAAGCTATTTAAGATGATCCAATGATCCTTCAAAAGCATACAAAATTAGTTGAAGGTTATTCAAAATTATCCAACTATCGTTGTTCATTTTAGGTAATAATTTCATGATTGCTTGGTCAGTCAAGATTGTTTAAAGCTGTTCAATGTTAATAAATGTTCGTTCAATATCAGTTAGGAGCCCAGTGCCGAAACTAGTCGGATATTAAAATCAAAAATAAAGTGAAATGAACCAAGTCAAGACTACCTATTATTAACACAATGTTTTATTAGGTGATAAATGAGAAACAAATACAAAAAAAAGATATGTAATGTCTTTTTTTAACCATCACTTAAGGTAAGCAATATTTAGTCTTAAAAAGACTCAAGTATTCTAAATTTAGAAAAAGTTTCGGATTTTTAAATTATTTGTTATTTCTACAACAACCTAAAGGACTTTAATACATTTAATTAATTTTTTGTGTTTAAGGCCACCTGACGATAATTCACAAGAACATCAAAGAATTATTATTCAAGGTTAAGATCATTCAATGATCGTTCAAAGCCATTCAAGATCTTTCAAGGTTATCTAATATTATCGAACTATCATTTAATATCGTTTAAGGTTATTCTGTGATAATTCAGGACCATATAAGTTTATCTAGGATCATTTAAGGTCTTCCAAAGGCCATTTAAGCTCATTTGATGCTTTCTAAGAATTAAATAAGGTCATCAAATGGTTATTCAAACTCATCAAATGGGCAGACGATAAATAAAACTGTACTATGTTAATATCGCAACCGGAATTTATTTAGTGACTATTGTTTCAACCTTTACAAGGTCATTATCAAACTGTAAAGGTTAAAACTATAATTTTTTGTTCAAGTCATTCAGGGTTATCAAAAGGTCTTTTAAGATCAGTTAACACCATCCAATCATTTTTTATTGAAGGTTTTTTCAAACTCCTCAGATGTTCAAGGTCGTTCAGCGTTATTTAATATGATATAATAATTGCATAATTATTACGTTACCACAAAGGAGCCGTCTGTTGTTGGCAGGTAAAAATAATTGCATAATTGCTTAACATTTAGGGTAACTTCAATAACACTCAATCAAGGTTGTTCAAATTAAAAAAAAAATGTTGCAACCGTTACTAAGTGGTAATACATGCTTACACTAAATTTAAAATTAATTTTGTGTCAAACACAAGTCAATTTTTCAATTTAGTGTATTATTCAAACGATTTTCACCAAGGTTATTCTAAGTTACATTTCATTCATCTAAGATTTTTCAAGATCATTTCATGTTAACTTCTCTATGAGATGTCCAAGCTAATTTTAGATTATCGAACTTATCTACAGGTTGGTCAACATTATTTAATGTGATATAATAAATGCAAAATTGTTCAACATCATTTAGGATAACTTTATGATCGTTCATGGCCATTCAATATAATTTAAACTCATTTAAGTTTTTACAACGATCATTTAAGGTTATTTAAAATCATAATCATTTACGCTATTTAAGGGTATGAAAAAATTCTTTAAGATCATTCATATCATTTAACAATAATTCAAGGTTATTCAAACGATCGTTCAAGAATTTCCAAGGTTATTCTAGGTTATTCAACGGTCATTCAATAATATTTAAGACCATCAGACGATAAGTCATAAGAACATCGAAAAATTCATATTCATCTAAGACTTTTCAAGATTTTTAAATTTTAATCTTCTAATTAACATAAACGTGTTTCACGATCGGTTAACTGAAAATTTAATTCATCGTTATGGAACTATCAATTATCTAAGGTTTATCTATGATCATAGAATGGTAATTCAAGGTTATTTTGGATAAATTAAAGTCTTCCGATGACCATTTAAGGGCATGCAATGCCATATAACCTTCATTTGAGATCATTTAAGATCATTTGATGATGATTCAAGTTAATCTGATGATATTTAAAAATTTTAACGCTATTTAACCATTTTGAAAGTTCCTACAGCTCATTAAAGATTATTTAAATGTATTTGATGCCTTATAACCTGTAAAGAAGGTCGCCCGATGGTTTTTCAAGTTATTAAATGTTATAAAACGTTCATGAAAGATATCTTAAGGTCATTCGATGATCATTAAAGTTAATCTGATGACAATTCAAGATTTTTAACGTTATTTAACCATTTTGAAAGTCTCATTCAAGGTTATATGATGGCCTTTCAAAATCAAGACGACTAAAGGTCATCCTTTAAGATTATTTAGGGTTATTCTATGATCATATAATGATCATTCAATGTTCTTTAGTATGAATTAAAGCTTTCCGATTACTAATTAAGGGCATTTGTTGCATTATAACCTTTAAAGAGGGTCATTCAATGGTTGTTCAAGGTAGTAAATGTTATAAAACGTTCATTAAAGATCACTTAAGGTCATATGATGATAATTCAATATTTTTTAACATCATTTAACAATTTTGTTTCTTAAGCTCATTCAAGGTTATCTAATGGTCTTTCAAAATCAAGACGACTAAGGTGATCTTTCCAGATTATTTAATGTTTTTCTATGATCATATAATGGTCATTTAAGGTTATTTAAGATCTTCTAAGTCTTCTGATGGCTATTTGATGGAATTTGATGGCTTATAACCTAGAAAAAAAAGCAACCCAATTGTTTTTGGAGTTATTAAATGTTATGAAACGTTCATTAAAGATCACTTAAGGTCATTAGATTATCATTGAAGTTTATTTGATGAAATTCAAGTTTTTTTTAACTTTATTTAACAATTTTGAAAGTCTCTTAAGCTCATTCAAGGTTATCTGATGGTCTTTCAAGTTAATTTAAAGTTATTTTATGATCATATAATGGTAATTCTAGGTTATTTAAGATGAATTAAAGTCTTCCCTTGACTAGGGCGCTTGACGTCTTATAACCTTTAAAGAAGGTCACCCAATAGTTGTTAAAGTTATTAAATATTATGAAACGTTCATTAAACATCACTTAAGTTCATTCGATGATCATTCAAGTTCATCTGATGATAATTCAAGGATTTTTTTTCCTTATTTAATGATTTTGAAAGTTTCTTCAACTCATTCAAGTTTATCTAATGGTCTTTCAAAATCTAGACAACTAAAGGTCATCTTTCAATATTATTTAAGGTTATTCTATGATCATATAATGGTCAGTCAAGGTTATTTAAGATGAATTAAAGTCTTCCGATGACCATTTAAGGGCACTTGACGCCTTATAACCTTTAAAGAAGGTCACTGATTTTTCACGTAATTAAATGTTATGAAACGTTCATTAAAGATCACTTAAGGTCATTCGATGATGACTCAAGTTCATCTGATGATAATTCAAAAGTTTTTAACGTTATTCAACGATTTTGAAAGTCCCTTAAGCTCATTTAAGATTCTCTAGTGGTCTTTCAAAATCAAAACGACTAAGGATTGTCCGATGATGTTTCAAAATTATCTGACGATAATGTAAGGTTATTTATAATTATATAAACTCCTTGAAAATATATTGAAGGTTATTTAAAATTATCCAACTGTGTGATGCGATCCAATACTTATTCAAAGTCATTTAGGGAAATTCTATGATTCTTCAGGGTCTTTAAATATTATTTACCATAAATAGTTCTTTCAACATTCATTTAAGATTATTTAATGCCCTCTAATATTAATTTAAGGATACGAAACGATTGTTTCGTTGTATTTACCGTCATTTAAGAGTCATTCAGGGTTATCTAAATCAAGAAAATTATAACAGCCGTTACCACGTGGTAATCCATGCTTACACTAAATTGATAATTCATTATGTGCCAAACATAGATCAAGTCGTAGTGAATTTTTCAATTCTGTGTGTTTTTCAAACAATGGTTTAAAGTTCTTCAAGTTTATTCTAGGTTTCACAAACATCGAAGAATTATTTCATCTAAGATTTTTTAAGATTATTTAATGTTATCGAACTACCGTTAAAGATTAATTAAGGTTAATCAATGACAAATCATAGTCAAATAATAGTAATTAAAGATTATTTTATTCTTCGCCTGAAGAAGTCATGATGTGGCAAAACAATTGTTGCATATTGAAAGCAGTGCTTTGAGAATTTAAGTGTTGTTTTTACTTTAACAACTAAACAAGTGTATATGAGTTTTCAACGTATAACAGCCTCATCAGTTAATATGTTTTGTTTTCGTTACAGCATTTTCTAAGGTCAGCTATTTTATCACGACTTTCGTGTTTGGTCGGCATAGATTTTTGTCGTCGATGATCAAGAGCATTTTGAAATACTTTTTCCTTCTGATTCTTATCTTGAATACCGAGAGTAGAAGACTGAAACTTTAACCAAAGGACCACCATGCAAATCACACAGTTTGAAAAAAAGAAGATTAATTCTTATTAGAAGCAGTAGAATATGTATGGTTTATGCATGTAAATTAATGAATTTGTTTGTACCTTTAGTGATTACTCTGCACCTTGTCGCCCGTTATTCTGTTAAGTACTATTTTTAAATTGCCCGTACCTGCAGCGCGGAGAATACATAAGCCGACTAGGTTTTAGCGAAACGTTATTTCAGCAACCTGAAATTGGTGCACGCGGAAACACTAATTCCAGTAGCGATATTATTCAATTACAAAGCTTTTATAAAGAGTGTTTGCATATTTGAATAGAGATGGGAAAAAGTAATTTAGTCTCCCCTATGGATTTTAGTGGAACAAGGGAGTAAACAGCGGCGGCGTCCTTATTACCGACCTGCACTTTATACGAATTCCTATTAACCACCATGATGCCACAGAGAGAGCTTCACTATCGGCTCCTATCACATTCCTCTCTAATCATTCCACAACGATCGGTTTAGCAGTGTTAGTTATGCAAGTCCATGAATAATTTACACTTGACGAACATGCCTCGGCTAAATCTCGTTATACACACCGATTACATCGGTTAGCTTGAGCTTGGATTTTTTCTCTGTTTTAACGCGGCACATTCAAAAAGAAATTAACTGGCGAGCGCGTGGCGTTAATTCGATGTAAATAAACTGGGGAAGGGAACTGCGAACTCGGAATTACCGCTTCGAGCGATCCATCACCATCGGATTGGCCGCGGCTGAACTGAGTGCACTAGGTGGTGGGGTTAATAATATATTAGCGGATTGACACATATTGTTAGTGTTTGCCAACGAGCTGGTTTGCGATTCAGGGCGCACATCTGTGATTGATACCGAAAGATAAGAGTGTTTTACTGTGCTCAGAGCGACTGCGTCGAATATTCCTGCACGTGCCCCACATACAAAGAGACCGTCCAACTCCCATAGCTGGCACAACAATGTAACTCATATCCTATATACCCCGGGACCTGCTCCTGCCGGCTATAACTTACTGCAGCAAACATACGCCACTGTCAGCGGCTGATAACTATCTAATCGCGTGCAGGACCGCCCCGCTCCGGAGTAATCTGTATTTACAGAGGCTGAAGTTGTTCGATTCAATATTCATAGCGGCCACGCGTTCAAGTAAGCCCTGATTTCATTTCGATATACTTCACAATGAACTCCAATTAATTACCCCTATACCTTACAAAGGGCATTGAATTGGAAATTAGGTGGGAAGATCGATAACTGAAAAATCTGTTCTAAATTCTTAACTAGAAAAACGGCCTCAAGTAAACATCCACTTCCAGTTTTTGAATCTTCACCAAAAGCTTTTCAGTTCCAATTTTAAACGACTAAACCTTAAGTTTAAAGTTTTACCTCAATAGAATCATTCGTTTTTGAGATACAGTGCCCACAGACAAACATAATCTTAAATAACACTGAAAGTCTTCTATGTTATATGACCTTAGCCGATGGTCTACTAGATGACCTTAACCGATGATTAGATGACAAGAAATGGCCTTAAATGGACGTTGGCAGACCTTAAAATACACTGCATGTCCGCTGTCGATCGTGGAATTAAATCATTAAATTTGGTGAAGAAAAATGTTCCCTAATATTATAATAGTATAATTACAGGTAAGGACTCACTAATTAAAACTACGTAAAAGTGATTTATATATACAAATTTATAATAAGGAAAGTCCGGAAATCATGGTGTTGGTAAACATTTATTCCTCTTGGTTAATAGGAGATTACCATTGTGTCTAATGGCTTTCTCAATCTGCAGAGCTTTCAGGAGATTGAGCTTACGGCCCTTTCTGTAAACCTATACTGACGTTTCATTAGATTACATTAAATAACCTTGATTGACCTCTATAGATGATTTTAATCGAGCATAGGATAATATTAAATAACTTTGTATAACGATGTTTTTGTGAGTTATCATGGGATGACCTTAACACGCTGAACGCCCCATCATCCCAGCATTTCGTCACTCTTGAAAGCTAACTTTCTTCGGAACACTTATCGCATTTCCCACTTCGAGGTCTTTACGAGGTGTATTGTATTCTTTTAATGCAACGCGTTGCTTAAATACGAAATCGCAGATTTGGGCCCCGGAAGAAATTCCACCGATTCACGCTGGACGTTAAATCGTCTTGATTTTGAAAGAATTTGAGATTAAAGGAATTTATATAAGTCATAAGTACTAGGTGAAAGTACAAATTTTTTATGTAAGACAAGTGTAATGTAGTAATAATTTATTGGGAAAGCTCAACAGTACGCTAAGGCATTGAATAATTTATTGAGATAGGTCAAGAGTACGCTAGTTCTACTCGAGACCGTTTAAAAGAGAGATACCTTCTAAGGAGGAAGGAGGCCTTCTTGGAGAGGACAGAGGAGACTCAGCAGGGAGTTTGATAGAAGACACATGTATGCTTGTTTGATTGTAAATTAAATATGTATTCTATGTAATCTTAATTGAATGCGGTAGGATAATTATAATAAAAATTGAAATTGTTAATTTGCATTAATAAAGATGCGTCTAATGACCCTAGCAGTCGATGCTATCAATTTTTTTTTTTAATTAAGAGACTGAAGGAGAACGAGAGGCGAAAAAAAGGGAGTTCTACTCGGGGTTCATCTAAAAGACTCTTGGCCACAAAATGTAAAAACTATAATCTTCAAGTACCTGGAATTGGTTGCGTTTTACTTGAGTTTTACCTAAATAACTTTTCAATTCTTTAGAATATAAAAACTACGTGTTTTGTGGTTTTATGATTTTTGTGAGTTAAGCGAACTTAAACTTGATTAATTAAAAAGCACTAAAAACATTTATAATGGTCACTTTGTGTCCGAAATATATATCTGTGAATTTAAATAAAATTATGAAGAAAGGTTTTTTTAGTGCTTTTTAATTAATTACGTGTTTTTTATTCAAAATAAGTATGTTGCTACATGTTCCTTGCTTTCATTTATTAATAAAAGCTTAAGGATAAATTCTGTATACCACCGCATTGATTGAGCTTTTCTAATAGTTTTCCTTTAATTAACTTATAATGTTTGAAACTTTTGAGGGATACGTTATTGTGGCTTTATATAATCATTAGTTTTTTTAGTGTTATAGTGTATATCATATAAATTTTATTCATCCTTCATCCCAAGTTACTAACAAAATCATGTTCTTCTTATTTGTTTCTTCTAACTTAAGATTGGAATGAATATTCAAAATTAAGCTGTTATTCGCAAACGTAAATTAATTTAAAAGAAAATTTCATGAAGTTAAAAATTCATTCAAAACAGTTTTAAAAAATTCCTTTGTTTCATTATAAAAATAGATCTATCAAAAGAAAAATGTAAGAAAATTCATGTTACAAAATTGCATTTCTCAAATGACAGTTGAATATTTACTTACACGAAATTAAAAAAAAAAGATTTAATGCAGTTTATAATAAGAATTAGATTTGTTTTATTAAAGAAAGGGAAAGAGAATCTAATTTGGAATTTGCTGTAAACTATTGTAAACATTCTAGAAAACATATGAAACTCTGAAACTCTGTTTAAAATTAGTTTTAAAATATTCTTATTTAAAAAATTTATAATTTTCGTTAGATTTTAGTTTACACAATATAAGTCAAATTTTTTGCTAATAATTTCTAGAAAATTATTTTTAGGAAATAGTTTTTAAATTTTATAAAAACCGCTAGCAAAAATATAATTGATCAATATTGAAGAATTTTTCAAAAATAAAACAATTGAAAAGTTTGTAAAAATCATAAAAAATAGCTTTAAAACTTGAAAAATTATTAAATAAACTGTTTAGACGAGAGAAAGAAAATATAAAACAAAAACGTGTAGTTAAATCTTTAAATAACCTTGAATTTTCATCATATGAACTTGAATCATCATCGGATAACTGTGATCTTGATTAAACGTTTCATAACAATTAATAACATGAACAAACGTTGTATAACTTTATCAGGTTAAAAGGCATCAATTATAACCTTGAATGACTATTATTTGACTATGATTCATCATTGAATAACCTTAAATAATCTTTAACGGTAGTTCGATAATCTTGAAAATTTTTAGATGAAATAATCCTTCGACGTTCTTGTGAATTATCGGCAGATGACCTTAAATATTCTTGAAACCTAGAATAACCTTAAAGAACATTAAACGATCGTTTGAATAACACACAGAATTGAAAAATTCACTATAATTTGATCTTTGTTTTGACACATTTTTAATTTAGTGTAAGCATGGATTGCCACTTAGTGAATAACCTTGAATTATCGTTAAATGACGTTGAATAATCTTAAACAATCGTTAACAGTGTGAAATAATATTAGTGGTCGTAAATTAATCTTAAATATGCATTGGAAGAGACCTTAAATACGTGTAAATAATATTGAAAGACCTTGAAGAATCGTAGAACTAGTAAATCACATCACACAGTTGGAAAATCTTAAATAAGCTTTAGTATTTCTTCAAGGAGTTTGAAAAATCGTTAAATATTATTTTAATTATCGATGGGTGATTTTGAAACATCTTAGTCATCTTGATTTTGAATAACCACTAGATAACCTTTAATGAACTTAAGAGATTTTCAAAATCGTTAAATAGGGTTCAAAATTTTTGAATTATCATCGGATGAACTTGAATCATCATCGAATGACATTAAGTGATCTTTAATTAACGTTTCATAACATTTAATAACTTGAAAACTCATTGTTTGACCTTCTTTAAAGGTTATAAGGCGTGAAGTGCCATTTAATTCATCTTAAATAACCTTGAATCACCAATATATGATCATAGGATAACCTTAAATAATCTTGAACGGTAGTTTTATAACGATGAATTAAATTCTCACTTAACCCGTGAGAAATATGTTTATGTTAGAAGATTAAAATTAATTAATCTTCCATAAAATTTAAAAATCTACGAATTATCGTCAGATGACCTTGAAAATATTTGAATCTCCATTGAATAACCTAGAATAACCTTGAAGAATCTTGATCGATCGTTTCAATTACCTTAAATTATCGTTAAATGATGTTGAATAATCTCAAACAATTTTTTCATACCTTTAAATAGCACAAATGATTATTAGAGGATTAGAATATCTTTTGGCTATTTGATATAGAAAGTTGACAAACTCAAATAAGAATTAAATAAATCGAACTTCTTTACTTGCAGATTTTGGGTCTTGTTGTAATGGAAGGTTTATGATAGATAGTAACGAACTCAGAGTAGGAATCAACAAGTCGGACTTTTGAACTTCCTTGTTATGAAAGATTGGTTGATGATAGTAGGTGATTAACTTGAAATTAAAAGAAAAACTAAGGGAAAGGATTTTTGGGCTTTTTTGTTGTGAAACCTTGATGATGGATTATGAAGAAAACAAAGAAAGAAAATTAATCAAGAACATCGAAGAACTCGTTAACTCAAAGATTTGTGTCCTTTTTTGTTATGAAAAGTTGCTGATATTCAAAAATCAAACATAAATTTGATAATATAATATTTGTAAATTGAATAAAATGTCTTAAGATCCATTTAAAGATTTTCATTAGACCTTGATATCTTGTTGTACAGAAGACACCTGCAGTTTAATTCAATTACTATTTGTTTAATTATAGTAAAATCTAAGAATGACGGTAAAAATTATATCATTAGACAATTAGAATAGAATAGCGAGTTTTTTCATTATTAGACTGAGATTTATTACCTAAAGTCAAAATTCAAGATTTTTTTTGCACAAAAAGCTCCTATCATAAGAAAACATCAAAAATCGTGTTATCAACGAAATTTTTTTTTTATATATTAATTGAAAGATAAAATAGATTGCAATATTGAAATAATTGTTATATGTAAGTACAAACTCTACTTTAATTTAAAAATTATAACTCTGCAGAAAACGATTTTGCCCAAAATCCGGCTTCCAATTACAAGCTACATTTTCCCTTGTTATTTAAATCAATCCGAAATTAATTAACTCCGGCAATTCGATCGAATCCGCATTTAGAGAAAAAAAGAGCCCAAAGTCCGATTTATATTTTTTGAACCAATTAAACCAATTGTGTCGCCGGCCCGCGGTATTTTATTAACGGACAGCTCTACGCCGAACGAACGAAGCTTCGCAACGTATATTTGTCCCATTTCCGGAAATCATGGATTTATATCGGAATTCTCGACGTGAGTGGATTTATTACTTTTAATAACTGATATATCGGATAACTTAGCGTCCGCCGCTAAACTAAATATCGGTTTTGAAATATCGGATCGAGATGTCGAATTTAATCAACTTAACTCAATTACTTATTCCTAGTGTGTGTATTTGGCAAACAGTCGATTTGTTTAAATATTACATTAGATATCGTGTGAATTATTTATAAATTTAAACATCGTAATATAGTGTCTGTTGGGGTTGGAAGGTCTTCGTGGCGGAATTAGTCATTAATTGAATAGTAAATTTGGCTGAGAGCGGTATGACAAATAATGAGGAGTAGATATGTGATATTCATAATTGGGTGTGCTTTAAAATAATATGATTATTACGTTGATAATATAATTTAATAAATACTAAAGCTTAAAGTCACTATTGTTGGTGTGAGTTTACGTGAAGTGTTTTGTAAATGAAAATAACACCCAAGTGAAGTAAGGAATAAACTGTGTGTTATTTTCATTAAAGCTTAAAGTTTAATAAGTTTTAGGTGAGGTAAATCGTTCTAAGCGTTTTTCACTTTAGTAAGTCATATTTCATGATGTATAAATCGAATTGGATCATACTATAAAGCGATTTATAAAAAGCTCTTCGACAGTTTTGTGTTTAGTTAAGCCAGCTCTTCCAAAATAGAGGAAACGGAAGAGAAAAATCGAAAAGTCCTTCAGTACCACTACGACATAGGTGTGAAGGTGGAGCAAGCAGCTTATTGTACTAATATTGTATCGAATGCAAAGGCAAAGCAACGGCTCCAACGATTACGTTCTGGTAATATGGACATGAATACATGAGGCACACTCTGGTAGGCCAATTGTCGAAATTGTAGATACAATCATTAATTGTCTCGTCATATCGGCATTCCATTGACCGGGAACTGAAGATTAACCAGAAAACCCTAGTTATCGAGGGTTTTCCTTGATCTTGCAAGAAGCTATCAACATCGATCAGATTGCAGCAGTAGATGCAGTAGATTGACCAGAAGCGGTCAGATTTAGCCTATAGGAGGATGTAGTATTAAATAAACAATGTTTTTTTAAATCTAATATTTGCATATAACGATTTATAGAAGTTTGCAAACGTAATTGTATATTTAATATTTATTAAGTGTAATATGTAGTTAATATATTAAAATGTAATTTGTAATTGTTATATAGAATAGTAAATATCGATAAGTAAATATTATTCAATAATTAAACTAGAAACGTAAGTAGAGTAAGGGTCGTTTTCATCATCATAATACATCAATTTAGTAAAGTAACCTTGGCTTTTTACTACCGTTATTTACAATTCATAGCAACTGTAAATAGTGAGTCTCCTCATTTGTCAGTATAATCAAATTGTGATGAATGGATCGTTCTGCGCTGCCTCCTCTTGACCTGATTTTCTGGTGGCTGTCGGTATAATTTGCATTAGTATGCGAAACCTTTATTTATTTGTAGGGGTGTAAAAGCCTAAGCCGAAACCAATACCGCCAGCACGTGAGAATTTTAATAAATAACCCGGGGGCGGCCGGTTGCATTACCCTCGCGCGGGCAGGGGGAAAAAAATTACGTAACACCCGTAAATGTAAACAACCGGAAGATTAATTAGGGCGCGAGGACGTGAAAGGAGGCATTCTCGGTCGTAAGGTATAGGGAATCCTTATAATTTGTATAAAGTAGTTTGCGGATTAATCATATGGTAGGAAGGATTACAAGTTGCACCCCCTACCCTCCGGCCCCTGCCCCAAATGGCATGGCTCCCCGCGCGAACCCTTGTATTGATCCTGCAGACCACGAGAATGGGAGTCACCCCGCGGTTCGACACGGCTCGGAAATCTTCGCAGCCACTCGATTTAACAACTAGCCCCGTGTCCCGAGGCCAAAATCCCATCCATGTCCTCCTCACTTTACCCAGACCGGCATAGCTCCAAATATATATCGGAAGATTTGCTTGTACCGGCCATAAACCGATTGCACTCATCGATTCTCTATATAATACTTGAAAGGAAGTAAATCTTTTGTAATACCACAGCAAATCACCCTTCCCAAGGGCACTTCTCCGCGCCACGACTGTCCACATAATGGTCTATGTTTCGCTGGTGATCTAGGAAATGGCTGCTTCATAAATAAACCACCTTCCAGCCCAACGGGACGAAATCTCCCCCAATCAATTACTCGCATTGAATCCCAGGACCCCCCGCCCCGCTTCCGACACGGCGAAAAAACGATATTTATTGCGCTTCTTTTTTTTTATCTATATATTTATTTTCTGACAATTAGAGAGACGACCGTTAACGAATTGGTGCCCTATCCATCTTGGTGGCGCGATCTGTTATTAGGAATCAGTGGCCCAGACAGGACGTGCGGAAACGGAAAATCTTCTTGATGAATGGGTTCCAATTAGATGATATAATTTCATTAGGAATACTCATTGCGAATAAATAAGTAATGAATATGTAATTTAAATGTGGTTCAGGTAAAAACTCTTATGAAGATATTATCAGCCGATAGTTCGTTTAAAGAGTTTGATTGCGTACTACAGAGAAAACAAATTTTGTCATACAACTAAAGGAAATTATTAAAATATTAATTTATTCTTCAGTTAAATAAAACTTCGCCATAAGTTTTTGATAGATGATATGGAAAATATCACTAAAAAAATCCTTAATCCTTCATTAAGTAAAAAAGCACACAAATGGTGATGTAGGCTTATAGATGATATTATTGTATGTTTTGCAGTATATATTGATCATATTTTTCAATATCTTTGCATTGATAATACTAATGAAGTTTATGGTTAAGCTTTATTTCAAGGAAAGTGATGAAATCTGTATACCGAATAGTATTATCTTGAAGCTTTTCTTCAATTTCAAGTCTTTAGTCTTACGTTTTCAGTCTGCTCCTTTTTCTACGAACTCACGCATCCAGGTGCTCGTCAATAAGACGTCTCATAGCAGCACTTTACGAGTGGTCGAGGATGAAGCACGACATATGAGGTGTCAGAAGAACAAAATTTATCGTCATACAATGTCGCCGGTTGCGAAATTTTCAGACCCTACTGGCCGATTCACCACACTCACATTGAATTATTCGGAACTTCACCCATTTGCAACAATGCGTGGACCAGAAGCATGTCCTCTTACTAAAATTACTGCAGATTCCTTTTCCAAAGATTTTCTAATTAAGGAATTTTATTTCGTTCATCATAATATAGAACACTTCAATCAACCCGAAATTTATTCATTTCCAAATTGTTGCATAGTACGCTTTGGATCGCTTTCAACTGTCATCACTGACCGAGCCCAACAGTTCAAGTCTTACACTTGGAAGGAATTTTGCAGGACTTTCGATATTCATCACAAGACCACACCGCCTACTACCCGCAATGTAACGGTCTGGTAGTGCGGCTCAATAAATAATTATAAGACTGAATCTCAATGAGCAATTAACCAAAAACCTGGGTAACTCAATTCACGCTAATTTTACTGGGCCTTTGGACAGCCTACAAATCATACCTTTCACCCCTTACTAAAGAGTTCATCCACGGCAATACATTATGCTTGATGGGAGATATTGTATTTCCAAAGATTCCTTCAGGATCAAAATTCCTCGATGACTTGAGAACCAATCTGCGGACACTTTCAACTACTCATAGAGATTACACGATTTTAACATCTGCAGCCATGTTTTTATCCGCCGGAATTGCGTGAAAAATATCTCACATCCATCTTACGACGGGCCGTTCAAAATTTTACGTCAAATTCCTATTTTTTTTATCATCAATATTGACGGTAAACAGGACAATATCTTCATAGACCAACATAAACCTGGATACGTTTCAAATGTCTTGACCACTTGCGTAGAATTTCCGATATCTGCTCCTCCTCTCTTTCTCCGTTCTACTCCAAAACGAAACAAATTTACTACTTGACTTCTCTATGTTCCTCCAGCAAGTCTTTAGTCTTTAATATTGCTTTTGTAACAAGAATTGCTTGGTGAATGTCATTACCAGCTAGCAACTATAATGGGTCGAGTGGAAGAACATGAGAAGTCGTGAACTCGACCTTTAAGTTCTAAGCTTCCAAATTTTATTTTATTTAGTCCTGTCATTAATCTTTAGTTTTTAGTCTTTAGTCTTTAGTCTTTAGTCTTTAGTCTTTAGTCATTAGTTTTTAGTCTTTAGTTTTTAGTCTTTAGTCTTCAGTCTTTAATCTTTAGTCTTTAGTCTTTAGTCTTTACTCTTTGGTCTTTAGTCTTTGATCTCCAGTCTTTAGTCCTTAGTGTTTAAACTTTAGTCTTTAGTCTTTGGTCTTTGGTCTTTTGTCTTTGGTCTTTAGTCTTTAGACTTTAGTCTTTAGTTTTAGTCTTTAGACTTTAGTCTTAAGTCTTTCGTCTTTAGTCTTTAGTTTTAGTCTTTAGTCTTTAGTTTTAGTCTTTAGACTTTAGTCTTAAGTCTTTAGACTTTAGTCTTAAGTCTTTCGTCTTTAGACTTTAGTCTTAAGTCTTTCGTCTTTAGTCTTTAGTCTTTAGTCTTTAGTCATTAGTTTTTAGTCCTCAGTCTTCAGGCTTGAGTTTATAGTCTTCAGTCTTCAGTCTTTAGCTTTTGGTCATTAGTTTTTTATCTTTTGTCTTTTATCTATACTATATTTAGTCTTCAGTCATTAGTCATCAGGCTATTTAGTATTTAGTCTTTAGCCTTTAGTCTTTAGTCTTTGGTCGTTAGTCTTTAGTCCTTAGTCCTTAGATTTTTCGAACAAAGGATAATTTTACTTTATTACTTAAATGATATTCGTAACTTGTAACTGGTTTATGCTTATAGACCGCTGAATTAAATATATGCGCAGCAACTTTTTGTATCACATTAGTGATTATGTACAATCTGCCCAAAATACAATGATATTGCCTCCATCAAAGTTTTTAGCGCTGAATTATGTATAAGTGAATGATAGTAGGTGAATGTTCTACCTTTCATCTACTTAATCTCAAAATTTTACCCTTTTATTTAAAGTCAAAACACCATGGAATAAAGAGGAAAAACATACAAAACGCAAAAAATTTACAAGTTTTCCGTTGGTGTGGCCGATTTCGTGACGTTCGCGAGAACCTTGTAAATGATGACCGCCGCCAAAAAGCGCCCGCAATGAAGACAACACCAAAGAAATTTCAAGATTTGCATTTTGATTCATGCGCAATCGAACTCAACCCATGAACGATTGGCAATATCATTGAAGGGGTTTTTGCCTGAACCACATCGGACTCCCAAAGAAATCAATGAAATTCATCTAAGCGAAACTTATCTTAAAATTAAGACGACTGGTAGAGTTTAATAATTTTAAAAACCATTGTTTTCCAAATAGTAACTTAGTTGCATGACAAACCTGATTTGAAGTAAACATTTCAAAATAGTCTTCACATTTACATATTTAAATTCTCAAGAATGCTCGAAAATACTTGAGAATACACTTCGAGAATGATCGCGAATGCTCGAGAATGCTCGAGAATGCTCGAGAATGTTCGAGAATGCTCAAGAATGTTCGACAATGCTCAAGAATGCTCGAAAATGCTCTAGAATGTTCGTAATATTAGGTTTTTGTTTAAGAATAATGCTCAAAAATACTTTAAGACGTTCGAGCATACTCGTGAATAATTAACAATGCTCCAGAATATTCGAGAATGCTCAAGAATGCTCGAAAATACTTGAGAATGTTTGCGGATACTAGAGATTGCTCAAGATGAGAGAGATCGCTCACCTCCTGTAAGAGAATGGTCGAGAATGCTCAAGAAAACGCTTGGAAATTTTCTAAATTACTTGAGATTGTTCGAGAATATGCGTAATATGAGGTTTTTATTCGAGAATTCTCAAGAATGCTCCAGGGCACTCGAAAATACTCGTGCATGTTCAAGATTGTTTGAGAATGATCGAGAATGCTCGAGATTGCTCAAGAATACTCGAGAATGTTCGAGAATATTCGAGGTTGCTTGACAATGCTCGAGAATATTCTCAATATAAGGTTTTTTTTGTTTAAGAATGTTTACGAATTCTCAAAAATTCTTTAAAACGCTCGAGTATACACGAGTATATTTGACAAATCTCCAAAACACTCGAGAATGCTTGAAAATACTAGAGAATATTCGCGAATGCTCGAGATGAGAGAGATTGCCCACCTCCTATTACAAAAATGACTCATATGCTCGAGAATGCTTTAGAACACTCAAGAATGAAATATAAAAACGCTGGAGAATACTTAACAATGCTCTAAAATACTCGAGAATGCTCAGGAATGATTGAAAATACACGAGAAAAATAATTTAGAATGTTCGCGAATACTCGAGAAGATAAAGATCGCCCACCTCCTATACCAAAGATGACTCGTGTGTTTGAGGATGCTTTAGAAAACTCTAGAATACGATATAAAAACGCTCGAGAATACTTAGTGATGCTTAAGGATGCTTGAAAATACTTGGGAATGTTCGCGATTACTCGAGAATGAGAGATCGCTCATCTCCTACACCAAAGACGTCTCGAGTGCTCAAGAATGCTTTAGAACACTCTAGAATGCTCAATAAAGCTCAAGAATACTCGAAAATACCCAAGAATACCCGAGAACGCTTTAGAATACTCTAAAATGCTTGAGAATACTCGAGAATGTTCGAGAATACTTGAGAATGATCGAGGATGCTGGAGAATGCTCCAAAAAGTTTGAAACTGCTCAACAATGCTCAAAAATGCTTAAACATATTTGAGAATACTCGTTAATGTTTGAAAATCCTCCATGACACTCCAGAATGCTCAAGAAATCTTAAAACTACTTGTAAATGTTCGTGAATACTCGAGAATGCTCGAGATGAGAGGGTTCGCTCAACTCCTATTCCAAAAATAACTCGAGAATACTTTAGAACTCTCTAGAATGCTCAATAATGCTCAGGATACTCGAAAATACTCAAGGATTCCTAAGGACGTTCTAGAATACTCTAGAATTTTTGAGAACACTCGAGAATGTTAGAGAAAGCTTGACAATGATCGAGGATGCTGGAGAATGCTTAAAAATGCTCCAGAACATTGAAGAAAGCTGAAGAATGATCAAAAGTACTTGTGAGTGCCCGAGAATACTCCAGAATACTTGAGAACGACCGAGAATGCTTAATAATGCTCTAAGATGTTTGTTATTGCTCAAGAATGTTTAAGAATATTCAAGAATACTCGTTAATGTTTGAGAATGCTTCAGAACACTCGAGAATGCTTAAGAACGCTCTAAAGTATTTGAGAAAATGATTGAATTTTGTTTGAGAATTCTCAAGAATGATCGAGAATGCTCGAGAATGCTCATGAATGCTTGAGAATGCCCAAGAATGTTTAAGAATGTGGGTGTTCAAGAATGTTTGAATATACTTTAAAATGCTAGAGAATGCTCAAGAATGCTCGAAAATACTTGAAAATGTTCGCAAATACTCAAGATGAGAGAGATCGCCCACCTCTTATACCAAAGATGACTCGTGTGCTCGAGAATGGTTTAGAACACTCTAGAATGCAATATAAAAATGCTCGAGAATACTTAACAATACTCTAGAACACTCGAGAATGGTCAACAAATCTTGAAAATATTTGGGAATGTTCGCGAATACTCGAGAATGCTCGAGATGAGAGAGATTGCCCACCTCCTATATCAAAGATGACTCGAGTGCTCGAGGATACTTTAGAACACTCTAGAATTCTCAATTATGCTCAAGAATAATCTGAAATATTAATGAATGCCTGAGAACACTCTAGATTACTCTAAACACACTCGAGAATGTTCGAGCATGATTGAGGATGCTGGAGAATTCTTAAAAATTGTCCAGAACATTTAAAAATGCTGAAAAAAGCCCAAAAGTACTTAATAGTGCGCAAGAATACACCAGAATACTCGAGAACGCCCGAGAATGATTAGGAATGCTCCAAACGTTTGAGAATGCTCGAAAATGCTTGAGAATATTCGAGAATACTCGTTAATGTTTAATAATGTTCCAGAAAATTTAAGAATGCTCGAAAGTATTCGAGAAATTTCTTGAGGATGTTCGCAATATGAGGATTTTGTTTTAGAATTCTCAAGAATGCTCGAGATGAGAGAGATCGCTTATTTATAATATCAACTATAACTCGAGTGCTCTAGAATGCTTGAGAACACTCTAGAATGCTCTAATATGCTTACGAATGCCTGAGAATGCTCTAGGATACTCTAGAATGCTGGAGAACCCTCCAGAATATTCAAAAATTGTTGAGTGTCTTCAAGAATGCTCCAGAAAACTTGCGAATGCTCAAAAATATGCGAAAATGCCCAAGAATGCTAAGAATGCTCTAGAATACTTCAGAATGCTTGAAAACACTCAACAATATTAGAGAATGCTTGATGCTCAATCTTGCCCATCACCAATCATAAGAAAGTTCCGATATAGCATAAAAACATGTTTCTTCAAAATTAAATCTTCTGAAAGAAACGACCGCTGTGATCGAGAAATCTCCATTTTTATCCAAAAATTACTGTCTAAGTAATTGTAAAAATGTAGCACAACGGCCTCTTATAGTAGATATACAAAAGGCAATCGACCCAAAAATTAAGAATTTTGATCGAAGATTCAGACAAACGGAAGGTCTGTGCGCGCTTCTTGCTGTCAGCGTGTGTCTAACAGAGGACCAAAAAGATCGAACAGTTCAGTACTGTAAAAGCAAAACAAAATGTTTTGAAGAAATTTGTTAAGCATATCAGCTTTTGTAACTGGTGTTGAAATGTGGTGTTTTCAATACAAGTCAAAAACAAAATGTCGGAACTGGAGACTTCCATTAGAGAGAAAATAATACGCTTTCAGAAAAGCAAAAACAAGATAATGCTAACCGATTCGAAAGGAAATATTCGCAGCGAAGAGTTCGTTCTAGAAGCTCAGATAGTGAACGTAGTAAATTATCTGAGTTCTACAACAACCGAAAGCCAGAATTCGACCTTAATATCGAGAGCCAGAGCTTGAGTAAAAAGAGCTTCATTGTTATTGAAATCTCCGATCGAGTTTAGGCTATTTTCTAAGAAATTTGTGATGAAATTAAAACGTCTCGATACTATCTTGGCCATGAAAAAGGCTTTTACTTTAAAATTTATCATAAAAAGTTTCGATAAAATCTTGTTCATGCAAAAGAACCGCCGGACTAAAGGTCATTCTAATCGATGAGTATGAAAAATGTTTAGATAAATTTCCTGGAATGTTTCCAGCGCTAAATTGACGAGATAAAAAAGAGTATAAAATAATAATCGCTTCGTATTTTTAAGACCAGTATCAATAAATTTGGGTCAGACTGTTGTAATCTAGTCAATATAGGTTGTTGAAGTGATAGATATTCTCGTAGGTTCAGTGATTAAATATGAAGCGTTGTTAGTCTTTAAAGTTAACTAAATTAAAGACTAATTAAATTTAGATTATAAAACTTGAGATATTGACCAAAGAGATTTTACAATTGTATGAACTCCAATAATATTTAGCGGAATTGGTAATATTGGTATTGTAGCGCCCGAAGAAATAAATAAAGGCTGCGCACACTAATGCAAATGAAGCCTTGAGCTGCCCCCCACGTTTGAGCAGATTGCAATTTTAGATACAGCACAATCCTCGCTTAATGACTCAAATTTAATATCAGCGATCGCGATATAATAGTGCAATGATTTAGTTCGGGAAATTGCCGCGGGTCCCGCAGATTATTTATTAACGCCTCGTCTTCATTCAGCTGCGAATTGCGAATTGCGAGAGGTCCTTGCCGTCAGCGGAAATTACAAACAGCCACATCGGCACCACTTCTCTCTCCGACCGAACCTATTTATACAAATGTCTGAAATTACAATACAACAAGGAAATCCTGGACGGAGCGATGGAAATACATAAGTAAGGGGCGGCTCCAATAGACCGAACAACCAGCAGCCGCAACCACATCGTAATTGCCACTGGGGCGACGTATGCAAATGGTCCACGCCGCAGATGATTTTTCAAATATTCATTAAATAGTTGAAGGGCCGTGTTTATATCACGCGGAATGGCCCTGTGGATATGGCAGCCTTCTGACATATTTAAAGCTGGCTGTCACATTTGGAGAACACAATGTTCATATCTCGAGCGGCGCCTTATCTTCGGCTATTTGGCAGGGGCTTTAATCGTGCCATCCACTGAAATCCTAACGGCCTCAGTGTACACAAATCACTTCCGACTCCTAAATTAACAATATCGGTCGAAAAATTGCTTCAAGCAGGGATCGGTTAAAGTTTTATTTCGACATGTTTGTAGTACTCGCTCTTCCTCTCTCTTTCTCTCTCTCTGTCGCTCTGTGTATTGGGATTTTACGACCAAATTCGACAATGTTTATGTGGCTGTTAGCTTTAGATCGCCGACGGCTAGAACGGTTCACTTCGTTCATTCGACAGTGGACGTTTGATCGCCCACCGCCCTCCAACATATCACACCAACATGTCAACACGCAATTAAACGAACGCATTATACCGTCCAGACAACTTTACTCATTTTACAAACAATTATACATTTGACACATGAATGCAATTTATTTGACTACACGAGTTGAATACCAAATCTATGAAACCAGTTAACACTATTTTACCATGTGATTTATGTATTTCCCTTAAAAATAAAATATAACTAACATTTTTTTTCTAAACCAATAAAACAAACGACTTATTCATTTAACTTAAGCTTTTACGTTTTGTTAAATAATCAAATACTACACATTATAACTTATTTGATCAATTAAATATGTTATTATTATTATTAAGTCTTTGAAACAATCGATAATCGTGACTTTTTAATTTCAGCATATTGAAGACAGTTTTAATGTTTGACGTAATACAGATCAAAGCGTAGAGTTAATATAATAGCGTTGGAAACGAAAGAATGAATATCGAAATCGGCATTCTTTTGTTTCAAAAGTGCGAACTGTCATTTGCACACGCACTCGGTATTAAAAATATCCATATAAGAGAAAGAGAGCAAACACCGTTCGTACCCGCTGAGAACACCGTCCCGTATATTAATGCATGCAGATCAATAGCATGAATGATAAATGCTCCGAATGCTGGAGGTCTTTATTCCCTGATACATATTGTATGAAACTACAGTTACCTATGAATTAAATTAATGCGATATTGATATATTAATAATGGTCTTGATGGGTTGAGCGTCGGAATAAGTATCGATCCGCAAGCATGTGTGTAGTGAAGATTCAGGAATTAATCACACAGTTAATTTGTGGTTACTTTAGTCTACTAACGCTATCCTAGATGATTAGATTCAAATTTTAAACTTTTAATTGATAGAAAGTAATTAATAAAATAGTTTATGAGGTCTACATTTTACGATAGAATAAAACGTATTTTTACCATAAAGCATTGGAATATCAGATTTGCAATGAAGTACCATAAAATTATTTCAAATAAATCTTTTATAGCTCTCTATTATAAGCACCTCATTACATTCAGCGGCTCTAACATCTGCAACTGTCTAAATGGAAAAGTCTTCGTAGTATTAAAGCTACTGCTATTATATTTCACAACAACACGTATGTTTGGTTGCCTGATAATTTTAAAGTCTAAACATCTACATCAGGCATGTGCAACGTACGGCCCGCGGGCCGGATCCGGCCCCTGACTTCATTTTATCCGGCCCGCAGTATACAATTTTCAAATCTCACTAAACCTGGCCCTTGAAAGTAAAAAATATATATATGATCTTAATAATTTTCATATAATCTAAGGATCATAAAGTTTTGTACTGTATTTAGTCAATTCAGCATTAAGTGTATGCAATAAACGGGAAAAAAACCGTCTTATTTGCACTGGCTGTAAATATGTTGATTAGTAAAGGAAGAATCAGCAGAGCAAAAGCACGTTGTTATGTGTAGAAGTTTAATTTACAATTTAACATAATCTTTAAAATGACATCAGAGAAAAGAAAAAAGATATTGAAAATCGTGTTTTTCAAGATAAGTGGACTAACTAACTTGTACAAGAGCTAAAGAACATAAATTGTGTCTGTGATCTTGCGTTTCTCGTTGATGTAACAAGTCATATGAATGAATTAAATACAAAGTTGCAAACCCAAGAACAACTTGTTCATGAGCTGTATGGTAACGTCAAGACATTCCAAAATCAATTAAGACGTTGGAAAAATCAGCTTCGAACAGGGAATACCTACCATTTTCCTACTCTTGCAAATCATAAAGATCATGCTAACTTCGAAACGTTTGCAAACGAGTTATAATTTTTAAGAGATTAATTTAACACCAGATTTAAAGATTTTCGCTGCCAAGAAGCAAGTCTGAAAATTTTTTCCTCCCTATTTGATGTGGAAATTTTCATGGAACTTTCATGAATTGCAAGAAAAATCCGATCTTAAGGCGATATTTAAAGACACGGCGTTAATCGATTTCTCGCATCTTTGGCTCAGAAAAAAATGTCACTATTTGGAAGTATATACAAATGTGAGCAGCTATTTTCGAGAATGAACAAACTCACATTTGGAGAACACTCTGCGTGTTGCGACATCCGATATTTCACCAAATATTGATTATTTGGTGAAAAATATGAAGGCACAGTCTTCCCATTAAATATGTTTGTACTTGTTCAATTTAATCTATTTTCTGAAAGCCAATTCTAATAAACGACTACATACATGCACATATGTGTGGTTATTTTTTACAATTTTTTAGAAATGTTAAAACGTTAAACCGAAGAATTGCAGCTAGTGGTTTGGTTATTAATCAACTATTCTTTGTTATAATTATATATATTTTTGTATATCTCTAACCAACTGTATTATATCCAACCATATGTAAATCTACCAAGATTTTATATTCTATGGTGTGGATGCCTGTGTATATCTGTATGTATGTATAAGAATGCGCTTATATTTGTAACTTAATATTAATAATAATAATGAGTAAGCAACAAATTTTAATTAGTCATTTGAATATTGGATTGATGAGGCTTTTACTTGGTGAAATTCCATTATATAGGTGATAAATAAAACACTTGGGTTTTGAGAATTTACACAATTTAATATCGATGCACTGCGACAAATGTTTCGCCACACAGTGGCTTCATCAGGGAGATGATAAATTTATCATCGTCATTTAGAGTAAAAACAAGCTGAAAACATCAGCCACTCGTGGTGATATTATTGTCCCATGTTTTATCATCAAGGATTGTAAACATTTAATAGAATATGAACTTTCAACAACTAACAGCCTCAACTATTCAGTTATTATGTAAACATTTATTTGTAAAGCCGTTATTAATAATTTTTAATGCATCAATCAAAACTGGATGTTTTCCTAATACTTGGAAGAGAACTGTCATTACTCCTGTCTTTAAAAAAAGTGATCACTCACTCCTTTAAAACTATCTACCTATAGCAATCTTTTCAAATTTTTAAGAAATTTGAACAAATAATATATTATTTTCTGTACAACCATGTAAAGAAATATATTTCACCACTTCAACATGGGTTTACGTCTGGAAGGTCGACCTTAATTAATCTGGCTTCAATTACGCAATATCTTAGCCAAAGCCTTGATGATAGAGGGCAAACGGATGTTATCTATACAGATCTAACCCGTGAGTTCGATACGATTGATCATAACATTTTACTTAACAAACACAGTCAATTTGGTCTTACAGAACAAACCATTACATTTTTGTCATTTTCTTAAAACAACGAATTAACTATGTATATTTTATAGGACTTAAGTCGTTTGAGTTCTTGAGTTCTATTCAACCTCAGGTATTCTCCAAGGTTCCAACTTAGGTCCTCTACTTTTTGTAGCATTTATTAATGATCTAACAACATCTCTATCGTCCCCAGTACTTGCATACGCTGATGATTTATGCCTCGATAAGGTCTTTCGAAGATTGTATGCTATTACAACATGATTTAAATACGATCTCGCGCTGGTTTTGTAGAAAAAGACTTTGTCTAAATATCAGTAAATGTAGTGTTGTCTCTTACGCTTACAAGGAACAAATTATTAACTTTAATTACAATATTGACGGTTCTACAATTCCAAGAAATTCCAAGAATAAAGGATTTAGGTTTTACTTTTGATTAAATTTTACAGAACAGATTGATAATATCACCCAATCCGCAATAAGAATGTTGGGTTTTTTAATGCGCACCTCTAACAGTTTTAGTAATACTTCGCTTTTAAAATCTTTGTATTTTTCCTTAGTGCGCAGAAAGCTAGAATATGGTTCGATTATTTGGTACTTAAAGTTGAGCGTGTACAGACGTTTTTTACGTGGTGAAATTCCATTATATAAATAAAACATTTGGGTTTTACATAATTTAATGTAGATGCACTGTGATGAAGGCACTATGTGGCGAAACAATTGTCTCAGTGCATCGACATTAAATTGTGTAAATTCTTAAAACCCAAGTGTTTTATTTATCACCTATAGTCATTTGAATGTTCGGTCTATAACAAATAAATTTAGTGATATTACACACCTATTAACATGGCTCACTTGTATATCAAAAACAACATAACTTATAAAATCATAAAAACTCCTGAAACTATTGAACAATTGTAGATACGTGTGTCTATCTCTAACAAAACTTATTGTATCGGTGTAATATATAAACCTCATAATATATATCCTAGTAATTTTCGGATAAAGGTGTCATCGCTGCAAATAATATTTCAGATCAAGATTTGGTATATGTAAAATTAAAAACTAATACCAGAACCACACCTAAGATTATATTGTACAGAGATTTCTAAAACTTAGATTATTATCATTTCCACTCGGCATTAATATCTTTGCCACTTTTTGATATTATATCTTTAGAAGATATAGATGACAAAGTGAATTATCTCAGCGATGTATTACTAAATTTACTTAACAATTTTCTGCCATTGAAAAAGAGCATTATAAAAAAACCTACACCTTGGCTCATTGATAATCTAAAATGCATAATGATAATCAAGGATGATAAATACAAAAAATTTAAAAAAACAAAACAAGTATTATATGGGAAGAGTATAAATCCTGAAGAAATTTTACAAACTTAGCAATTAAAAACGAAAAACGCACTTACCTCAATTATAAATTTCGCTACACCAAGTGAAACATGGAAAGAACTCAGAAATATGAATGTAACAAACAAGTCAAAAATTAAAATTCCAAATGAAACATCTGACCCAAATGATATGAATAACTACTTTATCAACTCCATCCCAAACAAAAACAATTAATATTAACAAGAACGATATTTTACAATTATATCGAAGTAGTACAAAAATAACTAACACAAAAAAGTTTACTTTTGGTAGAATCGATGATGTTGAGGTCTCAAATATAGTTAAAAAGTGATGGTTTAAATATAAAATTTATTAGATTGTGCTTTCCATACATCATTCCTATTTTAACTCACATAATTAATTTTTGTTTTGAACGCAATGAATATCCATTAAAGTGGAAAGAATCGATTATTACACCAATTCCGAAAAATGCAAATCCCCTAGACTTTAAAGATCTCAGACCCATTTCAATACTCTCTGTTCTGTCCAAAATAATAGAAAAGGCGGCTGAACGTCAACTCCGACAATATTTACATCAAAATGATATACTCCCTAAAACGCAATCAGGATTTAGAAAAAATCACAGCTGTTTAACAGCACTAATAAATATATCTGATGATATTTTTACGAATATGGACAATACCTCACCGCCTTGGTATTACTCGACTTCAGTAAAGCTTTTGATGTCATAGATCATGAGATACTCTTGTCAATAATGAGGTATATAGGCCTTGATGCTGGCGGTATAGAGTTTTTTAAAAATTATTTAAATAATAGAGTTCAGTATGTAGTCAATGGTGGCAGAATTTCGGATAAAGTTCTAATTCAAACAGGTGTGCCTCAAGGATCTATTTTAGGTCCGCTATTGTTTAGTATATATACAATGAATTTCGATTCATTCATTATTGTAAATACCACTTTTACGCGGATGATACCCAACTCTACGATTCATTTTTTTCCATCGGAAGTAAATCAAGCTTGCCTAGATATAAATCATGACCTTGCCTCTCTAAGTCGCATTGTAAATTTAAATAGTAAATAATCTTTTGTTATACTTATCGGTATGAAAACCTCACTTAAAAATATCGACGGATTCGATGTAACGGAGAGTATTGCGGTCGTCTCCGAAGCAAAAAACTCGGTGTCACGTTTGATTCTTCATTGAGGCTTAAGCCAACGGTAAATACTATGATAAGAAAAGCGTATAGTTCTCTAAAACTATTGTACAATAGTAGGCACTTATTGAACACTAGCTTAAAAGCTACTCTATGTGAAACATTAGTCTTGTCGCAATTCAATTATTTCGATGTTTTTTATGGTCCATGTATAGACAAACGGGATTCACTAAGAATACAACGTATTCAAAACGCATGCGTCAGATATATATATATATATGGCATTAGAAAATACGATCACCTTTCAAGCACATTCAATCGCCTCAAATGAAAGAACATGGAAACCAAAAGAAAAATCCACGCCCTCTGTTTTTTTCATAAGATATTCCTTTCCAAAACACCTGGGTACTTCTATAATAGAATTACATTTAGGACAAACGTCCATAATGTTAACGCGAGAAGCAAAATACTTTTGAAATATTGTTGAAATGTGTTGCTTATAACTTTTACAATAATTTGTAATTTTCGCTCAACAAGTTATGATTTATTAATATTAGGTCTTACTGAGGGTACGCGGAAGATCAGAAACTGGAACTCCAGTGAATTGACCATATCCTATTTATCCAATGCGTATATGTGTAAGTTAATCATGATATATTTTTCGTACCTTACTTGTATATACCTGGATAAATAAATATTATTATTATTATTAATAAATATAATATCATTTCCTTAAATCAAACTACAAATCTCTCCGTTCCTTATAAATTGAAATAAAAAGTCCGGCCCGCGATTTTAGGTTGAATTTGTTTTCCGGCCCGCGGTCTTGATGAAGTTGCACATGCCTGATCTACATATAGAAAAATGATTAAGGCGACATCTATTGCCTAAAGCGTTAAAATGTGCTACGTTGATCCAACATAGATCTAAACTGGTCCGTAACTTTTGTTGACACGAAAACAATAATTAATTGCATTTATATGTTGTTTTATGCAAATAAACATTTCCTAACTTAAACTTTTTTACTTTTATATAACTATTTTATTGATTGTTAACAATAGTTTCAGAAAATTAACTTAAACAAAATTATACGAACATATTGAGAATGAGTACATTATACTCGAAATGTAAATAATAATCAATTTGTGAAGAAAGTGTTAGTATTACAATACAATTTTACTATAATAATCTTTACGTAACTCAAGAGGTATATTTCTAGAAGGTGAACTAATGTTTTATATCTTTTATTTAATTATTTTCGGTTGTATTATAACTTTCTAAAACTAAATTATCTGTTCGCCCATGCATTAAAGCACATCAAGCCTTCATCTAAATAAACGCAGTTAAATAACATTAAAAAAGGTATATATCTTGGGTCAACATAATACCGCCGCTTAAAAGCGACACCTTCGCCGCCGTCCCCCTTTTTCCCCACGTTTGCCGTTATTTAATTTTATAATCCTCTCTCCCGGTTTAGCTTTAATGGCCGCGCCAGCCAGTCCAGGTCTTATCTGCATTGTTCCCGTGTGTTCCGGACAGGAGGGCCCGTCCCTGCTGGGCACTCCTGCAACTGTCATACGGTGATCCAGGTCCGTTCGAGTCCCGATCCCCATTCTCTCTCTCTATATATATATATATATATCCCTATCCCTATCCCTGTCCCGGCATGCAATATTCAACGGGCTGATTTATCCCCGTTATAAGTCACGTTTACCGGTGGTTGCACCGCCATAGTGCGCCCCCCCTCCGCCGCCCCCCGGCCATCACTCCTAAACACTGCCATTTCTACACCACATATATTTCACCCTCGCAGAGAAATTGAAATTCTTTCCTAACGCATTATTTTTATGACAAGCGATTTAGCCGGGTTTATTAAGTGTTCAAGAATGTATCTGAAATCTGGGAAACAAATTGGATAATTTGTCTTGCGTACCGCTAGGAATCGATATTTGCGCCCGCCTTAATTTGATAATACTACATAAAAGAGATGTGTTAATATAATATCGATAAATAATATATTATAAATATAAAATATTTAATATTGATATTAAATTCTAAACAATTTTGCAATAGTAATTGCATTTATTTAATCTTCGTTATCAATAAAAATCTTAATTGCAGTATACAGGGTCCATTATAAAAGTAATGGGCGTTTTCTGGGAAAAATATATTTATTGATAGTACCGGTGCAAATGCTTAAAATTCTTCAAAATACTCTCCTTCAGCATCTATACACTTGCGAAAGGTGCCATGCCTAAAAAGTACTCTGAAACTCCTCGACGGGAATGACTCTTAGGAAAGTTGTAACATGCTTTTGGATATTTTCCACGGACTGGACCTTTCAGCTCTCTCTTCAGTAGGGGAAACAAAAAAAAGTCGTATGGAGACGAGTCGAGATTTTAAGTGGGCTTAAGGACCAGGAAATTGGCCGTGTGGCTGCGGACATGGAGTTTGACCAATTCTTTAATGTTAGACCTCACGCGCGTGACCCATCGTTTCAATCTCTTGACTCGGTCCTCAAAAGAAAACATGAGCATTTTGATGAGAGACTTGCTCATTCGGCCTTTCATGGGGCGGAGGAATGATTTTGTGTACTATCCACTGCTTCGCCTTTTCAATTTTGGGTCATACTCGAAAATTCAGGGTTCGTCTCCGGTTACGGTTACGACAGAGTTAGGAAAGTCCGGCTCATTTTGAATCAAATTCAACAATTTTTGACAGCATGAAATTCAAATTGCTTTCTGGCATTCCGTCAACACTTTCGGCACAAATTTCACGTAGTCCTTGCGCATTTGAATACTAAATTATGTACCGCAAATGTGGACATATTTAGGGTGTCAGCGATTCGATGTATGCTCAACGCAAACCTGCGCACTTACGATTCACGTTTTCATCGGTTCTGGCCGTTCTTCTTAAATGCCTCGTGCCATCTCTCAGACTGTGACCTTGAAATGCAGTTATCCCTGAACGCCTCCTGAAGCGTTTGGAATGCAGGGTTGCATTTTTTCCAAGCCGCCCACTTGATTGTGAAGGCACGTCTTTCCACTCAGATATTACACTCAGAATGGTGACCCGTTAAGTTGGAAGGGCACCACATTTACCACGTTTAGCCCCGCTGCGACGGATAGTCGTTTCATAATAAAATGGTGCGTATTACTTTCATAATAGACCCTGTATGTATGTGTGCATAAAATTCCTTAAACAGAGTGATATTGAAACAGCAAAAAATAATATAATGTTAAATATTAAATTACCATTTCCATGTCAACAAGAGCTGCGATTGGTTTTGAATTATTAGGCGACCCTTAGAACCAACATAATCATTAAAACTTGAACGGAAATATTTTTTTGGTTTTCTTAAACCTATTAAAACTAATATTGCTGTTTTCTGAAAAAAAAATAAGACTAACGATGATTAAAATGAAAATAATTCCTTGAAAATTTAATTTTTATGTTTTGGGATTGGAGGATATGATGAAGCTACGCACCTATATTCCTTATTCATTAAAATAGCAGCTGAAATATCGTTTTTGACGAATGTCTTTAGAAAAAAGATGTCGATGATTTAAATGAAAACATATATGTAGGGAGGATGGGTAGCGTAAAGCCCACCCTGCTACCAAAAAAGTATATACAACATAGTTTTTACTATAGAATATTGAATTTAAAGTCAATTTGTTTATAATTTATTCCCTTAATATTTTCTAACCCCGAATGGACTTATTATAATTAGCATTGGGGCTGAAAGAAGGACTACTTACACGCTGCATATGCATTGATTCTAAGAGAAATATCGTATTAAATTCCTTAAAGCTGCCAAAACGAATACTGCTGTTGTTGTCGCATTGAAAACAAAAGAATGCTGACTATTAAAATTTTAAAAAATATGTAGGGTAGACTGGTGGATTCTAAATCATTCTCTAACTACTTAAACGTACACCCCGATTTTACTACTTGAACATTTATTATAATTAGATAATTAGCTGTACTGATGAGATCAAAAGAACAAAACCCGTGTTTACAGATGTTTATATTATATTATTTAACTTTTTATTCTTTATTTTTAATTCACCGTAAATAAACCTCTTTTCTAAATTTTCTCACACCATATTTAATGAAAAACTATATACATATATTTTCTGTTGTTTGTGTTATTCCATCAATGTCTGGGCTATCTACAGTAAGTCTTTCTGCCCTATCTCAAATGCAAAAAATAAATATTTGGAAATTAAGCTAGTTAAATGGAACTGCCCGGATGATACGATCTAATGAGTTGAAATGTTGATCGATGATTGCATTTTGAGGGGATATTGGGATTAAGACTAATACAGTATTTATCAAGGAGGGTTAGGTTTCAAGAAGTGATTTTGATGGATTCATAATTTAATAGAAAGGATATCAAAAAGATTATTTGGATGACAGTTTTTTGTAAGAGTTCTGCCACTTGGATGTGCAGCTTTGGGTAAAACGGATCGAGCCATAGTCTAATAAGCACAGATAAATTGATTTATAAATGTTGGCCACGGTTTTTGCTGAAATTCCTTGCTTGTTGACCGTTAATGCTTGGAAGTGGCGGACCCTGGATTTGACCATGTCTAATGAATAGGGCATGCGATTTGAAGGATAGTTTATGATTAAGTAGGATTCCTAGGTATTTGTAGGTGTATAAAGATAAGATTTCGGTTTGATAGATTTTGGGATAAGATAATGTAATTTTATGAAAGAGAATAAAACGTTTAGATTTTGTAGGATTGAGTTTAATGTTACTTATACCGAGTTAGGGGCAGTAGAGAAAGTGGTTAAATGAGCTATTAGTAGAGTGTCATCCGCATATACGAGGTGAAATATATCATGGAAATATAAATTATAAAGTAAGGGAGCTAGTAGGAATTGTGGTGGTACATATTGCTATAGTGAAAATGATAAGGATAATGATTGTCGGGTTTTTATTTTATTGATTTAATATCAATTAGTAAGAAATTCATGGATTAAATTGATAATATGTTGAGGAATTATTAGCAAGAAGAATTTGTAAAGCAGACCTTGAAGCCTTGAGTCAAAGACCTTTTTTATATTAAGCCAAGCGACTACAAAAATGTATTTAGATTGTTTTTCTAGAACCAACAAAAAATGTAAATGTTTAATCCATATCAATTTTTTTTATAAACAAGAAGTGTAGTTCACTTTTGGAGGATGAAACTAAATTGGTAGTCAGGAATGTATAGGTTAGATACATCTACCAATTTTTTTTTTTTCGTTAGGAGGAATTCAAATAATTTATTTATTACAGGAAGAAGAGTTATCGTGCGATAACTTGTGAGATAGGCGGGATTATTGTAATGTTTAGGGATGCAAATGATTATTCCTTCCTCTCATACATTGCAAAATGATCTTCATTTATTTGAAAATCATAAAAATTTCAATATAAAAATAACAAATATGAAGTTAGGTTTTGCCAGTTTTATAAAAACATAGTATACTCTTTTAAAGCAAATATAAAAAAAAATAAAACTTTAGCTAGTATTTATTAGAGGTAGGGTTTTTTCAATATTTCATAGTAGGTTTAAAAAAATAAATTCATTTTTTAATTATTAAAGCTAATAATTGCAAAAATAATGAATTGAAATTAATATTAAGAATTTAATATTTTTAAAATGTGAGAAAAACACCAAACAGTTATGTTTTAAAATAAATAAATAAATATAACAATTAAAAATAATAAAAACATAATATTATAAATAGAAAATGTAATGATAAATATATTATAGATTAAGTCTTTTTATCATAGCTTGACATTCTTGCAAAATATTTATTCTATATGAATTCCATAATAATTATGTTTTTTTATTTATTTTCTGGAAACCTTTTTGAATTCAAATCGATTCTTCTGTGCCTATGTATTGAATAATAATACATTATTTATTTATTATTTTTTAGCTTTAATTGTTGTTTAGTTATCAGAGTACATAAAAAACGTAATATATAACAACTAATATGAATAAATAATCAATCGGTTGTGTTGAGATTCATTTTATAATCTAATATAAATCATAAAAATGAGTAGAATTGAATTATAAATATTTTATGAATTCAACATGTCAAAACTAATATATCAGATGTATTAAAAAATAAAATACTGGCGATGATTAAAATGAATAATATTTTTTTTAATTGAGACATTTGCGAAATTATGAAACAGAAGCCACCCAACCATCACATATTTAAATATCAAATAAATTTTGAAAATCAATACTAATTGCAATTATAATTGTCATAAAAAATATTAAAAATAACGATGAATAAAATTTGCAGATAATCCATTCATTCAAACTTATATAAAAATAAGTAGTAATACATAGTAGTAGTATTTGGCTATTGACCACGTAGTCCTTCCGCCAGATAAAAATAATTTTTACTTAAATTTAAAACAAGTACCTAAATTAAAATTTTAAAAATAATGAGACAGTTTAAATTTGTAAATGAAAATATTTGAGATTAAAATATACTATAAAATACTGGCAATTATAAAATAATGTTCGAGAAAAGAAATACAAAATTCTATAATGACAAAAATCTCTAAAGCATTGTTTTATCAAACAATACAATATAAATGTTCTTCACGTTTAAATTAAATTCAGGCAGGGCAGAAAGACCGCAGGTTTTTAGACCAGACGGTCTAACACCACATTATTTGTCTTTGTTCATGCATAAATAAATGAAATTCTGTAATTGTCCAAAAAAGATTGTTATTTATCTTTTTACAATAAATAAAATACGGACCCTACTGAAATCGGAAGATTTTGTAAATAATTTTATTGCGGAAGTCTTATATTTTTAACAATTTCTAAACCTATAATCGAAAATAGAAGATTTGCCATTTATTTTACAATCAATGAATTGAAAATGAAATTAATATAAACATAAGAAAAAAAACAGATTTTTTTCTCGTTTATATTGGTTGTAAAAATCTTTTTTTTCATAAAATTATTTTTTTTAATTTGCTCAAAAACTGATTTTTTTCAAATAGTACTAAGAATTCAAATATTTTTTTGGGTAATAAAGTAGATTTTTGATTTTTAAAACTTCATACCTTATTTTGTCCGCAAAACTCATTCCTTTAAAAATATTTTATAACTCTATAATCAGTTAAGTGTGGTTGTAAGTAATTCGGTTTTTAAAATGTTCCAATTTCTATCGTTTATTTAAAAAAATTCTAAAATGAAATATTGGAAGTAGAAAATGGAAAGATAAATATATTCAATTTTTTTTAAATCATAATTTGACATTCTTGGCAAGCAAAATAATTTTAATCAATATTTAATTTACAAAATTCTTTTGTTTTCTTAAAGAATTGATTTTTAGAATGTAAATATCAGTTAACAAAAAGCTAAAGATTTGGAAATTTCTAAAATTAAATAACGCAAATACAAAATGGAAAAATTTGGTTTTCATTAAATATTAAAAGTCAAAACCAAACTATGTCAATTAAGTCAAATTTTGATGAAAAGCAAATTTTCACTTCAAAAAATATAAGTTTAAGATTACTTTGATTTGTCACTTTTTTTAAATATATAAATGTCCAAAAAGTCAATTACTAAAAAAACTACTATGTGGTAGATTAAAAAAATAATAATAATAAAAACACAAAGTGGAATCACTTAATGGAGGTTGATCTTATCGTCATTAGATGTAAAGTTTTATTGGTAATGTTTAAATAAAATTATAATCTGAAATGTTGTTAAAAGTTTAATATTTTTGCACAATTGATGAAATTGTAATTTAGTAGATTAAACAAAATTAGAAACACAAGGTGAATGTTTACTAAATATTTGAGGTTAGGTTATATGTCAATATTTGAGGTTAGACTTTCATAGCAATATTAACAAAAAATCAAATTTTAAATATTATAAGAAATCAAATAGCTTTGATTAAGTATACACTTTATTTAAAAAAAAATATAAAATATTTTCAAAATGAAATATAAGAAGAACAAAGTGGAAAACATGTTTGCTTAATATTTAGAATTAGGTTTTATGTAAACATTCCAGATAAGGTTTTATGTAAACATTCCAGATAAGGTTTCCTTTGCCAAGTTTACAAACAATCTTTAATTAACTATAATTGAAAGTTTAAGACAATCAAATCGTGTTGATGTATTAAAATTAAAATAATTTAGTAAAATTACATCATAAATTAACTTCTGGTAAACATTGATATAGATTTTCAAATGTAAATATTAAAAATACAAAATAAATAAACACACAGAATTTTCATCTTTTCTTTAGCATCAACTCTTATGTTAGGTTTGGTTTTCTTATATAAATTAACAAGAAAATCTATTTTTATATTAAAATTTTCAGATTGTTTCCTAAAGAATTGCAAGTTGTGCTTTCTTGTCAATAACTTAGGTTTGGTTTCCTACTTCAAATTGATGGTTTTTAATTGAAACAGAAATATTTCTCTACAAGTTTTGAGATTAAGTTACCCTTTAGAAGAAAACCAACCTTTAAAATTGATCCTGAAGAAAAGAAAAAAATATTTTATAAATTATTATATTTTTGTATCAACATCTAAGGTTTTTTTATTTTAAAACGTAACCTCAAAATTTGCTGTAGAAATGTTATTAATGTATGTATATAAATTTATGATTTTTTTAATAGATTAGATAGAAATAAAGAAGAAATGAAAATAAAAATTATAATAACTTCATTTCTTATCACTAATTTGGTAATATTAGGTTAAAATCTTTAGAAAGTCAAAAAAGGAAAAGAAAACTGCGGGTTTGAAATTAAACTTTTTTGTAATATATGAAATTAGCCAAAGTTTAAGTGCTGTTTTTGAATCTCACGCCTTTCCTGTTCGTATGTCTAATACTTGTAAATAAATTTAAACGAATTATTTGAAAAACCATCTTCATCAAATATTTTTTTTAAAATCAAAATCTGAGAATCTTTTTATTGAAGTCTGGAAATCGATATAGCTAAATTTATTGTTTTGTTAGAGCCACTTCTGCTTCAGACATCATTTTCTACCTAGATGTAATTTTGTATAGTAGCCTTTCAAATATGAGGATCCCATACCTAACAAATAAAAAAATATTATAGTTTACTGTTGCAAAATAAAATCATTACTTGTAGAATAAGTTAATAAACATTAACAATACTAGCCTGAATGAAATTTTCCTACTTCTATAGAGAAAGAAAAATATCTTTATTTATTGAAGTTCATGCATAATGATAAATGTAAATAAGTATTAATATTAATATTGATTATACCACGTAAATTGGATATGAATAACCACTAGCAATGGCAAAAATATTGCCTCAATGGTAATAATCACCTACTGATCATCATCGAAAATATATAATAGGAAATAATGGTTTGAGTGGAAGAACACTGCCATGTGAACTCCTCAAGTCTTGTGATTTAAATGTCAAAGTTATATTGTAAATGTGTTTTGTATATTTTTTTGTAGGACAAGTCAATAAACTTAACTAAACTAAAATATGCTTTAGACATCGTTTCTTCTTCTGGTTAACAGCTTTCGACCTGTAGCCTTTTAACCTTCTACTTTTATATTTTATTGTTTTTCAGTGGTTATATTTTGAGTATTATAACATTCCGTTATTGAATGATATGAGGTAACAATTCAAATTACTTAGGAATTGCCTTCACCGAATTAATTTAAATCATCTATGTATTATTATTAAATACTGATGGCGTTTATCTTGTTTAGCAGATAAGGAACCCCTTGTCATGTAAGTAGGTAGTTAGTTAGTTCAGATGGGTTGTAACTTGTACAACCTGCAGTGCTGTAATCGTATGCACAAACACGTGGCGAGTTAGGAAGTCAGGGAGCTCAAACATTGCAATCAGGATTCGTCTACATAATTAGCTCCTCTATGGCAATATAACTTACATGTAGGATTTCGTAATTACTCACGTAAACATCAGCGCGCCGAATCCCTTGACAATTTGTTTGCCAGAAATTTTAAGTAAATATCCGGCACCGGAAGTAGTTGTTAAAATTTTCGGGGCGAGAGAAACATAAATTCCCCGTTTCGGCTGAAGGGCTAGGGGGGAGGGGAGGGGGTAAAGAGCGTTTACGGCGAAGTTGTGCACTTCTCCCACGTGCGGAATGGCGTTTTAAACTTTGACAGTAGACGTGGAGGGCCCTCGCATGTATTGTGGTAATAATTTTTGATTAAACTTTCTGTATAAGTTGAATTAGTAGGAAGCGTTGCGAGCATAAAAGAGCGCGTACACTTGGTTACACCTGCACGGGCAGAGTGTGGCAGGACGTAATTTTAATTTCTGCTCATACGGATGGGTCCGTGAGGGAAATATTACCTCTTCTTAGGTGCTTTTGTTTTGTTCCGTTTTTGTTTAACCTCTGGCGAATTTATTCAGTCATGTGACCCGAAATGGAAAATCGGCTCATTACTTCAAAGCGTTTAGCTGGTTACGTGTTGTAAAATTTGAAGGATTAATTAATTAAAACATTAACGGTTTATCTAGTTACAGTATTTTACTTTATGCTTAACTTTAGATAATTGAGTTGGTTAATATAATTTATGACATATTTTTAATAGTAAAGCATGTACAATGTGAAAACTGTAACTAGAAACATTTTAAGAAGTTATTAAATCGATTAGAATAATGTGGTTAATATTATTATCATTACTTTATAATAGACAATTTAGATGTTATAAAGTCTTTAGTAAAATTGCAATAGAGATCGCCTATAAATGTCTGGATGTTTCTACAAAGTAAGCAACTTATGTGTCAATTTCTTCTAAACTATGACCATGTATTGCACCTTCAAATCCTTCAAAATCAATCTTTGCAGAAGAGTAATCCTTGCAAAAATCCTTTATAATCTTCTTCTTCAATTTAGCAAGCAATCTCCTTCAAAAATACCTACATCTTTGTAATGTTCGTTATACCAATTTGCCTCTTAAACACTCACAACTAAGTTTAATATATCTATCGTTCAATGATTTCTTTAATAATTATGGATAAACCTAAGAAGACTTGAAGCAAAAGACAAAAAATCAATTCTTTCAATGAAACACAAAAAATGTCAAGAAACTAATTTTGATTTGAAGTTAAAGACGAAAAAATAATTTAGCTTTTTATAAAACAAAACAAAAATGTCAAGATAACGTGAACTTAAAAACTTTAGTTCGAAAAATGTTAACATAATATTATTTTTATTTAATTTCTATACATTTTCTTAATATTTATTAATTAGAATATTTAAACGTGAATAAACTTCCCTTTATTTGTTACGTAGCAGGCAGAAAACACCCGTTTAACACCCGCGTCAATTTCCTGAGCAATTCAAACCCTACCCCCCGAAATATTTATTATTTACGAAATTATCAAGTTTTAGGGGTTGCTCTCCCCGATTGAATCATTTCCACGGGCGTGTACCGAACACAAAGTAATCAGTAACATTACCGTGTAATTCACGAAAGGCCCTTTCAAATTTTAGACAATTGTTACGAACTGATACGGCGATTAATATGGGTGGAAAATTAATTAAATTACCACAATTACAGCAGGAAATTGAAAGCGCAGTGTTTCCTGATACAATACCACACACATTTGTTTATTTACGGATAGTTTCATAATTTTGTATTATTGCCCTATGCTTTCCGTGTGTTGTTTGGGAAATTGGACGCGTCTCTCGATTGTAATTAATAAATTTAATTGGAATTTTCGTTCATTTTATTTCGTTGTATTAATATTTTAACAAGTATATTAATTATTCGACAAAAATAATAGTCCTGTATATTCTGTAAATCATAAAACAAAATTCAATAAAATCATTGAAATACTGTTTTCCTGTCAACAATATTTGTTGACTGGTTTTGATGTATTTTGGATCTCATTAACATAACGCAATTGCAGACAGAGCAATGGGGTTTTACGATGAAATTAGTTATAATTTAACTGTTAACGATGGAGGCTTCTATTTCGTTATACATTATTATTCACAAATGAAACAAGTTATACAAACAAAGTAAAAAAGTGTATAATTTAACTCTTCCTGCTCTCTAAAATAAAACTTAAAACTCGCTATTCTTTGATTGGAAAATATTTATGCTTAATACATATATAGTATTAATATTCTGTGATATTTTATAAATCTATTATAGTTGCTTTATCAGTATTATTTAGTAAATAATCTACATAACAAATTAATAATGAATGAAGTTCTGATAATCTAACCTCGCTTTCACTTAGAAATTCCGAGAATGACTCTGCAGGATCGAAAACTTTGCCATTTAGGGGAGCGAAAAAAAAAACTAATAATTACCCGAAAAAAGGTCTAATTCCCGTTCCCGTCGCGAAAGAAACGCAATAAGATGGCCGCAAACCCTTCCCGCTCCGCCAATATTAAGTATGAAATCCGCCCCGCGGTATCGAGGGGTCGAATTCAAATTAAACTTCAGCACTTCTGAGTCTGGAAAGTTCGGCGGGGTGATCGAGGCGGTCATAACTGAAAAATTTAATTCACCGCCGCCCGCCCCCGCGGCCGCCCCCTTCAATTGTTTTGCCGCCGAGGAAAATTGACCCCGATCTTGGGCGAGCGAGTGTGTAACCGATATTTTTCTAACTCCCGCCGCCCCCCTGCCGGAGCCCGCGCAACTTACGGCCATAAAATTTATCGGTGCCGAAACGAATGCAACCATAAATCAGAAAAATCGTTTAAAACTACCCCGGCGCAGCATCGATCCCCGGTCGCCGGGGTTAGAGGAAGTTTGCTATTTCGAGGGTACGAAATTAGTTTTCTTTTAATTACGCTTACCGAGCCTATAAATACGGTTAATTTTTACTTGTAAGTAAGTTCATTATTAATAGCTACCGTAATTACGTATTAATCCGTAGAAGTGTTTTGATTAAAACTTTAAATTCTTCTTAATTACTCATCTACATACTTTAATCTACAAGATAAATGCTTTAGACCTTTTTTGCTTTTTATTTAAGCTTGATCCCAAAAGATAACAGCTTCATATTATTGTAATGACAGTCTATCTTAGTTTGTCATTAAAACAGTAAGTGTTAGACAAGAGTGAGGTTTAAGATCTTAATAACAGAATTAGTATTCTTCATTTTTTAGCAAAAAGATTATGGAAATACCTATAAAAATTACTTTTATATTTAGCAAATTTTTAGAAACTTAATTATAGTAAGAAGACAAACATACATTGTAGGTAAATAATTTATTTATTAAATGATGAATGATTACAATGGTAATCACTGTGAAAAATGCAAAATTCAGTGTGTGGTTAAAAGGTGAATACTATAATTCAGATAAAAAATGTTGATTATTACACTGATTGCAGTTATTTGCTAACTTTCAATTCCAAGTATTTTGATTATGATCTATAAACTCACTTTAAATATAGACAACTTTACTGGACAGAATTAAAAATATTAATGATGGTAGTTATAGCAGTTATTTACTAAGTAACTTTCAATTCCAAGTATTTTGGTTATGATCTACAAACTCACTTTAAATATAGATCAACTTTACTGGACAGAGTTAAAAAGATTAATGATGGTAGTTACAGCAGCTATTTGCTAAGTAACTATCAATTCCAAGAAATTTAGATTATGTTTTTCATCCTAAGTTATCTTAAATGTAGCTACAACTTCATATATTCCAACATTACAGATCATTTCTACATGAAATGCATGATAGTTACAGATTAAATACAATTAATAAATAAGGTAGAAGGATTCCTTCTCTTTTATTTTATTCTAAAACCCTAATTGAATTGCATTCATCTAAATGTTACCAGTAAAGATTCATTTCTTCGCCTGAAGCAATTCGAAGCAATTGTCGCGAACAGCAAAATAAATATTTGAAAGTGTTATCGTATTTCATTTACGAAAATTTGCCAAAGTGATCAGTAAAGATTTGTCCGTCAATTTTGGAAAATTTCCATATTTTTTTAGTGTTGACCAGAAAATTTTAGTTTTATCAAAGCTTGATAAGAATTACGCGAAAGGCTTGGTAGATTTTTAAAACCATAATTAGGTATGATCTAAGTTATTCCGGCAATAATATTAATTACATATCCCTTTCTTCACTGTATCTAACTTATTAAGTTTCTTTTGGCGTAAGTCAAACATACTAACAGAAATATTCTAGGATTGCTCAGAATTTTTTAGAATTGTTTAGTTTTAACATTATGTCGAGGGAAAGTTGCTGGATGAATAGCTACAAAATCTTGGTCCAAAATTTTGTTCTATAAGTATCAAGACATTACAAAGGATTATGTCTAAGAGATCAAACTTCATTTCCCAGCATAATCTCTTAATAAAAGAAAGAATATACATTTTAGTTACGTATAAAATCTTTATAGTACAGTGATGAAATGGGAATGTTGATGGTATTCATTATGCCACACTGACATAAGCACACGAAATAAGGTCTTCAAAAATTGAAGCTAAATATACCAGAAATAGTCAAAATATTTCCCTAGTGGCTACAATCGCTTGATACACATTATCTTCAGCTAATAAGAGTAAAGGGTTGAGTGGAAGAACACATGAAACCATGAGCTCCAACTTCAAGATCTCTGCATTAAATTTTGAAGTGATTTAATTTATATGTATGTATGTTTCTAGTAATTTTTAATAGATCTTCTAAAGGTAACAAATAAATATAACAATACCATATTGTTCATTATTTCAAATATAATTGTATATTTGTTGGTAATGGCACTAACACATCACAAAGTTATTTTTAATATTGAATAAAAACATTAAACTTAGAGGAATAATTAAGCTTTAGTCTACTGACAGGAAATTTTTGTTTTGCTATCTACAATATTCAAGTGGGATGCGAGTGTTCCTTATAATCTTAATCAAACTCCAATCTCATCCTCTCTACAACCCCTCCTATATGACATGATTTTAGGTATCCTTATGCAAGACCATATTCTACTCCTAATTGTAAAATTACCCAAAATATCCTTCTAACTTCTCTACTGCCTCCTTGGAATAGTTTAGTCTATTCCCAAAATTTTGAAAACCTCATTCTACAATTTTTGAGCTTATATCAACTTCTCATCTATCTACAGTAAGCAGACTGGCGCTACTAGGCAGACAAACATAGGTAAAAAAACCTAGGATCAACAGCCATCTCTCTTAAGATTGTAGAATTTCTTATATACAGGTTGTATACTATGATATTTGTAGAAGTAGTATCATTTATTTATTCCAACATGCTTATACAGCATTCCAAAATTGTACATAAAATCAATTCATATCGACAAAAATTTCAGTCACATATGGAAAGGGCAGAGTTCACAATAGAGCGTTCTTCCACTCGTACCAACACTTTTTTTCCACGAGACACTTGCTTCGTGGAGCAGATCTCAAAATATTTTAACTTTGTTTTAGCCAAATGCGGCATATTTTATTCTCAAAAGGAACTTAAACAAATATATGACTTATGTCGTCTTGACATTTGATAGATAAATTAATTTCATATTATATTTTTTTAAGAATATTCCGAGTAAATATATTACAGGACTTAAAATTATAAAATAACGAGACAATACAGTCTAAAAAAATTATAATCTTTCCAGATACTTGAAGAATTTACAACTTCGTGGTATGAGTGGAAGATCATCTAGGATGAACCCAATGCCTAATTCTCGTGAAGTCTAAATTATGTATGAATAATATTTATATGTTTTTTGTATGTGTTCGGCTTTTTTGTTAGCACAGAATTAAAACAAAAAACAAATTACAATCGGAATAAAAATAATAATAAATATATTTGAGGTAAAATATAAAACTTTTTTACTCAAAATTCTTTGTAATCTCTTGTGATCATTGTTAAAATATATCGAAGTACTCCAATTTATTTGGCAATCAATTTTGATAATTTTCAATTCACATCTTTCTTTAGAAAATTATAACCTCGTGAATGCTAAGGACTTCTGGAGAAAACTACACTTTGTATTTTGCGTGTGATGATTTTTTTTGCGTTAGTTATCAACAAATCCAATTTATTTAAAGTTCCTAATCTTCAAGATGAATCACAAAATAATGGTGGAAGCTATATTTAGGTAAACTCAACTAATTAAATTTTACGAATCGTGTCTTAGGAACATAAAATAAAATGTGTTATTTACTATGTTTTAATTATTTGTATTATTTTTCAATTCAGTGTACGTATGGATTACCACGTAGTAACGGTAGCAACCATTCTCTTGATTAAATGTGTTTTACTTTTAAAAAATCTCTAGAAAACTACAATCTATGAAGATTTCCAGAAACTACATTTTGTTGATATCACACACAGGATATTTTGCGTTTGTTATCAATAAATCAGTTCAAGTTCCTAATCTTCAAGGTGTATCCCAAATAATGGTGGAAGCTATACTTAGATCACATCTCAGAAACATATTAAAGAGTTTTAATTAAAAAATATATATTATTCTCTAGAAAATATAACCCAAGGTAAGCTCAAATTTAAAGAAACTACACTTTGTTGATATCACACGAAATAGTTTTTTGCATTTGTTATCGATAAATCCTAGCTTATTTAAAGTTCCTATTTTTCAAGATGTATAACAAAATAATCGTGAATGCCATATTTAGGACAGCTCATCTAATTAGATTTTTCGAATCACGTCTCAAGAATATGCAAAATAAAAAGACACACATTTCGACCGCCACTTTTCTCTGTATCTCCATTCGCCCTCTTTTATTCCTCTAGCTTTCATTATGCCTCTGATACCATCCTTCAATGGCATTGATGGTCTTCCTTTTTTTCCTTTTATTTTGCGGTATATATTCTAATACTATTTTTGGCCATCTTTATCGCCCATCCTCTGCACCTGCCCGTACCATATAAGTTGTCTGGATTCAACTTGGTCTATACTGCTGTACACTCTTCCTGTTCTTCTCCTTATCTCTTAATTCCGGACATGTTTCATCCTTGATAAACGATATGCCCTTCGTAAGTAGTCAAAAACTCCATACCAATCGAAATATTTGTCTCTTTTGACAATGTGATAATCCCATCTTTAAAATGATTAAAAATAAGCCTAAATTAAAAGAAAGTTTTATAGTAAAGACACCATATGGACTCTCAGTATCTGTAAGAAATAAGGGTTTGAGTGGAAGGTCATTGCAGCTCCGTGAACTTTGCTCAGATTCATCCTTCCTTATTGAATAAGCTTCCCTTAACTGAAGTTTTGTTCAGAAATAATAAGAATATCAAAAAATGTTTAAAATCCTCAAGTTGTTAATTTTTTCCACTAGAATATTCTTTAGAAATAATTAGAGTAATAAAAGTGTTCAAAAATCTCTTGTTCAAATAATTTCTTGAATGTTTTTTTTTTTTTAGAAGTAATAAAGAGAATAACCAGAAATATCTTATTTTATTATATATATCCTTAAGTTGATTTTCATAACTGTTTTCTTTTCAAATAAGAATAAAAAATCAAAGTAATCGTTGTTTTGAATAAGATTTTGTTGAGTGAACATACCTTCAAAATTAATAAGAATAGCTTAAATAAAAAATAGATGTTGAATAATATTTTATTGGCCCAAAATTTCTTTAAAAATAAAAATAATAATTAAAAAAATCCAACATTTTCAAGTTGTTAAATAAGCATTTCTAGACTTTTTATATTTATATTTAAGAAGCTTTTCTTAAGTGAAATTTTCTTAAAATTACAAGAATAACAAAATGTTTCAAAATCCTCAAGTTGTTAAATCAAATTTTCTCTACTTCATTCTCCCAATTGAATAATTTCCCTTAACTGAAATTTTCTTCAGAAGTAACAGCAATACCAAAAATGTTTAAAATCTTCAAGTTATTGATTTTTTCCATTAGAATATTCTTTAGAAATAATAAGAATAACAAAAATGTCCAAAAATCTCTACTTCAAATAATTTCTTAAATGTTCTCTACAGAAATATTGTTCGGAAATTACAAGAATAACAAAAAATCTCAAGTTGTTTTCTTGACTTAATATTTGTTGAAAAGTTTTCTTGAGTTATTTTATTTAAACTAATAAAAATAGCATAAAATATGAAAACAATCTTCTAGTTGTGGACTAGGATTTAATTAGCTGAAAATTTATTAAGAAATAAAAGGAATAACAAAACATTATCTAAAATCTAAGTTGTTGAAACACGTTTTCTCTACTGAAATATTTTTTTGAAATTACAAGAATATCAAAAAAAAGTTGTTGAATCAAATTATATTGACCGAAAATTTCTAACTAACTCTTTAAATAACAAGAATGAATGTTTTAAATCTTCAAGTTGTTGAATAGGATCCTTTTGACTGAAAATGTTTGCAACAATATGTAATCAGGATAACAAAAAATATTCAAAATCTTCAAGTTGTAAAAAATGATTTTCTTGGCTGAAATTTTAAGATTTTCTTGGCTGAAATTGTCTTTATAGATAACAAGAAAAATAGAAAATTTTCTGTAGAAAAGATAGGAACAACAAAGAATTTCAAAATTTTTAAGTTGTTGAATAAGCTTATCTTAACTCAAACTGTATTTAAAATAACTACAAACAAGTTTAATAAAAAATATCCAACATGCTTAAGTTATTTTCATGACAATTTCTTCAGAAATAATAAAAATATCAAAAATCCTTAAATTGTTGAAACTGATTTTATCTACTAAATTTATTCTTTAAAAGAAAAAACAAGAATAACAAAAAATGTATGAAATCCATTAGTTATTGAATCTTAACTATTTTTTTTAAGTAACAAGAACAAAATAAGGATTCAAAAGTCTTCAAGTTGTTAACTGATTTTCTAGAAATAACAAGAACTAAAAAAATGTCAATTTCAAATTCTTCATATTACTGAATAAGTTTTATTGACTGAAATCTTTTTTAAATACGAATAACAAAATATATCAAAAATTCTCAAGTTGTGGAATAAGATTTTCTTCGCTCAAAATTTCTTTAAAGATAATAAGAATAAGCTTTTCTTAACTAAAATTGTATTTAAAATAACAAACAAGATAAAAAGAATAACAAAATATATTCAACTACTCTTAAGTTGTTTTCATGATTGAAAATGTCTTCAAAATAATAAAAATGACAAAAAATGTCCAAAATCCTCAAATTATTGAAATGCATTTTCTCTACTAAAATATTCTTTAATAATAACAAGAATAAAAAAATCCATTAGTTTTTGGAAATGGCAAGAATAAAATAAGGATCTAAAATCTTCAAGTAGTTAAAAGACTCTCTTGACTGATTTTTTTAGAAGTATCATTCTTGTTAATAAATAACAAAGTATGTCAAATGTTCAAATTTGTCATATTACCGAATAAGTTTATTTGGCTGAAAACTTCTTTAAAAATAATTGGAACAAAAAATATATTAATATTCCTCAAGTTGTAGAATAAGGTTTCCTTGGCATAAAATATCTTTAGAGATAATAGAAGAAAATATTCACAAAAATAGGTATAACAACAAACATCTAAAATACTTAAGATAGTGAATAAGCTTTTCTTAACAACAATATATCTTTAAAATACAAGCAGTTTCGACTCTCTGGCCCCTTCCATGTTGGCCAGCCGCCCACTAATCCCCTTATGGACCTAGCCGACTTCGTTTATGACCTGTCGTGAATAATTTGGGTTGGTCATCCTCAAGTACTTTATGCTGGTTTCAATCTCTACTTCATGCCCCAGAAGCTCGATGGAGCTGGCCTTTCTTCTTTATTAAGAACCAGGCGGTCACGATTTTCTGCCTAGCTACCCTTATCCCTTCTGAGGCAAACCAATCCGCTAACTTGGAGGCTACCTCCTGCGCTGGTACCTAAAGTTCTCAAGTCATCAGCGAAACCGACTAATTCCATCCTATCTGTAAGCGGCAAACTGAATATTCTGTCGTACATTATAATCCACAGGAGGAGTCCAAGTACCTATGCCTGGACAATACTGCTAGACACTCGCACTCTTGCGTGCCAGTTTCGAACTCATATACCATTGTGCTTTCTTTAAGATAGATCCCCACTATCCTGAAAAGATAGTCGGATTCCCCACTGCCTCCAGTAACATGGTTGTGAATTTAACCCACATTTCGCTTTCAGTGACACCGCCAAGTATTGTTTTCTTCTCCTGAGTAGTCTGTTGTTGGCATAATTGATTAATCTCTTCTCTGATCCTGCTCCAGCAGAAGTCGAGTTGCTCTCCATCCTCTTCAGTGGCGGTCCAGTTTATCAGTCTCTCGAGTACATTGCCTTCGCCATCGATACAGACCAGTTGGTATCTTTCTTTGGAGGCAACACTAGTCTTAACCTTATATACGTAGCCTGTACTGTGCCTCTCGGGAGATACTGGTTCATCGGTTTAATGATCTTCGTCCCCTTCTCCTGATTGGCTACCTTCCCGGTAACGCATTTAGCGTGGCCATTACCTCTTCCACAGTAAACTTCGTCCTTGTTTGGTGGTGTTCCTACGTTGGAAAGGCCTATACTTATCTTTTAGCCGAAAATCATGTATCTATCCCACATGTCCGCATCCACGTTTCCTTCTTTTTCCTCTTTATGGTTTTGCGAAGGTTGGCTTTTGCAACTAAGAGTTGCAAGATTGCCACGTCACCCACTCCTTTACTATATGTAATGATGTCTTCGCGCATTTTGTTTGCTCGGGCCTCTGCCATAGCTACCTTCTTATTTCACCAATATATCCTGCTTTGTCATACACCCTTCCACCATTACGTTTAGGTTCGGTTTCTGATTTGTCCCCCCGAAATTCGAGGGAATCGCCTAGTAGCCACGCTCTAAGTAACCTTCTTCCCCGCAATTTCTGCAGATTTTTGACCAGCCGGGTTCTTTTCACTGAGCTGCTAGATGCCAAAACCCTTTTGCTTGCCGGCCTGTTCGGTCTTGTCTGGACCTTGCAACTTGATCAGCTGATTTTGATATTCCCCTTCACTATAGGATTTCCCTTATATATATAAATGGAGTAAAAAGTAACAAGAATAATAAAAAATATCCCAACCCTTAAGTTGTTTTTATAATAAGGAAGATAATGTCAATGTCAAAATGATAAAATTTTATTTTATCGTCCAATAAAGGAAAAATAAACATGTAAATGCTAAATATATGTATGTGAAGCTGGTGCTATATGAACAGTGGAGGAGAGGATATATTTTGTAACCATGTTTGATAAAGTTTAAATAAAGATAAAGATTACCGAAAATTTCTTCCGCAAATAAAATGTAGTATATAAAGATCTGATCCTAAATATAGGTTGGAATCTTTTTATATTTTGGTTTACGTTTAAAGAAAGATAAAATTACTACCCAAATTACTTAGGAAGCTTTATGCACAGTATGCGATTCACTTGTCTGAAAGCTACATCTTTTACCAAGAATTCCAGATCCTCCATAGATACAAGAAAGGAAAGTAATTAAATCTATTGTAAAACTCCACCAACCAATAGTGTTCATTATATATTACTTTACAAGATCTATTACAAAATAACACAAAATACATATATAAACATAATTAATCACTTTGAAATTTGGAGCACAGATCTTGAAAGCGGAGTTCACAGTTTTTGTGTTCTTCCTCTGGACCCAATACACTTTTTAGCTGTTGTTGATGCTTATAAGGCGATTGTAACCACTGAGGCAATATTTTGGCCATTTCTGGCACTTTTTGGTCTAATTTAAGACCTTTATTCTTTCAGGAGCTTGCGAATTATCAATTAACGAATTAATTACTATTAAGACTGCTTAATAAAAACTGTTTCCGACTTTTTAATCATCTAAAACAATTGTTGATAAGACAAACGGTACTGCAACCAATTTCTCATGCAATGTGATGTTCGTCAAGGATTATTAACCTATTGCCATGACATATTTAACCACGATCTCTCATATTTCAACTCCATATTGAATATGTACTCCATTATTAATTAATTATGCTTCTACTACTTGAATCACCATATTATTGTTACAGAAGGAAACATGGTTTTGTTAATGGTTTTCTTAATGGCGCTTTAACTTTTCCCAAAATCCAAATTTTCATTTTCAATCTGAATGAAAAAAGATGTGAAATCCGCACGCTTTAAATTGGTAAGTAATTTTGCTAAATTGCTAGAAATAAATAGACGTTTCATTTGTGGGATTTATAACTTATTTAGGAAGTTCAACATTTAATTAGCTGGTTCTTCTAATAGTAGATCATATGCATATAAAAGTTCTTTCTAACAGTGGCCTTTCTTAACAATTGAAATATTAAATTACTGTGCATAGTGTTCCCTGTCCTTGAAGCAGGTACTGCAGTCATTGACATCAAATTATAAACTAGGTGCTGATTTAATTGGAAAATCTAGAAAAAAAAGGAAAAGTAACTTCCAAATTTTAACGTTATTTATTTTTTCGGACTGAAGAAACTATGAAAGTTTCAAAATTTCTGCAAAATTTGAAGTAAGACTTTGATTGTTTCTAATTTAATTTAATCAATAAAAAGTCACTTACTTCCACAAAATTAATATGACTCTTATTTGAACTTCTACTAGATGTAAATACTTAGGCATGTTATTTATTTTGATCTACCTCTGAAACATCCAAAGTAAATATCAAAAATAGGAACATCAGAACAAAAAAAAGTTTTTAAATTGATTTGTCGACGTTTGCTAAGCTACGTAAGTACGTAATAAGTATTTTCTTAAAACTATTTTCTAAAAATCTCTCTGATATTAAGAATAAACTATGTGATTGAGATACCTTCTGTATCCCACGTAATCTAGACATATCGTCCAAATTTAAAAAGTCCCTATCATTTTTAATAAAATGCATTTAAAATAAATCATTCTTTATAAGTAAAAATTTCCTGCAGGAGCTGGTTCGAGATGAATATCAAAATATTGAATAACCTGCGAGGAGATGGCGACCTCATAAAAAACCCAATCTAGACTTAGAGAGATGAGGTGATTCGAAGACGGCACACGCGGTTGCATTAAACCTCCAGACGGAAAAAAATCCGTACGTTTCAGTAAATTTTCAACCTGGGGAAAACAGAATGGACGCGGTTATAGTAAGACCACGTTCGATTATCGTTTTCCATTACTATAGGTTTTCCTAATCAGCAATTTTATCTAATGCGAAATGAACAAAAAAAAGAGGAAGATCATCGCCAGGGGGAAGTATGATGGTCCCTCGGCTTTATCTTGGAATTGTGCCCTTTTTGCACGCCATCGATTTTTGATTACGTCTGTGTGTTTGTGTTCGTGTATACATATTTTCGGTGCGCTTTTAGAACGTCAATTTTCCCCTCCGCCCTGTAAATATAAAGGAAAATAAACGCGAAACCCGGAAAAATAAACAAATGTGTCGCTACTGCTTTTATACGGTAACAGTGGAGGGCATAAAATGTATAATCCTGTTATAAGGAATATAAGAAAAACATTGTTATAGAGATACACTTGTGCCAGACATATTTTAAAACAATGCATTGATTCAATTATGCGGGATCTCGAATACCTAACCGGATTAAATTTATCTTCGGTTCGGGGTTGTAATGTTAAAACGATAAACTAAGTGCTGTTGCCGTTTTACACGTGCACTTCGTATTGAGAGCAATATCGGGCGGGGGGGTGTTCGTGTTTTTTCTCAGATCCAACCCTCGACCAACCCTCGTACTTTATAACGTCGAATATGAATCATCTTATTAACTGCGGCACATAATTTATCTTCACCACTTCCTATATTTTTACTCTAAATTATTACATAACATAATGTTATATATAGTCTGTGAAAGCACTTTATGATAGATTTTAATTATATACAAATTTGTAATTATATTTCAAATAACATTTAAAATTGCATCCTTACGAAACCTTAAAATAGTCAACAAAATCAAACTAAATATTTTAAATTTAATAAAAGTCTTTATTTCGATAATAAGAAAAACACGTGTTTTCTACAACGTAAAGGACTTTAATACATTTTTATTGTCTTTATTTTGTGTTAAATTTGATTAAATATTTGATGTACTTCAATTAATGATTCACTTATACCAATTTAATTATTGTTTATGTTTGTATTATGTGATGTCCCTTATTTGAATAAAGCATATATTATTATTATTAGAGATGAGCTTCTAAATACAATTTTTGTATTTTTTAAGAAACCTTCGTGTTACATTGCACATGCACCCTGTAATGTTTCTTACTTAATTTTCAGGATAACGTACGTATTATATTGAAAGTAAAGTAAGGGTGCATGTGTCTAAGAAAATGCCGTCGTTTTTACAATATTGAAAATAGCTTTATTACAGCCATCACTAGAAAAGCCGTAAAAGTAAAGTTTAATGATTTTTCCCCGTCCCCTTATTAACCGCCATCTGTAGAGCATTACTTTTACGAGCCAACGTAGAAATTCCACCACCCTTTATTAATGTTTTTAGTAAGTCAGTGAAATGCCTTGCCGGTATTATATATACTTAAACTGTTGTCGACTGATGATCACCAATTTAACCTTTAAGACCTTTATATATATATATATATATATATATATATATATATATATATATATATATAGTGTAATTATTATGTACTATGTACCATACAAACACAGAGAGGAGCATGCAAGCTCATTTCGTGTGATTAATGTTTGATTAATTACTCTCCTAGAATCAGCCCCAGTAGTTCACCTTGAATAACTCTCCTCCACTTACCGTTAGGGCTCCTATCCACCCCTGTATAATATGCATGCGCGAACGTTTTTTTGCTATTTACCTTCGCATAAAGGGTACAGACGCTCGACAATGCAGTGCCCTGGTGGTCCATCTTACGCTCGAATCGTAAATAATAATTCCATTGTATTCTATAAAAGTAGGAACGCTCGCTCGAAAAATAATCACGCCCAGATGCCTTCAGGTATTCTCAATGTATCTCCTCTCCAAATACGATGCACCCATGAGTGAACACTAAAATAACACGATATTACAGAAAATCCTACCCACTGCGCCGATCATACAGAGCTATATAATAGTACAGCTTCTATAAACATAAAAAGCGATTACTAATTAAATTTCTAAAAATATTATTGTGATTAAATTGAAAATTTAAATCATAATTTGCAATTAAATGGATAATTGATTACAGAGCTGTCAATAACAATGCGGCCGAAATTACAGGAAGAAATTACTCACGGCGCAATAATAACCGAATTGAAAATTTTCACAAAAAAAAAACTGGCTGGGGAGCCGAAAAAAAAAACCCTCCATAAAAACAGGCTCGGGCCGTGGGGGAGAGCCTTTTCATTTTCCCGGGGTAAACGTTCTGTAAATAATTAAGAAAAAGTTCGCAGAGTGGAGAGGTTCAAACAAAAACACGATTTGTCTAAATCTGACAGCTTAAAAGCATCATCCCGAGGAGTGCGGCATTTATTGCCGAACAAGTCCATCACCGTCACCAGGCCCACTGATACGTGAGATTAGTAAATTTTGACGCGGATTTTTTTTTGTGTGCATTCACTTTCCGACCTTTCGTGCAATTAATTTATCCGAGAATTAATTAATTTATCGTCGTGATAAAAAATTACTCTTCGGTGATCGATTAAAAATGTGGTGGCAATTAAAACATTCCATGTAATAATGGATACGATTGAGCCCTTCATAATTTTTTTCTTAGGCGTATAAGGCGAGAGTGCGTCGTACGACTTTCCCGTGCACGTTTCGCGGCCATTAGAAAATTTTAGTTACATAGCGTTTTGCATGTTACGATGATAATCTTTAGCAAGTATGGAATGTTCGTGAGAGTATATTATTTATGCATAAAGTCTGTGTCGCGCCCATTAATTTATGTAAGACCGCGGAACGGCACGATAACTGAGGAAAATAATTTGTCTGCTTTGCACCAATAACACCTCTGGGGTCGTACTGTGCTAGCAGCTATCTATAATTACTAACAAGTTTCAAGAGAGTACTTAGTACGTATATTTCCCATGCTGTTTCGATTACTTTTCTTTGAAAAGAAAAATAAAAGGCAAGTATTTCTTAGAGGAATGTAATCCCTTCGAATTTAAAATTTTTGGCCAACTATTAGATTTATGAAAATCCTATTAATATGGTTGTAAGTATTCTAGGCCATTCCAATCTCCCAAATACAGATTTGTTAGTAGACGACTAGAACATATACACTTTTTATTTAATTCATTTATTTAGATCTTTTGATACGTATCAAAACAAATTAATTACAAAAAACATACGTAAAATTTTGAACAATAGAAGCACTGGCGCAGTTCACAATTATAAATCACGTTCTTCCACACAAACCCTTTTTGGGCCATGATTTTGGGAAGGCAGGTATACACATCCACATCCGGAAATATCCATATTTTCTTTCATATCTTGTTTTTATCCACTTTTTAGGAGAAACTTTTTCTACCTATAATCTATTTTTGAACAGGTACGATTTCATTAATTAATTTATGGTAAACAATATTCCTTGCTATTGGATCTTATATTTTTAGAAGCTACCTTTATTGTATCTTCAACAAAAAGTTACCTAGTACCATATGAAGTACTATGCTATGTTGGAATTCGTTATAACGCCTTATAAAATAGCAATTAATTTGATTGTGATAACAGCAAGTTTTATCAATACTTATTTAAGTTTAAATTGAAATGATATAATGATATACAATAAAAGAGTTCATTCTTCAAAGAATAATCTTTATGATACGATTGGGAGATTTGTTTAAGTTGTCTAGGATAAATATTCCAATCGCTATCGCTTTTCTAAAACTCTTTAGCAAGGAATTTTTTTGCATTAGAATTCAAGAAATAACAACCCAATCAATTTATTAATAGAATGCAACTCAATATTTAAAAAAACTGCAGCAGTAAAACTTTTGCCAATCTTAGATCTCCAATATTGAAACTTTATTTCATCAATGGCAATCAGCATGTTTTTTCAGTGAAAGATTTAAAAGTATTGTTAACTCAAAACTGTACATATTCAGAAAAACTTGGTAAAAATAACTCAAAAGCTTTCTTGATGCTTAGATTTTCTAAATAAAATACTCCTGAGTTTGGTAATTTGAGACCAATAATAAGATAGCATTTGTAGTTGTTTTGATGCAGTCTTAAGTTACGTAAATATTTAGATTATCAATAAACAAAGTTATATTCCTTTCGATAAAAATTTGTTGGCTAAAGTACACTTCCACTACTAAGTACACATATTGAATAGCTTTAATAACATTTATATTTATGTAATAAATAATTCGACGAAGAAATATAACTTTTTAATAATATGCAATTTTTATATTTTAGGACAAGAAATTATTGCGTTCGAACGCACCTACTTTTTTTAAATTATAGAAGACAGTACTTGCTCAACTACAAGCTGCGAAATTATTGCGTTCGAACGCACCTAGAACAAAATGATTACTTATTTTAATTACAGAAAACAGTATTTGGTCTACCATGAGCTGCTAAATTAATTTAGTTAGTTACCACTTCAACTTTCAGAGGAAAAGAAACCAAATTTGGCAAGAGGCAAGATAATAGCGAACCTTCATCATAAAGATCTTGTACGACAGCAGCGCCATTACTTGCAAGCAAGAGTGGAAGAACATTTTGTAATGAACTCAAGCCTTCCCATGTGCAAACATTTTTTTTTGTAGAATTTATTGTTATTTTCTATTTTATTATGTGACCGCAGTGGAACAATAATTAATACTACAACACAGACGCTTTTTAGTAACATTTGTTTTGCTCACCCAAAATTGTTGGATTAACAACAACATCCGTTCATTCATACATTTTAGTCCCTCTTGAAAACTGATTATGCTTAATATTCTTGAACTTATCTCCTGGGCAGTAAAAATAATATAGTAATGCCGATTTTTTTCAATTATTTCCAATGAATTTCGTAGTATAACTCAATACCCCGATTAGAGGCAAAAATAACTACTTAATAAACCAATTTTCATGAATATGATCTAAAATTAAAAACCTGCATCGGATTTAAAAAAAAGCATAGTTTTGGTTTAGTGTTTATATCATGAACTAGTACGTAGTAATTTTAGCATCAATTCTTACGATCAAATCAACATGTTGGACACAACAAACCAAACATTACAACAAGTTAATGAACAAGTCTAAATCAACATCCCAGGATCTCTGGATCAATTGCCAGTATCTACATCAATTTGTTTAAAGATATATGAACATCAAAACTCGTTCCACCACACCAACGGCTGAAATTGTCATTAAATCAGCGCAGTTTTCATGGATAAGATGAGAAATTGAAAATCTGCATTGGAATAGAAAAAAAAAGGTTTTAGGACGTAATAAATTAAGCGTTTAAATCGTGAACTTAGAACGTAGTGGTAACAGCCCTTATGCCCAAATCACCCATTTCGGCAATATAAAACAATTTTTACAACAAATTAATGAAAAACTATAGATATTCGTCTCAGAATATTAATTTCCAAATGTTTCTTTTGTTTCTATGTGAACATCAAAACTCATTTAACATCAGCCATAAAAAAGCCATCCAAACAGCTCAATTCGCATGGATAAAATTGGAGATTGAAATCCTTCATCAAATTAGGAAAAAATGGTAGTTAAAAAATAGTAATGCTTTTATTTTTTATTGCAAACTATTACATATTAACGAAAGCATTCAATTCTTACGATCAAATCATCCTGTGGGGTACAACAAACCAAACTTAGTAACAAGTTAATGAAGAAGTATAGATCCACATTCTAAGACATCTGGATCAATTCCTAATGACTAAAATATCAATATCAATATCAATTTGTTTTAAAGTATATTGACATCAAATTTCGCTCCACATCAGCGGCTAAAATTGTCATTTAAATTGCATTTTTTAATTTTAAATCCGAATTTAAAAACCTGCACCAGAAAATAAACATGGTTTAAGAACATAGTTTGTATTACAGTTTAGTGCTTACATTGCAAATTAGAATGATGTAACGATCGAAACTAACTTTATAACGAAATATTCTTCTTCATCTTCTTTATTTTTTGACAAATAGGAACTTTTCCTAAAAGAATCCTAAAGTAATAAAATATTGGAATTCTTTAAGATATATCAATACATATCCTTTGTTGTACTCAAACATGATTGAAAACAAATTATATTGATTAATTTACCTTATTCAAAATGAATCACAAAGTAATGGTCTCAATCACATAATTTTTTTCTCAATATTAAAGAAAACACACCTTCAAAATTTATAAATCAATTTTGCTTTCAGCCTTTATAAATATGTGTTAAACTTTTTAAAGAAACCCGAAATAGCAATATCACTCTTAAAGCAAATGTTTCTAAAAATTGAGAATATAATAAATAAAGTACCTACAATTTTCTATAGTTTAACGTTGTTTGTGAACAGAAACCTACTCAGTCTATTTCACAACAGCCAAGTCAAAGAATCGCACAGCCCATAATCTAATCCGCCAGGACCACCGTAATGGTATCAAAAAACCAAAGTGTTTTAGACATGAGTCTTCATTGGGCGTGGATGTCAAATTTTTGAAAATACAGAGGTTAATTGGGTGAAAATGTTGATATGAGTAAACGATACAAATTTGGCACGTTTTTTACTTACTTTATTAAATGTTAGATGTACAATGCTATTTGCTTGCTATTAATAATGGTTACATTATAACCGAAATATACGTCTAGCATTTAATAAAATAAGTGAAAAAAGTGCCTAATTTGTGGCGTTACTCAAACCAGTGGTTATCTAAAAGGTATAACCTTAAACCTGCCCAACAACCAAAACGTGATGCACACGGGAAAGCTGAGAAGGAAACCAAAACGAAGAAATAGAATGTATCTTCATTTAATAAATAAAATATTATCAGTTAAATATATTTCTACACCTTTTATGTCATATTAGTTTACTTAAATAGTAAAAAAACTGAATGACGTCCAACAAAAAAATATTTTCAACAAAAAATTGTAAACTCTTCTTATAGTTCTCCACGTCATTCGAACTTGGCGGAGGTGTGGTCATGTTATTGTAATTTTTATAAAAAAATTTAATGTTATTTTGTGGTAATCAATCTTGAAAATGACCCTTCATGTTCCAAAAACCCCAACCTTCGCGCAGATATTAAAACCTGGAATTTTGTGGTTTTGAAGAAGCTGTATACAGAAACATAAATGCATGTATAGAGTTTGTTCAATCAGTGGGTACCGCATACGGTCCAAATAGAATAAAATAGTTTAGTTTATTTGCTTTACAAGTCATACTAAAAAATGATACATTTACAAAAACTTTAAAATTTAAATCATAAAAGACTTGAAGGTTTGAGTTTGCAGTGTTCTTCCGCCCATTATTTCCTATATCTGACAATGAATATCAGCAGGTGATTCTTGCCATTGCAAGCCCCTATTTTTGTTCAAATTTACATTCTATTTTATAATCAACTGCATCGAAAAACAATTCGTTACTAGTCATGCAACTACCATCATAAGGAAACTAGATGTTGAACACCTTGCTGCAAAACTCATGATATTTACCAGTAAAATGCAAGACGCTGAGGTTAGAGACCGCACAACCTTTGTAGTAATTTTAGCAGAAGCATTCTTAAGTGTGCTGAAGAACTTTTACACTTGGGCGTAACATTTGGGCTAGAAAGAGGCCTTAGATAAGTGTCCAAAAATGTATGAAAATTTCCGATTACAGAAATGAGGAGGGTTTTAAAGGCATCCGGACAATCAAAATGAAGATTTTCTGGCGAAACTAGTGGCCTTGTGTTTCAATCCTGACTAAACAATTAAAGTTGATAACATGCGTGTTAATAAAATTTTGAGTGCAGGTCTATTCAAATCTGAAGTCAGGAACTTTACAAATGATAAATGAAACAACCTTGTAGCGTTGAAACCATAGTTACGAAATAAATTCCGCGTGTGATATAAACAAATCAACATTTGATAAAGTTCCTGATTCAATATGTATCACAAAGTTATGGCTTCAATTATCCAACAAATCTGAAGTCGTTCAGGGAATGACATTAAAGCAGTAAAACAATCCAAAGTAGCTCTTTGAAGTCGTGTTCTTAATATTATGCAAACAGAAATAAAGCAAGCCCCAAGGGCCTCAAGAAGAAGAAGGTTGCCCTAAAATTCACAGTTGACTGTCCCCACCTGTATAGGATAGCCTTCTCGATGTCGTCAATTTTGAGAAATATTTGCTGGAACTCATCAAGGTTAACGAAAAGATGAACAACTTGGACAACAATGTGAGAAGAACACCAAGCTGGTCCTCTCGTTCGACATTCCGTTCTCGAAGAGATACCTGAAGTATTTGAAGATGAACAATCTGAGAGATTTATTGAGGGTCATTGCCTATTGAAAGAACAGTTAATAGTTGAGGTACTTCCAGATAAACAGCCAGGACGATGAGGATGACAAAGATAACGATTAAATGTAAATGTAAATCACTTGTTTACTTTTGAAAGTTTAGTTGCGCTGTTGATATTATGCAAGCAGAAACAAAGGGTTCTGTTTTGATTAAAACGGCTGATTAACTCATGAATTTTAGTAAAGGTGAGTAAAATATGTTCGATTTTTGAATTAAAGCAATTGCAGAAACGGCACATAGGTTGTTGTTGCAGGTGTTGCATTATTTGAACAAGTCCAGAATCCTAGCTCGCAGATTAAATTCCAAATTTGATATTAGACTTCTGAGTAAAACAGATTATTATTGTGCTTGGCTCCACCATCTTCAAAAGAATTCGGTTATTGTGAGTGTAAGTTTAATACAATTTTAATTATTGAGAATGCTTTATTGGTTTCGAATTCTTCTATTTCCTTCATCCTGATAAGAGATAAGGACCTACTTCTATCTTTTCTACTCCTCAAATTATTATTTTATGGCGATGCTGGCTGGAGAACTGCTAATTGATAGCGAAGCGAAAGCATTTGAAGACATCTATGTTGTTAATAGTTACATAATATATCCACAGAAACGCCCGTTGTGAATCACTTCTATCACTTCCAATGTTCTTCTCTTTCTAATCCTTAAATTATGTGACGATATGTCGATAAGTTGGAAGGTAAGGATTAAGAATCTCTACTATTGTTATACATCTAGCTACAGATAATTAAATAGCTAACATTGAAAGGTTGGTGGTATTTATAATTAAAAAAAAAAAATCTTTACTTGTTACTATACCCTGACAAATCTGAATTATAATTTCTTTGACTGAAGAACCCACAGTGTAGCGAAATAATTGTAGCGTTTTACAGAATATATTTAAAAGTATTTAAACAGTTTTATTTATATACACCATATGCTGACAAATTGCCGGGATTTCTACAGTATGCTGTTAAAAAGTTAACAACCGCTTTGGAAATGTTCCCCAAAATCTTAGTTGATAACAGTGAACATAAATCAACTGCAGTATTAAACAAAATATTGGAAGCACATATAGCTGGCAACAAACACGCTGAAATGGACATTAATCAGAAATTAATTCTTTAAATTGTAGAATAACAATGAACTTCAAACTAAGAGCAAATAAGTTGTATTGTGATGATAAACACATTTAAAAATGAATTAAAAGACTTTAAACTTTGTTTAATAACAGTAAATTTATTTTTGTAACTTAGTAAGTTTATTTAATGGTACGTGTAGTTACCAGTACTTAGGCCACAAAAATAAAATGTTATACAAACAAAGTTTAAAGTGTTTTAATTAATATTCAACATGTATAACGAAGTAGATGCCTTCAAAATAAATAACATTGCAAAAACACTTTGCTAAGGAAAAATCTGTTTTGAGGTTCCTGGAAACTTTATTATTTTTAGAATTTATTTTGTGTCCATGGCGTCGCTATAGATTTTGAAATTAATTTTTAAACTTAACTTTTTATTTTTGATAAGAAAAGCTTTGAATAAATATTAGTGCACCGAAAGTGGGTATTTACTTAAGGCCTTTTTTTTTCTCTACAAATTTTCTTTTATAAAATCACATAATTGGATAATTACAAAATATAAGATTCAACGATATAAAAAAATCACAGTGCTGGTTGATTGAGGAAGCACACAGGTGTTTAATATTTATAATCTAATATTGAGTTAAGAATATAGTCAGCTTTTAAAATGTGTTCTATTGAAACACACATATATTTTGCCATACCAGGGCTTCTTCATGTGCAGTTAATTTACTTCATTTGAAAATCGTCTTATTATAATAAAATCTGCTTAATGCTGTAGAGCAATATTCAGAAAATATACCGTAGAAATTAAAACAAAAAGTAAATGCCAAGAGAATGCAACAGTTTTTTACATATTTTTTTTGTTATTGAGGAGTATAGAAAAACTCCCCACAGAAAAAAAGTATATATAAATAAACTGATAAAATTCTTATTTGAAAAGGAGATTTACAGATTACAGATCGACTGTTCGGCCCTTAACTAATCACTTCCCAAGCAGACCTATGTCCTTTATGAACCTGGTAACTTTCTTGGGAGTATAGAAATAAGACAATTTACACTTGGTTTGTTTCACTGTTTATTTATTTAATCTGACTAGTTTCGACAATTATGTCATTATCAAAGAATGAAATACAGAGATGTTGTATTGTTATATATATACTTCCAGTCAGGTAATAAGGGATGTCATAATCGGGGAGTTCCAAATCTCTTCATTATCATTTACGACAAATTTCCCGGATTTTATGGCTTTGTTTATTTCTAATCCCTCCTTCAGCGTTAAATGCCGTCCCTTATTACCTGAGTGTAAGATTTTAAATTCTTTTGCGTTGAAAAAATGATTTTTTCTACTACCCTTTATAAAAAGACAATTTTCGTCACCGAATACTCCAGCGAAAATTTGAGTTCCGTCACTAGTGAGAGAAAATCCCATAACGCAAACTTTCGTCACTAGGGACGAAAGTTACCTACAAATTTTCACCTCCGTCTAGTTGCCTGCTGTCACTATATCGTGTCATTATTAAACGTCAGTTTTTGAATTTGTACTGTTCGTAACTTCATCATATCATGATTTCTGATTCAGTAAGTGATTTAGATCTTTCCAATACTGCACCAGAAATAGTAAATCAAGCTGAGAAAACCTATGTGGATTTATTATCAGAAAAATTGAAAAAGAGGTATGAAAAAATATATGCAAAATTCATGGCATTTAAGGCAGATAATCGCGTAAATTCATATTCACTGTGCTGTTTGCATATTTTGCAAAGTTGTCGGTAAGTAATTTAAATATGATCAGTAGTTTTGTAATTTTTAATTCAAAATAAAGTATTTGTTTATATAATAAAAGTTTGTTAGTATCATAGGTAAGGTAGTAGAAAAAGTATAGTGTTTAACTCGTCGAAAGCATTTTCTTAAGCTCGCGAACATTACCAAACTCGGCTTCGCCTCGTTTGGTAAACTGTTCTCTCGCTTAAAAAAATGTTACTTTCGTCACTCGTTGAACAATATACTATTTTTCAATGCAATGTTTAGCAAAACCTGTGGCATATTTGTTATCCATGATTGATTTTTTATGTTCTTTTAACCTCACTTCAAAAGATCTTCCCGTTTGGCCAATGTAAATTGCATCGCACTGATCACAATGAATCTCATATATACCACATTTTTTGACATTTTCTATGTTTGTTTTGTTATTAATTAATAATTTACCAATATTCAAAGTATTAGTGCAAATAATATTAAATTCATTCCCTTTAAAACAGTTCATAATTTTATGTGACAGTTCATTGATGAATCCGATTTTAAACCATTTATTGCATTGTTCTTGTGGCGGATAAAAGTATTTTAGAAATTCTTTTTGTTTTTTCTTTCTCAGTAGCTTATCTATTAACGTATTATTATAACCGTTGTTTGTCGCGATAGTTTTTATAACGTTTAGTTCATCTGTGTAATTCTCCTTATTTAATGGTATATTTATTAATCTATGTAGAAAAGCGTGAAATGAGCTATATTTGATTTGATTTGGGTGATTGCAGTTTTCCGGTATAATTGTATCCGTGAAAGTTTCTTTTCTGTAAATTTTGAACTCTAATTTGTTAGATTGTGATTTTAATATAGTTAGGTCTAAGAAATTTAGACTATTATCAGTTTCATATTCAGAGGAAAATTTAATATTTTCATTTATAGAATTTAGATAGCTTTCGAATGAGTTTAGCTGTCGTGTAGTACCTATCCAAATGCAGAAGATATCATCTACATACCTAGCCCAAAATAATATATTTTTTGAATGTATGTTACTGAAAATAGTTTTTTCAAAATTTGACATAAATATTTCTGCTAGTAAAGGTGAAATCGGGGATCCCATTGGTAGACCATCATTTTGTGTATATAATCTATCATTAAACTCAAAATAATTTTGTTTGAGACATAGGTTGATGAGTTCCATCATTTCTTTCTTATTTATTTCTTGTTCGTCAGTTGTGTTTATTAATGATTGTAACACTTCTTTTAATTCTTTTATTGGAATTGACGTGAAAAGACTTTTCACGTCAAATGATATTAATTTTGCATTATTAGGGACTGATATTAGTTTTAATTTGTTGACTAAATCTATAGAGTTTTTAATCGCGTATGGTGAATTGAAATTAATAAAGTGGGGGAGTAACTGATTTACTAGTTTGCATACATTATATGAAGGTGCATATATGTATGACACAACAGGTCTCATAGGTATTTGGTCTTTGTGTAGCTTCGGTAGTCCATATAGTGTTGGGGCCCTCGGGTTCATCTTTACTAGTCGAAATCTATCTGATTCTTTTATCAAATTGACGCATGATTTTAACGTTTTTTTAACTTCTGATTGAAATTTATTTGTTGGGTCTTTTGTAAGCAATTTAAAACTATTAGATTGAAGTAAAATTTCTGTTTTATCAATATATTCTTGTCTCGTTAAAATTGTTACTGTGTTACCTTTATCTGCTTTGGTCAAAACTAAATTATTAACTTTAAGTTTATTTTTGATGTTTTTGATTACTGCTAATTCTGATTTGGACTGATTTTTTAAATTGTATTTACTTTTATGTTGAGTAATTAATTTTGCAATTTTAATTTTCGTTAATGTTTTGTCTTGGTCTGAGTTTAATCTATTGCACGTTATTTCTGCATCGATTCCTACTGATTCTGTTAATGAGTTAGAGTGTAAATTAGGGGAATATTTTAAGCCTTTCTCTAATAATGATATTTCTGCTTGATTGAACTGTGTGTTAGAGAAAAAATCAATCATGGATAACAAATATGCCACAGGTTTTGCTAAACATTGCATTGAAAAAAATCATTTTTTCAACGCAAAAGAATTTAAAATCTTACACTCAGGTAATAAGGGACGGCATTTAACGCTGAAGGAGGGATTAGAAATTAACAAAGCCATAAAATCCGGGAAATTTGTCGTAAATGATAATGAAGAGATTTGGAACTCCCCGATTATGACATCCCTTATTACCTGACTGGAAGTATATATATAACAATACAACATCTCTGTATTTCATTCTTTGATAATGACATAATTGTCGAAACTAGTCAGATTAAATAAATAAACAGTGAAACAAACCAAGTGTAAATTGTCTTATTTCTATATTACAAAATGTTTCACCACGTGCTACATGAGAAACTAATTCAAGAAATATTTCTTGGGAGTGATGCTCCTCACTTCTTCGTAGGATAATCTATCCCCAAGAGGACTTGTCATCATATTGAAAGAAAATTTTGGCATTGATGTTTTACTGTGCACCATCACCTCAAAGTTATTGTGTGTATAAAGTTTAGTCTAAGAATCAAAGATTAAGAATGGCAATTTGAAAACATCTTGAAGAAAGAAAGAGAACATTTATATCAAAATTTCGTAATTTCGCAGGTTCGCTAGACAGGTTATGTTGAGGATCTTAAATCATTTTAAGCTTGATATTGCGCAATTTAGGGGATACGCACACTGAACTGCAAATATTAAAATGCATAACCTTCATTAGTTATAAAACTATTCCCTAAGAGTTGCACTAGATGCTTGTTTAAGTGGATACCTACCGATAAATCATGGGAATTGTTAACAGCGACAATTATGTTAATAATAATGCAAACTTTAGCTATTGTTACTAGTTTTGATCTTGTTTGTATCTCATCAGCGTAGCTCGTTTCTGTCTCCAACTGCGGTACGCTGATGATCGAGGTGTTCTGTCCATAAGGGAGCGTGGAGCTTCTTTTGGGTGCTCTAGCCTTGGTTAGATGTCACCCTAGCTTCTCCGCCCCCGTGCGTACCATCATTGGTATAATCTACAAGAGGTGATCCTGTTTCTGTAATATGCCGGATCTAGAGTAGTAAAAATCTGTAATCGAAGGTGTCAATCGTACCATGCTAGGTCACGCATGAGTTGGTCTTATGCGGTGTCCTCCGGATACCTGGCGACCTCTGATTGTTTTTAGCCATTACTGCCCATTACTTGTGGGAACAAAAGTTGTCCAAAGGAAATTTAAAGAGAAACCCATGTCTCAAATGGGGTCGGTAGATATTTCAACTCAACAAAGATCTAAATCTAATATTAAAATTGTGGCATCCTTGTCATGATTTTTTATTATCAAGAGGCGTGATTGAAGTAATTTTGATCATCCATTTGCAATATCAAAATGTGTCAAGGAATTATTGAAACATGCATGCTTTAATGCTTTTAACGTTAGCACTACATTACTTCTATTAATATATATTATAGTAACAATTTTAGTATATCAACATTTAATACAAAATGCAACTAAGTTTAAATACCTCTTCAAAGTGTTGACGATCATTTCCGTTTTAACGCAGTATAAATATTACCTGAGAAATTCATGAGTGTGTACCTGTTTCCCCGGCACAAATGAAATATACAGCTCGACAATGAAACGGTTGTTTTCCCCCGGATGAATAATAAATCACTTAAATGGAACTAAAGAGATTTTCGAGCGGCGAAATATTTCTCGCCGCTGAAAAATTCATCGCGCATGAATCGGATCCGCGGGGCCGCGCGTTAATTGTCCGCATTTTTATCTAACGCGGGCGAAACTCGGCGCGCCAATCTATAATTCACTCTTACAATTTGTTGAGACAAAATCACTTCAAATTTCATTACAACGAACACGCCATCAAAAATGCATGTGTATCACGAAACCAATCGATTTCTCGGGGGTTTGCTAAACTTATTAAATATTAAATCGTTCAGAAAATAGCGAACACGGAGAAGCTGTGTATGTAGGTGGTTAATAAAATAATAATAGGATTATATTGCACTTTGCACAGTAACAAAATATGGATTAACTTACTTGTAAGGCTCTTTCGCGCCTGCCGCTTTATTTCGATGCATTATTAATTACGCTAGTAAAGTGTAAAATCGAATTTAAATTAGAAATACGAGTAACTTTGTTAATATCACACACTTCTTATTTTAATAGTAACTATATAACTAGATATAGATATAACTAGATATACTTTAAAATTGACTTACAATTTATTTGTTGAACAAAGGGGTCGGTTTGGTTGAATGTACAGAAATGATATCGACGAAAATAAATTGTGTACACATACACAACACAACAACGTGTTCTAGTTTTTGAATTTTTTAATGGAAATCAGTGTTCAGTGAAAAATGTTTACAGAAAATTACGGAATATATATGGTCGATTGGATTGTTTAAAAGTTACAATAAACAGTGGAAAATAAAAGAGGTAAAAGTAAAACATAGAGTTTTAGTGGGCGTTCACAAGTAGATATTGATTTGTTTAGTGAAAGTGCTGTTAAAATTTCCATTATTTGACTTGTACATTTTGAAATCAGAGTAAAATCATCTTTTTTTGATTATGTACATATTAGGTAGTTAGGAAACAAAATTGTCGTATTTAGTGTGAGGTATATAAAAGAGTGATCCACTAAGTCTTCACATTCTCAATGGGTCACTGTGTGGTATGCATTATGGTCTGGTGATCTAATTAATCCACATTTCTTTCAAAATACTCCTGAAACTGAACGATATTGATCTTAAGAATATATGGTTTCAACAGAAAGCAATTCTTTTATAAAGACAAAAATTTCCTGGAAGAATTATTGCAGCCAATGGTGACGTTACTTTGCCATTCATATCTTACGAAGTAAAACACGAAGACTACTTCATTTAAATTTATGTGAAAAGCTAGCCTAATAAAAACAATACACAATATATAAAGGATCAAAATGTGATTTTTAACAAAGGTGTGTTATTATTTTCATTTATGTATAGCACAACTGATATCTTTTATTGCTAAAATCTTTTTGAAATCCAAAAAAATTGTATATTATTGAATGTTTGAAACATTTGCTGATTTTAAAAGAATATCTTATACGAATATCAAGCCTTTAGAATAGTATAAGTAAATAGAAGGTTAATTAATTTTTAAACTCTATTAGTTTAGTTTAATTTAGTTTAGTCTATGTCTAGTTTTTAAAGGTTTTTCTTAAAATTTATTAAAATTTAAATTAGTATATGTTTAATGTTAAAGCAATTATTACTATTTTGAAATGTTGGGCAAAATAATAAATATAAAAACTTAAAAATAATTTATATCTTAGCATCTAATGTGAGTAAAACAAAACAAACCAACAAAACACAATCGAAAAAGCTTTAGAAAAAACCGTAGATAATATCAAAATCAAAGTTTTGCTATAAACTAAGAGAAGTATTGATGATATATATTAAAAGTCTGCATAGTGAGTTAACATTTCATCTAAATCAGGTGTATATACGTTTTATAGGTTTTTGTTAGATATATATTGTCTTTTCAGAGTTTTGTCATTTTTACAGTTTTGGAATTTTTATAGTTTCATTTTTATTGTTTTGTCTATGTATGCTTTTAATTATAGCCAATTTTTCAGTTTTGATAGTTTCATCAATTTTTACGGTTCTGAATGAAATTACTTTTATTTTCTCGATTGATTTTTGAAGCGTAATACGACTTCAGTGATTCCATCTAACCTGAATTATAAAGTGTTGGTGAGCAAACGAGCCGGGTGTGGGTTTCATGTGAATTGTGTGATATCCACAATTACGCTCAACTGGAACCAAATGCAATGTCTATTGCTGACTTGAGGAAAGAACTCAAGGTCAGGGCCATTTCCCATGCAGTTTTAAAATCACTGTTGGTTGCTAAGTTGTCAAAACTTTAAAGTCTGTAGCTACCAAATCTGAAAATGGCACTAAGGAGGTGAATGTTGAAGATAATGTGAAGATATTTAGCGTGAGAAGAAGAAATGTGAGATTGAAGATTCAAAAGTTCAAGAGAAAAGAGCAACTCCTGAAAAAGCGTTACATGAACGGCGAAGTCGGGAAAACTAAACTATCGACCGGAAGACACAAAGCAATATTCCTTCGAAGTATACCGGTTCGTGGAAATGTATTTGAACTCCCCGAAAAACCAAAGGATCCCGAAGAAAAAGAGTAGTAAAATAAGAAGAAAATGGATGACCATTAGAAGAAATAAGAAGACTAATAAATAGAAGAAGAGTATTGTCGACGTCAAGATATCCGATATGAAAGGAGAGAAGAAATAGAAAATTGCTTAAAAGCAATGAAATTTTTTATTACAAATCTTGATAAAATTTTAAAGACATGCTGAATGTTGCAGATGTAGCTATTTAGCTATTGGAATTTTTAAAATAAATTTGAAAGACCAATATACGTTGAAATTTTAAAAAATCTAAAAGTGAAGTTGCTGGAAAATATTGAAATTTTTTAAGATAAGTTTAAAAATATTTTGAAGCATATATACTGGCTGTAAAGTGTAGAAATTTGAAAAAACAATTAATGGAATATACTGAATTTTTTAGAAACTTGGATAAACTTCAAAGAGTAATACATGCTGGAAGTTGCAAAAATCTGGACGAGGAATTGCTACAAAAAAACCTTTGATGAGAAATTTTAAAGAAAATTATGGAAATCTGGAGAAGAATGTGCTCTAAAATACTAGAATTTTGCAGAGATATTATAATAATATAGAAAATAATAATAGAAATACTTGCTGAAAGGTGCATTTTTTAGAAGAATAAAACATCAGTATATTTCATTAATGGTTCCTTATAATGGAATATACTGATATTTTTTAGAAGAAGAAAAACTTGAAAGAGTAATACATTTTGGAAATTGTAGAAATGTGGAAGAGGAATTGCTAGAAAATACTTGAAGGAAAATTACTAGATAATAATGAAATTTTTAAATGTTGAAATTTATAGGGAGTAGTTTGTGATTTTTTTTTTATGTTGCTAACAATACTGGAGTTTTTCAACAAAATTTTGGAGAGAGTTTGAAGGAGGAATTTATGCTGAAATGTATAGAAAATTTATAAAGGAAATAATTGGAAAATACTAGAATTTCTAAAAAAGTTTTTTTTAATATTGTTAAAAATATTGGAGTTTTGGAACAGAATTTTGGAGAGAGTTTGAAAGAGGAATGTATGCTGAAAAGTATAGAAATTAAAAAAAATTGTTGGAAAATACTACAATTTCTAAAAAGAAGTTTGGGATTTTTTTTTAATATTTTTAAAATTACAGGAGTTTTTGAACAGAATTTTTGAAAGGGTGTGAAAAAGAAATTTCTGCTTAAAAGTATAGAAATCTAGAAATAAAATCGTTTCAAAACTGGAATTTCTAAAAAGTTTTACAGAAGTCTGAATGATAAGCATAAAGTGAAAACTATACAAAAATTTATTGTAACTTTTTACGTAAAATCCTGAAATTGTAGATAAAGATTTCGAAGATATTTAAAGCAGAAATAGTCGCTGATAACTATAGAAATTTGAAAGAGAATATTGCATTTTTTTGCTAGAAAATATAGGAATTTAAAAGAAGAAATTAGTGAATTTTCATTTAATATTGCTAAAAATAGCCTTTTGACAAATTAATACATACATAACACCTCATTAATTATCCATTATTTTCATGTAAATATGTACAAAATTTGTCAATAAATATATGTTACTATTATTGCTAAAAATACTAGAGTTTTTAAATAAATATATTTTGGGAAGAGTTTGAAAGAGGAATTCTTGCTGAAAAGTTTGGATACCTAGAAGAGAAATTGTTGGAAATTACTAGAATTTCTAAAAAGAAGTTTGACAGAAGTTTAAATGATAAGCTTAAGGTAAAAACTATACAAAACAAGACAAGACATTGATAAAATTTATTGTAATTTTTGAAAACAAGTGTTAAAGAAATTTGATACAGAAATACGTTTAAATATCTGTAGAAATATAAAAAAATACGTTAAGATATTTTTAAAGAGATATTTGCCAGAAATTTAAAACTGAAATACATGCTGAAAACTTAAATTTCCCAAACTCACTCCATTAAATTAAAACAGAACAAAGATTAAGGATCTAAATATCTTTCAGCTGCTGAAAGAATTTAAGTCACAAATGAACTTAAACCTATTTAGCAATGAGACTACAAAGAGGAGATATTTTAAATGTCTGCTAGTGTAAAATATTCATGATACTGATGATTCGAAGGCAGATAAAGAAACTACGAAAATGGCAAAAGTGTATCACCTGTCTATGTAAGATCGTGGGTCTGAGTGGAAACCATTGGTAAACAGTGAACTCTTCTAGTGACTCATGTGTCCTAAATTATTTGTGTATTTTATATGAAATGTATGTAAAACATGTGATATTTTTTAATTTTCAAAGCAGGTGAAGCAGGAAAAGACAATAAAGAATAAAGAAAACATATATGTAATAGAAGTAAAATGAAATGAGGATGATTCTGAAGATAGGGGTGCTTGATAAGCTCAGATGAAGATGGTAAATTTGGAGATAGTTTGGGATTAAAAGATATTTACTCAGAAAATCTGGTGGAGATGTTAGATGAAGCGGATTATGAGACTCTAGAAGAAGAAGATTGGAATTCATTTCGAAGCGCATATAAGAGGTAAATAAAGAGAAACTAGAGAGGAGTATTAGTGACTTAAACAAGTGATAAATATCTGAAGCAGAAATATTTGCTATTTCAAGTGTTGAAATTTAAAACAGATTTTTTTTAAGAATTGCTAGGAAATTATGGGATTACTTTAAGGGCAATTTAAAAGATATTAAGGGAAAGCTTACATACTTAAAATTATAGAAATCTGGAGAAGATTGTTTGAAAAATATACTGGAGAGATATTTACGAAAATACTTGCTAAAATCAGAAAATAAAAGAGATACTGCTGCAATGTAAAATATACTGGATTTTGTTTAGAAAAAAAAAGAAAAAAAAAGTTTCAGAAAATTACTAGATAACAATGAAATTTTTAAGAGAAATTGAGAAGAAATTAAAAGAAAAACATGCCAAACAATATAGAAATCTAGAAGAACTTATGTTAGGGAATACTGGACTTTCTGCAAAGAAGCTTTGATAAAAGTTGAAAGAACAGCTGAAAGTAAATAATTTGATGTAAAATACTGAAATTATTGAGAGAGGTAGATTTATAAGTTATTTAAAACAGAAATACTTGCTAAAATCTGTAGAAATTTGAATGAAAAAATGTTAGAATATTCTGGCCTTTTTTACTCGATCATATTAGAATTTCTAAGGAGTTCAGAAAATATTTTTTTATTATAGCTAAAAATACTGAAATTGTAAAACAAAAAATTGGAGGGTGTTTGAAAGAGAAATTCATGCTGAAAAGTATAGAAATCTATAAAAGAAATTGTTAGAAAATATTTCAATTTCTGAAAATAAGTTTGACAGAAGTCTGAATGATAATCATAAAGTGAAAATACACAAAAAAAACTTTCATCTAATTTTGTGTATTTTCACTGAAATTTATTGCAAATTTTGAAAAAAACTTTGGAAGATAATTGAGATATAAATGCATTTAAATATATGTAGGAATATGTAAAAAATGCTGAAAGCTAACGGAGGTTTGAAGAGCTGTTTGAGAAGATTTTAAAATTGAAATACAGAAAAACTTGAAGGAGTAGTACATGCTGAAAGTTTCAAAAATGTGGAAGAGGAATTGCTATAAAATACTGAGATTTTTGAGGGAGATATTTAAAAGATATTCAATGAAAAATTATACGTGAAAACTAATAGAAATCTGGAGAAGAATGTGCTGGAAAATACTAAAATTTCTACAGAGATATTATGAAAATTACTGAAAAATACTTGCTGAAATCTAAAAACAAAATGAAAGGGGAATGGCTTTTTGCAAAGAAAAGTTTAGAAAAATTTGAAACGTTGCAGAAATGAAACGAGAAAATAATGAAACTTTTAATGGGAAATGTAGAAATTTAAAAAACATTTGAGTAATTTGCAAGAATATGTGCTGGAAAATACTAAAATTTTTTTAGAGAAATTTTGATAAACATTACAAGAGAACTGCAAGCTGTAAAAGTTTAAGATTTTTTTGAAATTATTGTTAAAAATACTTGAGTTTCTAAACATAATTTTCAAAAAGAAATTCATGTTTAAAAGTATAGAAATCTATAAGGGAAATTGTTGGAAAATACTAGAATTTCTGAAAAGAAGTTCAACAGAAGTCTGTCAGAGAGGCTGTTGAAATTTGCTGTAATTTTTGAAATGAATTTTGAAAGAAAATTGACACAGAGTTTTTGAAGAGATATTTAGGGGGATTTTGAAATAGAAATACAGAAAAACTTGAAAGAGTAATATATGCTTAAAGTTGCATATATGTGAAAGAGGAATTTCTAGAAAATACTGAGATTTTTGAAGAAAAATTAAAACTTATATACGGAAAATTACAGAAATCTGAAGAAGAATGTGTTAGAAAATATCGATATTATTGAAAAATAGTTGCCGAAAACTGAAAAATAAAAGAGAAATTGCTTTTTTGCAAAGAGAAGTTTAGAAGAAATTGAAACGTTGCAGAAATCTGAAAGAAAAATTTCTAGTGTGTAATGAAATTTTTAAAGAGAAATTTAGACGTAATATATATGTAAAACATTATAGCAATCTGGAAAAGAATATGCTGGAAAACACTGAAATTTCTGCAGAGCAGTTTTAATAAACGTTGAAAGAGAACTGCAAAATGAAAATGTTTAGGATTTTTTTTAAATTATTGCTAAAAGTACTTGAGTTTTTGAACAGAATTTTGAAATTCATGCTGAAAAGTATACAAGTCTACAAGCGAAATTTTTCGAAAATACTAGAATTTCTGAAAAGAAATTTGACAGAAGAAATGATAAAGTGAAAAATAAATAAAACAAAATGAGATATTGATGAAATTTATTGTAATTTTTGATAAGAACTTTGGAAGAATTTTGTCACAGAAAATGCTGAAATTCTCTGTTATTGAATTTAAAAGAGTAATACATAAAAGTTGCAGAAATTTGGAAAATTAATTGCAAGAAAATATTGAGATTTTTAAAGAGAAATTTAAAAAATATTTAAGGAAATATATAACGAAAATTGTAGAAATTTGGAGAAGAATGTGCTGGAAAGTACTGGAATTTCTGCAGAAATATTTTAAATTATTGAAAACTACTTGCTGAAAACTGAAAACAAAGTGGAATAGAAACTATTTTTTTGCTAGAAAAAATAGAAAAACTTCAAAAAGTTACAAATATCTGGAACAAATAGAATCTTCTAGTTTGATAATGACGAGTTAAAATTGTCGAAACTATAGTCACTAAATAAAGTCAGTGTTATACAAACCAAGTTAAAAGTTTTTTATTTGTGAAGAATAATGTATAACGAAATAGAAGCCTCCGCCGTTAACAGTTTCAAATATCTGGAAGTAAAATTACCAGAATTTTTAAGAGAAACTTAGAAGGAATACATACACAGAAGTACGTTTTGAGAGGAATTTGAAACGGAAATACATGCTGTAGAAGTTTGAAAGAGAAATTGCTTAATGATTTATAAAAAAAGGTTGTGTTTAAAAGAAAAATACGTGCTAAAAATTGTAAAACTCTGGAGAAGAAATAATTAAAAAACACTGGAATTTTAAAAAAGAAATTTAAAAGAAATTTGACTAGTTCCAAACTCACACACTTAAATGTAATTCGAAACCACATAAAAGATCTAAACACCTCTCAGTCTCTGAAAGACTTTGAGAACTTGAATCTTTTCAGCTACGATGCCACAACGAAAGGATATTTAAACTGCTTGCGAGGCTAAAATATTTATGATGCCGATGATACAGAGGCAGATAAGGGCGATGAAGAAGTAAATGAAAATTAGAATGCTTATGGAGAACAAGATTGTTTGCTAAGCTCAGAGGAAGATTATGAACTGGAAGACAGCGTAAGCAGCTGTATACTTAAAAAATCTGGATTAGATGTCAGATGAGGAGGATTATGAGGCTGCAGAAGAAGGGAAACATGATGATGCAGTAGAAGTGGAAATTTAAACGTTTATCACAAGGAAACTAGGAAGAAAATTAGTGAAATAAACTATATTAGTTTTAGATTGGTGTGTTAACAAATCTGGCTGTGCTGTTCTAAATATTAAAATAAATCACAAAAAAATTAAATAAATGAATTGATTTTAAATGCAAATTACTATTTACTAAAATAAATATAATGCTAAATTAATTACTAAATTAAAATAAATGAATGCTTCAAAAATGTATGAATTATGTAGTGCATAAAGTAATAAACTCTTCTGTTGATATCATAAAAATTATTATGCAAGTAATTATTTAGCTAAAACTTAACGAATACAAAGATTATTAGTACTAGTATGATAATTGATAGTTTTAATAAAAAAGGGGAGTATCTTGAGTAAACTCAGGGAATACTGGATTGATGAGGTTGTTACTTGGCGAAACTCCATTATTCATGTAAAATTAATAAAACCATCCGTGTTTTATTACTTCTTTTTTGAGATCAAAGCCAAACTCTTAAAATATACGTGTTTTATTAATTTTAAACTCATGGTTTAGTTAGCATGCCCAAATTTTGACTTCAATAGGATATATATGTATTGTGGCAACTTGTCATAGATTATTACAATACGTTAAAATCTGTAGGTACCATGGATAAAATATTTATATCACCGTAACAATAAACCATAACCATAAAGAAAACTTTTAAAGTTGACTACAAGATCATCTTATAACGGGGTTATTAAACGTTGTCACATTACTTCAGAAGAAGCTTGGGTTTATGGAGCTAGAGTATCTTAATGTCGATGGAAAAATTCATCCACCACAATAGCAAAAAATTGCTTGTATAGCCGATACTACTGCATCGATTTAGCGACTGAATGTAATAAATTTACATAACATGCACATGCGAGGAAACAAATTTTAGTCACTTTATGGTTGGCAAGTTACCCCAATTAAAGTATTTATATTCAAAGGAAAATACAAACAATTAGTAAAATTAAGTTACTATTCAATAATATTAACACTGTGGCTATTACGGTAAACCACACTTAAAAAATAAAGAAGAAAACATAATTTTGCTACGTACTTACGGTTAGAGTATCCATGAATTATTAATTTTATGTAAAACTTATACATTGTAATAAAAAATTATCCTAATTTACGACCGAATAGGTATTTTTGTTTTTTAAAAGATTGCTTGATAGATTGGATTTTAATATACAAATATTTAAAAAAAATCAGTTAAAATTATTATACAATTAAAAATAAAGTGATAAAACAAAGTCATAGTGTCTACTTCATTATATTCAAGATGTACCACAAAGTGAACGCCTCCACAATAAAATATTATATATTTGTTCAATGTTGACCTTTTAAAACTGTACATTAAATGTATAATATAAATATTTAAGTGAAATCTAGTTAAACATATAATAATAGGCCTAAACATTTATAATAATCTTCATTAATTGCAATTATTTTTCATTTGAAAACATTCACTGTAGTGCATAGATTGTATGTTAATTATAAGTATTATTAAACCTAGCTAAATAAATAATAAATCTCAAACTTTGATAACCAGAAGTCCGCTCTATAAAATATGAAATGTTTAATGATACCTTTATCAATCTATTATAAGTTCACAATTATTTTTCATTCAAAACCATACTGTAAATAATTTTCTCAATATATAAATACCAAATATGAAACCACACCACCAAAATTCCAACAACAACTATTTTCTACGGCAAGCAATTTTGTATGTATTTTCTCCTTACCAGTGTTCGGCAGAAACATTTTTACCGTCCAACTAAATTGCCTAAACTTAATTTAGTAAGCCTCGGCGCTTAGAAGGTAAATAAATGTTCGTTTCGCACATTCGCGATCCCGTTTCAAAAATCCGCTCGAATTAGGGACCGTGGCAACCTGAATAAAAGAAAGAAAATGTAATTCATAACAAAAAAAAATTCAATCGAAATTTTGATAAATTTATAAAATGTAGTATTTTAAATCCCTCTGCCAAACATATCGATTATTTTTTTAAATAAATCAAACAATTTTGATTTTATAAAAAAGCATCTTCCTGCCAAGTATTTAAGTTGTTGATATGATGATAAATATCTATTGTATAATATCTGATCGTACGTTTAGAAATAGTTTATATTATTTAGATACTTTAATTAAGTATCTGAAGTATACGAGATATTACCATAAAGGTGTCATGTAATTTAAATTATTGGGTTTATTCTTCTCTAAAAAAATAAAACAATTTTGAATTTTTTATTTGTTTTTTTCAATAAACCCAAAAATAACTGTCATTGTATAGAAATTTGTTGTTGAGTTACGTGAAGATATGATTAAAATTTGATTAAAACATTTCTTCACAATTAATTTTGAAGAAAGTGTTTTAATCAAGTTTTAAATTATAATATCATAAAAGATATATTTTAAAACATCAATAGTATACATTATAATCGATTAAATTTTACAATTAGTATTGATTATCAATGAGAAATGGGTAATAAACATGTTTCGAAAACGTTTCATTTCAATCTATTCAATTGGATGGTTAAAGTTCGCTAATGATTACATCGAATCAAAAAAAAAGTTTCGTGGCAAAATCGCACTTGATGTCATGAAAAGACACGGCTTTTACTTGATCCGGCACTCCTCCATCTATCATCCCCTTAATAGGCCTGTCAAAGTTCCGCCTGCATTTTTTATTGCGGAAAATTAACGGCAATTTCGGAAATCGCAGCAAAAAAATATAGAGGTAATTTCGTGTTGAAAACGATGGAATTTATTTCGAGCCGGGACCCAATTTATTTTTTGCCCTTGCCAGTTTTACCTAAATATTTCAACCGGGGCATTAGTATTGCGTGAAAAAAGTTTTCGCCGCGTGCAAAAAATATAATTACTGCCCGAGTGTAATATTTAATAATGATGTTTAATGTTTATGCTAAATAAATTATTATGCCTTTGAGGCTTTGTGAGTTTTTATGTGGTATTATGATTGGTAAAGTTATCCACTTTAAGTTTATTCCTTTCATTCGAATAAATTATTGGTGTGAAAAAAATCAAATTATCGTAATATTAAACATTTACTGATAATTATGTTACGTGATTAGTATAAGTGGTCATCAAAGGATCGTCCATCTCCCACACAATACACGCATTACATCGACAATGTTAATTAAATATTGACCAATGCTTAGATCTACGTGCTGCATTAACAATCAAATCCTAGATTGCGACAGCACAAATTTCTACATAACGGACACGTGTCCATATATTGGCAGATACTTGAAATCAAAGTCACGAATCCAATTATTGTCAACGCCAATTAGCAAGTCGTCGCCATTAATCAAAACGTAAGTCCTTCATTTTTCTCTCTCCAATAATTTAAATCGATGAAATGTTTTAGGGCGATAAATAATTTGAGCCGAGCGATAATTTGTCTACGTGAATCAATTCCGGAAGGATATCCCTGCGAAACAATTCATCTAAAAAGTCAGTTTCGGACTGTTCCGACATCCTAATATATTTTGGTTTGGTTTAAATCGACGATAAATATTTGTCCGTCCTTCCAGTGCGTTTTAGGGTACACTAAAATAAACGTCCGTAGGGCGAAATAAATGACCACGCATTGATATTTATTAGTTTATGTTCGCAATTGTTTTGAAGGAAATCCAGGGGCCGGAAAAGGGGTTTCTATAGGATGTCCGGTGGCCGTTAGATATATATTTTTTTATTTTACATTTTTATTGCGGACGTAGATTCAACACTGTAAAAAAGTTGCACGAAATAAAATTACGGCGAATGAATGGCTTTGAAACTTTCACCCCACGTTTGTGCACTAATCTCAAAACGGCATGCAATGGAATACTAAATAGGGAATATGAAAAAATAGTAATTTGCTAAAATGTGTAATTATTCGTGTATTTATACTAAATAATAAATCTTACAACCATTAGAGCTAGTTTTAGATGTGAAAAAGGGAGCAAAATGAATGGGATAATTGGGCGAGGCAGTGCGAAAGAATATAAAGTCAGACAGGGGAAAAGAAAGAAACGGAATAACTGGAAATAATTTTTTGTACGAGTGGTAATGGCATTGAAGTATGTAAGCAGCAGACTAGGGAAGGGAACATGGTTGGAACCAGACTGTTCGATAAAACAGCTTCTACGTTTAGAATTTTATTACGAAAAGTATTTACAAACATTACAGAAAATACGATGATAAATTTTATACTTTCAGTAATTTAATTCATTTGACTAAAGGAGAGATTCTGTGTACTTTCATTATAAAAGGTTTATCGATTCTTTACGGTGGAGAGCTCATTTATTAATGCATGTAGCATTTTTTTCGTAATTGAATGTTCCTTAATGTAGGCTTTTAATAAATTTTCCATTAGACTGATGTAGATTTTTGTCGGGCCATTTTTCATGTCTAGCATGTGGAAGTTACCCGGATTAAAGTCTTGAGAGCGACACGGTTCGTTTGGAGATAGGAGCCCCGGAATGGAAACGCAGTTGATAATGAACGGAATCGCCCTGGGAATTGAAATTAAATAATAAAAACAATGTAATCTCTGCTGGCAAGTCCCAGTAGGAAACAGCTTGTATCCTCGAGTGGATAAGGGAAATAGTAAAATAACTTCGCCGATGCATGAATGTTTGATCGTGTCTACCGTGCGGAACTTTCCAAACAGTAAACATTTATAAAGTTAGAATTAGTGGAGCGAGGGGGCGGCGGGGTTCCTGGGGGGGTAAAAGGCACTCGAAGTAAAAATTAATACAAACGATGATTAAAAAATCTGCATAGGACCCTCTCTTCCTGTTCTCCCGTGTTCCTGCGACGGCTGTTTTATGACTGTCCGGGGACCGTCAGGAGGCATTCACATGTAAAATGGCAAGGCGAGCCTGAAATTAAATATCAAACAAGTATTTAGACATCACGGCTCGCCTCTTCTCTCCCTCCCTCTCTCTCCACCTTTTTCACGTCCAATCTCCGTCCTTTTTGCTTTGTTATGCCCTTTGCATAAATTACTTATTTGTATGCATATGAAAATTCGTCACTTTAAATTAATTAATATGCAAATTACCTTTTAAAGTATTCAATTTGAACTGAATTGCGCACTCAAATCGTGAAAGTTACTTGAGAAATTGCTATTCTAATGGACTGTCTAAGTTTATGCAGTCCTGGCCTTACATATTTTCATTACGATCAACCACTTCAAAGTTTAATTATATTTGCTTTAGACATATTACATTTAAACTACCCTAGCGGATATGATAATAATACCTAGTACGAACTAAAACCTAATCACAGAATGATGAAACTTAGAAAAACTACATTAATGGAAATTAGTTTTAAATGAACATTACTTTTTACTTTCCCTTAATTAGAAATATTTCTCAATTTCTTTAAAAAAAGGATACACAAGATACACCTTAAACTTTATGAGGTATTAACAAAAACTTGAGGTAAATTATTGTAGCCAGTGAACCAAATTGCACTTGAAAACTTTAAGTTCTTCTTTTAAAAATAATACTATACTAAATATGCATTATGCATACTGTATCCTAAATAAGCTTCCAAATAAATATTGTAAAAAATACTAAACATATAATTGCTCATATGATATTCTAAAAAAGTTTTTCGATAAGTGTAACTACTTAAAAAGGATTAAAGTTAATTCTGTAGTAGTATATGCCTCAGACATAACAATGACCTTGAGGGAGATCATAGTACTCCTTGAGTTCATGGCAATGCCCAATGGGATTTACCCCCACTGAATTATTTTATTGTATATACGATTAAAGTTAATAATTGTATTTAATTATTTACACGTTCTTAGATAATTTCTGAGAATAACTATAACAATTTGAAATGGATTTTTTTTTTTAAAAAAACAGTGTTTTTAACAATTCGCTACGTCTTTCTTAATTATCCATTGATTTTCTTCAGCTTTCATTTTTTTTCTAATGTTTTCAACAGTTGGCGCTTGTTATTTTTTTGCAGATTCTTCTATTGCTTCTTTTTTCTTCTGAAATAAATTTATTTTTAAGTTTTGTAATTTCAACTGTCTTTTTGTATTCTTTGAAATATTTTCTTTTTTACACTAATCTCAATAATCGCAATTGTTTTAATTTCTTTGTTAGGTTTTTCTGACTGTGAACTTTCAAATGATTTTTTCACAAACTCTACGTTTTTGACAATTTTAAATCCTTCTTCATGAAAATTATTTTTCTTTCCATATTATGTTTAATACTTCTTGATTTCAATATGCTTTTCAAACTATGTATGCAATTCTATTCCACAATATATTTATTCCAAATCATTGAAAATGAAACGGTGACTCTTTCTCAATTGTTTTTCCTTCGGGGTTCAGATCTTCTTTTTGTAATATTATTAACAGTTGATGATTGAATTTTTCAGATTATTCTAGTGTTTTATTTTAATATTCCCTTCCGATCTTAAATATATATTTTTAATAATAATTTTAGGTTAATATTTTATTAAAAATAATTAATTTTTTGAGAACTTAAAATTATTTTTGTTTTATGAGTTTTAGAATGCTTCTTCCCAAATCGCAATCGTTTTTAATTATTTATCTAATTACTTGTTTTAATCACTGTAATTATTATTTTTTAACAAACAATTTTAAATTATACTCGCAATAAGACGTTTTTAGATAATTTTTGAAAATAGCCAAAATTAATTTGAACATTCCATATTTTTAACAATTCGCTACGTTTGTGTTAATTATCAATTGTTTTGTTCGGTGTTTTTAACAGTTGGTGATTGTTTTAATAAGTTTAAAAGTTTTTTAAGCATATGGTAAATGGTTTTTCAATTTTTAAACGACTAAATGACGAAAATTTTCAAAATTATACTCTACTGTTTCAAAATGGATTTTTTGACTTAATAAAGTTCGATGTTTAAATTTTTAATACAAAATAGAATGTATTTAGAATACATTTGGAGGATTTTTTGAATGTGTGGCAATTGTTTTCTTCATTTTTCTGACCCCTGAAATATTCACTTCGTCGCTTCAAAATGAGATTTTTTTTAAAATTTAAATGAAGTTTGATGTTTAAATTTTTATTTAAATAATAAGAATAGATTTGAAATAAAGTGTGTGGGAATTGTTTTTCTATTTTTCAAACGCTTAAAAAGTGGATAAATTGTTGAATATTTATCTGTAGTGTCAAAATAAAATTTTCTTGAGTTTTAAAGATGTTTGATGTTTGAATTTTTCTCTAAATGATAAACTATAGATTTTAAATAAATTTGACAAATTCTAAAGTAACGCCCATAGGTGAAAAGATTGCAAAATTACACATTCAAAAGGGGAATTTTTGAGTTTTAATGAAGTTTGGCGTTTAGATTGTTACTTAATCTATAAAAAATTTAATTTTACATAATTCTGAAGAATTAAAATAAAATTTGGCAATTATATTTTCCATGTATCTACCGTTTCAAAGAGGAAAAATTGCAACATGAATGTGTGGTCTTCCAAAATGGGATGTGTTTGAGTTTTAATTAAGTGTAATCGTAAGTCGAAAGATTTCTTAATGCTGTGGCAGTTGTACTTTCTTGTTTCTAAAGCCTAAAAGTTGAAAAATTGCAAAATTATACTCCAATGTTTCAAAATGCGATTTTTTGATTTGTAATAGAGTCTGAGGTTTAGATATTCACCTAAACAATAAAAAATTAATTTCAAATAAATTTGTTTTTTCCCTGTATCTAACGGCTCAAAGAGGAAACATTTCAACGTGAAAGTGTGGCGTTTCAAAATGGGATGTTTTTGAGTTTTAATTAAGTGTAATCGTAGAAGTATTGGGTTACTCCACTATATAAGTTTGAGTTTAGATTTTTACCTAAATGATAAAAACTGAATTCTGAATAAGTCGAAAGATTTTTTATTGGAAAAATTCTTGAATTACATTGTGGTCTTTTAAAGTGGAAATTTTTGAGTTTAAATTTGGTTCTAAAGTTTGTGGCAACTATTTATTCCATTTTTTTAACACCTGAAAATGGAACACTTGCAAAATTACACTGCGTTGATTCAAAAGGGAAAATTTTGAGTTTTAAAGAAGTTTGACGTTTAGATTTTTAGCTAATCTATAAAAAATTAAATTTTTCATAAATTTGGAGATTTCTAAAGCCTTTGCCAATTGTTTTTTCCATGAATCTAGCGTTTCAAAACAGAAAAATTGAAACATGAATGTGTGGTGTTCCAAAATGGGATGGTTTTGAGTTTTAATTAAGTTTGAAATTTAAATTTTTACCTAAACAATAAAAACTGAATTCTGAATAAGTCAAAAGATTTTTTATTGGAAAAAATTCTGAATTACACTGTAGTGTTTTAAAATGGAAATTTTTGAATTTAAATAAAATTTGACGTTAAGATTCTAATTGTTTTTTTTTTTCATTCTTTTAACGCCTGTAGGTGGAATAATTGCAGATTCAAAAGGTTTTTTGAGTTTTAATGAATTTTGACGTTTAGATTTCTTTATAGATTAGGTAAAAATCTAAACGATAAAATTATTTTTAAAAGATTTTTAAAGCTTTTTGCAATGGTTTTTTCCATGTTTCAGAGAGGAAAAATTGCAACATGAATTTGTGATGTTCCAAAATGGGATGTTTTTGAGTTTTAATTAAGTTTGAGGTTTGGATTTTTACTTAAACGATAAAAACTGAATTCTGATTAAGTCGAAAGCTTTTTAAACTTGTGGAAATTGTTTTTTTCATGTTTCCAAAAGTTGAAAACTTTCAAAACTGTGGTGTTTTATCCATGATATTTATGATTTTTTATCTTTAAATGAGTTTGAGGTTTAGATATTCACCTAAAATATTAAAAAAACCTTCATTTCAATTTTCATTTGAGGTTTTTAAAACCTTCGCCAATTGTTTTTTTCCTGTATCTAACTGCTCAAGAGGAAAAATTTCAACATGAAAGTGTGGTGTTCCAAAATGGGACTTTTTTGAGTTTTAATTAAGTTTGAAGTTTAGATTTTTACCTAAACGATAAAAACTGAATACTGATTAATATGAAAGATATTTATTGAAAAAAATTCCTAACTGAATTATATTGTGGTGTTTTAAAATGTGAATTTTTGAGATTCTAAAGTTTGTGGCAATTGTTTTTTCCATTCTTCCAACGCCTGAAGGTGGAATAATTCCAAAATTACACTGCATTGATTTAAAAGGGAAATTTTTGAGTTTTAATGAATTTTGACGTTTAGATTTTTACCCAATCTATAAAGAATTTAATTTTACATTATAAAAATTGCAAAATAAATGTGTGGTGCAAAATGGGATGTTTTTGAATTTTAATTAAGTTTGTCGTTTAGATTTTTACCTATATGATAAAAACTGAATTCTGAATAAGTCGAATGTTTTTTTAATTCTATGGCAATTGATTTTGCATCGCTCTAAAGCCTAAACGTTGAAAAAAATCAAAATTGTACTGTGGTGTTTCTGATCTTTAAAGGAGTCTGAGGTTTAGATATTCACTTAAACTATAAAAAGTTTAATTTCAAATAAATTTGGAGGTTTTTAAAGCCTTCGGCAACTGTTTTTTTCTCTGTATCTAACGGCTCAAAGTGTGGCGTTCCAAAATGGGAAGTTTTTGAGTTTTAATAAAGTTTGAAGTTAAGATTTTTACTGAATTCTGAATAAGTCAAAAGATTTTTTATTGGAATAATTACTGAATTACACTGTGGTTTTTTAAAATGGGAATTTTTGAGTTAAATAAAATTTGACTTTAAGATTCTAAAATTTGTGGCAATTGGTCTTTTTATTCTTCTAACGCCTGAAGGTGGAATAATTGCAAAATTACACTGAGTTGATTCAAAAGGGGAAATTTTGAGTAAAATTTTTTTTAACATAAATATGGAGATTTTTAAAGCTTTTGGCAATTGTTTTTTTCATGTTTTTTTTCCTTTCAAAGAGGAAAAATTGCAACATGAATGTGTTCCAAAATGGGATGATTTTAAGTTTTAATTAAGTCTGAGGTTTAGATTTTTACCTAAACGATAAGAACTTAATTCTGAATAAGTCGAAAGATTTTTATTGGAAAATTTCGTGAATTACACTGTGGGGAATTTTTGAGTTTAAATAATATTGACGTTAAGGTTCTAAAGTTTGTGGCAATTGTTTTTCCTTTCTTCTAACGCCTGGAGGTGAACTAATTGCAAACTTACACTGCGTTGATTCAAAAGGGAAATTTTTGAGTTTTCATGAATTTTGACGTTTAGTTTTTTACCTAATCTATAATAAAAATATTTTACATACATTTGTAGATTTTTAAAGCTTTTCGAAATTGTTTTTTCCATGTATCTAGCGTTTCAAAGAGGAAACATGGCAACATAAATGTGTGGTGTTCCAAAATTGGATGTTTTTGAGTTTTAATACCTACCTATGATAAAAACTGAATTCTGAATAAGTCGAACGATTTTTTAGTCTTGCCACAGGATTGATTTTGCATGTTTCTCAAGCCTAAAATTTGAAAAATTTCAAAATTATACTGTGGTGTTTCAAAATGGGATTTTTTTGAGTGTTTTTCAAATTTGGCTTTAAATTTTTACCTAATCTATAAAAAATTATATTCTATTCTATTCTAACCAAATTCTGATTAAGTCGAAAGATATTTTAATACTGTAGCAATTTTTTTTCATATTTCTTAAATTTGAAAAATTGCAAAATTATACTGTGTTGTTTCAAAATGGGATTTTTAATTTTTAATTGAGCCTGAGATTTAGATATTCATCTAAACTATACAAAATTTAGTTTTAAATAAATTTGGAGGTTTTCAAAGCCTTCGGCAATTGTTTTTCCCTGTATCTGACCGCCCAAATAGAAAAAATTTCAACATGAAAGTGTGGTGTTCCAAAATGAGATTTTTTGAATTTTAATTAAGTTTGAGGTTTAGATTTTTACGGAAATGATAAAACCTGAATTCTGAATAAGTCGAAAGATTTTTTAATCTTTAATTCTTCATGTTTCTAAAGCCTAAACGTTAAAAATTTTCAAAATTATACTGTGGCGTTTCAAAACAGGTTTTATTTTTACTTTTATCGGTGTCTGAGATTTAGATATTCACCTAAACAATAAAAAAAATAATTTTAAATAAATTTGGAGGTTTTTAAAGCCATTGGCAATTGTTTGGGATGTTCCAAAATGGGATGTTTTTTGAGTTTTAATTAAGTTTGAGGTTTAGATTATTACCTAAACGATAAAAACTGAATTCTGAATAAGTCGAAAGATTTTTTATTGGAAAAATTCCTGAATTACATTGTGGTCTTTTAAAATGGGAAATTTTTTAGTTTAAATAAAATTTGACGTTTAGATTCTAAAGTTTGTGGCAATTGTTTTTTCCATTCTTCTAACGCCTGAAAGTGGAATAATTGCAAAATTAAACTGCGTTGATTCAAAAAGGGAATTTTTGAGTTTTAATGAATTTTGACGTTTAGATTTTTACCCAATCTATAAAAAAATTAATTCTACATAAATTTAAAGATTTTTAAATCTTTTGGTAATTTTTATTTTCTATTTTTCTAACGCCTGAAAATGGACTAACTGCAAAATTACACTGTGTTGATTCAAAGGGGAAATTTTGAGTTTTAATGAATTTTGACGTTTAGATTTTTACCTAATCTACAAAAAAAAATAATTTTACATAAATTTTGAGTTTTTTAAAGCCTTTGGTAATTGTTTTTTCCATGTATCTAGCGTTACAAAGAGGAAAAATTGCAACATAAATGTGTGGTGTTCCAAAATGGGATGTTTTTGAGATTTAATTAAGTTTGAGGTTTTGATTTTTACCTAAATGGTAAAAACTGAATAATGAATAAGTCGAAAGATTTTTTAATCCTCCGGCAATTGATTTTGCATGTTTCTAAAGGCTAAAAGATGAAAAATTTTCAATTTATACTGTGGTGTTTCAAAATGGGTTTTTTTTTTAACTTTTAATGGAGTTTAGATACTACTAATCATCTTTATTCACAGAATGAAAATAAAATATAATACTTGTAATGTATAAAATAAAATAAATTCTAACATAATTGGTCTTCTGTTTCATGGCTATCGACCAGTGGTCTTTCAGCCCTAGTTTAGATATTTACCTAAACTATAAAAAAATGCTGAGGTTTTCAAAGCCTTCGGCAATTTCCTTTTCCCTGTACTGAAGCATAAAAGTATAATATTCCAAAATGGGAATTTTTTGGGTTTTTTTCAAATTTGACTTTAAATTTTCACCTAATATATAAAAAAAAATATTTTAATCTATTCTAACTAAATTCTGATTAAGGCTAAAGATATTTTAATCATGTGGCAATTGTTTGTTTCATGTTTCTAAAATTTGAAAAAATTCAGAATTATACTGTGTTGTTTTAAAATGGGATTTTTTTACTTTTAATGAAGTCTGAGATTTAGATATTCATCTAAACAATAAAAAATTTAATTTTAAATAAATTTGGAGGTTTTCAAAGCCTTCACCAATTGTTTTTTCCCTGTATCTAATGGAACAAACAGGAAAAATTGCAACATGAAAATGTGGCCTTCCAAAATGGTTACTTTGGGTTTTTGAACTTTAGATTTTTACCTAAATAATAAAAAAGTATTTTGAATAAATTCTGAGGTTTTTAAACCTATAGCAAATTGTTTCTTCCTTGTTTCTAAAGTCTAATTGAGGAAAAATTGCAAAAATACACTGTTGTGTTTCAAAATCAGTTTTAATAAAGTTTTATACTTCGATTTTTATATAAATAAAAAATATAATGCATTTTGAATAAACTTAGAAGATTTTTGAGTGTGTGGTAATTATTTCCACCATTTTCCTGGCGCCTAAATATTGGAAACATTTCTCAATTGCACTGTGGTGATTTAAAATCGGAATTTTTGAGTTTAAATAAAGCTTGGTCTTAAGGTTTATACCTAAACTATGAAAAAAATGAATTTTGAATGAATGTGGAGGTTCTTTAAGTTTATAACTTCTAAAAATGAAGAAAATCAGATTATTTTAAATAAACTTTTCTGTTCTTAAATCGAGTTTCATAATTTAAGTTGACTTTTTCTAAATTGATAGTGTTCTTTTTTATACTAATTCCTGTGTTTTGACAATAAGAATTTTGAAATACGTCTTCATAAATTTCAAATGTTTTTCTTATTGTTTTCATAAATCTCAATTGTTTTCACTTATCTGTTAGGTGTAATTTTGTTTATGATTGTATTTTTTTTAATATCTAGGTTTTTGACAATTATGAATAAATTTTAAGGGTTTTTGTCTAGTTTTTAACAGTTGTTAATTTCAATATCTTCTCTTTCTAAATATTTTTTTAATAATATCGTTGAGTCTTTCAGAATGTGAAATTCCATTCAACAAAATTTCTTTTTTATTTATTGGATTACGCGTAACCAAAACTCTCAAAAAACATTTATGAGGTTTTCAAATCAGAAAACTACTGTGCTGCGTGTTCGTGTTTCATAGATTTATCAAAGGCATTTGATTGGGTATCTCGGAACGTGCTTCTTCCTAAAGTGATATTGTTACACTTTCCGACTATCTAGCTGCCCTATTAATCATTCTTATTTACCTAATAGAAAGCAAACTATTTACTTTAGTTGTTAAGTGATACTATTACCAGATAAGGGGGTACCTCAAGGGTTAATTTTGGCACTCTTCCTAGTAATAAATTACATAAACCTACACCTACACTTGGGATAGTTCTACTATCCTATTTGCTGAGATACGATAAATATTAGCTTAGTAATCCTCAAAGCTGTATTATTTACTCCTAATAAACAAACACTAAATACGTCAGCCACTGCAACATTCGTTAAAAACAGATATAAAGTTTCTGGGTTGAAATTTAACTTGGAATAGATACATACTTGAAATTGCATTTTTAGGCAGATTTATTTTTATTTTCCAAGAAACGTCACTCAATGCCAAAAATCAGCATTGGTACTTCAGTTCTGCTCAGCGGGTTGTTGTGCGATGGCGTTAACATTTCAATCATTGTGAAGTTGGGAAAACCAATTTTTGTGGGCATTGTAGACGACTAAAGCAACAGAAACGGCAGAGGAGGCGGCGGCTGATTAATCAGGGAAGGACTCTGGATTGAGTCACTCTTCTGGGTGTCGACGATGACAAGTTCTTGCTTAGGAGCTGGCAACTTCTTGGCGAGCTAATATTTCTACTCAACCTTTTCTAGTTCACAGTAGAACAAATCAACTGTGATGTCCCACTTCTGTCCGCGGGGATTTTCTTCGCGAAAAAGCAACACTTCACGTGTCAGCAACCACCACATCAAACCCATGCTATGAGGACTTTTGTTGTTACATGAAATGGCGATGCCACAAAGCGAAAAAGTGTTGCACAGGGCTATTATAGAAATATTGGCGTAAGCTGGTGACCAGTAAGTAGGTCACATTCTAGTTCATTTATGCAATGAAGTATTTCACTCATGTTCACGAAGATGTCAACACTTACAAAAAACAGAGACTAGATTTTCAAAGGCATTCTAGATCTTAAATGGTATAAATTATTATGGTCCAAAATTCTATTTGTCTACTATTGTCTACTAAATAATGTACCCTTAGAAAAGTTCAGACGAAAGTATTTTCTGATAGAATGGTCGTCCTCAGTTAAGCCATAATTATAATACATAACTTCAATTTCTTTAAAATTGGATTTTTTATAATCTAAATTGATTCATAGTCACTACGATAATAAATAGTGTAAACGATATGGTAAATTGATTCATAGCATAAACGATGATTAATTTGTAAATTTAGAATCACCTAGCCTTACTACTAAAAGCTCAAAGTTAATAGTTTACGCGTTGAAAATATAAATTTAAGTATTTTTTTAAAAATGTAAGCAAGAAAATTTTACTTAAAATAAAATAATTATATAAAAATATTTTTTATTAGTAAAAAATGAATTCTAAAAAATACCAAATACCTTAATTGTATATGACAATAACGTAATATCTTATAAATAAAAGCTTTCAAAGGAAAATAATATTTATAATTTCAATACGCCGGCGAAATGAATATTACAATTTAGAAAGAGAAATCGTCTCCTATTTCCACCTTTACATATATGATTTCATAAATAATACGTGATAAAATGTTCTTTGTTGTTTTCCGTTTGTGCGCGCACAAAAATATTTTCATTTTCCCTTTATGCTCCCTTAATTATAGCCGCCGAGGGAAATAACGATTTTTCGGATGGCATTTCAACAAACTACATAACTCCTGGCCCTTTATCTGATATTCACAAGTACAATATTCGGACGCATTAAAACAGAGTAAACATTAAAAACGGCACGATAATGTCGGGAGTAAAATCAGCTTAGGGCACAATTAATTACGATTAAGGTGGTTTATTTATCACGGGAGATTAGCGCGTTTCGTTTAAAATAAAAAAAGGGTCCCCCCTTCAGGAAGGCGAGCGCCCTTCGCGGAGGCTGCGCATGCAGATAGATTGGGCAGATGGGATGGAGTCCAGGGCTTAGCAGATTTTGGCTGGCCAAACGATGTACTGATTAAATCTGGGCGCATTGTATTAAGGGAAATGGGTTAATTTTACGCCCATGTACCTCCGGGGAATCGAGCGAGAGGGAAATTACAATATATATTCGCCGGCTCTTATCTGGCGCGATGTTATCGTCCGAAACTACGATATTGGCCCTTAATTTAATTCACCGGCATTCACATAACAAATTGAAAACCTATATTGCGCGTTTATAAGTCGCACAAAAAGCGCATAACAATTCACTTTCGTTTTACTAGATAGATGCCGGCGGATATACCTAGGGTGTAATATCGCAGAGAGGGTGGCATTACTTTATTACAGGAGACACTGGCGCAGGCACCCCCTTCTTGTCCTCCGCTGCACTGTGTGTACGGCCATAAATTTGCATATATATGTATATGAAATAAATTATGGAGCTTTACTGGTTAGTCTACGCCGGGGATAATCAATTGTTTCATTATATATTCTAAATAATTAATCAAGGGCTTAAACAAAATCAAACCGCATATAAGCTTAATCCCTCTAATTTACTTAATTCTATTTAATGACACCGATTTGCGTTTTAAAGTTTTATTGATATATTATGAAGATATAATGTATTCCACTACGTTATGGGAAAACAAGGAAATTTCTCGTACAACCAAACAGATTTGTTGTGTTGAAGTTAATAAAAGTTAAAAAAAAAGGTGAAACATAATTTACTATAAAACCACAAGTAAGAAATTATTTGTAATATCTATTTTTGAGATACAATGATATTAGGTGACTTAATACTAAGACCACAGCATTCTAATTTCTGAAGAAGAATTTTAGGATTTACATTATCGAACGCTATTGTGATATCTAGAAATGTCGCAATGCCAAAAGAGCATTTTCCCAGAGACTGTAAAATTTGTTCAACCAGACGTAGAACTGCGCTTGCTGTAGAGAGACCTCTTCTGAAGTTGTTACTTTCTAGGTACCTAGAAATTTGGATAAACATAATCTTTTCTAGAACTTAGTTCTTTGGAATTGACTTATCCACTTTCTTGAAAGTAGGTATAATTGACGATATTTTCATGTCATCCGGAAATACTCCTGATATAAACATGATTTAATAGGCTTTCTTTGCAGGACTTAAGGATATCAACTGATATGTCATGCTTTGCTAGGTTAATGTGCGGATATTACTTCTCTTACTTCAGCTGTAGATACCATAGTTGAAGGTGGAGTCGAATCGAGTTTAATGCATCGTGAGTGCTTGGTGGTATCAATTTATAAAATCTGATCCACAATATTTAAAAATGACGAATCAAAATATTTAGGAGGTATTTCACATTCACTATCATTATATATATACAATAATCTTTATTTGGACAATACAAAATACATAATAACAATAAATATGAACACAATACAAATAGTTGGTGTTAGTCCGTCTAGGCTATAGACCTGAGGTCTTTCAGCCCTTGCTATCATTATTATTATTGATTTTATTGGACTTAATTATTTCCTACATGGCTTTACTATTTGTACTAGATTAATGCAAGAAATTCGAGTTTGTTTTAATTTTGGTTCCCTAAGTTCCACTCTGTAAGATATTGTGAGTTCTTTTAGCATTTCTTTTAGATCAGGATTTTTAGTCATTATAAGCATCCCGAATTAATTCCAGATTATCTCTAATATCTCTCACTTTGGTAGTAAACCAATGCAAACCATTGATTTTAGATTTATTTCAAGTCATTTTTTATAGAAAACGCAATTTTGAATTTAGAAATAATTATATCATCCAATAATCTATATTTTGTATTAAAATCCGAGAGTATACTTATAGAGTCCCAACTAATATTCGTAAGTAATTGATAAAGATCAATTTTACCTGCTTCTGTAATTGGCCTGTAAATTTTGATTGCTACACCGTTTTCCTGAACGATATTATTGGGTAAATTAATAGATAAATCTATGCCAATATGATCCGAGGTTAAGGTATGATTTAGAATCATATTGTATAGAGCATCCAGTATATTTGTAAAAACGTTATCTATTGTAATTTATTCAATTCTAAAGGAATTTAATACTAGCATCATATCAAAGAATATTTAATATTCATTTCTCAATACATATTTTGCTAATTTATATTATTCAAATTATAGGAAACTTTTAGAAAAAGCAAGGCTGCTTTGTGTTTTGCTACTACAAAAAAAAAATAAGCGCGAAGCAGCGAATACAATGAGAAAGAGACAGAATATCGTATGGTCCTGGCAAAACAGGTTATTATAATATACTTCCAGATATATATCCTAAGATCATCGTTTCAAACTCTAATGAATTAGCTTTAGATTTATTTTCGACAACATTTAATTTAATACATTATTTATATAGTTTTGATGGATTTAACATCTTCATACCGTAAAAATGTAAACTTTAACTTTTTATAGGTACCAAATAAAGCTAAATTTGTAATTTTATGATTTCTTATTATTTCTAGAATCAAAAAAATGTAGATTCAAATTTTTGACTTTTTAGAAACTTTTAGAAACCATATTTTAGAAAAAAAACTAAAAAGGCCCTTCGTTGCATTTTAATTTGTTGCTGTAAGAAGTCTAAACAAATATTGTAAAAAAATATTAAATATCAAATATCAATGCTACTAGAATAATTATCTAATCTTATTTCAAAGCTGTTATATTTTTCAGTACAAATTATTATATGTGATTGTTATCCTTTGGTTTCCACTTTATTATCCTAATATAATCACGATCACGAATATCATACGAAGAGATGAGATTTAGACAAATTTTACTACAAGGAATGAATACTTTTGGAAACTGGCTAAATTATCTTAGCTAGTAAGTAATTATCTGAAAGGTATACATAAAACCTTCCTTAATAAATTCATACTAGTAATTATTTGCATTTTTCAAGGTAAGTCATCTAAAGTAGATTGTTTTGGAAAAGTATAATCTATTGACGGAAAACAATTAATTTACTTCCAAAGAAACAATCATTACAAGCAAATAAATATACGAATATAGAATGCTGTCTGTCAAATAACACGAGTACAAGTTCGAAGCGTCTTACATGATTCCATCTCCAAATATTCCAAGCATAATTTTAAGAATCCTCATTGATATAATTTATTCTTTGATCGGTCAGGTATACATGAAGGGTAAGGAATATCCAAAAATATGAAATCGTAACATTGAAGAATAGAGTTTGAACAGCTGCTGTATGGACAATTTTGTTGAAAACACTGATTTTCTATAGAGTTTACGCAGGAGAAGAAAGTACTAAAAATGTAGACCTTCTCGATACCAATCGAAACCAAAACATTTTGGAAGTGAAGTGGCTGTTGATATAATTAACGATGATTTTTAAAGTTCACAATCGACAATTATTTCCATTATTAAAAAAGTTAACGATTGTTGCGCTACAATCTTGGTGGAAACAGATATTAATATTAGATGGAGAGTAACACTGGTTTTGTTCCATAATGTTTTTATTTTCAGTTGCCTGACACGTTTTTCGGTCTTCGAAGATCATTAAAAACAAAATAAATGTTACCTTCCAAATAATATCCCTTATTAAGATTAAAATCAGCTTCATCTCTTATTAAGGTGATTAAGGTGACCAAATCCTCATTTTTAACAAAAATGTTAAGCATAGTTAGGCAGAAACTGAGACTACTGTGGTCATCCAGCTGTTACGAGTGCCATAATTTTAATTATTGTTCCCTGTCAACAACATATACGGACCAGTTATGATCTATTTTGAATCTCATCAACGTAACGAAGTTGAAGGCTGGAAGATAGAGCTTTTCAATTTTGTATAAAATTCCCTTTGATCCCATTCTTCCAGTTCTTCAGAATGTTGCCGAGGAAATCGACTAGGACTTCGTTGATGTTTTAACGGTTCTTGTAACCTTTTCAATAAAGAACTAGTTATTTTCAGTGGATTAACCCAATAATTAGAATGGTATTGTTGTTGGAGATATCACTATAATATAAATAAATTTTTGTATGTTTTGTTGATCAAGTAAAAATGGTGAGTTTTACGTACATATCATAAGTAACCATGGGATGTTCTTAACTTCATAACGGCATAAAAGATGATAAATAAAAGTTAGAGGGTATTTGAAGTCCACTATCCCCACCTCTGTATCTCCTTCTAGAGCTGCTAAGACAAGCTTTGTTACTACTTATGCCCCAGACAATAATAATACAAGAGGAATAATTCTTTCTCTTCAATATCTTATATTTCTTACTTTCTATAATGAGTTTTTTTATATGTTCTCTAGGGGGATCTCGGAAATTATAAGATATAGAAAAACTGTAAAATGGGGTGAGAAGTGTAGTCTTCTTATGAGACGAATAAACTTTCAAGGTTTCCAAACCTGGCATGGGTAACTAGATATTTTGAAAAAAGTAAAAAATGTTTTAGGCAGATAATAACATAATAATAATTATATTCAAAATGTTTAACCAAGATTTGACACTTTTAACTTTTTTCAAAATTTCTAGTTACCCTTGCCTTTTTCGAAAACCTTGCAAGTGCAATTTTATTCGTATCGTAAAAACTACAGTTCTTTTTCAATTGAACTGTTTTTCTAGCTCTTATAGTTTCTGAGATCTCCATATAGAACATCTAAAAAAACTCACGCTGTATAATAGTGCAAAATGTTGCAGAATCCTGTATTCTCGACTTAGAGGACTTATTTCTATAAACATATTTCTTTAATGCTTTATAGTTTACAACGATAATTCAGTATTAGCCTTTGGTGTTTTTTTTTGCATTTTTTTAAAGATTTGCTAATATAGATTTGTTTGATTTGCTATAATATAACTATTTGGTAGGGTTTCCCAACATTCGGAATTTTGATTTTAGAAAATGCGTGGCAATACGGATTTAAAAATTTGAATCGCATGGTTTCTCGTTGAGTTTTTGTAATTTGTTAATGGTTAGGGTAATATTCATTATCTACAACTTGATTCTCTTAGCACTTTTCGTTTAGGAATTTCTATTTCGCTTTATGGAGAACAATTATTTTTAATTTTTATAATTTGAAAAACATTTAAGAAGCCAAATCCTAGATTCATTATATTCTATTTAAATACTATTTTCTACTTTGTGGTCGTAAATATCTTGTGGAAATTGTATCAACGTTAATATTTCGTTTATGACACAAACCAGTTATAAGTTTAGCTTGGAGTCCAAGAGGTGATGTCTTCGTTATAGCAACAACTCAAGGTTCGAAAATATTTTCGTAGGATGTTGAACTCCAAGGGGTGATGTCTTTGATACAGCAATAACAACAAACATATTTTCGTAGCATGTTGAACTTGATTAATAAACATTGAAAAGGGCTGTAAGAACAGAGCACAATCGATAAAATTGTAAAGTTTTAGGCATAAATTGTTTGTTGAATTCAGTGTAAGATAGCAAAACCTGACATGTGGAGAAATAAAGTGTTCCTATGGGTCGACTTCAAGCAGCACCTGTTTTACTGATGGAAAGAATCTAATTGTTCAGGAAACAATAATTTACCGACTTACTTTTGAACCATCTGAGGTTTTTTTCTTTATTCACCAACAATTTTCCAAATAAAGCAGTTCCTTTTAATGATGTGACCAAGGCGAACGTGAATGGAACTACTGTTGGTGGTATTGAATTGCTTTGATTGCTCTTACTTTTGAATATATCTGATGTTTTTTTCTTTATTTATCAATAATTTTCCAAATAAAGCAGGTTTTTTGATGATGTAGGCAAAGTAAACGTTAATTGAACCATTGTTGGTGGTGTTGTCCATTGCTTTGATTCTGGACCTAAGGAAAAACTTATGTCTGTACTCGTGTGTGGTTGTATTCTCAGTGCTCTTAAAGCTAGTACTTTAGTTCTCCTGAAATTTTAATTGTTGGTAATCAAAAGAAATTACCGAATATGATAACAGTTCAGCCTTACTACGATTTTAGGGACTGTTTATCTATTAGTCGGTCTAGTGGTAACATTCAAAACTTTCGAATTTGTTTTTGAGATTATAGAAGAAACGCCAATCTGCCTAAAACAATCGTATGGAATCAATTAGCCTAAAAAAATTCCATGGAATCAATTAGTTAGGCGTCACCAGAAAAAATATTCTTCTGATCAATTATTTATACTGTTTCTATTTACAATTTTATTACGTTCTTTAAACTGAGTTTTATACCGCATTTTTAAAAGTAGGAGACTGAGTGTTTTTACATCTATTTTAGTGCCCCTAAATATTATTTTAACAAGTTTTTCCCGTGAAAAGCCGCTAAAGATTTTGAAGGCAACCGTCAAACTTGAAGTTTTATTTATTTAATAGTTGTATGAAAGCCATTGGAGTATTTTTGCCCAGTGAAAGTAGGTGTTTGCTTTAAGAAACTTTTGTTTTTTTATAAATATGAAAATTAAAAAAATTCAATCAAAAGATAAGGATAATAATAAACACAGCATGAGGATTTAGAGAATTTTATTCTTCTTACCTTTTGATTCGAAAACAAAATTACAAAATTTTTATATCAAAAACTTCTTGGTTTTCCAACTTAAAGAAAATTAAAAACTCGACAATTCTCATTAAAACAAAATTTTCATGTCACAAACTTCTTTGTTTTTCAACAAAAAAAGTTTTGCTACAGATTTTGAGCTTGAGTTTAAGTTTTAGTCTAAGATTGCAGGTATCTTAAGTGATCTAAAAATTTTTAGAGTTTTTTCACCAACTAGAAATGGGCGTTCACTTGAAACTCGTTGAAAACTTTGTGGTTTTTTGCTACAGATTTTAAGTTTGAGTTTTAGCCTAAGATTGTATGAATTTTAAGTGATCTAAAAAAGTTTTTTTCGCACCATTAGTACTGAGTGCTTACTTGAAACTCGTTTTGATTTTTTTCGATTTTCCTTTACAAATATCAAAATTTTTCATATCAAGAACTTCTTTGTTTTTCAGAAAAAGAAGTTAAGGATAATAAAAAACTTTATAATTCTCATTAAAACAAAATTTTCATATAACAGGCTTCTTTGTTTTCCAGCAAAAAAAGTTGAGGTTTTTTGCTACATTTTCTGAGATTGAGTTTAAGTTTTAACCTAAGGTTGTATGTATTTTAAGTGATCTAAAAATGATTAGAGTTTTTTCACCCACTAGAAATGGGTGTTCACTCGAAACTCGTTTTGGTTTTTTTGGATTTTCCTTTACAAATATGAAAATTTTACAAAATTATACAAAAATTTTCATACCAAGAACTTCTTTGTTTTTCAGAAAAAGAAGTTAAGTATAATAAAAAACTCTACAATTCTCATTAAAACAAAATTTTCATATCACAGACTTCTTTGTATTTCAGCAAAAAAGTTGAGGTTTTTTGCTAGAGATTTTGAGTTTGAGTATAAGTTTTAGCCTAAGATTGCATGTATTTTTAGTCATCTAAAATTTTTTAGAGTTTTTTCACCCACTAAAAATGGGTGTTCACTTGAAACTCGTTTTTTTGATATTCCTTTACAAATATGAAAATTTGTTGAAAAGTTTTCGTATCAAGAACTTCTTTGTTTTCCAGAAAAAGAAGTTAAGAATAATAAAAAAAAAACTCTACAATTCTCATTAAAACAAAATTTTCATATCACACACTTCCTAGTTTTCCAGCAAAATAATTTTAGGTTTTTTGCTACAGATTTTGAACTTGAGTTTAAGTTTTAGCCTAAGATTATAAGTATTTTAAGTGATCTAGAAATTTTTAGAGTTTTTTCGCTCACTAGAAATGGGTGTTCTCTCGAAACTCGTTTTGGTTTTTTTTGGATTTTCCTTTACAAACATGAACATTTTACAAAACTTTTCATATCAAGAACTTATCTTATCTTTTAATTGAAAAACAAACTTCTCATATCAAGAACTTCTTTGTTTTCTAGAAAAAGAAGTTAATTAAGGATAATAAAAAAAAACTCTTGTTTTCCAGCAAAAAAAGTTGAGGTTTTTGCTACAGATTTTGAGCTTGAGTTTAGGATTTAACATAAGACTGTACGTATTTTAAGTGATCTCAACTTTTTTAGAGTTTTTTTTGCTCACTAGAAATGGGTGCTTACCCGTTTTGGTTTTTTTTGGATTTTCCTTTACAAATACATTTTACAAAATTTTTCTATCAAAAGATAAGGAAATTAAAAACTGTACAATATGAGAATTGTAAAGTTATTATATTATCCTTATCTATTGACTGAAAAACTAAATTTTCATATTAAAAACTTCTTGATTTTTCAGGAAAATAAGTTAAGGAAAATTAAAAACTCGACAATTCTCATTAAAAAAAATTTTCATATCACAAACTTCTATGTTTTCCAGCAAAAAACGTTGAGGTTTTTTGCTACAGGTTTTGTACTTGAGTTTAAGTTTTAACCTAAGGTTTTATGTATCTAAAAAAAATTTTTTTCGCTCGCTAGTTATGGGTATACACTCGAAACTCATTTTAGTTTTTTTATATTTTCCTTTGCAAACATGAATCTTTTACAAAAATTTTCATACCTAGAACTTCTTTGTTTCCAGAAAAAGAAGTTAAGAATAATAAAAAAACTCTACAATTTTCATTAAAACAAAATTTTCATATCACAAACTTCTTTGTTTTCCAGCAAAAAAAGTTGAAGTTTTTTGCTAAAGATTTTGAGGTTGATTCAACTTAAAATTGTATGTATTATAGGAGATCTAAAAAAAATTTCGATGAAGATGAAGATGAAGATTATAAAAAACTAAACAACTTTCATAAAAACAAAATTTTCATGAACTTCTTAGTTTTAAAAGATATTTTGTATTTTATTCAAAAATTATAATACAATAGTATAAAAACTATATTAGAAATAATTGTAGAGAATAATAAAATTATTACTTTATAAGGGATAGTATTTTGGGACAAACGCAAAATTCTAAAAAAAAAGCTGAAAAAGTGAGTTGATGGGAATATTATTTCTATACGTCGCTTGGTGACCTCTGCTTATTGTCTATTAAATTAAATGAACTACCTACCATAGAAAACATAAGATATTGCTTAAATTCCCTTTAATTTTTAATGGAGTGTCTACAATTTAGTTCAGTCATAAATTTGGATTCAATTAAGAGCCTTCAAAGCAAGTTGAATGACAAACCCCTCTCAGACTTAAATTTTTCTGTTCCATAACTGTATATTTTACTTAGTATTTTGATGATATTTGTCAAATAAACGACAGTAAAATAAGAAATTACCAAGAATTACCTTCCTGCTTTAAAGTACAATGAAAGTTTTTCATATTAGACAAATTGCTTTCTGGATCAGACAGAACACACATTATATTATTGGGATTTATTCAATTATACATCGAAACGATAAGTTTGCTTGCTAAATAAAGTTACAAAACTATAAAAAATGAAAGGGAACAAGCTATAAACTCTTCTCAAAATATATTTAGTATTATTTTCATGTCAATAGCAACCATGGACGGTATCGATCTTTTTTGAAAGCACCCAATGCAAGGCTTTTAATAATGGATATTATATAATAAAAATGTATTAAAGTCCTTTATGTTGGAGAAAATTAACTAATCTTAATAAGACTCATTTGTTGTAGATTTACGAAATGTTTTCCTGTTTTTTCTAATTATTAGTTAATGGATGTTGCCTTAATAATATATCTATTCTTATCCGGAAGTCGATATGTGTTTAGAGGAGATTTTTTAGGAAATTATTTTTTGCCTGACCATAGAGAAAATTTTGTTCCGCATTTGCAACATAGTTGGCAAACATAGAGAAAATTTTGCTTCACGTTTGTAATATAGTTAGCAAGCTGACTTTAAACTTTTTTGTGAAGAAAGTCACTTGTTATGGAATGTGGAACAAAAGAAGTGTTTTTCTTTGCCAAAATTACATAGTTGGTTTCATCAAGTGGGTAGCTCAACAAGTATCAACTATGAGTTTCATTTTATTGATAGAATTGCTTTCTTGCTTATTTTTTTTGGGCAGCATATTTGCTCGATTATTTTAGATTTTTATAAATCTAAAGCTTCCTCTGGAATCATTTATTTGTATATATTTACTTAAATGATAATTATCATTTATCACAGGCAATATATTCAATTTATTTATGGTAATTCAACCAGACCTTACAAGAAGCGATTTAATTAACGAATAAGTTCACGCAATAAAATTGAATATCATGTACATGGCACACACACACAAACAGGCAGTTTTTGTTTTGTTGCTAATACTTGGGGATATAATGCTTTATGCAACACACATAATTTTCTCGGTGGGTGCTGTAAATTTACTTCGCTCGTCGTTTTTGCGGCGCACTCGAGAGTTCGCTGTAAATTTAGTTTGTAATCTAAATTTCACAGATATCCTCGGCCGGTTTTGAAATTGTGCCAGAATAAATTAATTATTCGTACGCAATAATTCATCAATGTCAATTTGTGAATAATTACCGTCGCGTTACTTCATTTGGTGCGAATATTTTCATGTTTGTTTCAGCGCAGACACCAGACTGTTATATATTACCACAAATCTGGGATGGATTACACACTGAATTCAATTAGAAGACGGTCAATTTATATATTTAATCAATTACAGCGTAACAATTAAAAATTGCTTCAGTTCATATATTTTAATTATGTATTATTATATAATGAATTTCGCCTTTCGTGTAAAAATATTAGTAGACCAATGGTCGATAGCCATTTGAAATCTATATTATTTATGCTTCAAAGTTAGGGTTTACTTTTTTCGCAGAAATTTATTTATGTGCTAAATGTGCATTTCGAGACTTTTTTAATACTATCAAGAAAGTAAACTTTCGTATATCAATTCGTTGGATGGGTTATTTTGGTAAGGGTTCAGAGTGCTTGTATTATTTAATCTATCTGTTCATAAACCAACAAAATAAAAAGCTCTTCTATTACTTCAAAGAACAACCATGTTTAGTAATGAACTAAATTTATATGTATAGATTCTAATTATGATTGATGAATGTAATGCATCATATTAAAATTGTGTTAGATTGGATAATATTGACTTTATAGGCAAAGTTTGTATAAGTTGTTATTGTAAAATTATCTTCGAAATAGATATGCACTCGAAATACTTTTATGTGGAGGGCTTTCATGCGGTGCAGTGTGTTTGAAGATACGATATCTTATATGTGTATTGTTGAGAAATATGACGGCAATTCATGGGACGCCACAATCGAACGTTCCCTATATAAAAGCTACAATATCCAGTGTGCGCGCGTGTGTACTTGGCAGATATCAAAAAAGCTTTCTTTGGTAAACGGGAAACGGAAATTAAGTTGAACCCGCGCGCCGTTCCATCCCATCCAAATCCCCCCTAATAAACCACCTGATTTGCAGTTCGCCCCGCTCCATCATCATCAAATGAAATTTACTTTGACGCAATTGAAGCCTCCGTTGCGTGATTTATCCAAATAACCATTAACTACCATTGTCCTCAAGTCAATAGCCTCTCGAGGCGGAAAGGAAAAAAGTGTTTGTGTTTTATAAAATGAAGTGAAGCGCCGAACAAAGCGTCAATTACTGTCCGTGTACGTCAGGGCTAACAATCGTGACATCAAGTTTCGCTTTTAATTTCGACAGTGAGTGCGTCCTTTAATCGCCCCGGCAGTTAGCGTTAACGGTTGGCCGGCCTGGATGTTCCTAAAAACGCTCAATAGGCCAGCCGATGGAAATGGTATGCGCATTTCCCATATCATTCCCTCGTTTCGGGCAAATGTTCGTTTTTTTTTAGTACGTGGATAGGAATAAATGGGAATAAAGGTCGGTGCACATTAGCGAGGAACATCAACGCCAACCCCAAAACAGCTCCCCAGCGCATCTCCAATAACTATAACTTGTAGTAAGCACCTTATTCCAAGGCAACACACAAACTGTCTCTATGGTCACGGCTACAACCAACTACGTACCTTGGACACTATATATGAACGCGATTTAAACTCTTGTTCCTAACTAACTGGTTTTGTCTATACTGCTGGGAACGTTTTGCAGATAAGCTCTCCGTTGTAACTGCGCAAAATAATGCGATACTCGCTTATATCAGACGGGGATTATAAATGCTGAACACCAGAATTGATCTTGGCGCTCGAGTGTGGAATAAATTCGAAGATAACAGAGGTCTTAAGTAACGCAACTTCATGCAAGCGCTGGAGATTCCTTAAGCTTCCAGTAAATACAGTCGTTAATGTAATATTACAATAAAGTGCCTTTATACGCAGGATTCATAAATATATATATATATATATGTATTTTAAATGGTTGTAATTGTCTATAAACTGTAAAAAATGTAAGCAAAAATTATTTCTTCATAAAATACATTCACCCTAATTTGAGGCTACGTTACAGAATCATAGTGTACATGTTGAGATAATGTATTCACGTTGTAAAGTTCTCTAGTTTTACCTGAAGCTTGATATTATTTCCTCATTGTAGTCTTGGTTTAGTATTAAAAAAAAAGAGTATAACGACGAGGTATACAAATGCGTGCATTAAAAAGCATAGGGTGGAGGATCCAAGTAAAGCAAACAAATGTATGAAATAATGGGGAAAAAGAAAGTAAAACGAGTCTATGAGCAGAACCGTGTCTGGGGCGCAAATGAAGAAATATGAAAGACATAAAGTTAGCGGAAACGACTTCCTACATCCACAGAAGAAAGAACTTGAATTATGACAACACGCAACGACTCTAAATAATATACTCCGTATATACGTGGAAGAGCTGGAGATTTTAGAGGCGGAGGAGAGCAGCACAGGTGGTGAATGCGAATGCGAATCTGGATGAAGCCGAAGTTCTTTTTTTTGATTTAATAGATCCACTCACCAGCCGGTCTCCTCTTTTCCGCTCCTATATTTATGTACAAATCATAATGGGTTTAATCTTCGACCGGCAACAGATTTACTGGAACAAAATCTGTTTGTTCGAGTTAAATAGGAAGGAATCTATTCCACGGCGAAGGGTTGGGGCCGCCTCCCCACGTATCCCTAGACGATCCCCGCACCAGCCTATTATCTGTAATTCCCTGCACTCCGATTCACAATGGCCGTTGTCTGCTCTGGCTCCAGATGCAATTAAGCTTTATAATCAGCCATGGTCGATGGCCGAGAGTCGCGTAATTCTCTGCGATTCACAAAGTCTAATGAATTATATTATATGGATTTGAAAACTAATTTAATAGTGTCATCGGCAAGGTGCAAAACAAGCAAACCGTTCACGTGCATTAGCTTTTGATGGAGTTGACAAATTTCCACTCGCCAGAGTTTTACTATATTCATGCATTATCGTAAAAGTCTCTCTCATCCGTTTGCAAATTGATGATTTATTTAATTATAAGTTTTGTTAAATCGATCAAATTTAATTAATTATAAATTAATATTTGTGTTCTCTAGGTGCTATAACTCACAAACATTGTTTATGAATATCAAATAAATACAGTTCCCCATCAACAAGAGCCACGGACCGATTTCAATCATTTTGGATCTCATCAGCGTAGCGCAGTTGGAGATAGGAAATCGAAATTCACTTAGGAGATAGCAACTTTATAGTTTTATCGCATCGGTCAAATAAATCCTCTATTTGAAATTAAAAGTTAAGATTAAATAATAACTACTGGTCTAATACTATTTTTAACTATTTTCGAGTGTTTGCCTTCAAAAAAAACTCTTCATTTTTTTTAAATAATTTTTCACCTGTTCATATTTTGATTATTTTGTAGACATAGAATACATCGAATTTATTCAAAAATTTTAATAGAGACTAATATCTGAAAGTTTCATCTGCAATCTTTTATTAAAAAAAAAGGTTTTCTGTTATACTCTTTAGACTAAACAAAAATTATTGAATCAAGCACTTGAGCCTGCTTTGGAAATCGTGTTTACCTCGATGATGAAATCATTACCCCAACCCATTTTGAAACTCTTAATTTTTAATTGTAATGGTAATATCGTAATCGATAGTTAACCCGAAGAGTTAAATACTCCAAAGTATATCTGGATTCCCTTTCTCCAACTACGCTACGCTGATGAGATCCAAAATAGATATAAACCGCTCAGTGGCTGTTATTAACATTGAGCAATAATTAATCTTAATTTTTAGTTTAATTAAGTATATTTCTGCCCCAATAAATGCCAGATTAAGTTAGTCCTGAGAAATACGCATTCTGTGTTCCTTTTCGATTTACTTGAGTTTAAAAACTGATTCAGCAAAAGTATCTGCAATTGTTGGATATCCTGAAGACGTTTTATGGATTCGTGGTATGGTTTAAAAAAATTAAGCCAAAAAATTTTAATGTACCAGCGAGGTGATATAGCAATCATGTTAATTAAAATTGGCCTAGAATAGTAAGTTCTTAAAAATCCTTAATCTTAATAAGCCTTTTTGCATTAAATGTAGCGCCTCTGATTTTGGATTAAGTTGCGTATCAAAAAAATGCCACTTGAAAACTCTAAATTTAGATTAGCCTTTTTGCATTCAATATGATACCTTTGATATTGGGCTAAGTTGTGTGTACAAGAAAATTCCAAGATTAAAGAACTACCAGTTACTTATGTTAGAGCTCAAATGAATAAAAAGGCGTTTTAGTGTCGAAAAAATACTTTTATGAGTTTTCTGTAATGTCACTTGGGATTGGCAATACTAAACAAAAATGAATGGACAGAATACTTAGACCTACTCTCAAACAACATTGTGATAATTTCTCTTGCATGGTGTTAAAATAGCCACTCCGGAAATTTTTGAAAATTATATTTCAGTAATAAATGTGGTATATTTCCGCATCAAGAAGGCCAAATTTAGTTAATTTAGAGAAATATTTTCACCATTCCTTCTAGAATCATTTGGGCCTTGTAGTAGACCAATTAGGATTAAGAACTGGCCAGGAAACGTCTGTAGCAGCGACTGATATCAAACGTTTTATGGGCATATATTCATGTTACGGTTTGAAAAATCAAATCAAATAATATATAAAGCACCAGTTAGGGCGATATACCATTTAAATTGAATAATAAAATGTATTAAAATCCTTTAGTTCGTTGTAGATTCATGAAATGTTTTCCATTTAAATTGATTGTAAACTGCAATTATTAATTTTAATAAGACCCTTTCTTATTCAATAAAATAATAGATTAAAATTCTAATATCAAGGAAGTACTAGTTACTTGTTTTAGGCCCGAAATGAAAAACATTATATTTGGAGTGCCGAAACAAGGCTTTTATGAGTTTACTGTTATGAAAACTTGGTTAAAATTAATGAATAAAATGTTTAGGCCTATTTTCGAACCTCATGTTTTTACCCTAAAGATGTTATCAAATCATCAAGAAGTGCAAATGCGAAGAAACGCGAATTTTTGCCGTTTCTTCTCGAATTATCTAGGGTTTGTGGTAGAATGGCTGGGCTTGAGAATTAACCTAGAAAAGGTATCCGAAATTGATTAAAAATATGCTCATTACCAATCCAGTTCTTGGAAACTCCTAATATCATTAAACCATTCTGATGTACAGGTTCTACAATTTCATTTATATTAATACACAAAGTAGTTGATATTGTTGTGTTTACCTTGATGATGTTATAGTTGGCAGTCTCGATTTTGAAATTCATATTTCTATGTTTAATTAAGCCTAAATTTTAATTTGCGAGAAATGCGAAGTTTGTTGTTCCTCCTTGAATTATTTTAAACTACATATAATTGTGACAGACCTGTTTTGAGCTTAAGAAATGATTAAACAAAGGTAACTGTATTGAGTTAAAACTTCCAACCTGAAACAACAACAAAGGACAAGCGTTTTATGAATATGTGTTTCCTTTCGAATTCTGACAGTTCCTGTTAAAATGAAAACCAAGTCAAATAAGTCTTGAGGGTCCATTGTGCCGAAATATCATTGGAATTGATTAAATATTAAGATGATTTAAGATGATATTGGGTTAGGTAGCTTGTAAGAACAACAAAGTTCCTAGCGTAAGGAAGTACCAGTTGACAGGAGGCTGCAACATCTCTACCAAAGCTGCCACGCAATCTCCTTCGACAAAACTTCTGCTCTGAATCCAATAAAATACGAATAATTTAAATTCATATTTTATTGGATTCAGAGTGGAAGTTTTGTTGATTGAGATTGCTTGGCCGTTTTGATAGAGAAGTTGAAACCTTCTATCAATAAAGTTTATTTCAAGATCACAACCGATCACCATTTTTGTCTATGGTGGCGAATTTCTAAAGATCCTGAAGGTAAGTTCGTTCAATGGACCATTAAAGTGCAGTTATACAATATAAAGGTTTAGCATAAACGGGTTAAACTTTACATTGATTCCTGATATTATGTCAAGATCACCGATTGAGGTGCATTTATTAGAAGTATACGAGAAGATTTATGCATCTAGAAAAATAATTTGTTTAATAAAAAATGGTGATGTGGCTATCATATAATAATTGCATTTTAATTGATGTATTTATACAAATATTTCAAATAATTTTCAATGATGTTTTACTGATTGGAGGATGGGATATAGGCCACCTACCCACCTTACATATACATATAAACGTTAATTCGTTATCATCTAGCTTTTTCCAATATAATTAATTACAAAACTTTTGAATAAAAAAGAAATTAAAAAGGTCAAATTTTTCAGTGAGTAAATTAGTAAAAATTTGATGCATGATGGGTGGGAAGACTTTAAATCTAAATTGGATTAGCTTGAGCTATAGAAAAACATTTATATTTGAACTTAAATTTTGATTTTGTTTCATTTTTAATTACATAAAAGGGGTTGATTGTTTTTAGCAGCAAAATTATCAACGATTAGCAATTAAAGTTACCATGTATATGTAGGGTGGGTGGGAGTACTCTATCACCCTACTGATCGCCTCGCGGTTTGCAATAACATTAATTACAAAATTTGAATAAATGAAAATTGACAAAGTAAAATTTTTGAGTGTGTAAATGTGTGAAAAGGTTTTAAATCAAGTTTAAATAAGATTAGCTATAGAAGGTCTTTATATTTAAACTTAAATTTGGATAATGCTTTATTTTTCATCACATACAAGATTTTATTGTTTTGCAAGCAGCAAAATCATCAACGATTAGCAATTAAAGTTGTCATGTATATGTAGGGTGGGAGGGTGGCCTCTATCCCACCCTCCAAAACATGAGCGAGGGTTTTATTTAAAAGTTGTAAAATATAGCCAAACATGGCTAGAATATTGCCTAAATGGCAAAAAATGCACATCGCATGAATTGTCGTCATCTAATGTTAACCTACAGAAGAGGAAAGTTATGAGGTCTGAGTGGAAGAACACATTGTTGTGAAATGTGAACTCCGCCTGCAAATCCTGTGAGCAAAATTGTTGTGATTTTTTATATAGTTTATAGTTGTATGTGTATTGTTTTGAATTTAATAATTTCAAAAAAAAGTATCTTTGCTAGCTAGCTGAACTATCGTGATGATACGCGCAAATGAATTCATGAATTGTGAGGGTAGGATGTTGATATTTAGAAAGGAATATTTGGGTTTCGGGGAATTCAGAATTGGGGTTGGTTGTGGGGATTATTAGCAAATTTATTACTGAGATCTAATATACGCTGGGAAATGGGTGGGATTTGTATAAAATTCGTATAAAAGCTCGTTCGAAGGGTTATGGAGTGGATTAGCAGTATGTCGAAGTTTAGTTAGCGTTCTTAGGGCGGATCTTTCGGCGACTTGGAAGTGATGAGAATAGATGGTCGGATTTGGGTGAAGAGGATTGCACCATAATCTAACAAGGGCCGATTTACGAAATATTTTCGTGTTTTTTCTAATTATTAGTGGTACGGTTTTGAAATGAAACTTTAAAGGCTTGCCAAGATATCCATGCTAGTGCATATTTTCAAGTACTTAACAAAATCCTCTTTGTAAATATGTTTCTCAAAATAATAGCCTGATTACTGGATATTGCAAGTGAAAATTTTTAAAGCTTAAAACGATGCCCTTTCAGTTTCAATAGAATGTTTCTATTTTCCAACAAAATTGCTTCTTCTTTTACTTTCATAAAGTATTTGGGTATTACTATAAATCAAAAACTGAATTTTAAAAACCTCACACAAAAATTTGAGCGTGAGTGCTTTCAACGATATCTCCTCAACGGCACCTTTTAAAGTGCTCAATAGAATCCTCTATTTAAAAATGTTTATCAAAATAATGTCCGGATTATATATAATTAATGTCAATTGGAAGTTCAACGATTATCGAGAAATTAGGTTTATTCAAGAGATAGACCGGTTGGGTTTGTAATTAACCCAGCAAATGTATCAGAAATTGATTAAAAATACTCTCCTTGCCAATCAAGATCTGAGAAACTATTAATTTCATTAAGCCGTTTCATTTAAAGGCTTTTCTGTTCAAGAAAACGCTCTTTTAAAGGATGTTTCACAAACGTTTCTCAATAGAATGGTCTACTTACAAATTATTCTTAATGCCTTTTGGTTAACGATTATCGAAAAATGAGATTTTAAAGATTTCCCTAATGCCTGTGGGGTTGTTACATATTTTGAAGTGTTTTAGACCAAATCTCGTACTGGCGACTTATATTACTGCATCGATTTCGTCAGAATGTTAAGGAATATGTCATTTTCTAGACACTAGTAAGCCTAGAAGATGCCGACAAATAATTCTAGGTGTAGGAATCAACAAAATTAATTTCATTTAATATTGTTAAGCAACTGTTACGTTGCTAGTTGCTAGTAGTCATTGATTGGCTTACAAAGTTTACCTTATTTAAATCCTTTCGGATTTTAGATATCACTATGCGGTCAACCATATCAAATAATAATAATAATAAGACTTACAAATTGACACGCACAAGGTAACTGGTTTTATGTCTAGTTAATTTATCTTCGATCGATATATACCTCTTTGTAGGAATGGAAAAATAGAAGATGTAACAATTATCAATGGGAAATATGCATAACGTTAAAAAGAACCTTCATAAGTTACACCGGTACACCTTTTCACTTTGTTTAATTTCCGAAATTTAAATGCAGGTTGAAAAACATTTTTCTTGCGGACTCGAGCAAAATAATTAACTAATGAAATAAAAATTCAAACTCTAATAACTTGAATTTAAAAAAATAATTTATAGTTTCCTCCAAAAAAGATATTACATAATATATTATTATACGTCTGGTTTCTTATGTGTTTGAGTGACTGAATTATAACATTCTTAATGTACAATATCGGGAAGAATGTAGACCACACTTTCAAGTTTTGAAGATTATGACACTCCCTTGTCTTTACATATATAAATGCCTTCTTTACATCAAACGTCATATCGATGATTACCTGTGTGCTGCTTCTGTACATACACATGATACCCGACAAAAGAATAATATCTATGTTCAGTATTCACGGTTGAGTAAATCACGTGATGGTCCTAGATACTGGGGTTTAAAATTTTATAATAAACTTCCAGTTGTTATTAGATGTTTACAATTCAAACATTACTATAAATAAGCAAAATTACATTTAGATTGCTAACAAAACTGTATATGAAAGTAAAAAAAAACTTTAATGAAAGAATCGAGTACCTTTCCAATTTCATTCTTAAAATTAATTCAAACGACAAAAGGAACTCACTTTAATCCACGCAGAATATTATTAAACATTCCTGAATAGTACGTAATAACAACACGAGAATCTCAATTCGATATCCCATTTAAATGATACTCGAATAGCGTTGTATTGTTTTAAATTTTTTTATTGCGCGCGTGTCACGAATACAAGTCGTCGCATCTGTGTATGGTAATATAATAATTTCATCTAATTTGTGCCTGTCCGCTTACTGTCCTCAAACGAATTATAATTTGTGGTGTATCGGGGTAAAGGATGCAATTTATAGTTTGCTAGTTGAAGCGAATAGTTTAACGAGTTTTTGCTCTGAATCAATTAAGAGTTAGCTGACAGTTAAAATCTGGCCGCAACGGATAAGTGGACCGGAGGTGGTGGCTTCTGCCCTCTGCACCCAGGTCCACTCGAAGATGGCGGTCGGAATTCAATTAGTGGAAGATAGGTACAATAGTAAGTGAAAGAGAGAGAAACTAAAGGAGATGAATTAAATACTATTTTTATTAAATAAATATTATTATTTCTAATCGATAATGTTACTAGGAGTGGGCACAGCAGTGTCCCTAATTGCTTAGCGACGGGGCCGCTGATTTCCCCTTCAATTTAGTTAGTTTAGCGACGAATTGACCGCTCCGACAACTGTTTGCTTTACTGATTTCGCCGAGGTCCAGTTTGCTTAGCAGCATCTGGTAACGCCTAAATACCAACCTTGCGAATGGCTCATTGCGAAGCATGTGTCGAGAGGCAGCAGAGGGGACCAAGCCAGGGGACGCTAACTCACCTAAAACAGAAAAAATACACAAAATCAACAACACAACTCGGCAACTTAATCAAACCACTCATTTATATGTACCACGGAAATTTCTATGAATTCACGTGGACAAACAGGAAATCACTAATGCCCTAAGTCAATCAGAGGGGGACCGAAATTGAATACTGATTGCGGACGCATTAAAATTTATATTCAGCTTCGATCATTCTTCCGAAGTGCGGCTTTAACTACTAATCTTAAAGACGTATAACGGTACATTCGGGTAATGAAGACCTTTTTGGCGGTAAACACGGTTCATCACGTACATATCTCCTAGAGATGGATAGAAGGTACGTGCGTTCAGAAAGCAGTTAAATTTAGTTTATGTAATATGCGATAGCCGCTAGAAGGAGTTACGTGTGATGCAAAAATACCACGTATTACGTGTTATTACCCTTCTGCAAATATAAGGATTTATCAGTGTGTACACAACGTGTATTAATGCTTCCGTTGATTGTTTGAGTAATTGTCTGTGGTCATTTCATTCCGTCCCCTTGAAGGCAATTTGCTGTAATATAACTTTTCAAGAAACGGGTAAGGGAAGGGTGGCTTAACAGTCTAAACCGCAGACTAGTGACCATTATGAATGCGGTGGACGAAATGGCCGTAAAGGGGAGTGACTATTAATTTGTTCTAATCTGAAGACTTGCAAAGGAGCTGATTTGCATATTACAAGATAACTGACTCAAAGTTATTCGGCTATTCCTACAAATTATCGAGCAAGTACGATGTAGAATTCGAAAGAAAAAACAATAATTGATTTATATTCTACAACTGAGTTAGATATAGCTTTCAATTTTAAGAATGAGATTTTCATAATAGTAACAAAAAATATTTATCTACGCACTATTACTGATGAAGGTTTAAACCAAGTGGAATTTAATTTAAAGCTTCATCAGTAATAGTTCAAAATGTTTCACCAAGTGATAAATGAGAAAGACATTCAAGAAATTTTATCTCTTTGCTTATTAATAGATGAAAAAATTAGAAAGTGAGAGATGATGATGAAATCTATAAGTAAATTAAAATGGTGATGTGGCCATCATAATACTTTCCCTATATTTTTCTCGAAAACTATGAGGTCATTCTTAATTATTTGCTCAATTTTAAATTATTTATATTCACTTCTTATATAAATTTCTATTAGCTCCTATTGTTTATTATTAGTTTTTAAATAATTAAAAGAAAAACTCTTCAAAGTTATTTGTATTAAAAATATCTACAAGTTTAAGTGGAAATTCAATGCAATTATCATTTGGGCGGTCTGAAAAAATTATAAAAACAATTGCTATCGGCTTGAAAGTTTCTAAATATATTCAGAATATATGTGGGAATGTTGCTGCTTAAAAAAATCAAAAGTTTGCTTTTAGATCTTTTAATCATTTTACGTCAAATTAAAAAGACGTTAAGAAAATTGCAATCATATATTTGACAGTGTTAAAAAATATAAGAAAAATTGCCATCGACTTGAAACTTTCTGAATATATTCACAATACATTTGGGAATGTTGCTGCTTAAAAGAATCAAAAGTTTGATTTTAGATTTTTTAATAATTTTACGTCAAATGAAAGAGCCGTTAACAAAATTGCAATTATAATTTTGACGGTCTGAAAAAATATATAAACAATTGCTATCGACTTGAAACTATCTAAATATATTCAAAATACATGTACAAAAGTTGCTGCCTAAAAAAACAAAGGTTTCTTTTTAGTTTCTTCATTATTTTTACGTCAAATGAAAGAGACGTTAAGAAAATTACAATCATAATTTTGATGGTCTGAAGAAAATATAAAAACAATTGCCATCGTTTTGAAATTTTCTAAATATATTCAGAATACATGTACAAATGTTGCTGCTCGGAAAAATCAAAAGTTGATTTTAGATTTTTAAATAATTTTAGGTCAAATGAAAGAGACGATGAATAATTGCAATCGTAACTTTCACGGCCTGAAAAAGTATAAAAACAATTGCTACCGACTTGAAACTTTCTAAGTACATTCAAAATACATGTAGGAACGTTGATGCTTAAAAAGTCAAAAGTTTGGTTCTAGATTTTGCAAATTTTACGTCAATAGAAAGCGACGTTAATAAAATTGCAATCATATATTTGACAGTCTGAAAAAAATATAAAAACAATTGCTATCGACTTGAAACTTTCTAAATATATTGAGACTATATGTAAGAATATTACTGCTTAAAAAATTCAAACGTTTGATTTTAGATTTTTTAAATAACTTCACGCCAAATTAAAGAGACGTTAAAAAAATTGCAATCATAATTTTGGTGGTCTGAAATAAAATATGAAAACAATTGCCATCGACTTGAAAATTTCTAAAAATATTCAGAATACATGTAGAAAGTTTCTGCTTTAAAAATTTAAAGTTTGATTTTATATTTTTTACAATAAGAAAAAAAATTCAAAATTTTTAAATTACGAACAAAAAAATGTTTCAATAAAACTTTAACTTTACTTTAACTTTTTGTTTGTTCGAAAAGTTATGTCAAGTTATTTCAAAATTTGTTTGAATAAATCTATTAAATTTTGCAATAATATTATGTTTATTTACGTTTTACAACTTTTAATTAAAACCCTCGCTTATGTTTTACTGATTTTAGGGTGGGTTAGAATTTTTTTAAATTTCTAAACGTATTTTTTTTTTTAATTTTACAGTTTCCAATAAAATCTTCACAATTTAGAAAGCGGGTTGAATTAAAAAACATAGAAAAGGAATTAGTGGAAATTTCTTGAATTCTTGAAAAAGTGAGTCTAGATTTTAGAACAAACATTCTCAAAAATCTAAGGCCTCAAAAAAAAAAGAAATTACTGAAAATTCCTGAACCCTCAAGAAAAACCTAGATTTCTACAAACAAATTTTCTATAGCCTCCAAGAAATTTTTTGTAATTTAGAAGATAAGAAGATAACCTTGAAATCTGGAGGAGAAATCTGGAAATTTCTTGAACCCTTGAAAAAAAAGTCTAGATTTCTAAATTAATATTTTCTAAAAATTCTACAGCCTCCTAGAAATTTAGAAGACCAGTTGAATAAATATAAGAGAAATTACTGAAAATTCTTTAAACTTTCTCTAAAATAAGAAAAGATTTCAAGGGAAAAAAATCTAGACCCTCTAAGAAAAATTCTGCAATCTAGAACTTTCTAAATAAGTTTGTAGCCTCTAGTTGAAACAAAATGTTGAATTCTAGAGAAGCAATTACTAAAATTTACCTGAATTTTCGAAAAGCAGACGAATTAACAAACATTTAGAGCCTGAAAAAAATCTTCGCAATTTATAAGAATAGTTAAAAAAAATAATTTTTGTTAAGAAGTTATTGGTCATTTTCTAAACTATAAACTTTTAGAACAAAAATTCTAGAAAATACTAGGCATTCAAAGAAAATCTTTGCAATTTAAAAGACGACTTAAAAAAAATCTCGAACTCTAGAGAATAAATTGCTAAAAATTTCCTGAACCCTCGAGAAAATAATCTAGATTTTTAGAAGAAAATTATAAAAATTCTAGAGCCTCAAAGAAAATCTTTACGATTTAGAAGACAAGTTGAAAAAATCTTGAAATGTAGAGAAGAAATTACTAAAAATTTCTCTCAAAAATAGTCTAGTTTTTAAAAACAAATTTTCTAAAAAAGCTTTCATTTAAATCTTCGCAATTTACTAGAAATTTTCTGAATTTATAAACAATTTTTTTTTTGAAAATTCTAAAAACACCGCAATTTAAACGACTGCTTGAAAAAATCTTGATATCTGGAAATGAATGAAAAGAGTCTAGAATTCTAGGAACAGATTTCCTAGAAAAATCTATAGCCTCCAATCTGAATAAAAGTTACTGGAAATTTCTGAACACTCGAAAAATGTCTAAAGTTCTGGAAAAAATCATTGCAATTCATACGACAATATTAAAATCTGGAAGAGAAATAACTGGAAACAGCCTCAAAGAAAATTCTATAAATATTAAAGCTAACTTTCTAAAAAACTCCCGAATAAGACCTTTGCTAAAAATTCTGGAAATGTGAAGAAGAAATTACTGTAAACTTTCAGAATCCTCCAAAAACGTTCTAGAAACCTATAAGGAAAACTTGTGAAAAATTCTAGAATCCTCGATCAAAATTCTTTGGAAAGGAAGATGCAAAGAACTTTTAATATGGAGAAGAAATTCCTGAAACTTCTAGAAGCCTCTAAGTAAGTTCTAGAAATTAAAAAAAAATCCTAATAAATTATAAAATTAAACAAAGTAGAAAAATCTAGAACTCTCCAATAAAATCTGGAAATATCTATTTATTTATTTATTGGATAAGAAAACGAAATTACTGTAATCTTCTAGAATTCTCAAAAAAGTTTTATAGATCTAAAATGAAATCTATGGATCATCTGACAAAATTATAGAAAAAGTTAAACAAAAAATTGTACAAAAGCCACGAAGAAATTTCTATAAATAAATATAAATAATAAAAATTTTGAAATTCTTGAATAAAATCTTTGATTTGTAAAAATTTGTAGAATTTTCGATGAAAATTCTTTGGAAAGGAAGTTGCAATAAAAACTGAAAGTGTGGAGGAGAAATTACTGAAATTTCAAGAATCGTTAAAGAAAAATTTTTCTGAAAAATTCTTATGTTACATTTTTTTTCTCACAAATTAAGAATTTTACGAAAAACATGTCTTAATAAAACTTCAGTTTCTCATTCCCTTTAAGCTTTGTTTGAAAAGTTATGTAATATTTTTCAAATTTGAAAAAATATTGAGAAAAATCAAAAAAACGCCTCGAGTAAACATCCACTTCCGGTTTATGAATGTTTACCAAAAGCTTTTCAGTTCCAGTTTTTAACGATAAAACCTTAAGTTTAAAGTTTCATCTCAATCGGATCATTCGTTTTTGAGATACAACTATATATAATATATACTTCGTATATAGGGAAAGTAAAAATAAGGTTATATCTTTCTTTACCTTGCAAATTTTGATTAATTTAAATGCAGTAGTAAATAATTCATTCACCTAATAATTTTTAAACAGAATTTCTTAGGTTTCTAGAAATGCTCATTATATATTTGGCCGACTAGAAATATCTTCATGCTTATGGCCAATTTGCGCATAACAAATTTATAAAACACCGCCGTTAATAGTAATTAACAAGTTTCCCCTATTTCACTTATTGATCATTGTAATCGCTACCCTCCCTCTTAATACAAAGCATCAAATTAAAGCAATTTACATTTATAAATTGTATCGTTCATTTTCATAGTCTCGGCTTCATTTTATTGATGTATTGATTTATTACGAAACTAAAATGCACCTTAAGCACGAATATATGGGATCAAAAGTTACACATTTAATAACTCTATAGTTTACATAATAAACCTTCAAATCTATTGTACTAAAAGGAAATTAATGATTAATGATAAAATACTGCGAACTAATTTTTTTTAGCGTTTTTTTTCCAACTTGTACAAGCATATAGAGTGGAAATGATGGGGGATAATTTTGGGTCTATTGTTATTAGCTTCCCTAAAAGTTTTTTCATATACCTCACTCGCTCAAATGTCATATATACGTTCGAATGAATAGCGCTTCTGAATAGGTCATGTCGAACAAGTGAAACTGGATAGTTTTCATCCTCAAAATTTTTAAATTGTTTAGGGTTTACCATAATGGAAGATATCAGTTAAATTATCAAAATTAAACAGGTTTAAATACTGGATTGATGAGGCTATTACTTGTTGAAGTATTTTATTAAGTTTAAATGTATCTATCAAAACTGGAGTATCCCTTGATTTTATTTTTGGACCGAGTCTATCATAACATAAGAAATCGTATAGACTATTAAATTTATTCATATTCATCCATTGTATACGCTGAATAGGCATATATACAGAAGTCCTAGGAGAACTATTTTTGTAATGATTGATTACAGTAACATTATACGACGTGCACTTCCATGTTCATTTTTCGTAGACGTCAAATATTCCCATCCGTACATTGAAGTAGGTCCACAAAGGAAACTATCCTCGATATTACGCCCTGACTAATGATAAAGATATCTTGCTTTATGAACCGGCGTAGCAGACGTGTCGTGAATCAGTTTGTTAGAGACATCGCGATTTACCATTTATCTTTTAAAACTGCACGCCTAAAGTATAACAAATGCGTAGGTTTCCAGCATAAAATCAGCCGCGAGGAGGGCACAATGGCGTGAATCGAGATTTCCCCAGCGATTGTCTCCCTAAAATTCCCGTCAGAAAACTCGCGCTCAGATACAGACGACGTGTGAGGTTTCCGCAACATCGCAACTTCTGCATCAAGATATTCCAATAAGGCTAAGTGATACATATTTCCGCACTGTCGCTGATTAGGGCCATAATTAAAACCTTCCGGAGATTAAAGCCGTCTCTAAAACCTGAAGTCCCAATACTTCCGTACAATACACACCTCACAACAATGGTATGTATAGAAGAATGTTTACACTGTAACATGTTAAGCCCTTAGGAAACAAAACTAGGGGGTGTATTGTGAAAAGTTGATGGTTACAAATAATAGTGCTTGTTATAAAAGTGGAGACAACAATCCCAAATACTTAAATATATGCAGATAGACCTCATGTTGATTGTAAGTTATCAAAAACCAAAGCAGGGAATAGGTGATCAAATGAAATAAAGTTATAACATAAGAAATAACAAAACATTCCAGTTAAGTAGAGGTAATCTGAAGTAATAGTAATCCCAAACTAATTGGATTAAAACAGTCATGCCAGACAGATAAGTTACTACTGCTAAATTTGATGTCTGGTTTTAAATAATCTCTGTATTCCTTAATTATCTTGTGGTGTTCATAATGTAAGCGTAATATTATATATATATATATATATATATATATATATATATATATATATAAACATCTTTATTGACTAATATGTACATTGAAATAATAAATAATGGATGAGGTGTTCTTATATTAGTCTGTCAAAAGGGCGTAATATTATTTTGACTTTTTTTCTCGATTCTTGCTTTATTTTATTTTCATTGTTCAGCAATTTTTGACTTCTAGAATTTCAACTATGTTCAGCAATTTCCTTTACTTTTTCAATTTTTAAGAATTTTCCGGGAATAACTCTTCTAAATTTCAAGAATTTTCTTCGACAGTTTTAGATTTTTCAGCATTTTCTCCTAATTTCTAGAAATTTCCAACATTGTCTCGCCTATTTCTTGCGTGGTAGTATTTACTTACTCAATATGCTTACATAAATAATGGATGAGGTGTTAGTGTATTAGAATGTCAAAAGGGCGTAATATTATTTTGACTGCAAAATAATATTTAGTAGGGGAATTCAATTATCAATGACATCAAAGGAATCTCAGGAAAAAAATAAGTGCTCTGTATTATGAGGAGCCATACTAATACCGTAACAGTTCTTTCATTATTAAGACCAGATGGTTCACACCTGTTATTTAATAGAATTAACAACAGTCTTAATGTATGGGATGTAAGACAAATCAAGAGAGACATATTAAAAACGATGAATTAAATTCTCATTTAACCCGTGGTAAAACATGTTTATCTTTCATTTTAATTTTCATATTAAAGTTTTAACAGGTATTTACTAGGGGATATAAGACAAATAGACTTAACAATGTTAGTTGTAAAACTGTTGTTTTAAACTCTCAAAAAAATATTTAGTCTACTATTTTCTATAATTCTTGGACTTATTTTTCACATAGCCAATTTTAGCAATAATTGGTACAATTTTACAGACCGTTGCTTGCCAAAACGATGTATCCCTTAGATTTTTAGTATTGAACAATTGACTTATTGTATTTTAAGTATTTTGTAACATTATTGCTTAATTGTTCAAATATATAACAAATATAAAAATCATTAAGTAATTACATTTTTCTGAAGCTGTAGAAAAAGTTCGACATCAATACACAAATAAATCAAATCATAGTATAGACAGCCTAATAGGGTCAAAATGAATAAGAAAGCTAAATTTAGCTTAAGTATTGAGAAAGATTTGTGAAGAAGGTTTCTAAGATGTTCTAGAAATCTACAAAAAAAATGAAGAAACTTGCAGAGACTCATAAGAAAATTCTTAAAAAATGGAACGAAAATTACTGGAAAGCTCTAGAAATCTATAAAAAAACAAACTGAAGAAAATTCTAGAACACTCTAGGAAACTTCTTGATATACTGATTCTAGAAATCTAACAAAATTCAAGAAACCTTTAGAAAAGTTCTTCAAAAATGTGATGAAAGTTGCTGAGAAGTTCTTAAAATCTACAAAACAATATTAAGGAAAATTCTAAAGGCCCATAATAATATTCTTGAAAAATGAAATGAAAGAAAGGTTCTACAAACCAACAAAAATAACTGAAGTAAATTCTAGAAGTCTCTAAGAAAATTCCTGAAAAACTGAATTAAGCTTTCTGGAAAATTCTAGAAATCTACAAAAGATACTCGAAAGTTTTACAAAATAAACTGAAGAAAATTGTGGAACTCTCTAAGAAAATATCTGAAATATTGAATTAAACTTTCTAAAAATTCTAGAAATCTACAAAATTCAAGAACGCTTTAGAAAACTTCAAAAATGCAATGAAAGTTGCTGAGAAGTTCTAGAAATTTGCAAAAATATTGATTAAAATTCCAGAGGCTCTTTAGAAAATTCTTCAAAAATGGAATTAAAAAATCTTCTATAAACCTACTTACAAAGACACTTTAAAAGTCTCTAAGAAAATTCCTGAAAAACTGAATGAAACTTTCTAAAAAATTCTAGAAATCTACAAAAAAAATTAGGAACATTCTTGAACTCGTAAAATGTAATAAAAATTACCAAAATGATCTAAACATTTATTTAAAAAAATAAAGAAAATTCTAGAGGCAAATAAGGAAATTCTTAAAATATGAAATGAAAGTTACTGCAAACTTCTAGAAATCTATAAAAAAAAAACTGAAGAAAATTCTAGAACCCTCTAGGGAAACTTCTATAAAACTGATTGACACTTTCTAAATAAAACTTTTTGAAGTTTACAATAAATCATTGAAAAAAACAATCAAGACGCCAATAAGAGCATTTTTGAAAAACTTAATGAAACTTTCTGAAAAATTCTTGAAATCTACAAGCAAATTTTTTGGATTTAAAACATTAATTCGGCCCATTGAGGGTTAATGGATTTGCGATTTTAATTGCAATTAAATAAATAAAGCCCTGATGCTTAGTCTTAATTGTAATTTCATACAGTCTTAAAGAAGTTTCTTAAAGTCCTAATGCAGTTTCTTCATTTTATTAAGTACGTTCTTAAAGTCTGTAATTTCTTGAAGTTTCTTAAGGCCTTAATCTATTTATCTTTAGTATCTTCATGTAGTTTCTTAATGCCATGAACTAAATACACAATTTTAATGAAGATTTTTGAATATTTACATTAATCTATTGATCGAAAAGACTTCATGTTCATGGTCTTTACTTGATGCAACATTTTTGGCTTGATTAAAAATTAATTCAAAAAAATTCATACTTCTGATCTTTACTTGATACAAAGCCAACATTCAAACTTTTCTGAATTGCTCATTGCTTTTTAAGTTGCTTTAACTCTTTTATCTTTTAAAAACTTAATGGATTTGCGATTTTAATTGAAATTTCATCAAGTCTTAATGTAATTTCTTCAATCTCTAATGCTTAATGTAATTTCAAAAAGTCTTAACGAAGTTTCTTCAAGTCCTAACGCAGTTTCTTAATATTATTAAGTATGTTCTTAAGCAGTCTTAGCAGTCGTAAAAACCAAACAAGTCTAATTTTACAAAAGTAATATCTCTGTTTTAAATTTATCTTCAAAAAAGAAACTAACAAAGTAATCTTCTAAAATTGCCGCTCATACATTGATTATTTCCTAGATTTATGTACAATCCTCTATATCGAATAGAGTATTACTTAAAAATTTATGATTTAGAATTTACGAAAAAGTTCTTCAAAAAAAAAAGAAATTGTTTAAAAAAAAATCTTAAAGGGTCAAATTTTTTTGACAAATATTTACAATATTTTGAATATTCATACAAAATTCTAGAAATCCAAAATAAAAATTGTTTCAAATTTTGAAATACCTAAGTAAAATTGCTGAAAAAACTGTAATAATATAAAGCAAAAAATCTCTAAAATGTTCGCAATTTAAAAGATAAATAATTCGATTCAAAAGCAAGAAATGGTGGAAAGCAAAGAAAAAATAGAGAAATTTACTTATATAATTCGAACATTTCGATTAAAAAAGCAAGAGATGGTGGAACACCTTCAAAAATGGAAAAATTATACTGGAAAATTCGAGAAACAAGTAAAAGAAATGGCTGAGTAATTCTAGAACCCTCAGCAATTCTTTGAATGATGCTTTGGATTACCTGTTAACGAAATATACACGTTGTCCCCTGAAATTTTGAATACGGGCAATTGAATGCATTACTTGTTGCTTAGCTACCACACTTGTAATAAATCAAAATGAATGTAAATAGACATGATATTTTAATATTACTATTTTTACAATCACAATTCTGACGTAACGAATAACAAATAACTACAATCTTCATCTTATTAAATGTTCGAAAACATCTCCTTGTTGAGCCAAGCAATATCCCAAACGATCATAAAATTCCCATTTTGAAGCTAAATAAGTCAAATTGACATTCATTTGCAGCAACAACCATGGCAACCAATAATAATAATCGAGATGCAATACAAACACATTACTCATATTCAAAATTTCAGGGGACAACGTGTATATCAATAGACACACATGTAAAAAATACTTAATTCTGAGCACAGAAATAACAGACGGACTTAATTCTTCAGAATATTCTTCCAGTCCTAAATATTGTTCCAGAATTTCTTCGACTTGAATATTCGTAAATTTTTTAGTAAAATTATACATTCTTGAAGCTATTTCTACAACTGAAGATATTAATTCTACTTTATACAGCAGCAGCATGTTGCTTAAAATTTGTGTAAGTATTTGATTAATATCAACATGATATTTCAATACTTTTTGCTAGACATTTGCAATTAGAAGGCAAATTTCTGGAAATTTCTAGATACGTGGAAGAGAAATTATTAGAAAATATTAAAATATTTAAAAATTCTTCAAACCTTATAGTATTATCCAAGTGAAAGCAAAACCATTTCTTACTTTATTTAATCGGAATTTTATCACAATTTCAGTTCTTAATTACGACCATTTTTTAAGACTTGTTCAAATTTGCAGCAATTACTTTTTTAAATTTCTAAAATTTTCTCGCATTAATTTTTAGACGTAGAGTTTTTTACGATTTATTTTATTCGATTTTTTCAGCAATTCTTCTCTCAAAATGCGAGAATTTTCTTGAATTTTTCATTGAATTTGTTTATAGATGTCTAGAATTTTCACAATTTTTGTTTTTTAGCGTAACTTTTGAGGAAAGAGTTTCAAAAGATCTAGAATTTTCCAGCGATCTTTTCTCATTTCTTTTTTTATTGGAAAATACATGAGTATTTAAAAATATGTTACTATTTAAGATATGTTAATATTTAAGTATTTTCCAGTACTTACTCTCCTCCAAAATAAAACTTCTGAGCTGAGCGATTTTTCTTTCATACTTCTATTATTTTCATTGAGGATTCTAAAATTCTCTAACGATTTTTCTCTAATAAATTTCTAAAATTTTCGAACGTAATTTGCAATTTAAAGAATTTTTCTCTATTTCTTCCTTAATTTATTCGAAACTTTACAAAATATTCTATTCCAGAGAGAATTTTAATCAAGAGTGCAAAACATTTCTAGTAATTTCCAAAATGTTTCAAACATTTTTTTTGCACTTGGATTTTTTTTTACACAGTAGGTTGAGAAATAAATCTTACCGATTTTTGCTTTATTTGATTTATATTGTTCGGCAATTTCCCTTTCAAACTGAGAGAATTCCTTGAAAATTAGAATTTTCAGCTATTTTTGTTCAAGATTTCTAGAATTTTATTTGAGGATTCTATGATAGAATTCCAGAATTTTTAGGAGCATTTTTTTCAATTTTTTAACAATTCTTTTGCAAATTGCCACATTTTTAGAATTTTTAATTTTTCTCAGATTTCTATTATTTTAACTATTTTCTTGCTATATTATAGTGGAATTTTCTAGAAATAGCCCTCCTACAATTCTACAATTTTTCAGCACTCTTTCCTTCATTACATTTTTTCGAAAGTGTCTCCATATTTTTTGGATGAATGTAGTAGTTGCATTTTAATTTCTGAAACATAAATCCTTCAAAAAACTCTAGGTAAAGGCTAGAATATCTTCTGTTGGTTCCTGAATTAGATAAATTTTATACAAATAAAGTTGCTCAATCATTTTTTCTCCCACTTGGATTTTTTTACAGTTTCTTGCTTTATTTTATTTACATTGTTCAGAAATTTTCCATTTAAACTAAGAGAATTTCTTGAATTTTATTACAGGATTATAGAATTCTAAAATTTTAGGAGCAATTTTTCTATAATCAGAATACTAAATACTTTGTCTGTATAATTGGATTTATTTTATGCTGACTATAGTTTCGACTACACTTGTAATTTTCAAAACGTAAGTGATTAAAAAATATAGAAAACATAGCTATCTATAATATTACAACAACTTGTATATGTTAGATAAATAAATAAATAATACTAATATTAACAAACGACTAGATTGCCTTATTTACACTCCTCTATTTTAGGCCTCAGGAATCAACGATAGCAATTTATATATATATATATTTTTTGGAAATGTCAAACAATATTCTTCTAAGTAGAAAGATTTTTTAGAATTTTTCAGCAGTTTGTTTTCATATTTCCAGAATTTCAACTGTTTCTTGCTTTATTTTATTGAAATTTTCTTCAACATGTTTACAATTTTCCAGCACTTTTTCCTCATTTACATTTCTTCGAAGGTGATTCACTATTTTTTGGATGAATGAGGTGGCTACACATTTATTTCTAAAGCATAAATTCTTCATAAAATTTCAAATAACGGCTAGAATATCTTCTTTTAGTTCCTAAATTAGAAAAATTATATGCATATAATGTTTATTCTGCCACTTTGACGTTTTTTCTAAATACTTGCTTTGTTTTATTTTCATTGTTCAGTAATTTTTGACTTCTAGAATTTCAACGATGTTCAGCAATTTCCTTTACTTTTTCATTTTTAAGAATTTTCCGGGAATAACTCTTCTAAATTTCAAGAATTTTCTTCGACAGTTTTAGATTTTTTAGCATTTTCTCCTAATTTCTAGAAATTTCCAACATTGTCTCGCCTATTTCTTGCGTAGTAGTATTTACTTACTCAATATGCTTACATAATCCTTCCTAAATAAATATTCAGAACAATTTTGAACGCACATGGAAAAGCTTGAGTTCTCTGCTATTCGACTCTTGCCCAATTGAGCCTGTTGTTACTGAAGCTATGTTTACTGATTTGTATCATATAATTTGCTAAATATGGCCTTTATATCTCGCAAAAAGGGAACTTTATAACTCATCGCTTTATGGCAAAGAGATTGACATTTATAATATGTTGTAGTAAGAAAGATATCATATTATACATGTTAAAACTAATTCAGACAAGACTGGCCATGCAGTTCCACCCAACAGAGATTGACATCGTCGATCGAAGTCTGAAAGAAAACAGTAAAGTAGTGAAACAAGTGTTTTAATTAATTTTCTAAACGAAGTTGTTCCCTCTTAAAGAATTTTGGGACAATAGATAAATAAATCTTTTAAAGTCCTTTGTTGATCTTAATATGGCTTTTTTACAGTGTTAGTTTAAACAAACATTGTTATAATTTTACAGAGGATTCTCTTCTAAATCGATATATAGTTTAAAGGTTGAATAATTATTTTGTTTGTAAGTCTTCTTATTAATTATATGTATAAAAATATAACAATAAGATATTAAGAATTTATATGTTTCTATGGGTGCATTTAAAATCCGAGATTTAAATATTTTAAAACCAGTTATAATAAATGCGTAACTGATAGTTAAAAATTAGTTTAAGGTACATGTCTGTGGTTCTTCACTACAGAACTTTCAGAACTTATGATAAATTTAAAGCTAATTATAGTAAATGTGCACTACAAAAAGATACTTTGTACTAAAGAAGCCATATAAGTTGCATTTATACTGCTTTTAACTACAAAAACCTACAAAAACTTGTCCTAATTTTATACATTTTTAGATCAACTATTATATAACTAGGTTAATAGAACAATACAATATATATCATACGCCTTAACCTAGATATTATAATAATAATTCTAATAATAATGTATTTTCAACGGTAACTTCGATCAGACAGTTTTAATTTTATTGGTTTACTCATAACACAAATACCTGTAACAGTAAAAATAAAATAAAATAATTGTTGTCGGACACATAAAAAATCCATTTACAGAGTAATTTGTATACAATGCACAAATACCAATTAAAACACTAAAAAATGCAGTTAATCGCTTTAACATATACGTTTTAAATAAATATTGAATTCACAGTAAACCTATCATTCTACTCACGTTTAAACATCGAAAACACATTTACATTAATTATTTGGTGTGTTTTGAAGATACGGGAAGTTTTCAGCAAAATTATTATTATTACGGATAAATTTATTGCTGCCTGTAGTGAAATTATCGTTTTCTCCATTAGTAAATTTATACATACAAAAATGATAAGAATAAATATATTTTAATAAGAACTTTAATAACTTTAAAGTAAAGAAATACAATAGGCAAAATATTATTAAGTACTCGAATTCTTTCACTGATTTTGTACATTTGCTGAACGCTGCAGCATTATCTTTATAAACAAAGTGTTTAACATTTTTTACCTATTACGAGGGTGGATCAAATATAAACCGGATTTTTTTATTTATCGGTCGCTAAGTAAAGTGTTGTCGCTGAATGTGTTGAAGGTAATTTTCAAAGGGTGGGGAGGATGCCGATTTGGTTCACTAATGCCGCCATTAGCTCCAAAACATATGTCTGTTGAGCAACGGATCATCATTCAATTCTTGGCGCGGAAAGGCGTACAATTTTCCGAATATTTTCGTTGACTGACTGCACAGTAACAGTAGAAAACGTGAGTCATATACGTCGACCGCGATGAACCAATCATTTCCAGTGAGTTGGGTTACCAAAAATTGTCCCTACTGGCAGAAGATCGCAAAGCGAACCGTTTTGCTGTCTGTGGAAGGCCATTGACACGATACCAAACAGGGGGTGATGATTTTTTAAGTCACGTTGTCACTCGTGATAAGACGTGGGTGCATCATTACACCCCAGAATATAAACAAACAAACATGGAGTGAAGACAACCTGAGGAGCTCCACCTCAAAAAGCCAAAACTCGTCTGTCTGCTGGAAAACTTCTTGCAACTGTATTTTAGGATAGAAAAGGCATACTTCTTGTTGATTTCCTTCATGAGCGACGTACAGTCAATGCTGAATATTATTGCAAGCTACTTGATGAAGCCAACATGGCTTATCGATAGAAAAGTCGAGGCATGCCCATCCGAAGTGTGATTCTTCTTCATGACAACCCTGGGTCAAACAAAGCTGCTTTGATTCATAGTATTTAAAAATATATCCTTTCTTCACAGTTTTTATTTTGATCCGAGGAGCCAAAATGGCTTATCGATAAAAAGCCGAGGTATGCTCATCCGAAGTGTGATTCTCCTTCATGACAACCCTGGACCAAACAAAGCTGCTTTAATTAATAGTATTTAAAAATATATCCTTTCTTCACAGCTTTTATTTTGACCCGAGAAAAATTAGTGAACATTAGCGAATTGAGCGGACGCCGTTTTAATGGTGACAAAGATGTGGAATACTTTGTTAGCAATTGGCTAAAGACACTACCGACTACATTCTTCGATATTGGCATCAAGAAACTTCTTCTTCTTCGCAACATTTCAGCGTTAATGCTGAAGTAATTTTACAGCTGCAATAAACGAACGTGCTGCTCTTCTATTTGTTATGATATCTTTGATTTTTTCCTTGATCTTTTTGTCATAGATTACCTTTGTTGCATTTAGTATACTCACGAGTTTCACCTTTGTTTGTGTGCTTATTGTCTTACATAGTGTAGTACTATTTTCAGGGACAGATTCTTCAATAAATTTCTATACCTGCACCTGGTTTTGTCAATGACTTATTAGTGTCTAGATGAATGTCTTTGTGTTTGCTTCCTACTCCTAAGTCTGAGGCTACGAGAAACAAAATTATAGTTTGCAAGCAATGATGGAGGTGAAAACCACAATCCTAGACGACAGGGAAAGAAATCCCGAGCTTATGATGCCTATGGACAACATCCTTCAAAGATATATATTCACTAGAAGGTTTCAAATAGACTTGCGAAACAAAGACTCAGACTCTTAAACTATCACAATAAAAAATAAATAATAAATAGAACATATTCAGTAATATAAAGGGTCGGCCAGATACAAGTTTCTTTTTAAAAATGCAATAAAATGAACAACATTCAATTTTTCCATGTATTAATTATGGAACACAACTTCGTTTAAGTGGCTACCTAGAACCGCATTCTGTCACTAAATTTCCAAGTTCATGTTTTCGGGCTGTAACTAACGGATTGCTTGGCTGATATTGGTCCGAAGTGCTTGAATCGTTTCTGGATTGTTGGCGTAACATCAGTCCTTCAGGGTTCACCACAAAATAAATCCAAATTGACTCCTTTGGATTTTTTTTTGGGCCGAGGCGGCCATGTCAATTGGCCAAGACGGCTGATAACACGATTTGGGAATTTGGTATGGAAAAGATCCATTGTAGTATGAGCTGTATAGCATGGTGTATGAACCAGAGGTCGGTCAAATCCATGTCTTCAATTCTAGTAAAAAATGTCCGATAACATGGCTCTGTAACGCTCAGCATTAACCGAAACGTTGTTCCCAGCCTCATTTTCGAAGAAAAATGGTCCAATAATGTCACCACTCCACAATCCGCACCAAACTGTCACTCTTTGTGGATGCATTGACTTTTTGACAATAACGTGCTGGTTTTCCAAGCCCCAGATGCGGAAATTTTGTTTATTAACGTATCCGCCAAGATGAAAATGAGCCTCGTCAAAAAATATGATTTTTCGCCCAAAATCGTTATCCAATTTAAGCTTTTCTAAAGCCCAAACTGCAAATCCATAACAAATCGGATGGTCGTGCGCCTTCAATTGCTGAGTTAATTGGAACTTGTAAGCGAATAATCCGAGATCTTTGTGTAGAATTCTCCTCAGGCTAGTGCGTGAAATGTTGAGCTGTTGAGATCGACGGCGAGTTGATGTTTGTGGATTGAGCCTCACACTCTCGGCTACAACAGCCACATTGCCATCTGTGCGCACCGTACGAGGACGAGGACCATGAGTGTTGTCCACTAGAATGCCAGTCTCACAAACTTTTTGCACAAACCTGAGTACAGCAGGCGCGGTGGGTGAATCATTTCGGCCAAAACTTCTTTTCAATAAATGCACTGTTTGGGCTACACACCACTCACTTTGGAAATAAGTTTGAAATATTTCCCAACGTTGTTCAAGAGTAAAGCGACTCATTTCGTACCGCGGAGGAACGATACTGACTTTCTGTCAAGATTTCGAGCGGAAAAAAACTGTCAGTGTCAAAATAACCTATGATTTAAAAAGAAACCACAAGATGGCTCACCCTTTATGGATTATTAGGTAAAGTACTTTCAGAAATTGGTAAACGAAACGATATACCAAATTGATTTTAATCTGTACTTTTTAATTTTTACAAAATTTTGAAAAATAGGTGATATTTCTAGTTAAACCTTCTAATATCTTTTTTCAATTTATAGTTTATCTAATAATACTACTTAATCATTAGAAGAGAAAGATACTAGTATAGATAGCGGAGTTCTGTGATAATGGATGGCATGTCCATCAGGATTATCATTCTTTTGCTGAAGAAGATGTCGTCAATGACCAGAAGGTAATATTAAGAAGTAAAAGAGATATTAAGACATGTCATCAATGGCTAAAAGGTTATTCTTTCGCTAAAGAAATATCAATTTTGGACATTTATTTCTTCTTCTTATGAATGAAAGTGGTGAATTATTCTGAAGAAATTGGAAAGCCATAAAGGTCTTAATAAAAAGAAACGGCTACTAAATGAATTGATGTAGATTTTATATTGGGTTTGTCAAATTTGGTAATGCTGGACCAATAGGAGTTGTTTGTTAAAGAAAATGGTGGCTATTGTAATAGAAGTTTTGTATTGGGTGTGTTAAATTTAAGGGGGGAAACACATGTAAATTTTTTTTTTTTAGATTTTTTGTTTTTTGCATAAAAACCTTCCTTATACATTTAAGATTTATCGAACAAAATATTAAAGTGATCGCAAAAGTATTCATGGATATATAACAGAGTTTCTACCTCCGTGTCATGAGCCGATTTTATCTTATAGTCTATGGAAATACAAACAATCGTTGTTTGTTTGTATTAACGTCGCGGTGATTGTTGCCGTGAACAATGTATCCGAAACGTAATAAAGACGAGTGTCATCGTGCAAGTAGACCGAAAAAAAGACAGTTCAAAGAGAATCAGCACCGAAGGAATCGAAGCATTTGAACTGCGGCTACAAAATCGATCAAATGGCCGCATATATCACTGCTATTACATTCAAAGAAGAATACAAAGGTTTCTGCAAAATTATGGAAGGGATGGAATGTATCATTGGCCAAAATACTAGGATTTTCGTTGACAACTACGACGACGCCCGATAAATCCGTTAGGAGCGACGATCGCTAAGTAGGAGCAAGGAGGCCAGAATAGCCAGAAAAAAGGCTCAAACCAAGCTTAACCACTTCTATGAACGTGAGGAAGGCACTCTCTATGTCCCGGGATCGCCGTTTAGTTATAAGTTTACACAAATTACGTTTTTTCTAAACTTAAAACTTTAAACGCGTTTTTCTTGAAACCATGTTTTTGAAATTGGCGTATATGATAACTTTGTCAATTTTTATTCAAATCACTTGAATTTCTGTCTGCTCAACAGCTAATGAAATTTTGTTCTAAATGAACCTCAAAAATCAGAAAAAAAAAAATAAATAATTATTACGGGCCTACGAAATCTGAAAAAGGAGTCAAATTTTGAACTTTTTTTTTCAGCAAGTTGCAGAAATCATATATTTGGGTTTTTTTCTATTTTCTGAGGTTCATTTAGGATAAAATACATCTAAGAAAAGGGTTGTGCAAGAAAAACTTTAAAAAAATAATTTTTCAGGCCTCCAGAGTGTACGCCAATTTAGTCGGTATTTCCAACATGGCGGCACAATCGGTTGAATAGAGGGCTAACCAATTAGCGGAAAGACTTCAAATTTTCCAAAATTACAGCCTACTGTATGCCCAATAAAGTCCAGAAACCGTGAGGTTGTACCTCTTTTAGTTTGTCCAAAAAAAAAATCTCAAAAAAGGCTATTTTTATGACCGATTACATGTATTTCCCCCCTTAAATGGGTAAAACTTTAAATAATCAGAAGAAGAAGTGAAAAAAATGACAGAAGTTCATAAATTTTGTATTGGGCATGAGAAATTTTAATAAGTAAAATATTAGCCAATCAGAAGAAGTGTTGCTAAAAGAAAAAAAAGTGTCGATAAATCTGAATAAGTGAATCTTTGGCCTTCTCTTGTTTCTTGTTCATCATTGGGCAATAATCTCGATGAGTCATCGTTTGGCCAGACCAGGCAAAGACTTGTTCCAATAATTCTTGGAATGGATGGAAAAATTGAGATTTAATTTTTCTATTATAATTATTCTTTGTATCGGTAGGTAATAAGTATATTACTTTTATTTTTAGACTTGTTTATGGAAAGCATAAAAAATTGCTAAGCAACATTTTAATTCAGTTTATCGTGATAGAAGAACATTTAGTGAATTGCTGCTGTTTATTGTTAGTAGAATATGTGGCTATGTACCTGCAATATTTTGGATGATAGATTACTTAGATAATATTGGTTAGTCACAGGAAGCTGCGGATAGATTTCGATCTAAATGACGAATTACTGAAGCAGGGAGAAAATTGGAAGGATTTTTAAAAGTCCCAAGAAAACACAATTTAATCGTCGTATTAAAGAAGCTGAAAACATATTGACACCAGTTTTAATCAAGAAAATTTCTGCTTTTACATCAGTACCTTCAGAGTTTAAGAAAAAAATCATTATATGTTTATATCCAGGGCTTCAACATTTCAGATATTGTGCGGAAAAAATTACGTTAAATTATTATTAACCTATTATTTCAAGCCTTCAAAATCATTAGATTAACTAAGCATTTTTGAGAAAAAAGGTGTTGAATTTTTGAACAATATCATTATGGACTTGGATACAGAAGTGATGATGATTTACATTAGAATACAAATATTTAAGAATAATATGTAATTGCAAAAATTTACCAAGCATAAGCATTTTTATCATTAAGTTTTAGATGAACTGCAGCGGTCGTAAAAAAAATGTGATTCATCGCCACATTTGGTAAGTACAAAGAGGAAAGACAATTAAGCCGAATGAAGCAGAACAATTAAGCGCAGCGGAAAAAAAAGCGAATGGAAAAAAGGGTAAATTATGCACCGTGAACACAATTACAACATCAACAATTAACTCCAATTAAATTTTAAATGAGGGTATATTAAAGCAATATCGTGAACGTAGGAATTTTCTTAGTCTGTATATTACGAGCTGTTAGAGCCCGCTGTTACAATTGTGTTTACGAAGTACGGAGAATTTCATTAAAGTACATGTATATTAGTATATGGTATAGTGGCGGTGGGGGTGTCATGTTATTAGTTTTATGTGACGGTATTACGGTATTACGAGGGGTGGTCCACTGCAACAAATTGCCTAAAATTATACCCCCACGACTGCCTGACTGCCTGAGTGGACACCCGACCACTGACCACAACATGTACTATAAAATAATGCACTAATGCTCTTGCAGAATTACTCGCTAAATTAGTTTAGAACTTTTGCCTACGCGGAATATCCGCATTGTGGAAAAATACCAATAGTTTCCAATCGATTGCCGGCACCATAATTAACTCATTTAATTAAGCGACAAATCCCGGTGTCAGCATGGCAACATCACGGAAAGAATGCTTCATATCAGCATCATCTAGATGAATGATCACATGGATATTAAACCTCCCTTCATCTATTATCAACACCTGATGCACAAAGTTGACATTAAAAATCTATAAATATTTATAAACGCATTATTCTTTTTCACGTCGCAATTAATCAAAACTAATTGATGCAAAAATACTTTCTTTTGATCTATTTTATAATTATGTGCGCGTACAGATTAACTTGATTAGCATTTCAGGACAAACTAATCATTCATGTATCAGTTATACACTGATTTATTTAAGGAACTCCAATTATCGATCTTCAAGTTGGCAACTTTTCCTCGAAATCGTCGGAGGCATAAATTCTCTGGATGTTGCTCGCTATTAATTAAATTTAAATGCTACTAATTTATTCCATTAACTACCGAATTTATCACTGTAATTATTATATAATATTTATTACGTTGCGGCTTGGAAATAATGTTTAGTAGTGACTGTACTCGCGCCTAGAATTAATTTGGTAAGCAGTTCCCCAGCATACACCAAAAAAGCGACCTTCTGTACTTAATTAGTTTACTGATGAAGTTGGCGAAGCTCGCTGAACAAATTGCAATGAAATATACTCTAAGCACCCCCCCCCCCCCCCTACGGTAATGCGCATCCTCCGGTTATAAAATTTTATTGGATTATATTATTTTATGGAATAATTAAATGTGCTAGGGTTGTTAAAGTGTTTATTTTTTAGAGCAAAACATGAACGTAGTTTAATAAGAATGTTCAATTCGTTTAATTTACAGTATGTATAAATATATACATATATTTATTGACAAATTTTATAATTTTTACAATAACATAGTGAATAATGAATGAGGTGTTAGTGAGTCTGTCAAAAGGCTATCGACCAGAGGTCTTTGTGCCTTGTTTTGTCCAGTCATATATTAATGCGTAAAAGGATGTAATGATGATATGAAATCGAATGTGGTTGAATTGGGCTTTTTAAATTTAGGATTTCTAGGATGTCACGTCACTAAAGGGATAATAGATTTTTGGAAATTTTTTCTGATAGGAATCGAAGACGTTCTTTAATGGGGATAACTAAAGTAGTGTCATAGAGGAGCAGTATGTATATTATTTACTAATTAAAGAATTATTAACAAAAGATTTAGAACTGCGATTAAAGTAAAAATAATTATTTTTAGTCTGGGTTTAATAATTTCTCGAATAAAAACGTTGAAGTATGTATGCTTGTTACGAATGTTGCCTTTACGAACAGAAGAAAAAAAAAACATCATTTTGCCAGTGAACATTATCTTATACGTGTATGCTCTAAATTTTAATATAAAAACTATTCTTTTTGATACCAATAATAACAAACGTGTATTTTGCACTAATAACACACTAATAATTCATAGAATGAAAGTACAATCACCCCATTTTGATGATCAAACATCTTTAAGCAATTTTCTTAGGCAAATAGTTGTTTCAGCATCTGCAAAAATAGGACAATTGCTACTGAAGCAGGCAATGAATATTTTGCAAAAAATATTTAAAGTAATTTATCATTCATACATTTGCAAGAGAAGGGCTAGGATCCAGATACAATTTTATATCATATCATCATTCTGGAAAAAAAATCTGGCGATGTCGAAATTTCTAAATATTTTAACGTGAAAATGTTGAAAACTGTTTTATTGTTAATAAATTTCTTGAGTCGATTAAACTTACCGTTCTCCAGAAAATATATTTTGTGCAAAATTTAAGAATGATGTTCTTAAAGCCTATTTTTATTAAACTAATCGATAAAACATAGTAGAATATCATGAACTTATCTATAATTTAAATTGTTTTATTACCTATTTAATGAATTAATTCAAGAATTTTCAGTAAAATTATAGACGCAGTTTTCACACAACGATCAAATTTTTAGGAAAAGTGTAGGTATATGTTTTATAAAAATTTCAAGATGACCTACTTCAAATTTGCAGTTATTAAACTAGTTAATTAACCACCAATAGGATATTGCCAATGTTTCTATAATTTCATTTGTTTTATTAATTTATAAATTTATTGGATAATATTTGAAATTGTCAAATATTTAGGAAAAGTCTACGCTTAGATTCCTTTAGGCTGACACACCTATGGTCGTTAGCCATGAAGAAAATACAAAAAGAAAACGAATAATCACCAATTTTTATAATTATATGTAACTACTATCTTCAATAAAGATGTTTTCTCTCTAGTTTTCATTATTATATCTTAAAAGTAGACTTCTCAAAGCTCCCACTTATTAAGCTAGTTGATCAAAAACTAATAAGATTTCTCTACAATCTTATTTTATTACTTATTATTAATTTTCTTGTTTTTGAAGTAACTTTAAAATAAAACCTTTATAAAACGAAAAAAGAATTTGTACATTTGTATTTAGAAATATGGAGGACAAATTGCTAAAGTTCTAAAACTCTTGAATAGAATTCGCACAATTTGCAGTAGAAAATACTTATAAATATTCTAAAAATCTGAAAGAAACATTTCTGGAAATTTCTCAAGGTAAAGTCTAAACCCAAAAAACGAAAATAGTGGCAAATTCTCAAAAAATCAAAGAAAATTTGAAAACTACCATCAATTAAAAGAAGAAAAAGAAGAAGAAAGAAGAAATGTATATATCTAATATAAAACTGCTGAAAATATTGAAAAGTTTCAAGTTTATTTGTTTATTAATGCTTTAGTATTCTTAAATACATAATATTTAGCAAAGTTAATTACAAAATAAAAAAAAGGTACAAATAATTTAGGTTATAAGAATCCAAGAGTTCACTCTTTTTCAAAATGGTCTTCCACTCAAACCCTGATTTTCTTCTAGTAATAGGATATTACCATTACACTTTCTGTGTAGGTAAAAGCTTTTTTTAAATATTATAATAACTTTCATTTTAGAACTATCCGTTCTCTATATATGTCAACATGACAGATAATAAATAATACCAACTTCAAGAACATTTTGATTAAATGATACGAAAAATGTTGAAATTCTATTATCTTTTAAGATTTAAGATTTGTTATGTTCCATATGAACATACCAAGAGTTTTACTTCTCCTAATTTGAAAATTTGGTTCCATCAAGAGAGTAGCAGAACAAGTGTCGAATATATCTTTTATGAGAATTTTGTAGTAAATTTCAATAATATATGGATAAAAATAACAGAAATTGCAAGAAACGCTGAAACAAAAGTTATTTATAAGTTCTAAAGAAGATGGAAGAGTACATTTTAATACCGTAAAATAAAAAAAATAATGTAGAATTTTAGCAATACAGAAGAGAAACCTTCAGGAAAATTTTCAAAAAAAAGTCAGGTAATCTGGAAAGGAAAGTTCTAAACAGTGCTAAATTGTCGAAAATGTAAGAAAACTGAAAATATGCGATAAGATAAAAGTAGAAGTGCAGGAAAATTTTAAAAGTCTGAGAGGAAAATAACGGGAAAATTCTAAAAACCTTTGATGAAAAGAAGCAACAAATATTTTGCAGAATTTGTTTGCCATTCACAGATCAAAATATATTGGAAAGTCTAAACGAAAAACAACTGAAATTTTCAGAAAAATCTTGAAAAATTTTATTCCAAATGAATACTAACTTTAGAAAATAGTACGATCTTTAAAGAGAAGCTTCTTGAAAATTTTAATAAAATGAAACTGGTAATGATATAATTAAAATGATATAATGATATAATTAATTTAATAAAAACTAACAGAAATTGGAAAAAATGTTGCAAGAATTAAATCAAACAACGTAGATTTTTGTTGTGTTTTATAAAAATGCAACTATTCCAATTTGATAATTAAACATCGAAAACCAATTTTCTTAAGGAATTTTTGGTTACTGCATCAGCTTATGGATAATATATAGAAAAGAGTTAAATAGTTAACTCTAGCAATATGAGGATGATGTGTTCCAGAACTGGTTTGCCATTCATGTATCAAAAACTGTTGCAAAATATCTAATCATGCTATTAAAAGTTTAAAGCAAATATAGCTTGTTTAATACGAAATAATTGAGCACCAGGTGTTGATACTTGTGCGACCAACTAAATTAGTAGAGGAAGCATATAATTGCATAGAAATCAGAGAATAAATTCATTATAGAGCTATCCAGTGTAACATATTAATAAAAATATAATAATTTATGGTTACTGCATAAAAAAATAAAACAAATATAGAAAAATACTACATCATAAACTTTAGCAGTGTAACTTTAATGAACGTTTAACAGAAATTTTCCAATGTGAAAAACTACTCTAAAAATTTGATGAAAGTATGCAAAAATTTGAACCAGGTAAGCTAAATTTGGCATGATGAATTAAATAGATAAAACATTATCTCCAAAAAAGGGAACTAATAACTGAATAAAAGCAAGTATAGAAGATTATGGATGTCGAAGAGGATACTAGCTCCTTCATCATCATGACCAAGAAAGGGTTTGAGTGGAAGAACATATCTTTTTCCCAAAATTTTATATAGGTTTTTTATTTTTGTTAATTTGTTAATATGTATTATTTTAAAAAGGAGACCGAAGATTAATAAATAAATAAGTAAAGAAAACAGAATTTAATAAACAATTGAGAATAATGGCACTATAGAGCCATTGAATCCATGGGAATTAATCGAAACACTTTTGTATTGAAAGCTTAAAAATACAAAAACGTAAATCGTAAATCTACAACAATTAGTCTTACTACAAAACAAATCACTTGTTGAAACAACTACTTTTCTGGCAAATACCTCAACAGATATTGCATTATACAAAAGTAATTTGCGTATTTACAAATAGCACATCTATCAAGGTAATTCTAATTTGAATTTATTTTTATCTGACAAATTTTGAAAAAAATATAAATTAAACAGTTTGTGAGTGAATATATATATATATATACATAGAATGTAAATTTATGAATCATTTTCGTACTTTTAAATTGCTACTTAATTTTCTACAATGACCTAAAGGACTATAATACACTTTTATGTTGGTTACAGCCAACTTAATAACATGAGCTATTATAGCAGCTGCACTTAATCGAAGTTAGTTTAAACATATTTGAAGAATTTATTGTTTTCTCGTTCAAAGGGGAATATTGGCAACTTGGAGATGCTTTTGAGGGATACTTGAAGACTTGTTTGAAGAAATCGACAATTAAATCGTGATGTGAAGCTTTTACGTATCACACAAAAAAAACTGGTAGGAAGTGTTAATACGTTTCAGAAATTCCAGGTTTAAAACTCACTCAAATACATGACCTTTACTTTCAAGTTTTTGCAGTAGGGATATAAAATATTTCAACGTTATTATTATGGTCGGTTTCAAAGAATTGAGAATACAATAGGTAAAGAATTTTCAAGTTATACAAACAAAGTTATCGTGTTTTATTCAATTTACAAAAATGTATAACGAAATAGAATTCTATGCCTGTTATATACGTTAGAGGTATAACAGGTAAATAATTGCTAAACACGGCAGATTAAGACTAGTTTCAAAATGTGAAGGAGATCCAGAAAAAATATAACAATATTATATCTTAAATCTCTTGATTAATTGAAAAGAAAACTCTTTGAAGCCAGTATAAGAAGAAGTTTTATATATTCTTCAGAATTTAAATCATACTGACCACAATGCTTTCCTTCTTCTTCTAGTACCGTCTCCTACTAGAGATTGGATATCATGTTATTTTCACCTAATTTACAGCTGCGTGGAAAAATAGAACCGCATTTAAAGAAATCCCTCAAATTCTGCAATCACAAAATTCTCCTTCCACCAATGTTCCTTTGCCCTGCACAATTTTTCTGAGCATCTAATTTTTCTGTTCTCCCATTACACACACACACACACACATATATATATATATATATATATATATATATATATATATATATATATATATATAAACTTAATTCTCTCATGAATACTTCTTAATAGAAGATAACTCACCTCAATGATACTTTGGAAAACCATCGTTAAAAATTGAATTATATATAAATAAAAATTAAAAGAAGCAACTAAAACTAAAATAATACTAAGGGTACAACGTAGTAGAAAGTTAGCATATAAAATTTCTAACTTTTAGAAGCTATAAAAGAAACAGTTTATCCTCATTATCATTTTATAGATGTCTACTAATTAATTAATTTGTTTCGTTATATACGACCTCTGAAATGTAATGTATATAAATAAATAAATTACTTAGCAATTTAGAGCATATAATCTACAGACGGTCTTCAAGTACTAAAGTACTAGTCTATGAATTTACGGCATGCATTTTTTCTGTGGTGACGTTATCAGCAATTTAGTCAATAATGTGTTTACCATTGTCTAATAAACTCAATTTAAATTGAGTTAATTATTTATTTATTTATTTAGATTTTTGATCCTCTTTGTAAGACAAATACATATAAAAACAAATTCATTACAAAAAACATACGTAAAATTTTGAACGAAAGAAGCATGGCGGAGTTCACAATTTCAAATCATGTTCTTCCACTCAAACCCTTTTTGGAGCATGATGTTGGGAAGGCAGGTATACTCATCAACATCTGAAAACTTATAAAAACATTTTTCACACCTCTTACACTTGTAATAAAGAGCCAATATCGTTTAGAATCAACTTATGCGATTCTCCTTTTTACATAACCTTCCAATCAATGAAATATGATCACCTTTTCTGACGAAGGTTAACTTTTACTTTACAAACAATAAGCAAAAATGCGTCCATCCATGTTATGATATGTATCTGCAAAAAACCATGTGATTTCCGCCCGCTATGATTTTTACCAAATTTTCAAAAGACAAAAAAGTTGGCTTTGGAAATCTTGAGTTATAAGATCACACAAGATTAAACAGTTAATTACCAGATAAATATTTTATCAAATAGGTAGCGTAAACATATTTATAAGGACCAATAGTCAAAGTATGTTGAAAACGTCCACTCCCAAAAACTAGATATGTTTACGAGTATATTTAAGAATACTTATATATATTTATGAGATTAAGACGTTCTTTCACATCATTATATTTTACAAATTAATGTATGACTCATATTTTAGGTGCGTCTTATGGTTCTTGAAAAAAATATTTTAATATTACCTTTGGACCATAAGACGTACCCACCAGTTGAGTCCATTTTTTCTATATATAAAGGTGCGTCTTATAGTCCAAAAAATACGGTAACCGCTAAAAGGTGTGGATAAAAAACTTATCACTTATCGAAATTTGGAAGAAACAATCGGTAAAATATTTCATTTCTAAATATTAATTATTGTTCCCTGCCAGCAAAAGTCACGGACCCGTTTCGATCTATTTTGGATCTCATCAGCGTACCGCATTTGGAGACAGGGAACCGAGTTTTACTGTGGAGTATTTAATTCTCCGGGTTAACCATCGATTAAGATATTACCATAAGGATGTCATTGTATAAACTGCCCTAGGCTGATGAGATCCAAAATAGATCGAAACCAGTCCGTGGCTGTTGTTGACAGGGAACGATAATTAATGTTTACATTATTATTGTTATAATTGTCGTTGTTGTCAGAAACCTTTAATAGTCGGTGGTTATATACTCTAGGGATCTAATGCAATGTTTAGCCAATAGATGGTACCCTTAAAAATACTCATTGGCAATTTTCTGGTACCAACTGACACGTCAAAAACTTATTTAAGATGATGAAGAGCGCATCAAAAATTGTTATCATTAACACTAAGATTTTGAAATTAATTAAAAAATTTCTTTAAAGAATTAGAAACTAAATACTTCTGATATCCATCAGCTTATCACCCAATACGAACACAAGATTCAATAATAATTATTTGATTCAGCTTGAAAACTATTTGTATGAGAATTAGGCAAGATATCAATATGCCATTAAGTACTTTATGCATGTGCATGTGATATTACTTAAGACGTGATTTTAGAGTTTGAGGCCATCATCGTCATTGAATTGTGTGGTATACTTATTATAAAATACGAATAGGAATATTAGAAACAAATAAATTAAACTTGAATTTAAAAAGATTATTAAGAAAATCTTTTGAACCAATTTTTTTGTGAATTATAAATGGAGATTTAAGTAATAATAGCTTACGCTCTATCCTCAACAATCAACTATAAAATAGGAGGCTATAATTCCTGAATTTATGAAGGAATTTCGTTTTTCTTCAAGACCTATAAAAAACTTCTCAAAACTATGCAGCATTTACTATTCAAGTTTTTAAATCATCATGGTGAAAATACCGTCGAAAGCTTATGTTTTTAAGTATTTTGGTCTGCTTAATGAGCCCATTTTCTTCTTTAAAAGTGACTAGAAGAAAAAGGTACACCTCAACAGAAGCACGGGTTTCCAAATTGATGTCAATATTTTTGATAGAGTTAAAGGTAAATTGACACTCTAAAGAATCTACAAATGCCTCAGCGTTATCTTTAAGGCTATTAACCCATTGCATCGTTTGTTTACCATTCTGTTATCGTTCTATTGTTTGAAAGAACTTCCAAACACTTAATGCACCGAAAAGGGATCTCGATATTGAATATTGCGCTTATTTGCGGTTTTTAATTTCTAAAGCTAAGATGAGGAGAAGAATAATTCCTGTTCTAACCACTTATGGAGGTGGTTCTTACAGAATTTGGAACAAATAGCTTCGAACTAAGAGGCGACTCTGCTGGATTTGAACTTATTAAGAGCTACAAATATGGCTGAGAAGATATATCGAAAGCATTTTCTAGTTAACTTTAATTTATTAATAGTGATTATAGTTTCGACAGACTTGAGCTTGTTATTCTCAAACTAGATCTAGTTTGATTACCTGTTGACAAGCTCAAGACTGTCGAAACTATAGCCACTATTAATAAAATAAAGTGTGAGATATTAACAAAGTATTTTTAATCTATAAAATGTGTCACAAAGTGAACGCCTCCACAATTGCTTATTTAACTGAAGCTATTTCAAGATCTGCGTTTGTATTATCTTTATCAATTAAAATACTTGGGGTTTATTTTTGTCTAATTAAAAGTAGAAATGAAAGCTTTGCAGTGGACTTCTCTTAACGGTTTTTTGACCTCGACCTTAACAATCAAACTGGGTGAAGAAAAGCCATTCTTACTGTTGAGGTTTGCATTCAAATATCCCGCGGTGTACTGCGCCATCTACCTCCGATATGTGAAACTGCATAGTGCGCCATATCCGTTTTTGCTCTAACCTGTCAGTTGTAGTAAGAAGCCCATATTGTAAGCAAGTGTGGTGTCTGAATAAAGAGGTTATAGAAAAGAAAAACAAAGTGTTTAAAGACGATCCACCCCGAAAATAATATGGTAGCAGAGCGTGGTTGAAGAAGAAGAAGAGCACCATACAAGTGAAAATAATAGATTGATTATTAAAGGCAAGAAAAAAGAAGATTAACATCATGGCATGTACGGCGACATTTGTCCCCACATTTGATGGCGCCGATTATGCCAGCTATCGAGCACGTATGATAATGTTTCTAAAATTAAAAAAGGTAGAGATGACTACAGAAAGAAAAATGATTGCCTCAGACAACGCTGAAGAATGGGCGGAAAAAAATATACAAGCCATTAACAATATATATGCGACGTTAAGCAATCGCCAACTGGAGCATATCAAAAACTTTGACAGTGCGTACGACATTATAAAAAAACTAGACACATCGCTTCAAATACTGAAGAGAAGCGAGCTGGATAGCATAAAACTAGAACAATATAGCAACGCCCAGGAGTTCATAAACTGTTTTGAAAAGAAGACCAACGAACTAAAAGAAGCAGGGGCAACAGTATCCGAACAGGAGCTACTAAATTACATGTTAAAAGCGTTGCCTGCAAGATTCAGCCATCTGGGCGACTTAATAGATGTGCTGCCCGAAAACGAAAGAAATACTGCCTACCTAAAAGCAAAGCTGTTGGCAGTTTCGATTACAAACGAAGGTATAACAGAGTATGCCAGTGCCTTCAATACCCAAGGTCTGGAGTGTTACATATGCAAAAAACGAGGACATTTTGCACGAGACTGTTGGTACGCGCCACAGGAACCAGAAAACTACAGAGGGTCCAACCAGTCCAGAGGGTTCAACCAGTCCAGAGGGTCCAACCACTCCAGAGGGGCCAACCACTCCAGAGGTGCCAACCAGTTCAGAGGGGCCAACCAGTCCAGAGGGTCCAACCAGTCGTACAGAGGGGCAAACCAATCTTATCGACGGGCCAACCGAACCAGAGGGCGATTCCAAAGAAGAGGCTTTCAAGGAGGTCCTCCAAGTCGCAATAACGCAAACATCATGGAAAGGTATGTGGTTGAGGAGTGTAGTAATGTTTTTGTAGTCGATGTCGATTCAAATGTCTTCAATGTCAGAAAGTCCGATCAAATTGCATTTATTTTGGATAGCGGGTGCACAGACCACATAATAAACGACGAAAAATTATTTAGTAGTTATGAGATTTTTGAAAACCCCATCAAAGTAAGATTGGGTGACGGGAAAATATTAAACGCTACTAAAATAGGTACTGTAAATTTAAAATTTAAAGTAGGAGACGATTACCACAATGTAACTATAAAAAACGTATTTTATATTAAGGAAATGAAAAGTAACTTGATAAGTTACGCAAAAGTAACCGACAATAATTTCATTCACTCACACGATAATATAGCAAAAATTTATAATAAAAATAATACATTAATTGCAATAGCCAACAAGGAAAACGGTTTATATAAATTATATAGTTATTTAAACAATGACACTTATACAAACAACAGCTACATAGTAACAAATGACAAAAAAATGTCGGAAAGAGAAATTTGGCACCGAAAACTAGGGCATGTAAATTTCAATTACTTAGAAAAATTAATCAGCAATAAACTACTTGTGGGTTTGCCTTCAGCAATTGAAAAAGAAGAATTAAAATGTGCTATATGCATTAAATCCAAGTTAAGCAATTTGCCATTTAATAATAATAGATCAAAAGCAAACGAAATATTGCAAATTATACACACGGACGTTCATGGTCCCCACAACACTGTAGGATACAGGGGCGAAAAATATTTTGTATCATTTATAGATGACTTCAGTAAACTAGCTAAAGTATACACAATTAAATGTAAATCAGAAGTTTTTGATTGAAAGAATATGTAAATTTAGTAGAAAACATAACTGGTAAAAGAGTAAAAACAATTCGTTGCGATAATGGAAAAGAATACACAAATAAACAAGTAAATGATTTTGCTAAAGAAAAAGGTATAATAATTGCACCCTGTCCTCCGTATGTTCACGAATTAAACGGAGTGGCAGAAAGATTCAATAGAACTATAATGGACACTGCTCGATGTTTATTAAATGAAGCAGCTGTAGATAGGAAATACTGGCCTGAAATTATCACAGCGGCTACTTACTTAAAAAACAGATCTTTGGCTAATACCGAAGAACTCAAAACACCTTATGACATATTTTTTAAGGTCAAACCTAACGTAAAATACTTAAAATTATATGGGTTCAAAATTTTTGTAAGAACACCAGACACATTAAGACATTATAAGTGGGATGATAAAGCTAAGCTCGGTACATTGTTGGGGTATACAGATGTAGGATATAAAGTATTGATAGATAATAAAATAATTCACGCTAGGCATGTCGATGTTATAGATGAAAATATAAAATACATTGGTTTAGAAAATGAAAATGGTGAAAATGAAAATAGTACAAACGAAAATAGTGTAAATGAAACACACGATGAAATAAATAATGATAACACAATTAATAAAACCGAACCGATAATTCAAGACTATAGAGAAAATCAAAGACCAGTAAGAAATAGAAACCCAAACCCAAGATATCATAATAACAATTTTATAAACTATAATGTAAGTGTAAATTACTATAATGTAGAAACTCCAGAAAGTTTTTATGAAGCAATGAATAGTAAAGAGGCAGAAGAATGGTCAAAAGCTATGAACAAAGAATTAGAATGTATAAAGGAAAATGAAACTTGGACTTTAGTAAGAAAACCAGAAAACAAAAAATCTATTGATGTAAAATGGGTCTATAAAATAAAATCAAATAACATATTTAAAGCTAGATTGGTAGTAAGAGGTTTCCAACAAACCGATTATATAGGAGATCCATATTCTCCTGTTGCAAAAACAGAAACTCTAAAAATATTATTGTCATATGCATGTCAAAACAAACTATATATATATCCAAATGGATGTCCAAACAGCCTTTTTGAATGGTAAGATTAACTCGGAAGTCTATGTTAATCAACCACCAGGTTTTGAAGATGGATCTGATAAAGTTTATAAATTAAACAAATCGTTATATGGTCTTAAGGAAAGTCCAAAGTGTTGGTATGATTGTTTTCATAATTTTGTCACAGATTTAAAATTTGAAAGATGCAGTTACGATTATTGCCTTTATGTAAAAAGAGAAGAAACTACTCAAATCTATATTCCCATTTTTGTCGACGATTTACTTATTTGTTGTAATGATCGACCAAAAATCATAGAAATAAAAAACCATTTGACCAACAGATTTAAAATGAAAGATCTAGGATCTATAAGTAATTATATAGGCATTGAAATTAATCATAATATAAATAACAATACAACTACTTTAAGCCAAGAAAAATACATAGAGTCCCTTGCAATGAAATATTCAATAGTAAACGCTAAGCTATACTCAACTCCAATGGAAATAAACCTTAAACTTGAACCTACTGAAAATGTAGATTCATACATAAAATATAAAAACATTATAGGAGAACTATTATATATTAGTTCAGGAACAAGACCTGATATTGCCTTCAGCGTAAACTACCTTAGTCGTCTTCAGAACGGTTATAACAAAACGCATTTCAACTATGCTTTGAGAGTATTAAAATACCTATATTTAACAAAAAATTTGAAATTAACATTCACTCGGTCTAATACAAGTGAAATTGTTGATTGTTTTGTTGATGCGGACTGGGCAGGTGACATTGTAGACAGAAAATCGACATCAGGTTACATAATAAGACTTTATGGTAACACCATAGTATGGAAATCATGTAAACAAAAGTCAGTGACAAAATCCTCAACTGCTGCTGAGTACATAGCGTTATCTGATGCGGTAACCGAGATTGTTTTTGTAAAAGGGATGTTAGAAACTGTTTTTAACGTACTAATAATTAACCCTATTAAGTCTTGAATGATGTCGGCGTTAACTTGGTGGTACATTTTAATAAGATAATTAAAACACTTTAACTTTGTTTTACCACAAAAAATTAAGATATATGAAGACAATTTGGGCGCATTTATAATAGCCAATAACGGCAACATGACCAGAAGATCTAAACACATAGAAGTTCAGTATCACTATGTACATCAAAATTGTAGGGACAAGATGGTCGAGATTGTCAAAATAAATACAGACTTAAACATTGCCGACATATTTACTAAAGCGCTAGGCAAGGAAAAATTTACTAGATTTAGGGAACTTCTAAAATTGCAATAAGATATATTGTTATGATTATTTTTAGGCATAGGTTTAGATAGTTAGAATTGTATGTTTAACTTTAGGATAATTTATTTTTTATTTTTGATATTTCATTATGAGTTTGAATGCAAAAGGGGCGTGTTGAGGTTTGCATTCAAATATCCCGCGGTGTACTGCGCCATCTACCTCCGATATGTATATGTACAAATATTTTAGAACTAAATCAACTTGATAATGATCTTCAAAAGTAGTGTTTTGTAATATATTTATGTACACTTTATTAGAAATTATCATAATTTAGTGTTTATAAATGAACTGAATGTAGAAATAAACGTTAAAAAAATAGGATCAAAGATGTTTTGATAATATGTTTACATATCAAGGAGAAGGATGAGGCGTACATGTTTACGACGATTACGTATTTGAATTATTTGCAGTTCGAAGTGATGGAGCGTGTCCAGGCTATCGATCTAAGATCGCCTACTCGTCTGGAAACACGATCTGTTTTTCTTTTAAAGCTATTTAGCTCGTTAACAAGTTGAAATATTAGATAAACATGTGTCGAAGTAGTGATGCTACTTTTTCTTGAAGAAGAAAAAAGTTTTCCATGCAAAATATCAATCTTTATATATTTCTTATACTAAAAATATATTATTCTATGATATCAGTAAAATACTGGAGATTAAAGTGTAAAAAATTAAAAGTTTAAAAATATTTAATACATCAACAGTTTTAAAGGATGTTTAGATGACAAAACACAAATTTAGACACTTCAGACAATATGGTTATAAGCGTTTAAGTTTAATGTTTTCATAATTTTATCTGTATTATAGAGAAGAGATGTAAAAAAAGGTATTAAAATAAACCTATTTATTACAAGATGAAATCTGCAAGATAACCCAACTTAATAAAGATGTGACCATTAAAGAAATTCCATTTTAGGACCAACAAGCTTAACCTCAACCCCAAGAATTACCTTAAACACGGCTATTATTGCCTGTGTGAACTCATCGAGGACATATCGCCCATTGATGGATGCCCGGGATTAAAAAGTTTCAAGCATGGTCTCACAATAAATAATCACATAATGAACGTCTTGCCTAATGGAAGATTACACGGTATTAACGGCGATTTTATAAATTACACCCACGGTCACATTACGCACGAGATTTACATCACGGATATTTTCCAAGATTATTATTTTCACTGCTACGAGGATAAAAGCGGACCTGTTTATAAAATAAATATTATGGAAATGTCCGGCTGTAATAATTGTTTCAGGTGCACTTAAAATAACATGTTGTAGCGTGTTTTTATGGTTCGGAATTGCGTATGTACATTTAATAGGATATCAGTGCACACGGTCAATATTAGAGCTTTGTATTGAAATGTTTTTGCGACAGAAATATTTAATTTATTACACATCGATTTCATCGAGTTCCAATTTATACAAACACCAAATGAAATGTGGGTCGTAGTATTTTGCAACATTGCCTTAATTGCAAAATAAACTAATATTTATTTATCCAGGTAATTATTACTGCACAAAAATAAGATATTTATCTATTTATTTGAAACATAAACAAGTATGGATATAAATCATGTAAAAATAATTGTATTTATTCATATATAAACAAAATGAATTATTCCATTTTAAATAATATTATGTAATATTATATTATATGTATAAAGTAATTTAGATTGATTAAAATCAGGTAAAAATCAATGTTCGTAATTTATAAATCAATACTTGTAGCTATCTCGACGGAAGTTCAGCATCTATTATACATAATGTTAATGGGTATAAATTCAACTCTTTATATATTCATATTGTTTTAGTAACAATATGGCTCCGGGCTGTGGGTGAAATCAATATGGGTTTATTAGAGATTGTTATGTAGGACAAATAAGGTAATGCGGTTCAAATACTACACAAAACAAATTCTCTTCGAGGCAACAATTTGCATTAATGAAACATGGTATTACAACAAAAAATCAATACCGCCGACGTTCGTCGGATGTGGAATATTATTTATGTGTTGGTGATTACCATCTTCATTGTTACGGTTTTAATTACGTACTTACGTATTAACGCCGATTCTTCGGATGGTATTTATGACATAATTATCAGAAATCGAACGCTCGTTAAGCGTCCTTTCACCTGATATTTATATTGAATGAAACTAAAAATATTGTTACAAATGCTACAAAAAATCGCTATTATATAGCAGGTATAAAAAAGAGATTATTGTACATTATATATCATATAAGTTTAGATCTGTTACGCCAAGAATATATAAACCGAAAAAACTTCAGAAAAGGCAAAAAAAACAACAGTTAGGCAAAATTCAGATCAACCTTAATCAGTTCTTTGTACGAAGAAACAAACTTGTTTACAAACTGTTTTAAAACTAATTGGTTTTTAAGATTAAGATGGAATGTTTAAAAATGAATAATTGCAGAAATTTTTAATAATATATCTCAAAAACAATGCTTAAACTTATCGAGGCTCTTACAGTCAGAAATATAATCTTAATGCTTCTAAATTTCTTACCTAAATCATATTCATCTAGAACTTTTAAATTATGATTAATTCATTCCTTCAATTAGAAATTGTTCACTAATTATTTTCTAGATCTATTAAAATTTTATCTCCTTTTCTATCAAGGCATTTCCTGACAAAACAATAATGTTACATATACAATACAAGAATAAATAGATAAAAGACTTTTAAAAAAAATTAATTGTGTATATTCAATAAAATGTGCACAATTCTATTTCAAATTGAAATTTCTTTGAAGGTTTTATATTTTTCATCGATGTATTTTTAAAATTTTAGTCTTACAGGAAATAATCCGGAATTGGTCTTCATATTTTTAGAATTTTATATTTTTTTTTCCTGAGCCTGACCATTCAAATATTGGAGATAACAAATTTCAAAGAAGCCATCGCAAAACAAATAACAGAAGACATCTCAGGATATTATGGGTTTACAATGTGAGAAACCAGTGTGGACATACAGTAACAGCCTACATGAAAAGGACCTCACAATTTAAGGTGAATCTTTCGAATTTCTGGAATAGAAGAATTTTCTTACTACAATACCTCCCTGAAGAAGTTTGAATAAATCAAACGAAACATTAGCCTATGAGTTTGAAACTATTGTTTTAATTCACACCTTCTTCCCGCGCCCGACTATTCAAATATTGAAGATAGTTTTTTCATTTTCCTGAAATTTCTCTTCTCGGCTTTTATAATTTTCGCCGAGGATTCTAAAATTTTTCAATAAATTATCTTTCAGAAGTCTGGAATTCTAAAGTATTTTTTCTCCTTTTCTAAGAATTTACATTATTTTATCTTGTTTGATTTAATTATGTTTATTTTAATTTTCCAATTCCGAGAATTCTCTTTTAAGGTTTTATAATTTTATATCAACCTACTATTAAACTTCTTTATAAACTTTTGTTTTACCTTATCAGGAATAACCGAAAATTTGTAGTTTAGATTTTTTCTAGTTTTTTTTTCCTTCTTTAAGATTTTCTTCAAAGGTTTTTAAAATATTCCAGCGAGCTAAACTATATTTTATTTTCAAAAAATGTCTACTAGTTCTTGGTTTACTTTGTCTCTTTTTTGAGGACTTATATATTTTTATTCTCTAGAATTCTAAAATTTAGTCGCGTTTCTTTCTTTAAATTTTTACTATTTTATAGTTGATACCCTCTTGATGAAACCACATATGTAATTTTGGTGAAGAATATCACTTGTTATGTTTCATGTTGTTAACAAGTGTTTTCCTTCATCAAAATTTACTATTTTATCTCTACTTATCGGATTTGTTTCATTTAAATTGCCATATTTTTTCACGAAATTCTTTCCAAAATTGCCAGTGTTTAGAATAATCTTCAAATTTTCTAAAAAATTTAACAAAAGCTCTTCAAAATTCATACAATTTTTTTCATTTAAGAAAAATATTTTTCAGCGTTTTGGAATTTAGCAGTAATTTCTAGAATTAATTAATTTAACAATGTATCTTTCAAATATGTAAAATTTTACAGCATTTCTTCCAATATTTTAATTATTTTATGCATTAGAGAGAAAACATCTTCATTAAAGATAGTAGTTACATATAATTATAATAATTTTTGTCTTCCTCTCTTTCATTTTTTTCATAGCTATCGACCGTATGTATGTCTTTCAGATTTTTATGTAATATTTTATCGGAAATGATTGATTTCTATTATCAGAATTTTCCAGGAAGTTCTATTCCAAATTTAGATAATTTTCTTGGATTTTCATTTCCAAAAATATTCATTGTTTATTTTATCAAAATTATACCAACATTTAGAATAATTTTAGTGTTTTTTTAAATATTTTTCTTCCAATTTTTTAAGCATATTCATGTCCAAGAAGCTTTTCAAAGGTTTTAGAATTTAGCAAGTTTCCATTAATTACATTTTTAGAATTTTGTTTACTTTTTTTCTTTTTGTTGAGAATTTTATTCTATATTATGTAGGATTTGCTTGAACTATACAATATTATCAGTTTATTTTTTTAAATTTCTGTAATTCTTTGAGAGTTTTAAAGTTTTCTAGAGAGAAACACATCTTTAATAACAATAAGTTTTACGATTCTGCGTCTTTTTCTTCCTCTTCTTCGTGGCTATCGACCGTAGGTTTATCAACTATTCATTACTTTTTGCATAATTTTATCATAATTAAACATTAAACAATTTATAATTTAATCTTCCAGATTTATAGAATTTTATAGAACATTTTCTTTCATTTTGAGTTTTTTAAGGGTTTTGAAATTTGGAGTAATTTCTAAAATCATTAAACAATGTCTCCTTGAAATATCTAAAATATCTTCTTTATTTTTAACATTAAATTTGTTTGATATAAAGTATCAACTAAATTTCGAGTAATTTCTCCTTTTCATTTAGATATTTTCTACACGTGTTTTAAAGTTTTGCATTTTCAAAACTTATTATGTCGTTTGGATTTTTAGAATATTTTAAAGTTTTTTGAAAATTTTCAACAATTTCCTATCTAAATGTTTACCATAATGGTACCATCTGTTGTTTATAGTAGTATCTTGATTGACGGTTTGCCTGAAAAGTTAAAAACTCCAAAGTAAAACTCGTTTTACTGTCTATAAATGCGCTATGCTGATGAAATCCAAAATAAATCGAAATAATTCATTTCTTGTCTCCTAATTTCAGAGGATATTTTCTCTAATTTGTTAAGAATTTAATAGTTTTAGAATTTTGAATTTCTGTGCAATTGGCTGCTTAATCTCATCAGAACTTTACAGATTAGAATAGAATAATATTTCCAAAAATTTTCAAAAAATTCCCGATTGTTAGAAATTTATAGCAACTGTTCTTTCATTTCAGTTTTTTCAAGGATTATAGGAGTTTAGAGTAATTTATCTTTCACTCTTTTAAAGAAGTCAGCACTGTTTATTGCTTTATCTCATTAAAATTTTATAAGAAACGCCTCTTTATTACAAAATTGCCATTATTAGTAGTAAATAGTTTTTAATATAAAAAACATTACAACTATACCACAGATGTTTATTAAATTTGTCTTTAGTAGCTTTATCTATTAAAACTAATTATTACAATTGAATACTCACAAAAAAACATAATTTGACAAAAAAGCCTTTGTTTTTTTTTTATTTATTTTTGGTTTGTTGTTAATTAATCTTTCCCCGACAAAACAACGACCTCTTTGGATCTTATCAGAATGTGGTGTAGTTCACTTCATCAAGTTAAAAGAGAAAAGTGATACAAAAATATTATTTATTTTTAAATTTAGCAGTTTTCTTGTTCCTTTTATTTTTACGGAATATTTTCCAAGGACTTAAGAATTTTCCAATGAGTTTATTTTTCAAAAGTTCCGAACATTTTCCAGAAAATTCTCTACATCATTTCTAGACTTTTAGACTTTTCTTCGACGGTTTACAAGAGTCTTCCATATTTCTAAAATATTGCATTGACTCTTTATTTTTTTGAGAAATTTTACTCATCTTATCGGGTTTGACTTTTTTGCAGCTGGATGAAATCCACCCAGCTTCATTAATCCAAAATTTTTGTATGGTTTTTATAATATTTTTGTATATTCATTTGTAATTTTTTGGAAAGGAAGCTAAAGTCTAATAAACAAAAACACATATTATCATAATATTCTAGAATTTCGATAATTTTCTTATTGTATTTTAAAGTGTAATTCTAAAAATGTTCAATATTTCTCAGTTTATTTTATATCTTAAATAAATGTCTTCGAGATTTTTAAAATATACTTCTTTTTAAATGATATTTTAACAATTTTTTTAAGTTTTGTTTAATTTTACAGGATATTTTCTTTCATTTTAAGTTTTAAATTTTGCAGAAAAAAAAATTATTTAATCATTCTTTTTCAGGTATTTACAATTTTACATTTTATGCATCATATCTTTCCGCCTAAGCCAAATAATTTTCTTGAATAGCTTCAGAGTTGTTTATGTTTAAAATAAAATAAAATAAAATAAAATGTATCACGAAGTAAAAGCCTCTACAATTACTTATTTAATTACTTATTGTTTATGTTTAATCATTTCCATAAGCATTTTTTAGCTATCACTCGATTACTGTGCTTTTTAAAAATTTAGAATTTTGTAGAAATTTCTAGAATCATTATACAATGTATTTACTATTTTATGCTTTATTTTATTGGGATAAATGAAATAATCTACCAGAAATTTCAAGGAATTTCACCTTTGACTTTTGATATTTTTATATGAGTGACTTAGAGTTATGCATTTCCAAAACTTTTTTATCATTTGTTGCCTTATATAATGGGAATTATACAGACATATAGATGTTTCTAATGATTTTAATTTTTTCTGAATATTTTAAACAATTTCTTGTCTCTGAAATTTTATAAAATATTTTCTTTAATTTATTAGGAATTTTTTCAAAAGTGATATTTGAATGTTAATTGTCTGTACAATAGCTTTATCTCAGCGAAACTTTACAGATAAGTATATAATAATATTTAAGTTTTTAGAAATTTAAAAAAATGCCTCTTCGGGTCTTAATTTTTACAGCAAATATTATTTCTCTTCTTGAGAAATTGTTCTAGGGGTTATAAGATTTTTAAATGTATTATCTTTCACTCATTTAATAATTTTTCATTGTATATTGCTTTGTTTGATCAGAACATTATAAAAATATCTCTTCTAGATAATTATAATTCTCTTCAAAAATTCTAGAATTACTGAGTTGCGATTATTAGTAGCAAATAGTTTTTAATATGAAAAAAAAAACATTACAACTATACAACAGATGTTTACTAAATTTTTCTTTATTAGCTTTATCTATTAAACCTAATTTTTGCAATTTAATAAAAAAAATATAATTCGATAAAAATATGCACATACAGGCTATACATTGGTCTTTAAACAATAAAAATGCAAATATGTAATTAACCTTTACCTGTCAACCACAATTACCCCTTTGGATCTTATCTTCAAGGTGAAAGAGAAAAGTGATTCTAAAAATGTTAGTTGTTTTGATTTGATTTTTAAAATTTTTAAATTTTAACAGTTTTCTTGTTCTTTCACCTTTTAAAGAAAAACGCGTTTAAGAATTTTTCAGTGCAACTTATGTTCTTTTTTCAAAATTTCCTTGCTATATCATATCCAAATTTTCCAGAAATTTCTCTTCATTTCTTCAACGGTTTACCATCTCTTTTCCAAATGTCTAGAATATTACATGAATATTATTTTTTAAAGATTTTTCACTTATTTTATCAAATTTGGTTTTTTATATTATCATAATCATCTATAATTTCGATAATATTCTTCGCGTATTTTAAAATTCTATAAAATTTAATTATTATTCCCTTTATTTTATATGTTCTAAAAATATCTCTGAAATTTTTAAAATACTTTTCTAATTTTTCTACTAGATTTGTATAATTTTACAGCATATTTGTTTCATTTTTGATAACATTTTTAAATGTTTTTAGAATTTAGATGTATGAATCTGCCATATAAACATCTAAAATGTTTTCCCTAAAAAGGAGATAAAAAGCATGTAAAAGCACATTAAATTAAAAAGAATTCCGAGTGCCCGAGAATATTTGCTACCTCAGCATCATAGGAGAAGAAGGGTTTGAGAGGAAGAACACTATTTGTAATTGAGAATTCAGCCCGTGTTTCCTTCGCCCAAAATTTGACGTATATTTTTTCATATTATTGGTTTGTATTTTTTTAAGAAAGAAGAACAAAGATAAATAAATAAATTTTGGAGAAATTTAGAAGTATTATTCAATAATTTCTTTTTCTCATTTTTGTATGAGTAAAATCAATTTAAAGATTGACCGTTATTACATGGAAATTAATATCACACGCTAATCTAGAACCCTTAATATGTTTATTAGTGGTAGAAAAAGTGTTTTAGTTTAGTGTTTAAATTCAAATAAGTGTAAAATTAAGTTTCTTAGAAGCTAGAATACATATTTTTGTATGTTTGAAGCGGTAGATTAGAATTAAAATTGAAAACATATTACTATCCTAAATATTTCGGTATTAATTGCTACCTTCTACTTATTCTAATGAATTATCTACTACATTGTGTGATGTGGTTTTCTTCAAAGCTATATTTAAGATGGGTTAATTATATCCTCTAATTTAAAAGTAATATTTTACTTTGCTGCGATATATTATTAGAATATTTAGAATTTCTTTTGAATTTTTAGATTATTAAAATCTGTAATTTGTATTTTTAGAATGTATATGCCTTGATGACAGTTTTAAATATTTTAGGATTCTACCTATTTTTTTTTTAGTTTGGATTTTTTGAATTTTCTAGTTTTTTTTTCTCCTTTAAGATTTTTTTCAAGGGGTTTTAAAAATTTGCAGCAAGCTAAACTATATTCTATTTTCAAAAAATGTCTACTAGTTCTTGGTTTACTTTATCTCTTTGTTAAGGACTTTAGAATATTTTTATTCTCCAGAATTTTAAAATTTACTAGCGTTTCTTTTATCGGATTTGTTTTCTAAAATTTTCTAAAAATTTTAACAAAATCTCTTCTAATTTCATAAAATTTTACACAACCATTTCATTTTTTAAAAGCATATTTCAGTGTTTTAGAACTAATTTCTAGAATTAATTAATTCAACAATGTCTCTTTTAGATATCTAAAATTTTACAGCATTTCTTCTAATATTTCGAGAATTTTAACTATTTTATGCATTGTTTTATCAGTTTTATATTACTAGAATTTCCCAGGAAGATTTTCATTTCAAAAATTTTCATCATTTATTTTATTAAAAATTACATAAATATTTTAAATAATTATGTGTTTTTTTTTGTAAATTTTCATCGATGTTCTTTCAGATTTTAATAATTTTAAAGCATATTCATATTTTAGAAATTTTTATAGGGTTTTAGAATTTTGTCAAAATTTCTAAAAGTATTTAATGATAGCTCTTTCGGATATCTAAAGTTTTAAATCGTATCTTCTTTCATTTTTTAAGAATTTTAACTACGGTTGTATTTGATTGATACATTATCAGAATTTTCAAATTTTTGTAAATTTCAATAATTTTTCGAGGATTTTAGAATTTTGTTACTTGTCTACTTCTTAGATTGTTTTTGAGAATTTTCAATATATATTTTATTAAAAATTATACAAATATTTTAAATAATTGTGTTTTCTTGTGTTTTCAATGACGAATTTTGCAAAAGTTTCTAAAATTATTTAATACTTCCTCATTAAATTTTTACAGCGTATCTTCTTTCATTTTTAAAAAATTTTAATTAGACTTGTATTTGCTTGATTTAAACTATCAGAATTTGCCATTAATTTTTCAAATTACGAAAATTTTTCGAAGATTTTAGAATTTTGTTTAGCGTTTTCTTTTTAGATTGTTTTTAGAATTTTATATTTCATTTTGGAGAATTTGGTTGAATTACACAATATTATCAGATTTTTTCAGTTTTTTTTCAAATTTCTATAATTTTTTAAGGGTTTTAAAGTTTTCGAGAGAGAGAGAAATATCTTTACTAATAAATAGAAAAAACACGAAAATATTTTCGTAAAATCTACAACAAATGAGTATAATAAAGCTGTACTGAAGAGATTGAAATATCGAAACACGTGTCTACAGATGGTTATAAAATTGAGTATTGAATTATTTAATTGTTTTTGCTAATTTATTTTTAATTACATCAACCTAAATTCATTAAAACTAAACTATTAGTGAATTTTCTACAACGTAAAGGACTTACATATTTTATTAAGAAATATCTTTATTGAGTACAAAATTATAACAATAGCAATAATTTTTATGATTCTTCGTCTTCTTCTTCTTCCTGACTTCAAAATTTTGCTTAGCGTTGTTTCTTAGATTTTGTTTAAGGATTTTATGCTTAATTTTGTATGATTTTGTTGAATTATACAATATTATCAGTTTTTTTCAGTGTTTTTATCCAAAATTCTATAATTCTTGAGGGTTTTAAAGTTTTCTAGAGAGAGAAACATCTTTATTGAAGATAGTATATAAATATAATAATAACAATCATTTTTATGATTCTTCGTCTTCTTCTTCTTCTTGTCTTTAAAATTTTCTTAAGCATTATTTCCTAGATTATGTTTAAGAATTTTATGCATCATTTTGTATGATTTTGTTAAATTATACAATATTATCAGATTTTTTCAATTTTTTATACAATATTCTATAATTCTTTGAGGGTTTTAAAGTTTTTTAGAGAGAGAAACATCTTTATTCAAGATAATTATAACAATAGCAATAATTTTTATGATTCTTCGTCTTCTTCTTCATGACTATCCACCGTACGTCTTTCAGCCTAGTTTTTTTTTTTTATTTTAAGATGTTTTCATTATTTCTTGCTTTATTTTATCCGAATTAAATAAAATTTCTGTAAAAAAGTTTTTATTTAATTTTTAAAAATTTTCTTCCAGATTTATAGAATTTTCTGGCACATTTTCATTCATTTTGACGGTTTAGAATTTTGGAGAAATTTCTAGAATCATTAGACAATGCCTTTTTGAGATATCTAAAATTATATAGTATTTCTTCTTTATTTGTTTGATTTAAAGTATCAACTAAATTTCGAGGAATTTCTCCATTGCATTTAGATATTTTTCGATGACTGTTTTAACTTTTAGCATTTTCAGAACTTATTATTACTTCTTGCTTTATGTAATTGAAATTATATAGAAATTTGTCTTACGTATTTTAGAGAATAATATTAAAGTGTTTTTAAAAATATTCAACAATTTTTTTCGCCATCTATTGTTTATGGTAATATCTTGATTGACGGTTTACCCGAAAAGTTAAGAACTTTAAAGAAAACTTGTTTTTCTGTCTCCAAATGCTCTATGGTGATGAGATCCAAAATAGATCGAAACGCGTCCGTCGCGTCAGGGAAGAATAATTAATATCTTTTATCTTAAATTTCACAGCATAATTTCTCTAATTTGTTAAGAATTTTTATAATGGTTTTTAGAATTGTAAACTTCTGTACAATTTGTTGCCTAATGTCAACGGAACTTTACAGATTAGATTAATATTTACAATTTTCCAACATTTTTCAGAAAATGTATCTTTCCGATTTTTAGACATTTACAGCAATTTTTCATTTATTTCTTTAGAAGAGTTTTCAAGGGTTATATAAGTTTTAAGTAATTCTTTTACTCATAATGATGGTTGCGACCGTTACTATGTGGTAATTCATAATGAAAATGAATAAAACGCTTACTATGTTATTCTTTTACTCTTTTAATTCTGCAGAGTATATTGCTTTATCTCATTAGAACATTATAAAAATCGTTAGATATTTATCATTCTCTTAAAGGGTTTTAGAATTACAAAATTGCCATTATTAGTAGCAAATAGATTTTAATATTAAAAAAAAAACATTACACAACTATACCACAGATTTGTAAATGAGACACAATAACTTTGTTTTAGCACTATATTTTAAACAATTACAGTGACTATAGTTTCGACTAGTTATTATCAAACTGTAGTTACTGTAATTGTCTAAAATATAGTAGTAAAACGAAGTTATTGTGTCTCATTAAAAATCATTCAAGATGTAACACGAAGTAAACGCCTCTACCATCAAATATTTATACCACAGATGTTTGTTAAATTTCTCTTTATTAGCTTTATCCATTAAACTTAATTATTACAATTTAATAGTAAAAAAACTAATTCTATAAAAAAGCTTTAGTTTCCTGTTTGTGGTGTAGTTCACTTCTTCAAGGTAACAGAGATAAGTGATACAAAAAATATTATTTGTTTTGAATTCAGAAATTGGTTTTTAAGATTTTAAAATTTAACAGTTTTCTTGTTACTTTTACTTTTTAAAGAATATTTTCCAAGTGCTTAAGAATTTTCTTGTATTTTTCACAAGTTCCTTGCTACATCTTTTGATACATTATCCAGAAATTTGTCTCCACCATTTCTAGACTTTTTTCGACGGTTTACAAAAGTCTTCCAGAGTTCTAGAATATTCTCTTTATTTATTTTTTTGAGAAATTTTACTCATCCTATCGGATTTGATTTTTGCTTAACTTCATTATAATATGATAATATATTCATTAACATATGTTATCATATTGTTGGTGTAGTGGTTGCTTTCTTGGAATATTTAGTAAATGGTATTTAATAGTCGAGCATAGGAAGGTGGTTTTAATTAAAACAAACTTTCTAAACCTATGGGCCGACGTTTCGTTTGATTTATTACAAACTTCTTCAGGGCTAAAATACATACAACAATTAAAAATTTGAAAATGGTCACATCGTGACCGAAATGTACATTTGCGATCAATAAATTTTGTGATGGAGACTCAATCTTTCATTTATAGTATAGTACATCTTCACGTAACTCAACAATCATTAAAGAATTAAAAATTGCCAAAAATTTAAAACGTATCTTACTAAAATACAATTAAATTAAATAATTGATTAATGAGTGCAAATAACAATAGAAATCTTTTAACTTATCCTTTTGAAATATAAATAATATTGAAAAACTAATTAACAGTATGTATCTAAAAATACTTAAATAAATAGAAATTAAGAGTTACCTCAAGCTTTTGTTTGTTTCAAGCGGATTTTTTTTATAATTTTGCACATTTAACTAATATTATTTTAACTGTTTTGAATATCTGTGTGCACGTGTCGCTGGTATAATCATAATGTGCACGAATTCACAAAAACCGAGCACTGAAGGTTTCTTAGAAAAAGTGTACATTTTTTCTCTTCGATAACGTTCGCTCGTTAGATTTAATTCTAAGAAAATTTATGTACTTTTGCGTATATATGTCAAACTGGGTGGTCCGAATACGTTACAAATAATAAAAATATTAATAGGGGGACGATTAAATTAATTACCAAAAGTGTCATTTACGCTCATACTTATAATAAAAATTAACAATTACTCTTTTTAATAAAAGGATTAATTAAGCACTTGGTTATGTTTCACCATTTTTATATTTTTCCGAGTAGTTTCGAAACTACTCACTATAAAAATAGTGAAACATAACCAAGTGCTTAATTAATCCTTTTATTAACATAAAAATGTTTCACCACGGGTTAAGTGATAAGTTAATTAATCGTAATTACTCTTTTCTCTAAAACTTTATAACATAATTTCTTTAATTTATTAAGAACTTTTTTTAATGATATTTGAATTTCTATACAATTTGTTGCTTTATCTCATCGGAACTTTACAGATTAGTAAATAATAATATTAAAATTTTCAGAAATTAAAAAATAATCGTCTTCACTTCTTGTGAATTTTTTGTAAGGGTTATAGGATTTTTAAATACATTATCTTCCACTCCTTTAAATAGTTTTGCACTATTGTTTTGCTTTGTTTCATAAGACCTTTATAAAAAAATATCTCTTTAGATAATTGTAATTCTCTTCGAAATTCTAGAATTACAAAATTGTCATTATTACTAACAAATAATGTTGCTTTATCCATTAAACCTAATTGTTGCAATTAAAAGTTAGTAAAAAATAAATTCGAGAAAGAAGCCTTTGCTGTTCTTTTATAGTTAAAACATGCAGATACAGGCTACACATTAATCTTTAAACAAATAATCAACGATAAAAGTGTAGACATTTAATAAATCTTACCCTGTCAACAACACCGACTTACTTGGATCTTATCAGAATATGGTGTAGTTCACTTCAAGAGAAAAGTGAACAAAACATATTATTTGTTTTAAATTCAGAAGTTGGTTTTTAGGATTTTCAAATTTTAACAGTTTTCTTGTTACTTTTCAAACAGTATTTTCCAAGTGCTTATGAATTTTCCAGTGAGTTCTTTTTTAAAGCTCCTTGCTACATCTTATGAAAATTTTTCAGAAATTTCTTTCCATCACTTCTGGACTTTTCTTCGACATTTTGAAGCAGTCTTTCTAAATTTCTCACTCTTTAGAAATTTTACTCATCTTATAGGATTTGTTTTTTTATATTATCATAGTAGTAAAATATATTTATTGACAAATTATGTCCATATTTACATTGGAATGATGAATAATGAATGAGGTGTTAAGTCTAAAGCATTTTGCTCTAGAAGTAATTTCACCTTTCATTATGGCTGTATGTTTTTTAAAATTGATTTTTAGATCTATGGTTATGCCCAAGTACTTAACGGAAGCTGTGGGAAGGATCATGGTTTGGGAAATATGGGCTTTGTAAGGTGAGTTAATGGTGCGATAATAAGGAATTAGAAGCTGGGATTTTTGGCAGTGTCGTTTGCAAATTGCAGCAGGTATTTGAATGGAATAAAGTAGTGAGGATCAGGGTTGTAGACATCAGTACAAAAAATGTTATATAACAGAGGCGACAGGGTAGAGCCGTGAGGGAGTGCTTGTTCGGTAGTAAAGGAGGAGGAGAATGAATTTGACTTTTAAGGATCTATTAGAGAGGAATTGTTTAATAATAAGAAATCATATGAGGAGGGATATTTACGAGGTGGCACTTGATGCCATACAGAGTCAAAAACTTTCTGGACATCTGAAAATAGGGCTGCAGAAGCTCTAGCCTTCAAGGTGGGATGTTTGAATATTTGAGACAAGGATAATGAGTGGAAGGGAAGTTGATCGACGTCGAAGAAAACCAAATTGGTATTTGGAGATGTGGTTGTAAATTAAAGAAAGTATTTTGTTTTTGAGGAGGGATTCATAGATTTTTCCAACAACAGGTAGGAGTGTGACGGGACGATAGCTGGATAATAAAATAGAGGGTTGGTCACATTCAGGGATACAAATTACTACTCCTATTTTCCACACTTCTGGGAAGTATTGTTTTTTGTATAGAAAATTGATATTTTTGAGGATGTGATCGTGGATGTGGAATGGAAGCGATTTTAGTATATTATATTACCATAATTTTCTGGAATTTCGATCATTTTCTTCGAGTATTTATTTAATTCTAAAAATTTAATTATTTCTCTCTTTATTTTATATATTATTAAAAAAATGTTTTTGAGAATTTTAAAATACTCTTTTAGTTTTTAAATGATATTTTAAAAACTTTCTTCTAGATTTGTATAATGTTGCACCATATTTTCTTTCAGTTTTAATAATTTTGTTTTTAAAGGTTCTTAGATTTTTGCAGGAATTTAGTATTATTCAATAATATCTTTTTCAGGTATCTACATTTTTTACCCATTTATCCCATTTTATGTTTTATATGAAATAGTATATCCGTTTTGTCTAGTTTGATTTCTATTCTCAAATTTTTGAAGGAATTTCTAAATAATTTTCTTCAAGAGTTTCAGAGTCGTCTATGTTTAATCATTTAATCCTTAAGAAATTTCTAGCTATCGCCTGATTACTCTGCCTCCAGTTCTAGGAAAAATGTTCGACGCCATAATTAAGAATAAATTAATCCATGCATATATGCAACGTGAAAACGAATCTGTAAGTAAATCTGTAAGGAATGTAATCTGCCTCCCTATCAGTTTGGTTACCTCTAACGTAGATCAACTACCTTATCCCTATTCATAATTACATTAAACTGCCAAATAGCATCATCGAAGGTAAAAAATCGGCTATTTTCTTCCGTGACATTCAAAAAGCGTATGACTTGGTGTGGTATCAAATTATGCAGTTTATGTACAATACTTTCCCCATATTACAACATGACAACATCCTAAACAACAGAATTCTTATTATATTAACTGATGAGGCTGTTATATGTTGAAAATTCATATTCACTTGTTTAGTTGTTGAAGTAAAACACTTAAATTTTCAAAACCATTTCTTCGCATGAAGAAGCCACAGTGTGGCGAAACAATTGTTGCGTTTTCAAAAAAGCAATAATAAAGTGTTTTGAAAATGTAAGTGTTTTACTTCAACAACTAAACAAGAGAATTCTTATTGTCCAAAAATCACGTTTCCCAACAAGTTTTTACCCAAGACCACATACAACGCCCATGATATTTACAATCCAAACCCCAAATATCTTAATTCTTCCATCTATTGCCTACTATTTGCTGATGATATTGCACTGATCACGCATTATACGACCAGGTCAAGCATTCTAACCGTCCTCTTCACAATCCACCTAGCAAAAAAAGTACCCCAATTAATCAACGCCTTGCACGTTTATTCACAGAATTTGCCACTTTTGAATCAATCGCAATCAGAACATAACCCCTAAATCCAAACATCCTGAAACCACTATCCACGAATTCATCTCACCTTTTCATATACTTCAAGCCTAAAAGCAGCGATAACGAATGATAAAAGAAGTCTTGGAATTAAAGTTATTTAATAGGACAGAAAACGCCTACGTCAATCAAAATGACTCATCAAATTCGATCACAGCCACAAGGTGCTTGCACTCATAAGGAACGAGCTAAGAACTTTAACTGGACTCATGAGAAGGCATTGTGTCCTCCAATTTCATTTGTGAAAAATGGGAAATGATTAAAGTGAAAATTGCAGATTATGTGATTCGGCAGATGAATCGACCGAGCACATACTATACACTTGTGTCGTGATTGTTCACAAGCGTTTTTCACACTTCGGTAGGGACCGATTATTCCACGAAGAAGTGAGCAGTATCACCCCCAGGAAAGTTACCAGGTTCATGGAGTTCATAAGTTAATGAAGCTGTCATTGTTCTATTTTAGAAGCTTATCTCCAAAATTCTAAGGTATGAAATATTATTTCATAGTTGAGTTACTAATGTTTCGAACTATAGATTTTACCAAACGTAGTGTAAGTTCATTGGTTTTGATAAAAACTGCTTTGAATATACATGCCAAAATGCACTTACATGTATTCAAATCGATTGCATTTATGGTTTTAGTTTCCTCGTCTTTGTATAGGGTGTTAAGGAAGTAGGAACGAAAATTAAAGTTCTATAGAACATATAAAATTGATTGGAAATGTAATTTTCTTTTATAAACACATTAAGCAACATGTACCATTTATATATGAAAAATTATATCCACCCAAGGCCGTGCGGCAACGAGCAAACAAACGTCTGATGGGATGCCGTTAATAACATTTTGAATTTCATCATTTAATTGGTCTATTCTTTGTGTTTTTTTCACTTTTGATTCCACAAATCCCCACAAAAAAAGTCACAAGGTTTAAGATCTCATGATGATGAATGATCTCCCTGGTGGCCACGCAAAGAGATAATTTTTTGGGGAATCTTTTCATTCAGCATAGCAATCGTTTTATGGGATGTGTGGAATGTTGCACCATCTTGTTGAAACCAAAAATCGTTATTTTCATCCACAACTGCAAAAAATCAACCAGAAAGCATGATTTTCACATTATCAGGCACGGCAGCAACGTTTTATTGTGTTCAAACAGAAAGAGGTTTTCCTGTTTTCTTGAAATTTGCGACAGAACCCGTGTTACTTCCGGATCAACTTTCAAACTAAGGATTCGGTTGGAAAGGCGTTACGTTCGAGGCTCACAGGCAATTCATGAATTGTTGCCATGGGACATTCACTGTTTTTGTAATAACGTTTTATCACTTGGATACGTTACTTGGTTGTCATCTGCTTCATAAGGAAAATAAGCATCAAACTACAATGCTCACCGCACAAAAGCTATCTGGCTGCCAAACGGAAGGATAGCAAATAACAAACATGAAACAAGCATGACTGCCAAACGTCATATGACAAAATGGCACCAAATTAAAATTCTTCCTTACTTTCTGGATACCATAAGTAAAATAGATTTAAAGATAGACCGCTACTAAGTAGAAATTAATGCCCACGCTACACCAGAACACTTAATATGTTTTCAGTGGCAAAAAAGTGTTTTAGTTTAGTGTTTAAATTAACTGAGTTTTTTCTTAATTTTTTGAAAGGAATATTTTTGTACTAAAGCAACAGATTAGAATTAAAATTGATAACGTATTAGAATCCTAAATGTTTCGGTATTGAGTGCTGTCTTCTACTTATTCTAATGCGTTTTCTACTAGTGTGTTAAGCTATATTTAAAGATTGGTTAATTTTGTCCTTCAATTAAAAAGGAATATTTTACTTTCCTGTGATATGTTATTAGAATATTTAGAATTTCTTTCGAATTTTTAAATTTTTAATATCTGCAATTTGTATTTCTAGAATGCGAATTGAAGATTTTGTAAATCTACATATTTCAATACATTTTTTACTGTGTTTAATAAGACTTCTCTTTCAAGCCAGTGTTTAGATGAGTTTATTACGTCCTCTAATTTAAAACCAATATTTTACTTTCCAGAGATAAAAAAAATTATTAATTATGTTTTTGATTAAAATTTTGTGCTTTATTTGTACAATATTGATATGATGAAAAGTGCGAGCTGAACACTAAAGAAATTTTTTGTTAGGGAGTATTTAGTTTAATCTACTTTAGAATTCCACGCGTTAATTACAATTTTTAACGTACAAAGACCTCCCAGCTGGGCCGGGTCGATAATATTCTTGAATTATGGAAGATGTCGGAGGATCGATGCGATGCCGGCGCTGTTGGCTGGCGTTGGTGTCTTTGTTCGCGTTGTGGCATCCCGGTGATGAATGGTTCCGTAAATTGATAAAGTAAACGTGCACGGGAGATTTCTGCGCAGTGTTAATTTTATCATAGATTAAACGAGGCCTATAACACATAATAAATCAGTTCCCATCACGCTTTAAATCCCATTTCATGGGCATGGCGTAATACTGATAGCACTCCATCGATATCATGGCCGCCTCAATTAACCCTTTAATTTATTATTCAGTTTGTATAAACGGCTTTAGAGAACGTAACACGGTCGCAATTTGCATCGAATTATTACGCGGCGTATATCAATTATATATTTTAATCGCCTTAACTCGATTACAATGCACAATGTATATATATGCCTCTATGCCTGTACGTTGCGTGTGAATTGCTACATACCTAGGTGTTGTGGAGAGATTCCGTGCGCTCTTCGGCGCCGGCACGGCCTGTAACCGACAAATTCCCAGTACAGACAAATCCAATATATATTTCATCCACACGTTAACTAGGCGAACAAATTACTGGCGGATAAATATGTATTGTTTTAGATTAGCAAGAAAAGGAAAGTCAACTTTTAACGTTTCGAAGTTGTAAGAAAAAGAGACAATGAGAGAAGTAACAACTTCCTTAAGGACAGATTATCTTTTGCTCTAAATGAGACCACCTGGGGATAAAGACGTTAATGAAGCCTACAGCACCTGAAGGAATATCTATTTTCTTATTTAAAAGCTACCAAGGTGGGAGAGTAATAAATTTTGTAACTGCGAAGTAGGTTTTGATAAAACTACCTATAAAACTTATTTCTAGTGATATAATTTATTAGAGCTATAAATAGTATGAACTCGTAGATAAATATATATACCTGTAGGGATTTATAAACATAGTTTATCATTTGACACTACATATTGTTCGATAAGTGGATGTAATTTTTTCCATGCAATAAATATCATTATTTTTACTGGTAACCATCAGGGACCATTAACTCATCTGCAATGCCCACTGTGGTTACTGAAGTCCGCCCAACCGCTGCCGATACCATTGATTGGCGCTGCGTCGCGTCAACTTACCCCTTTGGGGCATCAATAATGAACCCCCGGGGTGTTCGTTATACACCATCCTAAATCTCCAGCCCCATTACCCTATGCATGCGCGCAAAAAAAAAACACAACAAACTTGCGGTTATTTTAAATTCCAGCCCTGTAAATTGCAACACATACTCGAATGGGCCAGCGTTAAGAATGCACCTTATTTAAGGCCACCACATGAATACACAATTCGGAACGGTACAATTGATTTCCACACAAATACTACTGAGGAAAACACGGTCTCTTGCTTAACATTCAGGTCTGGTTTCGTATTAGTTGTCGTTTAATCGTCGCATTTTTTTGTCCAGAGATTTCACGCGTTCATGGGCGTCGTTGCGAAATTAATACCTACCATTAGTTCTCAATGCAATACTAATGCTGTAATGGGTTGGTATTTGAGTTAAACGCCAGATGTGCTTCGGCATGGGCGGTGGTACATTCCAATATGTCCTAATATCATTTCCTGCGATTACGCAATACTAAATGTTACCGTATATTTACATATTCATTCGTTTTTGATTTTATGCTTAATTAACTAGTGATATATTACAAAAAAATCCTGTAGGTAGGTATGCATTTCAAAATCAAACATAAGGTGTTTTAATTTAATAATTCTAATACCAATATTAGGTGTGGAAAGCCATTAAAATTTATTGCTATTATTCCTTCCTTCACAATTTGCAAAATGGTTTCCTTCAAAAAGTAATAATTATCCATAACTTACTTACATAATTGTTTGATACTTAAGGTGACCAAACATTATAAAATTAATTACGCTATTGGTGATATTAGAGAAGATAATGAATTATATATAATTACTTTTAAAAAGTCTAATCTTATGATTTTAATAATTAAATTAGTATATAATGTGTTTTTCTCATAAATTTTTATATATTGTTTAATTTTGATTATAAAGGGATTTGATTTTTGCAAATATTCTACATAAATTTGTAGATGTAGAATATTTATAATAATACAAATCCCTTAATAATCATCAACATTAAAATTAGTTAATATATTTATTGTTAATGGTATCCAATCTTTAAACTTTCATGAATGATTTACTTTTACTTCGATTTCAATTGTTGTAGACGTTTAATACTACACACGAACGAAATAATAACGAGAATATAAACATACATCGCAAACTTTGCCCAGAGTTAGCAGACCGTATTGAAATTGAACTGATGAATTTTCGAAATATCGAAAAAGTCAAGTTGAAACTCAAGCTGAACACTTTCCCATCGAAAAGTAAACAATTACGAGATTCAAGGCTTATAATTGATTTCGTCTATATCGTTTCCTCCGCGATGAAATCGAAAGCGGCAGCCGAGACAATGTAAACAAATCTGAAACCGGCACTCATTAGCAAATCACAATTCGCGGTTAATTATTATGTAGTGCAAATAATTTTATCCCTTCCGCCTGAATAAATGTATTATACAAAATAGATTATTAATTCTGAAAGCATTCATTATTCGCATAATTACGGTATTAATTGCACTAAATATTCAAACAATAGCTGATGCTTTAATTATTTTTCTATCATTAGAAAATTACAACGTTACAAAAAAGGTCAAAAATATTTCATGGAAAATAAACAAGCAAATAATCGTTCAGAAAGGAATTGTGAGGTTTTGTCACAAGTAGAAATACCATGAAAAGAATTTAGAGAATCATTAAATCACTAAACAACCAGCACCAATGATTAAATAAAAAAACGTATTTTGCATAATGGAGTTTCGCCAAGTATCAGCCTCATCAATCCAAACCAGCACTAGGTTTTTAAACTAAAAAATTACACACTACCATCTTCTTCTAGCATTCAGTAATGCTTCAACTAAACCAAACATACTTCTAAAATGGTCCAACTTTTATAAAATCTAAAGGCAACCACACTCCATGTTCCCTGAAAATTATGAACTTAATAATAACATAGAACCACTTGATCAGAACAAATCAGATGATCATAAAAAGACTGTAAAGACTAACGATAATCGTGTTATTAGTTATTTTTTCCTTCATATTTCCGTTTCTTCAAATTTAATCATACCTTTAATACGTTTGAAATTTTCTGAACTTAAAATCAGCTTCATCTTCTTTTCCTTTATGGGTGACAATTTTCTTCATTACCTACATCCGAAGGTTATTCTTTACTTAATTATCACTGCTTTCTTCAATACAACCATCATAAGCACCCTCTATAAATGAAACAAATTTTAAATTTCTTCGTTGGAATGTGGTTGTGCAAGATTGCTTTTATTTGTATCGATAAGAAGCCAGGTTTAGCACTTTCGACACATCGCTTCTATCATCCTTCTTCAATCTAGTAGATTTATCGCTTTGAAATAATTTTTTGATGCCGCTCATTTTCCTGGATTTTGAATCTTTTATAGATTCCTTCACTTCATAAATTCTAACACCTTCATTAGTAATAGAATCGTTTTCTTATTTACCTTTGGAATCTTCTTCAGTAGCAGAGTCCCTTTTGTTTTTATTTTTGAAATCTTCTTTATCCGTAAAGACCTTTTCTTCGTCATCATTATAGAACTTTCGTCTTTTACCTTCCCATCAAAATCCTTATTGTTTACTAAGTTTTTAACATTTTCTTATATTTCAGATTCTTCACCACCTACAAACTTATTCTTTCAACTAGACATTTTTATCGCTGACTTGTTTGTTTATCCTTATTAGTTGCATAAAGTAATGTGTTTTTTATATTTTCGTTATCATCAACTATATTTGTTTCACCTTTAAGCTTAGTTCTTTAATCGTTTGTAATTATTTATATTTTTTTCTTTTTCTTCATAATCGACTTATTGTCATTTAGAATTAATTCTTCTAAAACATAAATTCTTAAGGAGTACACCCAAAACTGGAAAGTTAAGTTTTTCAAAAATAATCAGAAAAAAGAAAAAATTGTACACAATAAGAAATAATAAAATACTCTTGATTTACTAAGGAAAAAATTCGCAGGAACATTCTGAAATCATCTGACCTAATTATTGGACTATTAAAAGAATAATGATGGAAAATTATTAAAAAATTGTTGAACAATTTTGAAAAGAGAAATATTTTTTTAATAACTCTAAAAATACAATTCATTCTGTTAAATTTAAGAAAAAGATTGTGAAAACTTATTAAAAACTGTAAAAATAACACATAAGATAAGAATTTTGTTGCAAAATAAGTTCATTGTATAAAACTGGGGCTCAATATAATGAATCGTTGTTTTATAAGCTCAGTGAATATAATTTATGGAACACTAAACTAAGAACGACTACCTGAATAGACAGAAAGAAATAGAATACAAGAAAGCAATAAACACCAACTTCTGATAGACAAGATGATAATGGAATACTCTAGAAAACTAAAGATATTTTAGACTGGTAAATGTGAAAAAGAGTAAGGTAAAATATAAATCGTCTTAAAATATTTGAAACTGTAAGTATCTATTTTAGAGATACTAATAAGTTTCAAAACGTAGGTCTTACTGAGCTATATATGTAAAAGAAGATTCTGATGAAAATTTACAAAGTCTGAAAAACGAGGAGTCAAGTGCTAACAATTAATAGACTAAGTTTAAATTTTTTTTTAGAAAATTCTAGAATCTTAGGGAATTTTTTTTTATATGACCGAAAATAACAAAAAAACGTGAATTTGCGGTACCACTGCTAGATCGGGTACGCAATGTACTATTTGTAAAGTGCTGTCCCTTGATGGATGTGTGAAAAGGGCAAACATGTGGACTTTCTATAAGATTTTGGAATTTCCAAAAAGTTTTTAATCAACTTATTACTTGCGATATAATTTAGATTTCTTAATACACCAATATGCATCGAGATTATAAGCTAACATAATATGCTTTATAATATTGAAATGCTATAGGAAACTTCGAAAAATCGAAAAAAGTTAAATATTGCAAGAATTTTAGATTAAGACAAGTCATAACTAAAATTTTGATAATATAAGGGAAGATATTCTAGAAAATTATAGAAAACGTGAAAACAAAATTAGTAAAAACTCAAAGAAAGCCTGCAAAGTCCTAAAAATAACATATCAAGTGCTAAAAATTTCCAGATCCTTAGAGAAAATCCACGATATGATCTAACTCTTTTTAGATTATCTCGTCAGTTTTCTCCAAGGTTGTGGAATTTTCTAAAAGGTTTCCTTAATTTTATCTGTTTATTTCTTGCTATATAATTTAGATTCAACAATTCATTAATTTTACACCAAACTTATAAGCTAAAATGAAATGCTTTAAAATATTGAAATCACTATAAGAAACTTTGAATAATCCCAAAAGGCATATTAAAATTAAAAAGACGAATACTGCAAGAATATTGGGTTATGCTTAAAATTTTTTGGAAAATAAGAGAGGAAAACCTGCAAATTCTTAAAAATTGATGAAAATGATGGTAGCGAACAATCCATTTTTTATACCTTTGAATAGGATTTTGTTGAAAACAGGGTCACTTTTTCCAAATCCGTGTAATCTATCTCAATGATTATCAATATCCTACAACGAGTGGGAAGTTTGTCACAACTTCTTAGAAAATAAAACCTTCCTGGCTTTAGCTTTTTTTAGAGTAGCTTACGTATTTTTTCCAATATTTTGGAATTTTCTAAAAGGTTTCTTAAACTTTTATCTACTATTTTTCTTAATAACTTTATAATGCGTTTAAAATATTAACATCAAAATTTCAAAATGTCAAATTAAAAAACAAAAAAAAACAAGATAATTCTTGATAAAAACAATAACACTTTCTTCACAATTAATTTTTATTTTACCAGATGTACATATGAAAGTGTCATAATGACAGACTAATATCAACCATATCTCAAGAAAGGGACAAAAATAGAATATTTGCTAAACTATATTACAAAAGAAGAATTTAGAAGCTGTCAACATGATTTACTGGACAGTGGATGCTGTTTAAATTTGTGTACGTGGTTCATTAATTTATGTGTTATTTTGTGAATTTTTTATAAACAAGAAGAACAAAGTTGTAAAGAATTAAGAATCATAGTTTTTGTAAAGCAAGGGAAGAAATTCTAGAAAATTATAGAAAAAGTAATAATGAAAAAAAGTAAAATTATAGAAATTTTGGCAAGGTTAAGCCAGAAATTTCCCGCAAAGTCCTACAAAACCATGTGAAAAGTGTTAGCAATAACTGATAAAGTTTAAGAAAATTTTTGTAACATTCAATAAAATAGCTGTTTTAGTTTATTTCGAGGACGTTTCTTGTTCTTTTACTATAATTTAGATTTCTTAATACTCCAATTAGCACCAAGATTATAAGCTAACATCAAATTCTTTAAAATATTGAAATTAATATAAGAAACTTCGAACAGTCCAAAAAAGAAATTAATAAAAACCAAAAGACAAAAAACTTTGACAGCGGAAGGGAACAAATTCTAGAAAATTATAGAAAACTTGAAATTTACATGTGATGATTAACGAATCAGTCATTTATAATCTGTCTGTTATCCATCACTTTGTAGATGTCGTCTGTCATATTTTTATGTCGGCTGCCTATTGTAATGTCCTTTCTTATCATCTAACATCTGAAATTATTATTTGTCATTTAAAATGTGTTGCCTATCATTTGTCATCTTTGATATGTCATCTGCTGTTATTTATCCTCTGTTATTACCCATCCTCTGTTATTACCCATTATTTAAATTGTAATTTTTTTGGTTTGTTATTACCCATCATTTGCATTTTTATATTTTTATTGTTTTTGATTTGTTGTCATATTATATTTAATCATTTACATTTTTTAATATTTTTATTGTTTTTGATTGGTTGTCACACTATATTTAAAAAATACGCATCAGTCTTAAAAAATGCATTATTATGAATGAAGATTTCATTAGATTTTTTGTCATTTTTTAGATATTTTATTTTTTTCAGGCTATATTCATGATTTGTTTTTTGACATGGTTTTTTCAAATGCCAATTTTTATATTTCAGGTTTCATCTGTCATCTATCATCTACCAACTAGCACCTGTTATCTGCTAGACATCATCCATCATCATGCAATCATCTGTCATCTATAATCTTTAGTCGTCTGTCATTCATCATATTTATAATACCGTGGGTTTTTCAGTTTCTAATTTTGATATTTAAGCTCTCATCTGTCATCTGTCAACTGACATTTGCTAGATATCATCCATCATCTGTAATAATTCATATATCGTTATAATTTGAACAGGCTTTACTTATTTAACAATAATTCCGAAGTCTACATAGAATTTTAGATTTTTAAAACATTTCGTCTATAATCTGTCAAATTTCATCATCTGTCATATAACCTGTATTACCTGTTTTCTGAAATTTCTCATCTGACATCTTTATCATCAATTATTTATTATCTACCATCTCTCATCCATAATCTGTCAAATATTATCTGCTATTTGTCATTTGATTCATAACCTCTTTTATGTTATAACATTTTGTTTAAAATTATATACATTTTGTTTAAAACGTGTTTCTAACATCATTTAATGTTCTAAGTGTTTTGAGATTTTAAATTGTTATATTTTGACCATTTGTCATAATAATTTGAAATCTACCATCTATCATTCATCATCCGTCATTTATTATCTTCCATATATCATCTGTCTTCTGTTTCAAAAGCTTTTGTATGTTGATCTATATTTTTAGAGATTTAAACAGTTCGTTTAAAAGGATAACTATTTTTTTTTAAATTCTGTTTAATTCCTATTAGCGAAGATTCTGTACAGTTTTTCCTTTCTCTTTCGTTATAATAAAAATTTTAAAGTCTTAGCACAATTTTAACCATTCCCTCTTAAAACCTTTTTATGTTTGCCATCTGTAACATAAAAAAGGTTTGATTCAAAGAAAAAGTGTTTTCGGTAGATTATTTTTTAAAATTTTCAATTGTTTTAAACACAACTCAACTATTTTTTAAAATTTCATCTCTTAATTTTCACATGCCATATAGCCTCTATTTTCTGATATTGGAAATTTCCCATTTGTACCTATTATTTGTTATCTGTCATTTGTCAACTATCATCTGTTATCTATAACCTGTCAACTGTCAACTATCATCTGCTATTTGTCATCTGATTCATAACCTTTTTTATGTTGTTACATTTTGTTTAAAGTTATATATAATTTTAACCATTATTTCTTAAAACCTTTTTATGTTTGTCATTTGTCATCTGTCATCTGTAACCTGAAAAAATTTGATTCAAAAAAAGGTAATTTTAGTAGATTAAGTTTTAGAGATTTTCAATTGTTTTAAACATAAGACAACTATTTTTTTAACATGTTGAGCAAAGGATTATGTGTAAAAAAATATAGACTATAAAATTTTAGTAGAAAATCAGTAGACCAAATAATTGAAAGTTTTAAGAACTAATGGTAGGTAAATATTGTAGAAAACATTTTGAAGATTACCTGAAGAAATGGCATTATTTACCATGAAACGAATTGTCATATAGCAGAACAGGACTGTTACCCTTATAATCGTACCAATTTTGATAGAGCCAAGTGTCTAATGTTGATTTTTCTCTTCAGCAATTTTAATTCTAACAGTACTACTTCGGTAAAAATTTTATGGAGTTTTTCTTCTTTCAGTTTCATTTGACTTGACTCTACTAGTCAAAAAAAAGTAAAGGTACCTCATTTCTTTGAATTTAGATTTTCGTCATCTTCTGAAATGTACTTCTATTGGTTTTTATGGTTATCTCAAAAAGTACAAAATACATTATTTAAAGAAATAAGAAACAACTAACAGTCATGTAATTCAAAAGCTGGCGGTGCTTTAGTATGAGGAGTAGTTCTTTTAACTGTTTGTTAAAAGTTTTTTTACATTTTAATAATGGAAAACTGCGGTGCAGAAACGTTCAAAATAATTAATTCTAAATTATTATTTATTATTTTTTTATTAACGTTCTCTATTTTGCCCTGATTTTTTTAAATTTTTGTCATATAAAAAGGATATTTCTTTAAATCTTTTAAATTTAGATTTTTGTCATTTCTTGCGATGTTCTATTCATTTTTCAATTGTTGTAAACTAATTTCTCGTTAATTACATTTAATCGAGACCCAATTTTACGACCAACGTTACACAATAAGCTAAGTACATATAATTTAGAGGACTTTTAAGTAAAGGCATACAGATCAAGTAGTTTTGAAGCTATTTGAGGAGCTAGGTGAGGAAATTGCGTTTTCTTTTTCTTTAGATATAGAATCTCCCTTAATGTGGGAACTTTATTGTAATGTAACCTTAGATAAAATCTTCACTTTAACTACCAGATGATAGTCAATTTATCGCTTGAATTTTGGAAACCATGGGAACTAACATCTAAAATAAAACATTGGTTGTAGAGACCTATCACCTTATGTAACTTACCTATATCCTTAATTATTAAACTAGTAACAGCGAAATGGAAGCTTCAAATGCTTTAAAGAATGTCTGTTACATTAGGAACATTAACCCTGACCTCTGCACAAATACCTCTTGAAATAAGATTTAGTAAGTGCCTACATAATTGCGAACTCTTGAACATTATATTTGCCCAACCAAGATATATGTATACAACTTCAGAAACCTTGCCAATCAAATTTGATTTGAATTCAATTCAAGTATTCGAGTCATTAATTAACCTAAATCGAGTAAGCAGCTACCCAACATTTGGCACACAGAAAAAATTCAGAAGAAATATTGATACTGGCATACGTATACTCTTTTTTTTTTAAAGGAAGGATGTTGGGAGGAATTATGGGTTTGGGTGGTGAATGAGAAAGGGAACTTGTCTTAAGCTCCTTGGCTATTCAGACACGACCGATTTTTAATATTTATCAAATCATATATTTGATGATTGAACGATCACAACATCCATGCCCTAGCTCGGATTCGAACCGAGGACCCCTAGGCCTTCTAACCACTGTGCCAACGGGGCCGGCATACGCATACTCTGTATAGAAGCAGTTCCTTTAGGTTAAGATGCTTCTAAGTACATATAACCTGCGCACAATTGTGCTACTCTTACAGACTCTTAATGTTGAATAACAAAATGTTATAATAAGTTGGTAGTAAACAAGCAAGTCGATTGGAAATCAAGGCACAGATAATTAAATTTAAACAAGATTATATTATTAAAGTGCCGCCGTCTATTGCACTATTTTTTACTTACATACATCGAAACCATCCAATGGTTTTTGCTAACAGGTATCAATAATACATAACAAAAATGTTTATAAACACTTTGGCAAACGAAGAAAAAAGCGAGTACTCCATTGGTGTCCTTTTGGGACACTGTCCATTAAAAGCAAAAGCCATACAAAATGGCCAAAACTGTACTCAAAAATGGGCTTCAAGCAAAGATAAATATATCTTATATAGTTTTGCTGGTACAAAAGCCCTAGCAATTTGTGTCCAAGGCTTGAAATTGCAATCGAGCTCTTAAATAAACACATGCTAAAAGATTTTAAACTCATCCTGATGGAAACTCTCAGTTATAGAAGGCAACGAATAATTTGATATGCTTTTCAAGAAAGAAACTCATTGCAGCCTTGGACTTATTACGTGAGCTTTAAAAATCAGCAAGACTTAATATATGATCAAGTCATTATATAGAAAAGCTTTATGAAGGTAAAGACAATCAATTTTATTTATTTATATTTGGGGAAAATGCCTCCTGCCCCATACCAACTATCAAAAGTAAAGTGGAAAACAAGTTAGTGCCTTTCAAGAAACTGGATTTTCAGGAAATCTATTTCCAGCAAACTTATCGTCTATAGTTTAAATCTAATTCTTATTGGCTTTCAAAGAAGCATTAAATTTTTTCCAACGCGATATATAAAGTTAAAGTAAATATTAAGATACGATTTTATTTGACAATAGTCTGTTTTGGTAATATTTTATCAAATGAAAGTAATTATTTGCATATAATTTATTTTGGTTGCGTAACATCCTTTCCACACACAAATATTTGATTTTTTTGGGTACAATATAAATTTTAGAGAAAAAAATTTAGGTCAAACAGTTTGCATTTCTGCACTAATCGATTCGCATAAAACGCGCTTTAAAGTATTCTTTTAAAATACGGAGAAAAGTAGGTAAACTTATCTGATCCCTTTCGAGTCCATAATCTCTGCGCCAGAGCTTCAACTTTGCAAACTGTTTTCTCGATTCGTGGGTCTTTTCGTGGGCTTCCGAGGACGAATTGTGCGGCCTTGATTTTTTACGCTTAGCGTAATTATACTTTCATCGGATTTGAAAGAGAAATGTGGAGAAAACAGATGGTTTATATTCACAATGACGAAAATAAGATTAATTTTGCGACAATCAAAATATAAGAGGAGAGTAGTATAAGAGAAATCTATAAAGGTAAAAATATGAATTTCTACCAAATAATATAGAAATGAATGGACTGTTTGTGTTCACATAAGTATGTTCCTAAATACTTAAGTTAATAGTTATGTAGATCATCAAAATTTTATTCACTGAATTTATGACTACAGTATACACAACAAAATATTCCAGAATTTAAATACAAATACCGAAAAAATTTGTCTGCATCTCCAACTCCTCAAAACGACGAGTATGGCCATAACTTCAGAAAAAAACAAGACAATGATCGTTAATGATGCCTATAAAGCCGGTAATGCTCCGAAACTATTTTCTCTCTCTTTCGAAGATAGTTACAAGATGTAATCAGTGGATGTTAGAAAGGTGTGACTACATATAATGGACCTACGAGGCACGGGCCATTAAAGATGTGACTCATCTCGCAGGATAGTTACTGCCCCTATAAAAAAGATATTAAATATGTTCGGACGAGGTCGCCGGAGATAAACTGGTTTTTGTGCGCGTAGAATTTTAATGGGGATGCTTTGGCTATTGGGCATGCATGGAATTGTGGTAAAAACCGCATTGTATTCCTAGACACGATCGGTGTAAACATTTAAATGAATTTCCTTATTGCGTTTTTTTACTATAGGCGCACGCTTCCGATAATAACAGAAGTTTATAGCGACATATAAACACAATAGGATTCATTTTGTAAATCTACAACAAAAGAATCGTTACGTACGTTTCTAATTATATACTACTCATCTTCCTTTCTTTGATAATTTCCTACTGATCTACTAATATAATTTAAAAACTTAGATCGATATTATTTGGCTAATATTTTACAACCACATCGAGTAATCTCTAAAATGTCATGTATCTATCAACATATTTAGGTTATCCAAATCCAAAACTAAAATTTTTTGTGATATTAAAAACTAAATTTCATTGAAAGTAAATGGCAAGTTCTAAAGATAAGAAGAAGAATGCTTTACTAACCGTTGTCAAAGTGAATGTAACTGGTATGTACAAAAATTCGAATCTGTTGTTTTACATCACTAGTATGAGAATTTAATAATTTTTATTTTGAAATTGTATACAATTCATCCAACATCGTTAAATAATTGTTTACTTATACCTTAATTTTTTGCTTTCATTAAACAATTTTATTTTTGTAGATTCAGCATCATCAAAATCCCCAAAATCCCCAAAAACTTTACAAAAAAAATCTATCACCAACAATGCATCTACTGAAGAGAAGAAAATCAAAGTTAAAAAATCAAAAACCAATAAGAAGGCAAAAAATACGGATCCGAAAAATGCTACTATGAAGAAGACCAGTCCCAAAGAAATAACAAATGGGCCGAAACAAAGACCAAAAATTCAATCTCCGAACATATCTAAACTTTTCCAAAATTTCTACGATTATGACATCGTCAGGCAACAAATTGCCGAGGTGTGCAAGAAAAATGAAATCGCTAAGATGGAGAGGTTAAAATCTAAAGAGAGAAAAGTGAAGGCTGAAATCAAGGCGTCGTCAAGCGCGAACCATCAAAATTGTGACTGCAAAAATGCTAAAATGACCAGCTCCAAGAATCAGAAGGTAAAGAAGGTTGATAGTACGACACCAAATGCTTTGGCGTTTGCTATGAAGGTTTTGACTAACAAATAATGATTATCACATGGATTGGATATTAATGCATTTATTTCAATAAATGTATTATAAACCGCTTTATTCAATCTGATTATTATTGTTTATTGATTTTTTAAAAGGTTTACGGTATGATTTGAAAATATAAAACCCAAATGCGAAATTTGTGTAGATTGTTTTCGAACAAGTTGTTTATCATAATATTTTTACTATTTTGTTCTTAATCCTGTTCCAAACAAATAATCCGTACAAAACAGATACGTTTAGAATAGAAATAGAGCAAGTTAAGAATATTAGTTATATTAAGTAAAGTTAGACAGTTATGAATTTTAGAAATTTTTAAATTCTAAAAAGGCTTACAATTTCTAGTTACCAAAAAATGACTTCCTAAAAGTTTCTAGTGAAGTAAATGGAAAAAATTGAAATTTAGAGAAAAAATTTCTAGAAAACTTTGATTGTAAGACCCCTGAAAAATACTTTAGAAATTTAGAAGAGCAATTCTAGAAATTCTTACAAATTCTAGTCATCAAAAAAAATTATAAAAGCTTCTAAAATAATAGATGTAAAAATCTTGCAATTTGGAAAAGAAATTCCAAGAAAACTTGTAAGACTCCTGAAAGATATTTTAGATATTTAGAAGATCAGTTCTAGAAAGGCTTACAAATTTTAGTCATTAAAAAACTTCCCAAGAGCGTTTAGTAAAATAGATGGGAAAATCTTGCAATTGTCATAAGAAATTCCTAGAAAACTTTGATTGTAGACTGCTGCAAAATATTTTAGAAATTTAAGAAGAGGAGTTCTGGAAAGGCTTACAAATTCTAGTCATAAACAACTTCCTAAAAGCTTCTAGTAAAGTACAAGGGAAAATCTTGCATATCTTAAAATTCTTGAAGATAATATTTAGAAATAAGAAAATTTTTTTTGACTTGATTGAAAGAAATAATTATTTTGGAAACACTCTTCAAGATTGTGTTTTAACAAATATTTGTTAACTTCCTTAATTTTTAGAGATGAAAGAGTATTTACAATTAATTAATTAAATAAATATTTATCAAACAAAAACGATGGTACAAATAAATGCAAAATTTATAGATGCAACTAAAACTATTAATTCAACAGATATCGAAGTCATCAAGAAAGGTTTTAATTTCTCTTAAGTTTCAACTCTTCAAGTAATCTAATACTTCAAATTTTCACAATTTAAAAACAAAAATTAATACTCTGACCCATTTTTATTTTATTATTCCTGATTAAGAAGATAAAATAAGAAGATATAATATTGACGATAATGATTAATTGTGGGGGCGTTTACTTTGTGGTACATCTTGAATATAATAAAGAAGAAGACAAATGTTCTTTTTTGCGAAACTCAAAAAGCATACATTGCCGAATATGTTCTTCTGGTATACTAGACTAGACACAATAATTTTATATTATTTGAGATGCCTTTGAGGTACACAGTTAGCTGACAAATGACAATCAAATATCGGCATGCGAAGACACGACATTACTTTCCGGTCAATAAAGATTTACTGCAAATACGAAAGACGCTGTTTTTTATTAGAAATCCTGAACTTAACTATTTAAGAAAGAAGAAATCTTACCATATTACTCTCAAAGATGCCAAAAAAAGGCAAATCATAGTTTTCTTAGAAAACCCAAATTCGCACCAATGTCCATGTGGTAAATTATTAATGCCAATCAAAACCTAAACGAATCTGATATAACCTATCATATTAACTCTGATGAAATCAACTCTTACTTTGATAAAATCGCGGAAACGCTTTTAGTTAATTTACCGCAATCACATGCTGACCAAATAAAACTTATCTTACAAAATACTATGCTTGTAGATATACCACACTTTCCTTTTAGACAAGTTAGTTATATTATTAATATTATGAAAAGTCTAAAGAACATGAAAGGTAGGGATATGTATGGGATTAAATTAGATCTTATAAAGAGTGAGGCAGATATAAATATTTCTCCTACAACTACTACTTACAAAATTAATTAATGCTTGCATTAAATTTTTCATCTTTCCTGCACATCTTGAAAAATACCTGCGTCATCCTCATTCATAAAAAGGGAACTGCTTGTCACCTAAATAAACATCGTCCTATACCATTCTTTCCAATTAAGTTCAAAATATTGGAAAAAGTTTTGGCAAACCAGATTAGTGAAGTTTTTGAAGCCCCTAAACTATTTTCGAACATACAGTATAGTTTTCGCAAGGGAGTGTCGACGTTTGGTGCTGTTATTGCTTTTACTGAAGATATTTTAAAGGGTATGAAGAAATATATTGTTTTGCCTCATTTTTAGATCTCAGTAAAGCATTTCCCATGCTGTTCTCTTAAGAAAACTTTACTGCTACAACTTTATGCTTACCAGCTGCAAACTTATCAACTCGTACCTTACTGAGCGGTATCAAATTGTACAGGTTGGGAGATTAGAACTCATCGTATATATCAAAAACAATGGTGTTCCCTAATATTCATTCTTGGCCCATTGCCGATTTTAATTAAGTTATACAGTAAAATATAATTCATACAAAATTGCAGTTTTAGGTCCTAATTCTTCTCCTGATGCCTATCTACTAACGGATGATCACGATCACATTTTTCATTTCATTGTTCTCTCATGCTGTGTCAAAAAGTTCTTGAATTGTCCTCATGCCAGTCCATGCTCTGATGTTTTGCAACAATGTGCTTTATTTTGTAGTCTTGATAAGACTCATCGTATTAAATTTTTCCATGTCAACTAGACGTAACTCGATCAGTCATTAACTTTTCTGTTTGTAGATGTAAAAGCATAAATCATAGAATACCACCAAACAAAACTTCATTAACAGTTTCAATGTGAACTCAAGCTTTTGTTAACTTCATCAATTTTAAAGGTTGGCATTTGATGGTAACAACATTTCTAATAATCTCTACTGTATGATACCACATAATAAGTATGGCAAGAATTCGTGAAGGCACTGAAATTCCTCAAAATTGATTACACTCCATTCCTGCTAAAGCGTGAAACTGACCAAATTGATCTATACGAAACTCAAATTAAACACACAAGTAGCCTGCAGAATAACAAAAATTGGGAACTATGAAAGAATAATGACAGCATGGTTGGAATACAAGGAAAAAAGACAAAATGTGAAAGGACTTGTAAAAGAAAGCAAAAGCAGGAAATTGGAAAAATTAGGGCACACAAAGACAACCAAAAACTATTTTATGGAGCAATAAAACAAATGAGAAATCCTAAAGCCAAAACTTTGAATAATATAATAGATAAAAAAGGAAACATACTAATCAAAGAAGAGGACATAATGAGCAGATTGAGAGAACATTTTGAGGAGACTGTTACAAGAAGACAAGAGAGATGAAGAGAAACGAAAAGAGCGGAAGACGATGATAATAGAAACGAACGTAAAATATATAACAATGGAGGAACTTAAGGAAGCTAGTAAACTTATAAGAAACGGAAAAGCGTGCGAACACTTACCCAGAGGTAAAGAAGAAAAAGTAACGAAAGTGAGTTCTAAGTTCAGTTGAAGATAATGATGATCTTCATCTTGCACACAGTCCAAAAATATTGATTAATTTCAGAAGGACTTTGAAGAAAGATACAGATTTTAATTCTGATTGATTTAGTTTCTAGAAAAATAACATGGTATAAAGTTAATGATTGTTCAGGATCCTTGAGGCTCCTTTACCTATTCCACTTCCTTTACATATGCCTTTGACACATCCAGTTTCAACAGGCATTTAAATCAGAAAAGATATTTATAAAGATCGCAGGGAATACTTTAAGACTTTACAGTTTTATCGTGAAGGAACTCCTAATCTGGACTTTATCTCAGCAGAAGGACTAAATTCGATAAAGTCAAATTTTTCTGAGCCACCCGTTATTCAAGAATCTTCCAAAGATCCCTCACTTAAACCAAAAAATGAAACTGAAGCTGAGGGACCTCTGGTTGAAGACCGTGATACTAAAGAGCCCAAGGCTGTTGATAGTTGAATCATTAAATTCGGGTTGAGTAATGTGAAGTGTTCTATATTATAATGAAGGAAATAAAATTCCTTACTTCACCCGAAATGTACATCTGGTGTTAATAAAAATAATAAGTGAAATAAGGAATTTTATTTCGTTCATCATAATCTAGTGGAATCATTGCCGACTTTAATTTGAATAACGAGGAAGACAAAATAGTTACAAGTAAAAAGGATAAGAAGAAGTTAGATGATTCCAAAGAGCTGGACATGCATTTGTCGAAGATCTACAGCACTGATAATAGTGATAAGATTCTAGATACCTCGAAATGAGACTACTAGAAAGGCAGATTTTCGGGGAGAATTTGTTTTGCAATAATAACAATATTAAAACTGTTCGTGTTCCTATAGTAGCTACAGATGATTCTAAATCGAGTGATATAAATGCCAGTTAATCTACTTCAGGTAATGAATTTGTTAAAGATATTAATAGTACTAAAATTGTTTTGGTCATTAGTAATTCATGTCAAATCAAAATCAGCTATTAGTAATAGTAAAATTGCAAACCATTTAAAAACGTCCCTTTTAGTGTAATTTTCAGATACACATATATTTGACAAACTTCAAAACTAATACCTAATAACTTGTCTGAGAATAAAATGATTACCAATATTACATATTAACAATTCATAAATATATTCTTTTCATAATAAGACTTATGTAATTAAATTATTCTAATATTTTTAAGCTTAGAACAAATAGTAGCAGCCTAAAGCCTAAAGACACGATTTCGACCTATTTAGATCTCGTCAGTACAGTTTAATACCATCTAGAATCAGATCACGTTAAATTGATTTCTTTTTTATAGTAATTTCATTTAAAAAGCACTACGCTGATGAGAGTTAAAAGCTTGAAATCGGTCTCTATTTAAAGGATGGAATATTATATGTTTTAGGAGGAAATTGATACATATTTTGCGATTTATATAAACCAAGATTCAGATATAGTTAAATTATTTTAATCCGTTTCTAACTAATTCAACAAATATCTTGAAATTAATCATGTATTGCTTATTATTTTAGAAAAATTATGATTGTTAAATTTTCATGTTATACTTTCATATGTGAACCAATTTATTGAGACATACTATACATTCCTGTCATTACGACAAAATAATATCACTTAGATTAACAAATATTACCTAATGAGGTAAACATTATACCATTAGCATCAAAAACCACTACAAATAATAGGCTTTTTTACTAGTTATGATAATTTTGGAATGCATGATCAAATGGACTCACTTCCGCAAAATACACGTTCCATTCAAATCAGAGAGAATTATTAATTCCTAAGCTAATCTATAATAAATTCAGTTAATTCAATTCGCTAGAAATCAAACGGAATGTTAGATTAAACTAGCCAATCAATGCTGGAAAGGAAGCTAATGTAAATTGACTATTGTGCAAATATTATTTAAAAAAAATTGAAATCTCTATGTACGTCCAATAATGGGAACATATTTACCAATCAGTCTATAGAAATTATTATTTTTAAAATACCATCCATTATAAAATAAAATAAAAAAAGAACAAAACACGACGAATTTCCTATTGTACTAACAAACTTTCCAGTAAGCCTCCGCAAAAAAATATGTTAATTCCTCAAAAAAAAAACCGAATTATTAAAACACTCAGTTTTTTTTTTTAATATAACAAGACTGTTTGTTTTGCGCGTCTCGTCTCGGAATATAAAAAAGGGGAGAAAACTTTTTTACGGCGCACCAAATGCAGAAGTTTCCACATTATGATAATGAATAGGGAAGTAGATTCCTTAAATTAAAAATCCCTTCACAACAATGCGCCGGAATTCATGATTTACCCGGTGATATACGGGCGGTGCCTCGTTCCCGAAATAAGTGCCTCAACAGCTCTATTTTCGGTACCTTTTTTCCGAAGAGCAGTCCTCGCCAGCAATTACAGTCGCCGAAGACTTACCTGAAACAAAACAAATCTCAATTAGCATCCACAAATAAAACAACGACGGGTAAATATTTTGAATGGCGACGGCTTCCCCTCCCCCACCTGATTTATTTAAGTGGTGGTGGGAGCGAGGATCGATTCGTGATTGTTAAATGTTTGTAGCTTGAACAAAATTAATCTTCTTAAAGATACGAATAATATAAATTATATTATTATAACCGAAAAATATTGATTATGTTGAGGACACGAGATAAAAGCAAATGTAACCCAGGAACAAATATTTATATTTTGACTTAAAAAATAAATAAATACATTTCTTTCACGAAATAGACAACTGGGCCATTGGTACCGTACGTCTCATGTGTGGATTTCTGGAATACAGACTTTTCGTAACAGTTATCCCAAACCAAAAACAGTAAATTGATGACGCAAAATAAAAAAAATTCTTCGAATTGAGATTTTAAAATATTGGGGTACCGCAAGGAAGTGTGATAGGTCCATTGCTTATGTTTACTTTTTGTATACGTTCTGGTCATATATATTACGGATTCACACAATCGTATGTTTGCTGATGGCATATTTATGATAATGATTGAGCAAAATACCAAAATAAACAATAATTAATCTACTACAGTAATAAATTTATTTGTTATATGGCCACAAAAACCATTTTATTATAAATTACTTTACAGCAGTTAAATTATACCTTATTAGGTTTAGTGTGAGTATATCCAAAATAACAAATTAATTCGAGAAAGTAAAATTTTTGTTTTACCATTAAGTAAATTGCTGATATTAAAAATATATTTTTTGGAACAACCGAAAGAAAGACATTTTTAATAAAATAACTAAGACTTTTAATGCACAAAATTACAAATTATTAGTTTGAGTCCAAGAATTGAAACTTGTTGAAATAAAATTATTTTAATGTAGAATCATGCAATGAAAATCTGATCAAATTTGAATTTTGAGTTTTGATTCAAATTTCTGCGTAAGCAATACAGATAGGATATATCGGTTGAAGGGATTTTTGGAAAATTTTCTTCTTAGGTATATAATAGCTTCATTGATAGGAATTACAAAGCTATAATTATTATAAGTAGTTCTTAGGAAAAATCGCTCGCTAACTTGGATATTATGAATAGTAGGATTGCAGGAGAAAATCAAATAATCAAGTAGAGAGCGGCAAATCATTTTATAAATTTTTACTGCTGAGGAAATTAACATCCTCTTTTGTATGTTAAGAGCCTCAATAATTTTTGTTTGTTTGAAGCTGTTTGGTTTTTTAAATTCAATTTGCCCAAACTAAAGTAAATATTGCACAATCAATATATGATCAAAAAATATATCTTCATAGTATACCATCATATTCCTACACATTACGGGAATCGAAGCTCGCTGAAGACAATTAGTACGGGCCCCTGGAATGTAAAATGTATTACTCTGCCTAGAATTTAATTTAGGCACGTGGAAGTTTATTCTTGACAATAAAAAAAGCAAGCAACTTTATTATGGATTAACTTCCAAAGGAACTTAATATTATCCTTTTCTCTTCTGGTGGCCAGTGAAATCATATCATGTGTTAGTATGAACAAGTGTTGATCAAAACCATATTCGGGATATACGCTATCTATTCTGAACGAAAAGTACTTTAAAAATCTACGATGAATACGACCTAGCGGAATGTTTAGATAAATTGGGAGAAGTAAAACTCTTGTTATGTTCTATTTTCTATTGTTTGACTAAGGTAAAGTGGATACCAAACGAGACACTCATATTCAATTTTGCTAACAACTTCAGCAAAGTACATCGATTTTATTAGATCTATATGACGCAGAGATTCGCATAATAAATCCCAACATCCTAGAAGCAGTTCTTGCAATATTTGCAATATGGTTTGCAAAGATTAACTCCGCTGTGAACAAAATACCCAATTCCTTTAACTCATTGCATTGTTGGAGTTCATAACCATTAATTAAAGTAAATATTATTGGAAATCAGATTCCCTTTGAAAGCGTAGGTACGTATCCTACCGACTGCGCCATGATGTGCATTGTGGGATTTAATGAAAATGCGTGTGTTCGCTTTTGCGTACGTTTATTTACTGTCAAACTTGAACAAAATATATTTTCAAAACAGTCTTGATTAAGTTTGGTGAAGAAAAGCACTTCTTATGTACTTTGCAGTTCATTATCAAAGGTAATACTAATTTAGTATTACCTTTGATAATAAACTGCAAAGTTCGAAACACGTGTCTGGAAACTGTAAATAAGAATATGGAACATAATTTTCTTCACCAAACTTATATATCCGGTTCATCAAGAATGTAGCATAACAAGCATTGCCTTTATTAAAATCTTGTTTATTCTAAAACAAGGCTAAATTTATTCCCACGACGTTCCACACCTAATTTATCTATATTCCGTTATAGTAATTTGGAGTCACTTAACGATACGATATTTGCAATAAGTTTCAAGTCATCTGCACACGTTAATGATAGTTTAAGGTGTCCACTAAGGAATGAATAAAAAAATTAAACGCAGTGGTCCCAAAATTAAACCTCTCGGAACACCAGAGTACATTGGAAGTTTGTAAGAATGGTAGCCATATGCTCGGTGACTCAATAGATAAGATTTTATAAGCAATGTATTGTGTTCGTGAGTATTAAAGCCAGGCGAAAAGTCCATTTCTGGAAGGGAATTGTGAGCTGAGATTTTAAGGATTTAGTTTAATTAATTGATAGTATTGTAAAGCTCTAGGAACTGTGGTTGCATGGGAAATTAAATCCGTGTCATCTGTAAATACTAGGAAATAAATACTATTAAATAATAGGAGATATTTGAAAGGATTCAAGTAAGGAGAATCAGGATTGTAAAAGTCGAAGCAGAAAATGTTGTAGAGTAGTGGAGATAGAGGAAATCCGTGATGTAGATTATATGGAAAGGAATTTTAATGAGGTAGCATTTGTACAACAAATTTGATGCCGGACAGAATTGAAAGCTTTTTGAATGTGAAGAAACAGAATGGATAATTGAAATTGATAAGTGGAAGAAATTGTTTAATGAGGAAAATTATATGAGAAGGAATTCCTTCTCATAAAATTTTAGGGAGGTAACATTTGTACAACAAACTTGATGCTGGGCAGAATCGAAAGCTTTTTGAATATCAAGAAATAATTGATAAGAATGGATAATGATTCTTAATTTCCTTTAAAGTATTTTTACTGTTTGAGATAAGGATGATAAGTGGGAGTGTAGTCGATAGTTTTAGAAGAATACCGAATTGGTAATTTGGAATGTGGCCAAAGATACAGGTCATTATTTTGTTTTTGAAATGTTTTCATTATTTCTGTTGATTGTGACGAATTCATGTATATCAAAAATCCGAACCTTGCAAAATACAGTTAAAGGAACTGAAAATAGAAATTGTTTTATTTTATTCTTGAATATTGTCGGCGTTTACTTGGTGGTACATTTTGATTAAAAATATAAAACAATATACTATAATACTAGCTAACTCAGCTGTCGTGATAAATTGAATAAATGAATTTATTTAAAGACTGAATATTAATATTTTGAAAGGTTACTTGGGTTTATAGGAATAAACACTGTATAAACACTATAGGTAAAACTAAAATCTATTGTCTAAACGTTGCACTAGATCCCAAATGGGATTTAATTAAGTGGTTTAATATAAAATTATTTGGGGGATTATAAAGTGGAATTATAATGTACTATTATATTAGTAAGATTTCTTAGCGATTCTTTCGGTATTTTAGAAGATAGATGGTCGGATTTAAAAGTTTTTATTAGTAATATAATTTTTAAAAATTAGGTTTAAATTCAGAGAACGTAATGTTGAAAAGTTTATTTTTAAATGATTTTACATTTGTAAATTTCTAATGACTCCGTCCTTGAAAGTTCTAGGAAAATAAACAGTATTTATAAAAATATTTCCAAAATAGAATTAACTATTCAGAAATTTAGGAGAACTTACATGTTGACAAATCATAATTGTAAATAATTGTTTAATTAAAAATGACTGATGTCAAATAAACATCCCAAAAGAGACAAAAACAGCGTGTTTACTTAAATATATTATACATGAAGAATTCAGAAGAATGTTTTTACTGGACAGTGGATGAATAATATATATTTATTTGCGTTAATAACATAGTCTTACACTCGACGAGTACAGTAAAGGAGAATAAAAATGTTCATTAATATAAAATTACCATCGTAAGACTAACAAAGCTTATAACTAAGTATATATAATAAATAAACAATAATTATAAAAGAGTACAATTACGAACAGAATCAAGTATTACACGTCTAAAGGTTAAAATTAATTTAATATATTTGTACAGATTAAAAACAAGTTAATGAATAACATATCACATAATATTAAACTAGACATTTTCACTAGATAAAAATTCATCAACTTATTTGATTTTATCCTTGAATGCTTGAATGAATATGGGTTTGAGTGGAAGAACATTGAAAACCAGTGAACTCCACTCGTGATTCTTGCTGTCTAAATTTGTTTGTATCACTTGTATCATTAATTTATGTATTCTTTTGTAAATATGTTATAAGCAAGAAAAACAAAGTTATAAAGAATAAAGAATATAAGAAAGGTCCTTTTCAAAAAATTAATTAAAATAGTTTGAATTGCAAGAAAAAATATTTTTTGTTTTTTCTATATATGAAACATTTTTACAAAAAAATTGAAGCTGTGAAAATGATAGTATTTTAAAAATTAAAAACTCACTATATCAACATTTAAAAATGTCAAATAAATGATGCTAGTTGTAAAATAATATTTCTTTTAAGATTTATAAAGTTATACGTCAAATTGTTCTTGGGCCCAATAGTCGAATTTGCAAAAATAAAATCTCTGTGAAATAAAACAAATGAAATATCCCTGATTTTTCAAAAAACATTTTATTGGTTTTGAGAAAAGCCCCGTTAAAATTTATAAACAATTCTAAAATTTGGATATCTTTAAGAATTTTAAAATGAATCAATAATATTGATTGTTTAGTTACGTGAAGATGAATAGTAATAATAAAAACACTTGTAATCACTTTCTCCACAGTGGAGAAAGTGATTACAAGTGTTTTTATTATTAAAATGAATCAAATTTTCTTGAATAATTTTCTCATTTATCACTAGGCAAACATTATTGATTTATTAATTTATGATTTTGCTTTACTTGTTCACATAAAAAATAATAACGATTAATATAAATTTATAAACTTCCTAACAATTTAGAGCAGGGAACATGTGGGCGGAGTTCACCTAGTGTTCTTCGACTCAAACCGATGTTACTGGATGATGGTATCCTCACCAGCAGTGTATTTAGCCCATACACAATTTACTTAACATTTTAGCCATTACTGGCTTACTTTTGCTCAATTTGTATGAGACTATGAAATAATAGCTAAGGAATAATTATTTCACTGTATATTTACTTAACTAGTTTTACTTGTTACAGAATTATCAAGAGTGACGACTATAAAAGAAAACCGGCGGATTTTATATATTCAGATAATAAGTGCTTTAAGTATTCATACTTAAACCAAGTGTTTAACAATTCTTTTCTCATAAGAACTATACACCTTTTCCCCCTTTTACTGCAAATATTATAACCGTTAGAGGATGAATAGCTTATAATCCAAGGCCAACAAAATAGAACAATTCTTTAGCTATTATTTATCAAAATTGTCTAAAAATGTAAGATGTAAGATTAAAATTTTAAAACAGTTTGAAACTGCCTAAAATAATATCTAAAAGAATTATTAAAATAGTAATTGTTTGTTTTTATTTGAATATAATGTTAAATATGCCACAAAAATTTATAATTTTATAAAAATAAAATTTTAAATGACTTTGATTTTCAAAACGTCACATTAGAAAACTTCGACACTATTGATACAATGATGGGGGTTGATATTTTTAGTAATGTAGAGTTTGATAACTCTGTTTAATCATTGAGGCCGGTTGAGTGTAATATCCTTTAATTTTTTTGTATAGAGGATTTGGAATTCCTAATTCAAGTTGTGGTTTTTGTCAAGCAGGTGATTCGCCTAGGTTAAAGATTTTTAATGCCACTGTTAAATTTCATTTACGTGAAGAAGCAATAAATTGTGAAAATATACACAGTTTTTTGGCAAGCTAAACGTTCTTCAGAATTTCACTTATACACAATGAATACAAAAAATTAAAAAATAAACGTCATGATGACATGTAGCTTAATATCTAAAAATTCCTTTAAAAAGAGAGAAAATACAGCATATTTGATGAATTAATATATGAACAATGAATCCAGAAGCAACCAAGAGCCATCACTTGTCTGTGGAAGCATATTGGTTGAGTGGAAGATCATTGAGAAGCAGTGAACTGCGACTGTTATTCCTCTGGTAAATTTTTTTATACTTTTTATCTACATATTTACTTAAATATAGCAGGGATAACGAAGCTAGTAAAGAATAAATAACAAATAATATGAATATTCAACGCCTCAACGCCAACGCCCAACCTGAAAAAAAATATAACCCAAGCAGTTGAAATATATTGAAATTAATCACAAAGCAGTCGAAAATTATTATAAAAATACAAAACTATTACAAAAAGCTTTCTTAAATATTCCAGAATTTTTTAAATTATCAGTTGAAAATTAATTTGTGGAAACTATTGAAAAATAAAACATCTAAATATTTTAAATCACTACTAGTGTCACAGACTGGTTTACATCTGTTTAAATCACACAAGTGTTAAGTTGAAGTTGAAGATGAAGAAGATACGTTTTCCTATCGACTTTGAGTGTTTCAGGAATCCATAAATATGAATATATTATTAAGGTAACACCTATTTTCTAAAATGTTGCATTATTAAAATTCTTTTTTACATCTTCAGCTGCATCAATATAGAGATCTAAAATAGACCGAATTTGTCACTAGCTTCTCACAGTAATATTAATGTAATTATAGATAAATATTTTATTTATTTTCCAAAAATTGTACAACAAACATACATATTGGTGAAAAATAGGTCAAATACAATGTGGTGAAGAATTAACAATAGAAGATTAGATATATGTAAACAAAACAAAGATCAAATAGTTCTAGAAATCATTTAGTGCATAAAGTTTCACAAAGAAAGGCATGTAGTCTATTTTTCAATATCGTTTTTTGTTTTAAATACTCTGAAGATAACCTAAAACCCTGATGTTTACATCTTGTCCAGGTATTGAGTCAAGTCCTTAAATTCCTTCCTCTTATGTGTATCTTATACAATGCCATAGAGCCTGGATACCACTTCACTTGAGTCACCAGAAAGAATTTGCCAGTGATCGAACACGCATTGTGCAAAGGCTTATCCTCCAGTGTTGGAACGGAGATCAGCAGTGAAGCCAAATGATTCATTTACAGGCAAGTAAGCTTTTACCACGAACATGGGTGTACCAGCAACTTGCATTTCCTCGAAGATATGACCACGCCTTCTGTTTGTACACCGTAGATACCACCAACGGCAACTTCTGGACACTGAATTTCACATTGATAAACTGGTTCCATAAGCCTAGGTTTAGCTGTTAGCAAACAAGCATACAAGCAACGACGTTTTGTAGGAATGACTTCAACATGGATAAAGATATTACTATAAGGCTGTCATCTATTGTATAGTGTTGCAGTAGTTCCCTAAGAGTGGATAACCACCGATTTTACCCGGATTAAATACTCCATAGTAAGAGCTCGTTTTCCTGTCTCCAACTGCGCTACGCTGATGAGATCCAAAATAGATCTAAACCGGTCCGTAGCTGTTGTTGAACAATAATTAATGTTTACATTTGTTTTTTAATATTGTTGTAATTGCCACTCTTGCCATTTTATAACTTTCATTTAAGTTTAGTGTAATGTTTCAGACCATAGATGTTACCTTAAGGATATATCTGCCTTTACGAATACCTAGAGTGTTGAAATTACATAAAATATAGTTTTCATGTCTTCAACTTCACTAGAGTGATTACATCCTAAAGAAATTGAAACCTGCCTGTTGCTGTTCTTGATAGCGAAACAATAATTTAATATTTTTCGCATGATTATTGTTAAGAACAACATTTCTCAATCTTTACTTGAGAAATTCATGTAGGTTATAATTTAATAGAATGTCCAAAATATATGAAATTAGTTTGTATGATAAATACAGTAAGCATTTTCATATCAGTATAATGTTTCAGACTAGGAATAGCAAAAGTTTAATAAAAAATCTTTATAAAGTAAATCTTTTCAAATTTTGGATAAGATAATAAACTCAAATTGAATCTTATTCATAATAGAAAAAAACATTAATGCAGATTTAATCAAATTCTAACGTTCTAGTTAATATTCATATGAAATATTTGAAGAATTTTGACATAAGATAATAAATTAGTTTTGATAGGTAAATGTTAAGTTTTAATCAATTAAAAACTGCCTTATATACTAACACTCTTCATTTTAGCTGTGAAATTTTATATTTATTTTGTAATACATGCTGACTGTAAAATAGAATGATTTGAAAATTATTTCAAGTATGAATGTATGAATGAATGATTAATGTAATAATTTTACAGGAATACAAAAGAGTTGAAACCTAATATCAAATGTATTGCTTACTTTGGAACTTAATTTAATAAATAAACCTTTTAAAACTTTTTTATTACAGAAGAGCTTTATTTAAATAAAACATGTATGCAAGGATGTTAATCTTTTTTGTATTTAAATAATTTGGTAGTTTTCGATAAAAAAAATATGTGTGATGTATCGGTTATACGTGAATATTTCTTCGTGGTGTATTAAATGTGTACTTTGTAATAGAGCTGTTAATATTAAAATGTCGAAAGTGCTTTTTACGTTAAAACGCCGAGGATTATAGGGGTATTAGAAAAAAAGAAAATGGAATATGGCGTACGGTGGGGTGATGAAAAATTCAGGTGCAGAAATCTTTTATATGAAACAGCATAAAAGCGTTTAAAATGCGGCAGGATATTTATGCAGGAGTAAGTCGCAATGGGTACACTAGGCACTAGGCACAAGGGCCGCACATCTGCACGTTCCTTTTACATCTATCATCGCTATCTACCTTCCACTCTTCTCTTTCCTACCGCCATTCGTAACCCGGGGCCAAATTCACGTTTCCCAGACACACACTTTCAAGCTTCCGAGCTCCGCGAATCTTTTTAGTTTTTAGTACTTTTCCCCCTTTATCTCCGCAACAAACTTTTTTTTTCTTCGCCGAGGATATATAAATTCGTAAAGATATAACACACGAACGTCATCGTCAAATCATCCCTCAGTTTCTCCCCACTTTTTCCCGGGGATCAATAAACGCAATTTATCCTCTTGTTTTCGTGAAACTTAAGTAATCTTCTAGATGCTAGATAAACATTTCAGCGGGCTTTTGTTTACTTCTTCAACCGACGCATCTATTTTAACTATTTCTTTTGTTTTATTTCCTCGTGGAGGGAATGTGGATCTTAATTCGCCCACGCCATGTGCTCGTTCCCATACAAACCACACACGGGTATAAATTTGTAATTTTCTTGTACGGCCCACACGCCCGCTCATTCATATAATTATAAACATTGAATTTTTTATGAAATTTATTAGCCTCGTGTTGTTTTTCTTTTCCCTTTCATACTTTGTTTAAAAAAAAGATTTAATTATATGTGTGATATGTAATTGTAAATTAAAACGTAAATTAATTAATTAAATTCTCTGTCAACAAAATAATATGTTTATATTCACTCCCAAACTTGTTTGAGGGAAATCCCCCTGAATTAGTAGACCAACTATTTCGGAAGGGTGTCCCCTTTTAAATTTTGACGTGTATCAACTTAATCAAGGATTAACATTTAAGTCCCCTTAAAACGTCTTGTCTCGTGCGAGCTGAGTACACGAATTAATATCGGAATTTGGGCCTGAAGGGAGGCTTAATTTATATACACGGAGAAAACTGCGACAACCACCTGAAATAATAATAAAAAAGTGTTTAATTTAGGCCGTGGATACTCCAGGCCCTAAAGCTTTTAATATGGGGAAACGCGTGTATATTTGATGGTGTACATTTTTTATACAAATGCGGGTAGTTTTATTTATGAAAAGTAGTAGCATAAAATTGAAAAATCGCCGTCGTTATTTGCCGTAGTCATTTTAACGTAATTGGATTTTATTTTTATACTTTTTTTTTGGCAGAGCAAACCGCGGAACATCCCTCGTTACTAAGTTTCGACGTAACGTGTACTATATTCTGCGGTGAGGCATTTTAATTTAATGAAACGAATTTTTGAAGAGATGCACTTTGATGTGTAATTTAATAGGTTTGCTCATCTCGTTTGTATATATGAATACGCTGTGCGCGGGGGGGCGGATAGGTAGGTGTACGCCGGTGCAGACTGTAAGGGTAAGTTTTAAGGCCTCTCGGTGGTGCTTGACCCGAACGTATGAACTCCTAAAATGCACCTCTAACCTCCCCTAACGCCGTCTACGCCGACATCTCGAGCCTATTTTCCACTCAACACTTGAGTGCCAGACGGAAACTTTACAACGCCCTTGGAAAATTTACGTTGATGAAATCAGCACGTGTGCAAGACTCGGTGAGAAAACTCGCTGACATAACTTTATACACGAACTTTAATTAAATGAGCTGCACTTTCTCCCAGCGAAACTGGAGGTTCTAAATTTTGGGCCGAAAGTAAGGCAGAAGGAAATTTATAGGAATATTTTTATGTTTCGACCAAATCAAGTCTTATACTTATTTGTGATGCAGTTATATGTATACTGCATGGTTTTTTTGAAGAAGAAGAAAGGAGAGGAAATATAGCATGGACATTCTTGTAATAGGATAGTGTCGGACACCTATCGACTAAAACCATTCCTCCGCGATCGCTATTCCAGGACCATCGTTCTTTCCAGTCTGACTCTAGTTTATACTGCAATCTTTAATCTAATAATCTAATAAATCATTATTAACAACCGTCTATACAGATCTGATACTCAGCTGTATGACCTTCTATGTTTCATACTCCAATCTTTGTTTTCTTCTTTCACTTTCTCTAGCCATTTTAAATTTTTCTATCTTAGACACAAGTGGTATGATCTTCCATTTTGCCTACATCCATAGAGTTTTCTCACCTCTATCCCTTGTTCAGGTATCCACTAAATATCAAGTTTTGCGAATGTTGAATTAAAACACTTTGTAATTTCCTTCCTTCACATTTATTTTATATGTCAGATGTACATTTCGAGTACCATGTATTCATTATCAATGACTGCGAATGTGTTATTTTTGGTGAATATCCAACATGTTTAATAAAAGTAAAAGCCTCCACTGTAAACAATTTATTTACATATTTATTTATTTTGGCCCAAAGAATATTACAAACAATTATAAATCTAATAATGGTTGTAATTCTTTGGCTGCAGAAGCTTCTATTGCAACTTGCAGGCTAATCTAAAACTAATATTAATTGTACAATATTTGTAGATTTTATAAAATGTAGGTAATTCATCTTAGTTTAAAAATTTAATTTAATTTTTTCGAAAATTATATCAAAATTGTTTTGAATAAAATTAATAGATATGTAATAAATTAATTTCTTATACGCAATAGGAGGAATAGTAAGGCCCTGATGGAAATTTTGAAAGAAATACTCTCTGAAATTATTGTCTCGTTTACATCTATCCTGGAGAAATTCAATTGTCGAAGAATCAAGTGTATGTGATTCAATTTTCACTCGTAAATCCAATAAAATATATAAAAAATCAGACAATGTTTTTTATCTCCCATTTTGACAATCATACGGGAGAAGATAGTATCGCATCATAATATAACATCCAGTATAAATCTATCATGCGAAAATTCATATATTTTTTCGGCCCTTGCAAAGCATTGCTCGCGTAATATGGCGTTATTACAATAATGGGATCAGCGTTTTATTACATCTTATGAATGATTTAATGTGACGGAAAAACCAACGCTTTATTGTAAGGAAAAATCGCGCAAAAACATCGCAACAACAATAAAAAATATCGAGCAACGCATAAACGAGTAACTTTACGGTTTCAAATGTTTCAGAACTAAAATGAAAAAAAAGGACGAGAGGATAAAATGCGTTGCCGTTGTCCTGGCCCCGTTTTAATATAGAGGACATTTCAAATTCAGATTTTTATTGCAGCGCAAATATCATTCCTCCTATTTATATATTTTATCCCGTTTAAATGAATTCCGTAAGTTCGATGCATGATATCAGTGTTATTTTTTTATTATCACTCAACTTAAATGATATAAAAATATATAAAAATTATCAGGCATATTTTGCTTTCAAATAAGCCAAGTCAGCTTTCAAATCTAAAATCATTATCTGATCAAAGAGAGCTTTCAGTGATTCTCCTACTGGTGCAAATTGTAAACAACCTTCTGTTTGCAAAAATAAATTTCAATTTGCTTATAAATTATAACTACTTTTCGTATATGGAATTATTCAACATGATTGAGTTTTACATTATTTCCTTCTTCCTGTGCCGTCTTCTGTTCTATGCGTTATGTGCCACAAGTGCGTAAAAAAGAAGATTGTCAGAGCCTTTTGGAAGAACAAAAGATCGTCGTGACAGTACTCAAAGCACAGAAAACCAGTGTTAAGGGTAAAGGCAAATAAGCTATCTTGTTAAATATTGAAGGATGGCAAGCAAAATTTGATATACTTCTCTATTTTAAGCTATATGAATTAATGTTGCGGCTTTGGGCATTTGAAATCATTTGCGGAGCTTTTTCCGAATTACGCTTCTTCTTATTTTACATTGGTATTGTTTAATTAATTAACATAAACGATGATGATTATGTTAAGTTCTAAATCAATTTACACTATAAGAAGTGGTATTGAATTAATGAAAATATATTGTAAGTCACAATGAGATGTTAAATAAATTAATCATTTTAGTTGTAGACCAAGGAACGAAAGCTCATTTTAAAATAACTTTTGGGATTCGATTTACACCATAGGGCGCTTCGTATGACTCCTAATTTGAATCCTCTTTTTGGGTCATAATCTAAGAAAAACCAAATATTCACAAATATCAGTAACTCTATAAGAGGAACTCCTTGATGTCTAATATTCTTAAGAATCATTCTTCCACTATGGATATGGACTATTCTAGAAGTAAATGCTCGGCGATATATACTTCAACCACTACTGAGTCTAGCAAAATGTAAGGTCTAAGTTAAATTCTTTCTGTTTTACCTTATGTTAAAGTAATTATTCAATAGTTATCTCTGGATAACTGCATATCGTATCTGGCCAATTTTGACTTTATTACAACGAACCAATTAAAACCATACCAGAAATGTTATACGAGTCAATGTATTTTTAAGTAGAGAAAATTATGTCTGTTAGAAAACATGGTAGGTTATGATGAATGGAAGGTTTCTTTAAAGATTATCTCTCCTCTAGTAATTATACATATATCCTTTTAATAAGCCTAAAATTGCTTGAAAAAATATCTAAAATATACTGATACACTGTTTAAGAAAGTGCAATGATATGCGTTTAAAGTTTTTTTAAAAGGCCATAATTAATTTAGAAGCTAATGTATTGAGAAAGGACACAAGTATAATAAAAAAATAATTAATGTCATATAAATGATGTGCCAAAAGGAAGAAAAATTAAAAGGCTCTTTAGGAAATAAGAATAATTCCTTTTAGATAATTAAATTCTTGTTATAAATAAAATATAATGAAAATATTTAAAAAATTACTTTTTAAAATCTAAAAATGTATTTCCCTGTAGAAAATTCAAGAAATGCAGAAAAATGATAATATGAATTTTGAATTATCAAGATTTTCTATATTATATACATATATTTATCCAGAGTATTATGTAAAAGTGCATGCAATCAATTTTTCAAAGCAAAATGTTTTAAATTAACCTAAAGAAAGTAACAAACGAATTGTCTTTAGCTTATTTTTTCATTGAAGAAAGAAATTATAGCGAATGCATTAAAAACCAGGAAAGTGCAAGTTAAAAATATCGCAGAAAAATATAATGAAAGCTTTAAATGAAATATTCATGAAAATTTTGGTTTTTGGCAAAATCATCGTTTATACTTTTTTATTTTCTATACCAACCTACATTTAGTTTACAAAATAACTCAAAGAAAATACGAAATGAACTAAAATCTTTTCATTTTGTCTTTCGTCAAAATAAAAGCTTAATTAAGTTTCAGTTCACAAGCTTTAGCCATTTTTAAGATTTAACACCCAGGATCAGACATACCAAAAATGATGCAAAATTCATGTTCTAAAAATTATAAAAATAAAATAAACGGATATTTTAGTTCTAGAAAATACTTTCTTGTGCCTTGTTAGAGGTAAAGTAAAAATGTATAGGCAGTGAAAAGATATAAGGGCAGTCAAATAAACTAAGTTAACAAAAAAATTCTTAAATCTAAATAGTCAAGGTCAATTCTTTTCTCTATCTTGACTATTAAATCCAATAGAAAGTTATATTAAATGTGAAGAAACTTCATATAAGCATTTTAGTGCAGTAATAATTATATTTAGGTAACAACAAGAAGTTTAGAAAAAAACATAATTTTATTAATGTTAACTCGAATTTCTTGCAATAAAGAAAAATATCTCTTTGATAATAATAATAATAATAATAATAAAGGAATTTATAAAGCGGCTTTTGCCTCTAAAGTGCGTCGAAATCTCTTAAACATATATCTCTTTTATTTGTATGTTTCTTCTGTGTGGTATTTTTTTGGCAAACTTCTTGATGAAGAGCAGGTTTTCTGGAACATGTTTTGCAAAACCATACGGTTTCACGCCTACCTCCTGGAATTTTTCTACTACTGCAAACTATACAATCGTTCGATGAACCTTGCAATTTAGCTATAAAATATGTACACTGAATTGAAAAATTCACTATGTCAATTCAGTGTAAGTATGGATTACCACATAGTAACGGTCGTAACCATTCTCGTTACTATAAAATATGGTTTCTCGTCAAGCCTTTCTTCTTTATCTAAGGAATTAGGTCTTCCTCTTTTCCTTGATAGTCTTCCGCTTCTAGTCTCTCTTACTAATTTAAAATTAGCTGTTTTCTAAACTTGTGGTGTTTCACTTTGGCTTTATTGTTTTGTTCTAGATGTTGGTTGTAAATTATGAAACTGCTGAAAACACTAATAAGCAAAAAAAAGTTTACTCCACCACTTTTTCTTTTAAAGGGTAACTGGTACAATAATGTTCTGCTCTATCAACAGCTCCCATTTTAGCAGTGTAAAGAAGACAACATGTGGACAATTTTCTTATCCTTCCATGCTAAAGAAACTAGGTTTAGAGTATATGCGCTGACTTGGCTAGTTTTCAACTTCATAGTATTTTTTCTTATAGTTGACTGGCATTACAGTTCCCGTCAAATGAACCTTCAGCTCTTCAACTCTTGAGCTAGTTGGACCCTTGCATAGAATTTATCGGTAAACAAGTGAAAATCGTTTGTGCCAGTGGAAAAAAAAGTAGTTTATTCACAAGGACAACTATTCTGGACGTAAATGGTAAATCACTTTGGTCCAATTTTTCCGTCGTTTTTTTGCCAAAATACGACCCAAAAGGAGAGATGTATCGAGTTGCACTGTCCGCCAAACCATACACTCTTATTTCAAATTTCTGCGGCTTTTGCGGATTATAAACTTGGACTATAACAGTGGATTCATCAATCACAATTTTTCGCGATGGTGAAAATACATCTCTACATTTGGAATCCAGATATTTCACGAGATTTTGAGTTTTATGAACTCTAGTTTTTGGAGCATTTTCTCCGCCGTCGGATTGATATGTAAACTACACTAGTAGCTCAATACGAGTGCTAAAGTAGCAATAGTTTTAGCTCCTTTGTTAATAAAATCAATTCCAATTTGAATAAAATTATTTCTATTGAATAAACTAATAAAAAAAACATTTATTCCTTTAAGTCAGTTCTGTTCTACTTTTTATTGTATTTATAGTTGTTTTTACCATTTGTATGAATATTCTGTTCTTTAGTTCTCTTGTTCAGCATTTTGTTTTGAAAGGTCATAGACATTCAAGATCTCAGCTTTAACTTCACAGTTAAACCTATATGTTTAAATATTTATATATAACCCTATAAAATCGTTACTATTTCAGAATTAGTTATACATTTCATGTGAATATGGTATAAACTAAGCATAACCCAACACCAATACATACGATAATTCGATCCTAACAAATGACATTCCAATAAAAAAACCTATTTTGTCTAAAAATCCGATTCCATCAAACGATTCTACTTTTACTTTTACACTAACCAGAGATGGACCAATCACACGCAGCTGAGCCAGGCAGACGATGAAATAAATACCGAACCCACCCTTCGTTACTTCAGCTAATCTACAATAGTCAAACACTCCTGAAAATGGCAAATACGAAGTTGCCAAAACGTCGAGATAACTCAAAAAATACCAAGCGAGAAAAAAAAATACAATTACAGATCATACTCGTGGTAACCTAAAATATAACATTTGCAACCTTCATGGAGAGGAAACACAAATACAGTTAAAGAATTCTTATGTGATTTGGCCTTCCTGAGCAGATGCAGAGATACACAAGTCACAACCTTCATGGAGAGGAAACCCAAATACAATTGAAGAAATACGGAAAAACTAAGAACTTTTATATGATCTGGTCTCCCTGAGCAGATGCAGAGACCGAAAAGTCACATCCAGCTGCATGAAAGTAAAATTTCACAATACATCAAGGACAATAGACCGAATTCTTCAAAGAATGGGTGACTCACTATTGAAAGGAGCAATCCACAGAACCAAAAGGAATTTATACTCAACTGGAAGAACTTTCATAAAAATAAACTCACAACTAAGCTACTTGATACACACAATATACTGCTACATGAAACTGAAATTTCACAACACATCAGGGCAATAGACCAAATTCTAAAAAGAATGAGCGACTCACTATTGAAAGATACAATCAACACAACAAGAACGAATCTAGACGAAAAAGGAATGACTCTCATATAAATAAGCTACTTGATACACCAAACACACTGGCTCAAATTAGAACCTACAAGACATAAAACGAAAAACCAAACAGCAAAATCAAATGAAATAATAAAACCAACTTGAAGACTTGCCGGCCCCGTTGGTACAGTGGTTAGCGCGCCGACTGTAGTCGGAGGGGCCCTCGGTTCGAATCCGAGCGCGGGCATGGATGTTGTGAGCGTTTGATACATTTCAAATTTAATTTGACAATACAAATAATCGGTCGTGGCTGAATAGCCTAGTAGCTTATGCCAATTTCCCTATATCATTCATCACCCCAACCCGAAATTCCATCCAACACCCTTCCTTTAAAAAAAAAAAAAAAAAAAACTTGAAGACTTACACTAGTTTGCAACATCTCAGAATAATCACTGGATCAAAATACCATGAAAGTACTAGAAATAGCCTTAATTTTGCAGTCACATCAAAGCAAATTCCAACGGAAAAAAATATCTGTAGCTTCGAAGCGTCAATCCAAAACCTAGAACAAATCATCAAGCAAGCAAAAGGTAGCTTTTATCCTAAGAAAGGCAAAATCAACAAAAACAAATATTGAAAAAGAAGAAATAAACCCTAAAACCGTATTATTCGGATATCGTTATACCTGCTGACAAAAGAAAGGCTACAGTAGTGATGAATTACACAGACTATGATATTTTAGATGATCCTGCATACAAAGAAAAAACGATGTCAGTCCTAATTACCTATCTGGAGAAATTAACAAAAACAAAGGTAAGCGACGGAATCAAAAAAAAACATCATTCTTAGGGAAATCAACCATGGGAGGAAAAAATAAATTACTTTGTGAAAAATTTTGCAGTTAAAAATATTCACTTAATATATTTTTAAACATATTATCGTCATTTTTGGACAGAATCAGGCATCAACAAAATCTTGTGGTTTTATGAGGAGATTTCAATACCAATTTTAACAACAATTCTGATGTAAATACGACGGCTTTAAGTGATTGTATCTATAGTTATAATTTAAGAAAATTACTTAGATTTAACACACGTCAACAAAATTATATTGACAATATTTTCACCAACATAGATGATCAATCAAATGAGGTTGGTAGTTTCAATACAGCTTTATCTGATCACTTAGGGCTAACATTTTACGCATTAATTGCTCTTTGAAACAAGTTCAGTTAGTGAAAACATATAGTTTTTGGCCGTTAACCCAAATAGGAAAATTTAATTTTTATCATGTAGCGGCTGGAATAAATTTTAGTGTTATATAATCAGAGATGCTAAATCCTCACGAGAAATGGGCAAAATTTACTTATGAAATTCAACAATGTAGAGACTTGTCGTTTCCTGTTTCGAACCTACACATGTAACAGTAAGTCTGTTTCCATGTGGTTTGATGAGGAACTTAGTAAAATGAGAGATACTATGAGACTTCTACAGGAGCATTACGATAGACACACCTCTAATATGTCAAAAATAGAACGCGATAAGTTTAGAAGTTATTACAGAGAGGCAATTAAAACTAAAAAATGTCAAACTGCAGACAACATTATTAAGCATGCAAAAAATAAATCAAAAGCAGCATGGTCTGTTATAAATAATGAACGTGGTCTAAGAAACTCGTCCAAATATGAGTGTGATGTGTCTTGTGAAGAATTCAACTTATTTTTTACAAGTGTAGCTGAAAAACTATACAGTTCACTACCAAAAGTAACAGTTAGCCTAGATGTTCAGATTGAGACGAATCAAATATTCAGTTTTTACCAATTTCATAGATTATAGTAAGAGCAGCTATTGATAAACTTAAAAATAGTTCCGCCCTTGATATATATAGGGTTTAACACCGAACTAATAAAATATATAAAAGATGTCTTGATAGAACCATTAACTAAACTTATAAATATTTCAATTTCTACCTCTGTATTTCCGGACGTATTAAAACTAGCAAAAGTATTCCCTATTTTAAAGGAAGGCAAACGAAATGATGGTGGCGAATATATACCAATATCTATATTACCAATCATTTCAAAGATCATTGAATATATTTTTAAAACACAAATTGTAACTTATTTTGAAAAAAATAACTTATTTTATATAAAGCAATTTGGATTTAGAGCCGGAAAAAATACTGTAAATGCCCTTCAGGATTTATGCGAGATAATAGTTGAATGCTTTGAGAACAGGTCTAACTGTATAGGGTCGTTTTTGGACTTAAGCAAGGCATTTGATTGTGTCTCGCATAATTTGTTGTTTAAAAAACTGGCCAAATATAATTTCAACTTAAAGAGTCTGGACCTGATATCATCTTATCTATTCAACAGAGCACAAGCAGTGGCAAAAAATCATCAATGCTACCCATACTGCATGGGGTTCCACAAGGATCAATTTTGGGACCTGTACTTTTTCTAATATTTATTAATGATCTCCCATACCACCGTGGTAAGCGTGGGTACTACAGAGGATGAGGTTCAGCAAATGAATACTCAACGTCTGAACATCGTGGCCTCTTGGTGCGCTACAAACAAACTGTCTCTTAATGGAAATAAGACCAAGAGTATAAACTTTTCTGTCAATAATTCAACAGAGACATCTGTAAAGTTTTTGGGACTTCATCTTGATTCGGCTCTCACTTGGAAGAACCACGGCCATGAGCTTGCCAAAATTTTGTCCAAAAATATGTTTTGCTTGAAGACTCATCGAATCACATATGCGATATGGTGTTTTAATTTGGGGTGACTCTACTTCCAGACATCGCATTTTTGCTCTTCAAAGACGTGCTTTGCGCATAGTTGCTGGATGTAGCTATACAGATAACTGTAGTGAATATTTTACGACACTAAATATATTAACTTTTCCATATCTGTATATTTTGGAATGTCTTTGCTTTATTAAAAATAATCAAAGTGATTTTATCCTTCACACCCATCATACCTATAATACAAGATATAAATTAGATCTCTTTCAGGAACGATTGTGCCTCTCAAGATCACAAATGGGGTCTAATCACTTTGGGAAACATTTTTTTAACAAACTGAAACCACAAATCAGAGATCTTCCATTGGATAAAGGAGACTGTTAAGAAATTTTTACTCAAATTTACACCGATCATATCATCCATATGACCGAGTGCCTAAAAGGAAGAGCATTTTTCAGCATTCATGAAACATGACAAAAATTCCAATCATAAAATAAATTTTCAAGAGAAAAAATAGAAATAGAAATAAATTTTTTAGTGTAATTATGAACATAATTTATAATCTCTTTACATATTCTTTTTTTAGCTTCTCTACAAAAACACTTTAAATGTTGACCAAAACTCTCTATAGCCTAAGATTAATGGATCGATCTTCATAGGAATTGCTGCTACGAAGAAAAAAATTGTATTTTTCAACTTGACCGTAAAATGAATTAAAGACTTAAGGTTAAATCCCACAATTGATCTGGGAACGACATTATATTTAGCTTGGCTTGTCTGTGCTCCATTTCTTCATTAGATCTTGAAAATATTTAGAATTATGATAGATGTAAACTTAAGTTTTCAAGATTAAATAATTATCATTATTAATTAAATTTCGTTAAGAATGGTCCATTTCAAGTTTCCTAATGTAATTTTTTTATTGCCCGACACGTGTTTTGATCAGTTACAATCATTTTCTAACTATAAAACGGTTTTTTACTTTGAGAATGATCATTACTGATCAAAACAGGTGTCAGGCACCTGAAAAAATTCTTTAATCCTTTGAAAATAATCTTTACTGATTGAAACACGTGTCAGGCAACTGGAAATAAAGACAACAAGTGTTTTTCTACACCATACCTGTTTCCATCAAGAGTACCATATAGCGTAACAAGTATCAATTATAGATAATGATTAATTATTTAAATATTGATAACGAAATGTATTTTTAGTGTTCAAATAAATAAGATAATAACTGATAATAATTATGTATAGCTTAATAATTATTCTTAGGATATTCTAATATATATGATAACAGTTACAAGCATGATTATTTATAATAAATATCTGACGTAGAAACCACTGATCAAAAACCAGTTGACAAATGTACTCCAGATTTGTAAATGTTTAGTCATAATTTGTGTTATATATTTATTGAAATAAAACAACACAGTTGAGAGGATTTCAAATATATTGTTGAACACTGCAACATGTTTCACCACATAGTGGCCTCATCAGGCAGTATTTATCGGCAGTGCTCAATAATAAATATGAAACCCTCTCAAATGTGCTGTTTTATTTTTAATATATTATAGAGTTTCATTGTGTATCCGCATCGTCAATTCAATATTGGTATATGTTCCTCCATTAATCAATAAAGGTGTTTGTATATATAATAACAATACCATATAAATATTTTCTAGAGTTCAAAACTACTTTTCAATGGATTAGTCATATAAATAAGAAAATAAATTTCACATGATGTATGATACAATTGTGGACACAAAATGGAATAGACGGCCGCCATGACGTGTCCCTCCAAATGCACTCAGCAAGAAAAACACACAAGAGGGATCGTTTCAAAGAACTAGTAGAGATATATGGTTGGCATGAGAAAATTAAATGGTGAAGGGAGCTAACTAAACAAACACTCTCGTAGTCAAAAACTATTTGTACTATTTATAGAAGCTACACAGGTAAACTTTAGTGTTTTAGGCAATTTCGTGTATTTTAAGGTTTCAATTGAACTTTAAGCGAAAGTACTATTTCGCTGAAAGTTCAATTGATTAATAAATCTGATTAATAAATGTGGCTCATAAATAATATAGTCATACAAAATTCATTTTAAATCTAAAGATATTTCCAGTATAATTTCAGAAGGTCTGATATCGTAATTCGAGTAATTTTATTATCTTCCCACATGTTTAAGTAATTAAATAGAAATATATATTTAAAAAAACATAGCATGGCCATTACACGGACTTCAGTTAACGTCCAGCTTCTCAACGGCAGCGTATTACTAATTCGTTCAATCGAATTATCGTTAACGGCGGAATTGGCCATTAGAAAAATCATAAAACTAATTACTGATTACGGTGGGGATCATCTGAAATGTGTTTAATTAAAATTAATGGCCAGTGCCCCAAAGTGTGAAGTAAAGCAGGAATATCTGGGGGGCTGGTTGTGCTGTTAAATGAATTCAATTCTACCCTCGGATAGCTAGCCCCGGGCGATAAAAATTTACTTGGCGGTGTTTATAGAATTCTTCGAAGTATTGCAAAGTTCAATGCGCCATAAAATTCGCAAACGGCCACCCCTTCTTTATTATCGAACGGAAAATATCCGATTCATTTGTTTCCGTCAGATGCTTAACTTTTCCTTTCATCGGACGAAGGGCAGTTTCTATAAGCACAAAAAGTTATTTTTATTTTTGTACGGTTTATCCACAATATAAAATAATAAATTGAAAAATGCACATTTTCGTACTATAAAAAAGCCTGCGTTCGTAACTGTTAAAAAAAAATCATTAGCACAGCGTTAATCCATTACAATATTAAATATATAGAATTTCAAACGAATGCACATGACGCGAAATAAATTTCCATGTGAAAACGCCAGTATTTGTTTCCACTGAACCCGAATTATCGGCGTTTAAGTATTTTTTTTTTTTGTGCGCGCGTAATAAATTCGCGGACGCTATGATTTCAATTTTGCGCGGACTCGAACCGAAATTGAATTAGCATATTTATATGATGGGGGACGAAACTTTCCCTTTCAAGTGCTTACACTTTTTCAGCTTCTGTCTAATCTGTTTGAAGTTACTTTTTTTTCATTGTAATTATATATTTGCCGAAACCGTAAGTAATTGGGGAAAGTCCCTTAATCAAGTTTCGGGACGGGGAAAAGGAAACATGGAAGTCCTGCGGTATTGTTATAATTAGGATAACTTCCTTTATATTTGGAATAAATTCCGTTATTCTTTAAAGCCCTGACGTGTAAAAAAGTCTTGAAAGGCTGCGTCGGTAATTACCGTGTGTTTTCAATCAACAATCCAAAAGATAATTGCCTCCTCTTCCTCTCTCCCAAAAAAAAAAGAATGAGCTGGGGGAATTTTAATGTTATCGGAACAGAAAGCTATCCCTAATGGAAACTTCTTATAAAAACACACCCCCTCGAAACACTTTTGTTTGGATAACCGCATGGTCGCTAAAATCCATTTATTACAATTAACTCTTAAAAAAAAAGTGAGATGTTGATTCGCTTTATCTTGATGTCCATATGGTGTTCTACCTGAGCGGTCAGTCCGCTTTTTAATTTCGGTATCCGAAAACGGACAGGCAGTTAAATATATATATAAAAAAAACAATGCCTGATCGGCAACATGTGTTCAACGTCAACACTGTTAAAAGCGGTAATAATAATTAAGCATATGCGGTATGGAAACAGTGGAATTATCGGAAATACAATGTCCAGATAATTATGGAGAGTTGCATGTGTAGCTAATGGGGTTTTTTCATCATTTCTGTGTGGTGATTGGCATGCGGTTTTCAAGTCTTATGAAATGGGTTTATAATTGAAAAACTGGTGCACGTTTCGCCGTGATTGTTATTGCCTTGCGTTCGTTTTAGTGCGATGACTTGTGGTTATCATGAATTTGAAAAAATAAATTGGTTGAGTTATGTAAATGGTAATTTTTAATTTTGATGAATAAATCACACTGCAATAATAACAACTTAATTTCTAAAACCAAAGAGGATACGATATTATTTACTAATAGGATTTTCATTAGGGAATTTTAAACTCTTGTTCTGCTCCATGTTTTTATTTCAGTTACCTGACATGTGTTTCGATTTTACAATAATTATCAAAGGTGATATTGTAGAAAACCCAATATATTGAGAAATTAATTGCTTGTGGCATTTATTAAATATCATAGATAAAATTATACTTTGTTAATATCACCCACGGATTTTGTGCATTCAGGTTAGAAAGTGTGGCTAATGATTTGAATTTAATTTAAGTTTAATTAAGAATTTATTTTAATTGGTGCATCGGGGAAACTACATATGAGAGTACTGGTTTAATGAATTTTCTTTAAAGATTTTGATTAAACCATACAATCGTCGGAGGTTGGGATTCATTAGAAGTTTTTAATGTTCAAAACTTACTGGAAGAGTTTTTGATTAAAGTTTTTAATTCTGGTTGGATTTTCTGAGTTAGATCGGATTTTAATTCAATAAATTTATTATTATTTAAAAATTAATTCATTTTGGTGTCATATATGTTTTGATTAACGATAACTGTTGTGTTTCTCTAAACTGATCTTGTGATAACTAAATTATTATTGCTTATTTTAGATTTGATTGATTTAATACTGTTATCTATAAGACCTCCACTAAGAGAAGAACTTCTAATAACATTGTACATTTTACTTTTTAAACGTTAAAGTAAAAAGAAAAGACTTTCTAAATTTTCAAAAAATACTTTATTGCATTAAACTCGCAACAATTGTTTCGCCATACTGTGGCTTCTTCAGGCGAAGAAATGGAGAAGCCACAGTTTCAACTAATAACAGCCTCAACAATTAATATATTGCAGATTTTAGATGGAGGATAATCAGAATTTTTAATATTTTTTAGTGTAATTGACGACTTTCTTTAAAATTTTTAGGTGTTATGTTAAGTGAAAATTTTAAGCCTTTTTCTAATAAATTAAATTCGGAACGTGTAAATGTTGTATGCATTAAATTTAACACTGTGGAGAGTACACTGGTGAACTAGGCAAACTTCTTCTTCTGGATGAAGGCTTTTCAGTAGGTTAAGGTTATGACACTTATACGTCCTCTTATTTGATGGCCCAGAAGATCGAATTCCATTGGGTGCAGTTGAAAAGTAAGTTAAGTATTTGGAAGTGAGTATTTTCAAAAGTTCACAACTTTAGTAAAAATTGGGGAATTTTCAAAAACTAAAGTAAATTTTAATAGACCATCTTCTGTTAACATAATCCAGCCACAGGATTACTATATCTTTGCGTTAACTATTGATTTTCAACTGTTTTTCTTTAATGCGTCAGCAATTTGTTGATGAGTATTTACAAAAGTTCATAAAAATTGGTGAATTTTCAAAAATTAAACCAAATTTTAATGGATAATCTCTTTTTAACATAACTATGTTATTGGATTACTGTATTATTGCGTTAATTATTGATTTTTAACTGTTTTTCATTAATTCGTCAACCATTTGTTCATGAGTATTTTCAAAAATTCATAACTCAAGTAAAAATTGAAGAATTTTCAAAAACTAAAGTAAATAGTAATGAATGATCTCTTCTTCACCTAATCCTGTCATTGGATTACTATATTATACCGTTAATTATTGATTTCCAACTGTTTTTCATTAATGCGTCAGCAATTTGGACGTGAGTATTTTCAATAGTTACTCTTGTAAAAATTAGTGAATTTTCAAAACCTAAAGTAAATTTTAATGTATAATTATTTCTAATCTAGAGATGCAATTACTATATCTTTGCGTTAACTATTGATTATCATCTGTTATCGTTATTTCGTCAACGATTTGATCATGAGTATTTTCAAAAGTTCATAACTCTAGTAAAATTTGACGAATTTTCAAAACCTAAAGCAAATTTTAATGAATGATCTTTTGTTAACCTAATTCAGCCTTCTAATTACTATATCTTTGCGTTAACTATTGATTTTCAACTGTTTATCATTAATTCGTCAACTAAAGTAAAAATCGGCAAATTTACAAAAACTGAAGTAAATTTTAATGGATGATGTTTTGCTAACCTAATCCAGCCTATAAATTACTATATCTTTGCGTTAACTATTGATTTTCGACTGTTTTTATTAATGCGTCAATGATTTGGACATAAGTATTTTAAAAGTTCATAACTCAAGTAAAAATTGGCGAATTTTCAAAATGTAAAGTAAATTTAAATAGATGAGCTTTTGCTAACCTAATCCAGCCTTCAAATTACTATATATTTGCGTTGACTATTGATTTTCAACTGTTTATTATTAATTCGTCATCAATTTTTTCATAAGTATTTTCAAAAGTTCATAACTCAAGTAAAAATTGACCAATTTTCATAAACTAAAGTAAATTTTAATAAACGATCTCTTTGTTAACCTCATCCTTTCATTATATTACTATATTATTGCGTTAATTATTGATTTTCAATTGTTTTTTATGAATGAGTCAGTAATTTGGACGTGATATTTTCAAAAGTTCATAACTCATGTAAAAATTGGCGAATTTTCAAAAACTAAAGTAAATTTTAATGGAAGATCTTATGTTAACCTAATTCAGCCACTGGATTTCTATATCTTTGCGTTAACTATTGATTTTCAACTGTATTTCATTAATTCGTCAACAATTTGTTCATGATTATTTTCAAAAGTTCATAACTCAAGTAAAAATTGACGAATTTTCAAAACCTAAAGTAAATTTTAATGAACGATCTTTTGTTCACCTAATCCTATCATTGGATTACTATATTATTCTGTTAATTATTGATTTTCAACTGTTTTTCATTAATGCGTCAGCAATTTGGACGTGAGTATTTTCAAGAGTTACTCTTGTAAAAATTGGTGAATTTTCAAAAAGTAAAGTAAATTTTAATGGAATACCTCTTTGTTAACCTAATCCTGTCGTTGATTACTATATTATTCCGTTAATTATGAATTTTCAACTGTTTTTCATTAATGTGTCACCAATTTGAGTACGTGAGTATTTTCAAGAGTTCATAACTCAAGTAAAAATTGGCGAATTTTCAAAAACTAAAGTAAATTTTAATGGAAGAGCTCTTTGTTAACATAATCCTGTCATTGAATTACTATATTATTGCGTTAATTATTGATTTTCAACTGTTTTTCATTAATGCGTCAGCAATTCGGACGTAAGTATTTTCAAAAGTAAAAATTAACGAATTTTCAAAATATAAAGTAAATTTTTTCTAAACGTAATCCGGCCTTCGAATTACTATATCTTTGCATCAACTATTGATTTTCAACTGTTTTTTTTTTATTAATTCAACAACGATTTGGTCATGAGTATTTTCAAAAGTTTATAACTCAAGTAAAAATTAACAAATTTTCAAAAACTAAAGTAAATTTTAATGAATAATATCCTATTAATCTAATCCTGTCGTTAGATTACTATATCATTCCGTTAATTATTGATTTTCAACTGTTTTAATTAATTCGTCAACCATTTATTAATGAGTATTTTAAAAAATTCATAACTCAAGTAAAAATTGGTGAATTTTCAAAAGCTAAAGTAAATTTTAATGAACGATCTCTTGTGAAGCTAATCCTGTCGTTAGATTACTATTTTATTCCATTAATTATTGATTTTCAACTGTTTTTCATTAATGCGTCAGCAAATAGAGAAGATATGAAAAACTATAGGGGTGTTTGCATCCAATTCATCATCCCTAAAATGTTGGATGCATTGGTAGCTAGACAGATTAAATAGGCATGCAAACACATCATCACTAAGGAGCAAAACGGGTTTTGCGAGGGAAGATCCACCTACAATTAAGATATTATTTGAAACGTATATTCTAAAGACCTTCGAAAGTGGATCACAAGTTGACGCAACATATACAGACTTTGCGAAGGCTTTCGATCGCGTACATCATGAAGTCCTAAAAGTAGAATTATTATCAATAGGTTTTGGTTCCATGCTCATTAATTGGCTCAGGAACTTTATCAAGGGCAGCCAATGTGTCAAAAATGGTTCAAATATTTTTAGAGTTGTGGATGTGACATCGGGTGTACCGCAAGGGTCCCACTGTGGTCCCATACTATCTATTTTCTTTATCAGTGATATTCAAGTATTGTTGTTGTCTACTATTTGCAGATGATTTGAAATTATTTCTTAAAGTGAACTCTATAAATGACAGGGACAGGTTGCAGTTATAAGTCTATGTAATTGGTTCAATGTCAATAAATTATTTTTAAACAAGTGTAAGTGCACAAAAGCATTCGAGACTTACAAAATTATGATTATTTCATAGAGAGTTGCAAATTAAAAGACGTTAAAATTGTAAAAGTTATAGGCGTATATTTTGACAAAAATTATATTTTAATTCCCACGTTACTGGTTTAGCATCAAAATCATTTAAAATGTTAGAACCAGAATTTCGCTTCCAGAAAGCTGATATAAAAATCTGCTGAAAATTTTTGTAAATCTAAAACTCTGAAAAAACTTGCTGTAAAAATGTAATAATCTAAAGTAAGAAATAATTCAAATATCTATAATAATAAAAAAGTAATTGCTAGTGAATTGTAAAACTTTCAAAAACAAGAAAATTATTTAAAAGAAAGAAGATAATATGGAAGATTATCAAAATCGTAAATAATTGATTAAAAATTATAGAAGCCTGGAATAAAAAGTGCTGAATATTGCTGCAGCGAAACATTGTCTTATTAATTTTGAAATGAGCAAAGTCTGCGACAGGTCGAAATAGATCACATATTTTTATTAACATCAATAATCGAGTCCTTGATCAGATCACGTGGTAGATAATTCACCACAAGGTAAATTATAAGAAGATCTTAAATCTGATATATGAACTACTATGAACTAGTAAATTCCAATAAGAATATTCTAAAAATAGAATTTATAGAAAGACAAATTCCTGAACGAAAATTATAACAATCTTGAATCAAAATTACTCAGAAGTCGCGATAATTTAGAAAAAGGAACGATCGGAAATTATAAAATTGATGCCAGCATGCTGAAAATTTCTGTACAGCTGATAGAGCAATTGCTTGTGTAATATAACACCTCAACAAAAAGTCTTAGGGATGATTTTGTAGGTATAGCAAATTATTTTTGTTTAAAACATATTTTATAAATTATTCGTTATGTACAAACAAATAAATTGAGTTTCTAGCAGCAATAGAGAACAGAGATTCATAATATGATGGTTTATTTTATTTTAAGCAAACTTCCCATTTTATTAAATTAATTAATCATTAGCTTCAGTATCTCTAGGCTATTTACTATTCTCAAATATGACAATTGTAGAAAAAAATAATAGTTTTAAATATCCACACAAAAGAAATGAGGATATTTTAAATCTTATGATATTATAGAAGGTAAAACAGGTCCGATTAAATTAGAAAGGTTCTTTACAGCAATTTTGCTTTAAAACTAGTATTTTTGGAATTAGTATTTTTCAACTATTTTTGGTCACTATTGTTGGTTTGAGTTTACGTGAAGTATTTTGTAAATGAAAATAACACACAGCTTATTACTTACTTCACATGTTTATTAAGCTTTTTATAAAACTTTTTTTATTGATAATGTTCACCTTGTGAACGAAATGTACATTTAACGCTTAATAAACAAGTCAAGTAAGGAATAATCTGTGTGATAAAAAACTAGAGAAAACTTTTGTAAATATATAGAAACATAAAACAGAAATGGCTTTAAATTTTATAGAAATATGTAAAAACTTGCTGGAAAATTCCGATAAGATCAATCATATTTTGTTGATAAGGGTGAATTCAATCGAAGCAAATTATACTTTCAAAAATCCATGAAAATTCTAGAAAGCTGGTATAAAATGACTAGAAAATTGTGATCATATTTAAAAAAGAAACGTAGTGAGAAAATTATGTAAAAAATACTGAAAAATGAAAAAATCTGAATACTGAAAGACAAATTGATGGAAAATTCTAGAAAAATTAAAACAGTTGCTATAAAATTCTAATAAGATGAAGTAAGAAATAATTCAAATATCTCGAATAATAGAAAAGTAATGGCCAATGAATTCTAGAACATTCAAAAAAAAAATGAAAATTATGAAAAACAACAGAATATGAAAAATTATCAAAATCATAAATAATTGATTGAAAATAATAGAAACCTAAAAGAAAAACTGGTGAAAATTCCTGCAGCAAAATGAACATTCACTTACTCATTTTTAAATGATCAAATGTCTGCAGCAAGTCTAAAGAGACCACATATTTGTTATTAACATAAATAATTGAGTCTTTGATCAGATTACGTGGTAGATTAGTCCTCATAAAGTATATTATAAGAAGTTATCTGAAATCTGAGAGATAAACTACCATAAACTGAAAAATTCCAATAATATTATGCCAAAAGAAGAAATTAGTCTTAGGCAAGCTAGTGGAGAAAGTTCTACTGAGTCGTATTTCAGTCTTCATAGAAGTTATTTAATGTCAGCTATGCCAAAATACCAACCTATTACAAAGTTATTCGATTTTTAAAGTCATAAATTTTTAATCTAATCCCTCATAGGGATTTTGCCTCCAAAACTATCCTCTTCCATCCCTTTCTCCCATATCCGAGACGCTTGTTTTGGATTCGTAACTTACTCGTTAAGTTTTTTCTAATTTTTAGAAAAATTGCTTGTTTAATAAGAATAATAAAGTTTATTTTTACAAATTTATAATAAATTTTGTGTGCGAATCTTGACAGCTCCTTCCATTTTTTTTGGTCCACATCACATTCGAAATATATGTTATATTTCTCCAAGTCGATGCCGGAATTGTTTCAAGGCTCCCAAGAAAAATACATTTTTATGGCACATTCGATGGCAGATTATTCAGGGCAATACTTTAAATTTATTACTGTTCATTTTTATCACACCCCTCCGTCTCGCGGAATCGGAAGGGATCAAATTGTCTTGAGGGCCGTTGCGAGAAAGACGACGATTGATAACGGTATTTACACACCACACATACTAATAGTGCGGAAGTGGAAATGAGCGCATTTTTGCAACTTCTACTATTTTTTTTTTAAAACGGCCACTATAATTCTTCGGCGCAATGAGTGAACTTTTCGCGTTCCGCACACAAAGCGTGCTCGCACTTTTATAATAACATTTCGCAGGCTGATAAGGTAGGCGTAGGCATTATAGGTATTATGCAAAATCCTCTCGTAAATTATTTAGCGGGTTTATTTACCACGTACCACATTATTATCGCGTGTTACGTGTGCTCTCTCACACCCCCAGCGTACCATCGGGCATTTGGATGGGGGGCACTGTAATTATTGTTAGTTTTGCTTGCATGAATAATTTTTGCTTCAAGATGCAATCGTCTTCCTGCTAAGAATTTATTCCTATATTTATCGACGTCGATTTAAATTTATTCCTGTAAACTAAACTTAGCAAAATATAAAATGTAACAAATAACTTTTTTGGCAACACTTGTTACTAGTGTTTTGACATCTTCAACATAAAGAAATGTGTGATAATGATAAGCTAAAGTTGTCGAAACTTACAAGTGTTTTATTTTGAAATATCAAGATGTATCACGAAGTGAAAGCCTCTAAAATTATTCATTTATAGTTACAATTGTTATCAAAATAGTGATACCAAAAAAGTTATTTGTTTTCATTAGAATTATTAAAATATATCACTAAGTAGAAGCCTTCACAATCAGTTATTTGAACTTAGCAAGCTTTTAATTATGAGAAAATTTTGAACAACAATAAAATAATAAATAAAACTACCAGAAAAATTATTACCTACACAGTAACTTTAATACATGGATTAACTGCAACTAAGTTATAGTTATAATAAGCCCAATTAATCTCGCATTTAATTATATTAAATATTAAGTATTAAGTTTCCTAATATAGGATTATTATACATAATAAACAATAAAAATTAACAATTATACTGTTTATAACCTTTTTATTTGAGTTTTTTGTTGTTGTAGACAATATGAAAAATCGCATTGCATTCCATAAGCATGTTAACGTCTATACGATGTAATATAAAATTATCACATGGAAGTAATACACTCGTAAACATCACGTGTAATATTTTTGTTATTGTTTTAGCTTACGTAAAATTCTTATTTTCCTCCAGCTTCCGCACGTACGGCATCAGCGGCGGCTTAGTAATACACACATCCAGAAAGGAAAATTGGAGATATTTGCTTTTATTTCAGGTTTACTACATAAAACCTTTTTCAGTTATAATATTTTTTAGTGCGCGTAAAAACGCCCCCGCGACGTACACTCACGGCGCCCCCGCGAATAAAATGAAATATTTTTATTTGTTTTTATTTATTTGCATACATTTCCAATGGAATCATTGTTAAGGATGCGCCGGGCAATTGCGGAAAAGAACGCAATATAGAGTGGAACAAAAAAATTTATATATGTAATTAAAACGTTTGAAAGCACAATAAAATATCGTTTATTTCAATTAAATACACATTCATAACCCACGCACGGCCGTGTGTATAAAAACAGTTTTCATTTCACCGCTGGAAAATGTAAAAATGCGAAAACACACAATAATCTGATATAATAACGTTATCATAACTCAATAACGAAATGCAATAATTCGTTTTAATAAACAAGCCGTACGCTATTTGTTTCGGCAAACATAATAATTAGCGCGCGTTTCACTTTTTCAGCGTGACAATAAATATTTACCTCCCCCAGTAAAAATGAAAAACGAGGGAAAACGTGCAAAAAATTAAGTCATTTATACAATTGTTGATTTCGAATACCTACGAAATTTTTAATTAAAGTAATTATATCATTTATATAATCTGTTCATTTAATATAATTCATTATTTAAAAATTCGTTTTATATAGATTATAAAAATTCAATAATGCCAATTAAATGCGGAATATGTTACACCAAATACAACTTCCACAAAATATAAAAAAATGGGGAAAATATATCCATATCAAATGTTCTAAGCTTAATGAAGTGAAAATCGCTTTTACCACAAAAGGTAATTCTACTTGGAATTGTTTTAATTGAGAATCAAACACCCTTTCACCGAATAGTTCGAAAGTTGATTGTTTACCTATGACATTGTCGAAAATATATCCGTAAATTAAGAAAGTGAACGATGACATTAAAGAAACAGCATCGGATTTGAAAATTTCTATAGAAAGAAGTTTTGTAGGTACTGAATGTCGTTTAGCTAAACTTGAGCTCTAAATCGAAATAGTTACTTAGCAAGGCTCCTACACACAACGATGTACAGTTTGAAGGAGTTCTTTCTAAAATTGAAGAAAGAAATGGACGAAAAAATAATGTTCTTTTATTTAATATTGCTGAAACAATAGCGAATTCAATTGATGCTAAATCTGCGATAGATAGAGAAACTGTTGAAAATGTATTAACTAGTGTGGGTATTAACAACAAGCCAAATAATATTACCACGATTGGGAAATTTAAAACAAACCTATAAAATTTTCATTTAATGATGAAGAAACTACTAAAAAGGTTTTAAAATTGAATAAATCCATTAAGAACCAAATAAATCATTTTGGAGCCGATTAAACAAAGGCAACACACGACGAATATATCCCTTGATCTTCAAGTAAAAAACAAATAATCTTCCATACTTAATTTCATCTGGGTCTGTCAATAACTCTCATGCAAAAAACTCTTAAAAATTTAGTATCATAAATGTGGGTGTTATGAGAACTAAAATTAATGAATAATTAATCTACAACAAATGAGTCTTATTAAGACTACAAGAACAAATCACTTTTGAAACAACTACTTCTCTAGCTAATACTACGACAGACATTGAATGATACAAAAGTAAAAGTTGTTTGTTCTTGTAGTCTTAATAAGACTCATTTGTTGTAGATTTTACGAAATATTTTCGTTTTTTTTCTAATTATTAGTTAATTTTCTACAACGTAAAGGACTTTTTAACAGAAACCTGGCTGTTTGAAGATGTGTAAAATAGTGAATTAAAATGGCCAAATTATAATATATTTAGATGCAACACCCCCTACATCTTTTTTGTTGCTTGTATTAGGTTTAGATTAATAGCAATTAAAAATATTTCAATGCCAGTGCAGTAACAAGCGAATATTCAATCGAACATATATTTGCGTCTGTTACTTTCGAAAACATTAATTATATTTTCGGTAGAAAATATTCATCCACCTGCTTCTGATAATAATCTATATTTTCGTCATTAAGCAACCTTAGAAAATCTTTACAATCAATTGAATGATCATTCAAATGATTTTGTAATATGTGGCGGTTACAATTTATCTAACATGGACCAGATAAATACCAAGAATAGTTTAACCCATTCCATAGATTGTCGGCACAAGCTCAGACTGTTTTAGAAGCTATCGAAATTTTGAATTCAATTCAAGTCACCGTCTTTATAGTAATTTTTATTTGGTTTAAAAGTACATTAGTTCCGAAATATTGTGTTTAGAGAATAATACTTGACACTTTTCTTCTTCTAGACCCATTAATCTCTCTTAGAAATCCTAGAAGATAAAATTGAACCTACTTCATTACAGGCTGAAATCACAACTAGATCCACCACCAGCATTAGGTACTCACCTTGAGCAACCTGGAGAGAATGAAATTATGATACAGCACGAAAATGCGAAATTATTAGAACCAATAAATACACAAAATGCAGAAGTACAAAATTAAGTGAGTGAACAAACATCCATTCCTTCGTCGACTGAAGGTATTTTAACGGAAGTGCAAGCCGAGAGTGTGGATATTGTTGAACATCCACCGGCCGTTATTCAAAAAGAAACTAATAGGGACGAACTGGCAGTGACAGAGCAACAAGAAAACGTACAACAGCTAGATAAGGAAGCGACTTCCGAAGATATTTCTTATAATCCTGAACCAATGGAAGTGGACGGAAAGCAGGAAAAGACTGAAGTGAAAGAGGAAGTAAAAGAAATGCAAGAAATCGCAAAAGAGGACTCCACAAGTGATAGTGTGATCGACTCGGTTAATCCATCGGAATCCGTGACGACGGATGATACTAGTGCAATGTCTGAAGAACCTGAAACAGTCTAACTCACGATTATGACTCCAGTGGACAGCCAGGATGAGGTCCATTCTCAGAACAGTGTTGATAGGTTAAAAACTGCGAAAAGCCTGCTTGATGACTGGGAAGACACAGATTTGTGTGGAAGAACGTATTTTAATATGAACTCCGCCCGTGCTTCTTTCGCCCTAAATTTTATGTATGTTTTTTGTAATTTATTTGTTTTTAAATGTATATTTTAAAGAAAGATGTACAAAGAATGAATAAACATAAATATAAACATTCCCAGCCATCAGAGCACGGAAAATCTGTGAACACTGTTAATAAACTAATTTGGGATGATGATTAGAGTAGAGACTTGTCGTATCTTCTCGATTTAGTATTCACTCATATCCCATCGATAAGATTAATCAAGCTTTAGATATTATTTCCAATGAAAACCGTCATCACATTGCTTATAATTTGGAAATTAAAAACATAATGTCATTTAAGACAATACATATAGAAGAAAAAGGGTATTTGTTTAATCAGAGTGACTTTATTAATCTAAATTTATATTATTCTCTGCTAAATTAAGACCTAATTTTAAAGGAAAGGAGGCTGATTTAAATAAGAATCTTGATCAAATAAATAAAATAGTAAAGAGTAAAAACAATAGATTTCCTAGCTGGTTTAATGCTGTCTTAATCAACCGCATTCGGAAAAAGAAAGTTGCTCATAAAAAAATAAATTGTAACTCAAATACGAAGATTATATAACTTTTAGTAATTTTTGCATGGAATGTAAAACTTGTAAAGTAAGTAAAAACTTATATACTTTTCTGGAAATACGTAAAGGAAACTCAGAAAGAGATTGGCCTTCCCAATCTTATGAAATACAATGACAGAAGTGCTAATTCAGCCAAGGACATTGTTGATATGTTTGTTGAATACTTTTCATCCATATACATCAAAGATGCAAATGTTGACCTTCAGGAACCGGAAGAAATTTATTTGGATAGCATTGGTGTAATTCAAAATTTTGGTTTGGCTATCACTTGGCGCCACTCATGTTCTAAATATCCAATTACAGGGAAAAATTATTTAAAATATATATGTAACCAAAAACTAAATGAATACTTAAATTACTAAAATAATATAATATAGTATACAAAAAAGAGGAAATATGATAACAATATTATAAGTTGCACTTAACTAACTAACTTGAAACTTCAAAATTTTGAGAGTGTGACATTGAAAATATCCATCGAATGCTGTACTGAACCATATAACCTTGCCATACGTATCATTGGAGAATTAAAGTAAGCAGTGGTATTTGTCTTTGCAAAACTAAATAAACATGGATTTCTTGATGTCACTCTTGGCACGTAAATGTTTAGGTCCGCAAGCAAATTCGGATCATCGATGAGACCATTAGCAATCTTATATAGAAAAACCAACATAGCTACATCTCGACGACTTACAAGTGAGTGTAGATTAAACATGTCTTACAGATTTTTGTAATGAAATGATTGGTAGTTTATATATGCTCCAGTAGATTTAAGATATAATAATTGCACAAATCTTTTTTGCACGCTTTTGATTGTAATATACAGGTGACCAAATTACACTTCAGTATACAAGTTTAGATCTTATATATGATATATAAAGTTTAATAAATACATTTATATCTCTAAAATCAGAACAAGTGCTTTCTATAAATCCAAGAAGCTTAATACTACTACTGCAAATTTTAATAAAATGGGGGATAAATGTTAACTTCTGGTCGAAGTATACCCCTAAATCCTTAATTTCATTAGTACGTAAATCGGTAGTATTCAAAAGAGTATATTTAAATTCATAAGTGGTTCTCTTACCACTTAAATAAAGGCAAAACATGTTGTAATATTTAAGTCCAAATAGTTTTTTGTGCACCACTGTTCAATTTTATTAAGATCATTTTGGAGGATTATATGATCATTTGTTTTTATTGACCTAAATATTTTGACATCGTCTACGTATAGTAATATTGGTGAAGATATATCTTTCACAATATCATTAATGAACAATAAAAATAATAAAGGGCCTAAATTAGAACCTTGTGGCACCCAGCTGGAGGGAAAATACTGTTTAGAATTATTATATATCCCTCATATTCAACACAATTTATTCGGTTACATAAACAGGTATTGATTAGATTTATTATTATTACATTGATACCAAATGAATTTAATTTAGACAAAAGTGTTTCATGACTAAGTGTATCGAATGCTTTGCAAAAATCTATGTATACTACATCAATTCTGTTCGTCAAGTTCTTTCGACACTAATTTTGTAAAATTTAAGAGGTTTGTAACCGTTGAACGCTTGCTGATGAATCCAAGCTTTTTAGTGGTGATTTGGCTACTAACTTAAGAGTATAGTCTAAGTGTTAAAATCAGTTCAAATAATTTAGCAAAATTATTTATAACTGAGATTTTTATTACCATTTCTAAAAATATGTGTAATTGGACAAATTTTGAAACGACTGGGAAATATAGCTGAGTTTATTGATAAATTGAATATATGTTTCAGAGGTAGTGACAACGGCCCTACACAATCTTTTACCAACAACGCCGGTATCAAATCAGGCCCAGATGTAAAATTTGCTCTCAAATTTCTTGCAGCGTTGATTATATCCTCATCTGTTATTGCACCTATAAAATAATTTTTAGAATTTCTCCATGATAGCATACCGGGTATACGAGAACAAGACTTCTTGGAGTTTACATTATTGACCAATTTACGACTGAACCATACAGGATATTTATTTCTAGTTCGATTAAAACTATTTCGTGATGACACAAATTTATCTAAAATATCATACAATAGTTCATAGAATTTATTACATGTAGCATGGAATAATTCAATTCTGTAACCTCTGACCAATCAAATGTAAGTATTTCGTTATATAAATCCTTTATAGCAGCTTTTTTGAAATTATAACTCTTACAATTTACAGACTTAAAATTACAGATGATGGACATCTTCCTTTACCACACTAACACTCGTAGATTTAACACATTTAATATTTGACGAGGATAGAACAAGATCTAGTATTCTACCATTTGCATTCTTAATCGAGTTATGCTGAACGTCTGATCTTAGTCACGTTTCACAAAGCATGTAAAAAATCAAAGTCAAAAGTAGCTACACAATTATAGAAATCATTCGTTTTACTAACTAAACCCCTTACATTTTGGTATAGTAAGTAGGTTCTGACGATATACCAAATATAGTTTTAAGCAAGTGTGTCTGTTCATTGATAAAACCAGTTTTTTACTTGTTTTTCACTTCGCTCAAATTGGGTTTTGTGTCAGATCAGTGTAAAATAAATTACTTTATGCTTATTTATAAATAAGGTTGGCGTCTGCATTCAGTTTGTCATACCTAAGATGTTAGATCATATTGTTGCTGGTCAAGTCGGAGAAATGTGTCATAATATAATTTCTGTGAGGCAGCACGGATTTATGCCAGGAGTACCAAACATTATTGTCAAACGCCTTAGAAAATTATGATCAAGTTGATAGTATATACACTGATTTCTACAAGGTGTTTTATCGGGTAAATCATAAAATATTATAAATATACAAATTAAGTTGAGTAGGATTCAATAACAACACCATTCTCTTCATTTTTGAATAATAGAGTGCAATATGTTTTTATTTATTTATTTATTTTTATTTAATCATTTCAGTGTAGGGCGTTATATACATTTACATTTCTATTTATTATATTATATTTCCATTAATTTAGTTTCTGTTGTAGTATTTCCTCCAGTTATTTCTATCCTTTGTTAGTTTCTTTAGTTCTTCCCAGGTATTCCCTTTTCTTTGTGCCTCTACTCTTATTGCGCTGTTCCAATCATTTCTTGGTCTTCCTCTTTGGTTTTTCCAGTTGCCTGTACTTCATATATTTTCTTGTTGTTTCTTTCATCGTTCATTCTGCAGATGTGACCGTACCATCTCATCTGTCCCTCCGTTATTTTTTCATTTATTAGTCTTATCCATAGGTTCTGTCTGTATATCTCGTTCCTTATCCTGTCTCTTCTGTTTTTATTTTCTGAGGAACCTCATTTCCATCGTGTTTTTTTTTTTTTTGATATTTTGTCATTGTTCATGATTCGCTGCAGTATAACAAGGTGGGTCTTATAACTTTCTTAACTATTTCTGCTTTAGTGCTTTTGGTAATTTCTTTGCTGTTGCAGAACGTATTTTTTAGCATGTTAAATAGTTTTGCTGTTTTGCCTATTTTATCCTCTATTTCTTTATCTCTTTTGCCGATGTTCGTAATTATTGTTCCTAGGTATCTGCAGTATTCTATCTTCTTTCCTTGTATCTTTATTTATGGTCTTCGTTTTGTCAAGATTTATTCATGTTAATTTTCGACAATTCATTATATAATATTTCCATATTGTATTGCAGGTCTTTCTCTGTTTCTGCAATTATTGTCATGTCATCTGCGCATTGTATCTCTGTTAGTTGTATCATCTCCATTTTCCAATATCCAATTTTTTATGTTTTCATCTTTTTTTCGCTTCTTTCATCACCTTGTTCAGTACTATTGTAAATAGCAGTGGACTCAGCACGCATCCTTGTTTGACCCCTTTCTTTGTTTCGAATGTTTTAGATTCTTCGTTGTTCATTCGCACTATATTTTTGTTCTCTCTATACATGTTTTTTAACAGGTTTATCATTGTCTTTTCCGTTCCTCTGCCTTCGAGTTCTTTCCATATGTCCTCTCTTTTTATCTTGTCAAATGCCTTTTTTAAATCTACGAAGCATATGTGTATTTTCTGTTCTTTTTATTAGTTTATCACTTATTTGTCGTATTATAAATATCTGATCCTGAGTGCTTCTCCCTCTCATTAATCTATTGCTCTATTGTTTCTTCTAATTGGTCCCTCATCCTCTTTTCTAATATCCTTGTTAGGTATGCTTGTTAGATTGATTCCTCTGTAATTTCTGCAATCTCGTTTATCTCCTTTCTTGTATATTGGAAGTATTATTTCCATATTCCATTCTTTTGGAGTTTTACCTTTTTGCTACTATTTCGTTCATTTCTTCTATTCCTCTATCACCAATGTATTTCATCATTTCTGCTGTTATTTCATCTACTCCTGGCGCCTTTCAATTATTTAATTTTTTAATTGCTTCCTTTACTTCTTCCTCTTTTATCTTCTCTTCTGTTTCATGTTCGGTCAGATCTTCGAAGCAAGATGACGACACATCTTTCCATAATTTAGTCTACGTTTGTGATTGTGTTTCCGTACTTGTCTTTAATGTTCATCGTGTGTTCTCTTTTCTGTTTCAGTTGCTTTATTGTTCCATAAAATCGTTTTTGGTTTTCTCTGCAGTTCTCTTTTATCAGGTCTTTGTATATCTCTCCATTTCATGTCAATTCTTAGTAAGTGGTGGTCACTCCCTATTTCGGCTTCTCTTTTTACTCTTACGTCCTTTACCTTGTTCCAGTTATTTTTGCTTATTAGATAATAGTCTATCACTGACCTCTCATTTCTGGAGGGCTCGTGAATTTATGGATATCTTTGAGTTTGAATTTGGTATTTGTTATTATTAGGTTGTTTTCAGAACATATTTGTAAATTATTATTTCTTGTATCTTCTCCTTCTTTCCCCAAAATGTCTTCTATTTGGTTTTTGGTTTCTTACTCTTCCATTTAGATCTCCCAAAATCATTATATTTTCTGTACTCTCATCTATTTCTATTTGCATGTTCTCGTAGCATATATCCTTATCATCTTTCTTTTCATCTCCATTTACCCCGTATGCTACAATTAATGTCCACGTCTCGTTCTCTATTAGTTTCATTTCTATAGTCATCACACTTTCCTTTATTAAGTCTTGTATTCTTTCTGGTGCTATTATAATTCCCACTCCTTCTCTTGCTCTTTCATTGTTTTCTACCCCCTACCATATAAAACAGTAACCTCTCGTATTCTTTGTATTCCTTATGACTTTTTTTGGTTTCCGTTATTTATTTATTTATTTATCTTCGGTCTTCTTTTTAAAATAATACATATTAGCAAATTAACAAACATAAAAAACATATATAAAAATTTGGTCAAAAGAAGCACGGGCGGAGTTCACTATTAAAAATGTTCTTCCACTCAAACCCTTTCTTGATTGTGATGATGAAGGAGCTGGTATCCTTTTCGACATCCATAATCTTCTATACTCGCTTTTATTCAGTTTTTAGTCTCCATTTTTGGAGAGATTTTTCTATTTCTTGTTTTTTCATTTCTTCTACCAGTTCTACTTCTTTTCCCGCATAATTTCTTATGTTCCATGTGCGTATTCTCATTTCCAATCGTTTTGTTGGGTCTATTTTATTATCTTCTATCCTTCTTGACCCTTTTTGTTATTCCCACTTAGGTGTTGTTTCCATATGCCTGTCCCTGTTCGTTTGCTTTTTATTATTAGAGTGCAATGTGTGCGAGTAAATAATTTTTTGCCAAAAGAAATTTCTGTAGTATCGGTGGTTCCACAGAGATCCCATTGTGGACCAATATTATTTCTATTATTCATCAACGATCTATAAAATATTGCAACTTCTTACTATTTGCTGATGATTTGAAATAAAATTTTGAAAATCATATCAACTATATATGTAGCAAATTTTGGGGTTACATATGGCGTTCTTCTCAATTACTTGGAATATTGACACTTAAAATTCTTTACTGTTTCTCACTTCGCCCAACTCTAGAATATGCATTACCTCTTTGGTTTCCTTACTTGACAAAAGACATTAAACAAATCATCAACGATTAGCAATTATAGTTAACATGTATATGTAGTGTGGGTGGGTGGTCTCTATCCACTCTCCAATCAGCAAAACATAAGCGAGGGTTTTAGTTAAAAGTTGTCAAATGTAAACAAACACAAAATAATTGCATTTTTTAATTGATGTATTCATACAAATATTTCAAATAATTTTTGATGATGTTTTACTGACTGGAAAGTGAGATAGAGGCCACCCACCCACCCTTCATATACATATAAATTTAAATTACTGATCGGCTCACGGTTTGGAAGAAAATTAATTACAATACTTTTTGAATAAAAAAGAAATTCAAAAGGTAAAATTTTTGAGTGAGGGAATTAATAAAATTTGTATGCAGGATGGGTGAGCAGATTTTAAATCTAAATTAGATAAGATTAGCTATAGAAGGTCACTTATATTTAAACTTAAATTTGGATTATGCTTTATTTTTATTACATATACAAGGTTTTATTGTTTTTTGCAGCAAACTCATCAACGATTAGTATTTATTTATCATGTATATGTAGGGTGGGTGGGTGGCCTCTATCCCACCCTACAATCAGTAAAACATAAACAAGGGTTTTAATTAAAAGTTGTAAAATATGAAGAGACATAAAAAAATGGTGATATGGCCATCATAGTATTTTCCTTATATTTTTCTCGAAAACGCAAAAGGCTATACCTAATAATTTGCTCAATTTTGGATTATTCGCAATTACTTGTTATATAAATTTCATGTAACTGCTAAAGTTTATTAGCAACAGGCAAAAATTATCAACATTGGGAATTTTAATTTGTTTTCTTGCAAGTTAAAAAAAAACACTTCCGGTGTATGAATGTTGAACAAAAGCTTTCCAGTTCCAGTTTAAACCTTAAGTTTAAAGTTTCGTCTCAAACGAATAATTCGTTTTTGAGGTTCAGCGCCTACAAACATTTTTATATACGAAAACAATACTTCCCTTATATATTCCATATAGGGAAACTTCCCCTATATATTCTATATAGGTAAAGTAAAAATAATTTATTCAATTTAGATTTAAATTAAAAATTAATCCACAGAATGCAATAATCTGTATTTAGACTATGTTGTATGTACAAGTAAATCAACATTTAAGTACGCAATCAAAATATGATCTTTTAGCCCGTTTAATCCATTCAGTCCTGAATGCTAAATATATAATTATACCGTTCAACATGGTACGGTATTAGTAATAGTTTTTTTTTCCTTGCGAATCCATTATCGCAATCAATCACCGTAAAAGCACTCCGACTATTACATTTGAATATTTATTATAATTAGGAGCATCTCGTAAACTATTAGATAATTACGCAGCGGTTTAACAGTCGTTCAATTAGAACTAATGTCATTCCGGGACATTATAATTCCAATCAATATGTAATTATTTCGCTTATTAGAAATTATAATTAATTACTACGCGACTTGGGTGTTAATTAAACACCTAGGGGTGCTCCAGCTGTCATTCCGTTCTGTAAAATTGAGCCGCGAGGTCTCAAATAAATATGAGGATTATGCGACATATGCTGATATATATAATAATCACAATGGCTGATTCTCTAATGACAATGGGTAAATTTAACATATACATGTTATTACTAGAAGGTGTCAATCAATCTGAATATGGTATTTTCTTAAATATGTCATTTGACGAGACTTTTCGAATTATTAAAGTTAATTGTTTGATTTTCTATTTTCTTAACGAATATTGAAATTCTAGATATTACCATAAAATGTAGTGCAACATATATATTACGTTAATGTTAAAAAAAACATTCAACTAACGATTTCAAGAACAAAAACGTCACTTATAAATCAGGGCTTCCACTTTCAGGATTATCAACAAAGAGTGTAGGAGAGAACAAAAAAAAAACAAGGGGGGCTCGTACGAGGCTTTCTAGTTCGTGGGTAGTGATGGGACCTCATTATCAGTAAACTGACATTAGTTTATCGCTCGTTTAACGGCGGTGATCCATCTTTCAGTTGTCAAATGCAGGTTTCGATCAACACGGAATCACACTTGCTCTGCAGATGATCGCCGAGAAGAAAACGGACATGACTCATCTCACATGTATATTCACGTGCAAGTAATCTAATGTATTGCCCCCCCGAGATGAGGGAAGGTATTGTTTCAATTACTTTTTTTGTTGCTTCTCTTTCCATTTATGTAATGATTAATAAATATGATATAATTACTTACTATTCTTATGATTACATGAAGAAGATGAAATTTTAGTAAACACAATATTCATCTAAACAAACTATTGTAAACTAAGGAAATCTAAAATATAAGTACATATATAAAAAGCAAAATTAACACAAACCACACAAAACGCTAATTACAAGGTTTTTAGTTAGTATTTTGTGTGGTTTGCACAATTATCGCCGTTTTGCGTTATAAAAAGATTTCAACAATAATTTCCAATAGTAATAGTAGTAGCTATCGACCACGTGGTCCTTACACCGTGTGATTAGTGAGTTTGTGTGTGTGTAAATGAGTAATTTCCAATATTTTTACACATTTTAGGTCTTAATCCTTTAATACAATCATTAAAAATAATATATGCTTATAAACAAATGTATTATTTTCTGAAAAAGATAAATAATCAAATATTACTATGAGAAAATTGTTGAAAACTTAAAAAGTGGAGTCAAAATTTACATAAATTAGTTAGAATAAATCTATAAAAACAGTTATATTACAATATTTATAAATTTATTTAAGAATGTTCAAAAAAACAATTCAAATTTACAACAACATAAGCAAACTGTAAGAAGAAAGGTTGAACAACTATTTAAAAGCTGCTGAAAATTATTTCGAAAAGAAATATTTAAAAATTTGTCTATAATAAATCTATGGATTTTAAACACTCTTATATTCTAGAGTGTTTAGAAAAAAAGTAAAGAATCTATATAAACTTTTAACATATCTATAATAAATTAAATCTTATTGTCTCTTTTCAACATTTTTCTGTGAAGCAACTTAAATAGAAATTTAGTGCTATTACCACTGCAAAAATAATTGCTTGTGTAATATTTTGATTTTTTCAAAGGATGATTTTACCAATTCTTAAACATAGGTCGAAATCTAAACTTCGAAACAAAACAGTATTTGTTATGAAATATAAATAGTGACTAGAGTTTTTAGAAGAATTTACCTTTAAGAAAATGTTTTCTTGTGTAGTACTAATATTTCTTAAAGAATCATTCCCCCTCTTCTTGCTTGTCATTGGTAGGGTAACCATAGTATAATATTTTAAAACTGTGGATATAAAAATTCTATAGAATCATTAATTACTTAAAAACTCTCAAAAAAGGAGCATGTTAAGTGGGTAGGGAACTACAATTTATATTGCGAAAGGTTCGGAGTAGGTAAAAACAATGAAATAATTCATAACGTAGGTAAAATGTTGCGCAAAGATATTATATAATTTATTGGGATAGGTCAAGAGTACGCTAGATAATAAATTATTTATTAAAATAGATAAATAAATCTGCTAGAGCTATGCATAAATTACTAGAATAGATGAGAAATACGCTGAGTTAATACATTATTTAAATAAAAATATATGACGGATGATGCATGGCAGATGACACATTCGATTCTTAGCAATTAACAGATGATAATTCACAATTGACAGATGACAGATGATTATTTGATATTTGTCAGAATATAGTTATATAGTTCAATAACATTTAGCAGTTGATAGGTGACAAACAACAGATAACAAAAAGGGAAACATTACTCTTGACAAATGATATATGACAGTAGATAATATCAGATTGACAGTTATTAGATGACTGTAACAACATGACACCTCTAGCAATTAATTCAAGATTGTTGGCAAATGACATGTGACAGTAGTCAATGTCAGATTGATAGTTAATAGATGACAGTTGGTAATTATGAGAAACCTATAGCAATTATTTCAATAATTGTATGACTTTAACATATGATATATGAATAATGACAAGTGACATTGAACACATATCATCAAAAAATTGCAATTTCAAACACTTCAGTTGAAAGGTTATCGCTGAAACAAAAACTAGATGACACTCAACATACGATTCTTGACAATTAAAAGATGGTAATTGACAATTGACAGATAAAAAATTACTCTTGATAAATGTCATATGACAGTAGATAATATTAGATTGACAGTTAATTGGCGACAGTTGGTAATAATAGAACACCTATAGTAATTCATTCAATATTGTAGACAAATGATATGTGATCAAAATATTGCAGTTGGCGGTTTATTTCAATCAATAATGATTGTTTGTATAGGATACTTGACAGTGAATAGATGATAATTGACATTTGACAGATGATATTTAATATGTATTATCAGAAAATTGCAGTTGATGATTTATTCCAATCGCCAGTCCATAGATAATGGTTGAAAAATAACCGATAATAGTTTTCATTTGATACTTGATACCATTAACAGATGAAAATTGACATTTAGCAGATGACACTTGGTTATTTGACATTTGTCAGATTGCAGTTATATAATCCAATAACATTTAGCAGTTAATGTGTGTCAAACTATAGACGAAAAATAAAAAATAACTCTTGACAACTGACATATGACAGTAGATAATATCTATATATAGTAATTATTTCAAGATTTAAAGATTTTATCAGATGCCTTATGGCAAATGACTGCTGACAATTAACATATATCATCAAAAAAATTGCTTCAGTTCATAGATGATGGTTGAAAAATAATAGATGATAGTTTACATAGGATTTTTGACAGTTAGCAGATGATTTGACAGATGGCAGATAATTAGGTGACATTTATCAGATTATAGTTATAAAGTCCAATAACATTCAGCAGTTGATAGATAACAAACAACAGTTAACAAATAAATAAAAATAACATATGACATTAGATAATAATATCACTGAAAATTGACAGATGACAGATGACATTTATAGGTATAAAGTCCAATATTGTTTAGCAGTTGATAGGTAACACACAGCAGATGACAAAAATTAAAAATTACTCTTGACAAATGACATATGACAGTAGTACTAATCAGTTGGTAATTATAGAATACCTACAGCAATTAATTCAATAATTGTATGACTTAATAAAAGGATTCATTAAGCACTTGGTTATGACTTTAACAGATGATGAATGATGACAAATGATATTTAACATATATCATCAAAACATTGAAGTTGACGAGGAAAGCATGGGTTGTGGTGAGGGGAAGTTGGGGAAGGTGGATGGATGACAATGTGAGTGTTTCATGTGACCTTTGGGATGCGTGCGTGAAACCAATTTTGATGTATGGAACAGAGGTATGGGGTGTCAGGAGGTATTAAAGGATGAAGAGAGAGCGGTATTTTCTGAAACAGATGCTAGGGGTAGGGAGAACGACGTCTGAATATATACTGCTTCAGGAAACGAATAGGGAGAGCATGTTGAGTGAAATCATAAGGAGAGTAGTCGCATATGAAGTGAAACTGGTGGGATTAGACGAGGGAAGATTGGTGAAAGAGGCATGAAAGGGAGGCAATGGTGGATGGAGAGTGAAAAGGAGGAGAATGTATGAGAGGGTGGGTCTGTCAGAGGGGTTCGTGAAGGAGTGTCTAAAGCAAGGGGTAGATATAGCGGAATGGGTGTATGGAAAGGCAAAAGAGGTGGAGAGGCATGCGAGACAAGGGTGTATGTAGGAAAGTGCGTATAATAAGAAGTATAGAGAGTGGCAGGTACATGGGAGGAGGCCAAGGTACCTGAAGGATAACCGCATCAGAAGAGAGGAAAGATTGTCCTTGTGGACGTGAATATGAGGAAGGAATGGATACGTGGAGCCATCTGGCAAAGGAATGTGAGGGAGTAATGGAAAGTTGGGTAGATGGATGTAGAAGTAAGAAAGAATGGATGAGAGAGGATGGGGCCAAAGTTAGTATTCTGATTAGATAGGGACGGGAAAGAGGAAAAAAGAGGGAAGAAGGAAACTAGGAGAGAGTTGTTTGTTGTAAAGAGTTATGATTATTTAAAAAAAAACAAGATTTTATGTTCTGTATATTTTAGAATGCAAAATAAAGGTTTATATATGATATATTTATTTGTTGGGCATAAACATAGATATCTGAGCAAAAGATTTTTTTAGGAGCTAAACCTTCCAGAAATCAAAATGCATTTTTCTTAGTTATAAAAAATATAAAATAATTGAAAGAAATGTAATTTTTTTATGATTTGATATTTAGTTTATTCTCCGTAATTTTATTTCAATTAACTTTCAAAATATAGACAAAGTATGTAACTAATAAAATTTTCAAATAATTCTTTAAAAAACTTAAAATACGAATATGAAGAATTTAAGGAAGTCATCAATAGTTAATATAAAAAAGTCAACTTTAGAATTAGGACAAAATTACAAAAATCAAAGGATTTTTATAAACCTCAGACATATTTTTAATCATTTAGAATTTATTTGTTTCATTAAATACGTTATATTTATTAATTTTCTAATTGTGTAAATGTAACACACTTTTTCCTAAACATTGTTTCTCTCATTATTTAGAAATATCATAGTATATTGCAAAAACATGAAATGTAGAAAAAATATCAATCATAATGAGTACAATTACATCATAAACTTGAAGAAAGGTCATAATAGTGTTTTTCCTGAATTATTATTAATTGTGTACCTGGTGGTCACTATCCTATCCTTTAATTATCAAATTACATCATTTTTTTGCGAAGGAATTATATTCAATTAGTTAGGGATTAATTCAAAACGCGTAAAAAATAAAATATAACTTGTGAATCACTAACCCACCCTATTTGAATGAAAACAGCTGTACCAATAAATAATTAAATAATTAAAAAGGAAATTAAAATTATTAAAATATATCATATTTTTAAAGTTTATAAGTAATAATTGTCCTATTCTTCATTCATTAAACAAATATATTTCGCTGCTTTAAGAGGATTCTATGGACAAAAAGTATACTTCTGTCGTATTCAAAAAAATATTTCATTTTATGAGGTTCTTTTGATCGTTCACAATTTTAAACAAATTTATTTTAACTTACTCTTGATACTTTCCAAAAAAACTGTTAATGTTCTAGCATTTACTTAACCTATCCCAATAATTTTTTTAAATAATTTCTCTAGCGTTCTCTCGACATTCCCAAAATTTTTTGTTAATATCATATCTTACTTTTCGCCTATCATAATTAGTAAATCTTTGCTCTAATGTATTCCTAACCTACACTAATAAATTAACGATAGCTCTTGTATACTCTTGACCTAACCTGATAAAATATACTTTCCTTGCCTAAGAAAACGAAATAATATATCCTAGTAGATTCTTGGTCCTCTTCAATAGAGCTTTCTTGTTCTACCCAAGTTTTAATTATATTCCAGGACCATCTTTATCTATTCCAATATTTACATCAATGAGAAAAAATTAATCCTGTTAAATAAACTAATAAATGATTAAATGTCAATATGGTTTGAGAAATTATGAACAAGAAATGAATTTACACTGATTTTTCATACCATATTCACAAAAATTTATTCGTTGCCCTAGCGTACTGTTGACCTAAACTAATACATTGTTCATTGCCCTAACGTACTCTTGACCTACACAAATTAAAAATTGTCACTCTCCTAAGGTACCATCGACCTAGTCTATTAAATAATTCATTTGCCTAGCGTGTCCTTGACCTATCTTAACAAAATATTTATTATCCAGGCTGAAAGACCGCGGGTCGATAGCCGTTGGACAGAAAACTAGAAGCCAGTGTCTTACATTAGAATTGATTTTAATTATTACAAGTATTATATTTTATCCTTTTTTCTGTAAATAAAGATGTTTAGTAGTATTTATTATCCTAGCGTACCCTTGACCTATCTCAATAAATTACTTATTGTATTAGCGCACTATTGACCTATTCCAATTAATTAATTATTCATTGATCTTGGGTACTTTTGATCTACGATTTAACCCGATTTATTATACTGAATTTAAAAAAATCATGTTTTAATCATAAACAAACATTCATTCTGTTTTGACTGATGAAATTTTGAATTTATACTATTTTGAGTTGAGGCAATATAACACATCACTCATTAAATCCCCATTCTGATCATACATGGAAACATTGTTGACATACTCATGTGATTTTTGGGTAGGACTAATCTTCAAAGAGTACGTGTTAAAAAAAATGCGTCGGTATGTAACAATGGATGAAGCAATACATGTCTGAATCAAAGTGATCGTCAGCTGAGTGGACATCAGCCGGTGAAAGTCGTCCAATGTGATCAAAAACTCAAAAGTCGGCTGGCAAGATTATGGCATCCGTATTTTGGGACGTGCGTGGAATTTTGTTCATGGACTATCGTGAGAAAGGCAAAACTATCAATAGTGAATATTACATGGCATTATTGGTTATCAATTGAGTGCATAAGTTAAGAAAAAATGAATTGCTTTCCCATCCACCACACTCTTTAGATTTAGCCTCCTGCGACTACTGACTTTTTACAAAAAAAGATGTTCCAGGGAAAGAAATCGTTTTGCATAAAGGGCACCGAAAAATTAGAGATGCATTGGAATGAATGTAAGACTCTTGAAAAAGAGTAAGTTGATGAATAAAGTAAAATTTCTAAAAAATCATTTGTAGAGACTTATTGAGTGATATGTTACCTGTCGATAATTGTTTGCGGATTATCTTGGAAGAATTTTGCCAGATTAAAAAGAGGCGAAAAAAAAATAGTTGGTTTGCTCATTAAAGAGATTTTCTTACAATTCTCTTGTTGCAATTATTCAAGAATTTGTGTTTATTGATGTCCGAAAAATGATGATTTCCAAACAATGACTTGAAAATCAGCGAGTCATTTGAGATGTAATACACGAAAATGTGCGAAAAATCGAGTTGGTTTGATCTTCATCGTACAAATTGATAAGTTTCGCTGGTTTTTGCAAAATATGTAAGTAAAATTAAAGATCCGTTAATTGACGTGTGTACAACACCCTAGCGTTTTCAATAAATACTAGAAAATATTATGACTTTTAGCAAAGTCAAATTAAAAAAATGTTAATAATAATAATAATTTATTGCCCAACTAACTTATGTCCAGTTACAGAACAAATCATAAAGTAGTCCACAATGGAAAAAAGAACAAAATTTATATTCAAATACATGTTACAATAGAAAAGATAGCGTTTTTAGAAAAATGGTCATGTGGCTAGAGAAACATTTTACTAAACAATTTTTAAAATTTATTACCGTTTGACCAAAAATATCGCAGTTAATTTGAATATCATAATATAATTGACACATTTTAATTAATGGAGAATTTGTATGATGACATGAATTAGGCATGTAGAAACCAAATGTCCTACAATTTCTCTTAAATCATATGTTTATTACGAATGCTGCTGAAATTAAAATAGGTAATTAAGTTGGTATAGCTTCTCCTCACAGAATACGTGCCATGTGTCGAAAGGAATAGATAAATAAAGTTTTCAATAGCCTTTTCTGAACATTTTCAAAGAAATGTATATAACGGGTGTCCAACAATTATTGCAGTCCCGGGTGGCCTTGGAGTCAAAAACGTAGGTCAATTCTTTCATGTGCCAAATAAATGAACTGACATTTTAATTGTCAAACATAACTTAAATGTGCATTAAAAATGTCAGTTCATTTATTTGCAACATGTAAGAATCGACCTACGTTTTTTATTCCAACGCCACCCGGGGCTGCAATAATTGTTGGACACCCGTTATGTGTCATACATAGGCGACCAAATAGGTGCACAATATACTATTTTGCTTATTACTAAAGTATTAAATAATTTTAGAAATGTTTCACTTCTATTAAAATCTTTACAGTTTCTTTTTATGAACCCCAGGAGATGATTGTACATTGTTGTACATTATGTCATACATGAGTGTTAAATGTAAGTAAGTAAGATCCTTTGCTTAAATTATTCTGCTCAAAACACATGCATCCAACTCATATTCATAATAAATATTGTTTACTTTCCTAGAAAATGTCATTAGGTTACACAAATCATTTAATTTAACCAAGTTGTATTGTAAAACTGTGCAGTCTGTCAAACTTGTGATTCAGCTATAAATTTTTAGGTCATCAGCGTATAACAAACATGGAGGTCTAAGTCTGGAACCTTGTGGGATCCCACTCTTTAGTATACGATTTAGAAATATAACCCTCATAAAGTAGTGTCGCTGATTTGCTCAAGTATGAGTGAATAACAATAATAATATTTGTATGAATGCAGTCTGTTCTTAACTTAAGGATAATAAAGATACTTAATGGCTAAACTTCGCCCATTTTTTTTGAATAAAGACGTTTATTATTATTATTACTATGCGTGTCAGTATCGAAGGCTTTTTTTAAAGTCAGTGTATATTACATCGGCTTGACACTTAGATAAGTTATTTGTTCACTTAATATTGATTTTAACACTTTTCAAAAATTACTAACTAAAGCAATATGTCGATAATTTACTACTTCACTCTTATAACCATTCTTGAAGATGGGACGAACATTTTTCCAGGTAGTAAAAATATATGTGATTGGTGGATAGAAGAC